>JBBELK010000082.1:0-1200000 GCA_037783545.1 Henricia sp. BOLD:AAB3569 | reverse complement strand
TGCTTCTAGTGCAGCCATTGGTCATAATATGCTCTTAGGCAGTGTGTTATAAGGCCTATTCCCACTAGAACAAACTCGCTCCGAGGCTGCCCTGGAGTGACCCCCCACCCCCGAGTTCAACCCAACGTTGATTAACACGTGTTCTGAATCTCGCCCAGGGTGAACTCACCCCAGAGATCGGCACCTCGTCCCTCACTTGAACAAGTGACAACTCGCCCCTGTCCCTTTTCTCACTACCGTTCTCGCCCCGGGGAAAGTCTCTCGTCCTGGGGAACTAGCCCCGGGGAATGAGCAATCTCGTGGGTGGCATGGAGGTGAGACTTGCAAGTGGGAATCGGGGTTTATTTTCACCCCGCCGTCGCGCCAGGGCCACCCACCGAGATTCTGTCTAGTGGGAAAAGGCCTATAAAATGCCTTCAAGAATAAAATATGCTAGTTTGTGGCTGTATAAATGCTACTAGTATCACTGCAGATGAAGGAAAAACAAAAGAGAATTGACGTGAATTGCTGCACTTTGCACATTTTGCACATTTTGCATGTGGAGTAGTTGAAATGATGTGGCAAACAAAAAAGCACCGTCAGCTGTTTTACTGTGAAAATACCATTGCGAACATTGGCATCAAATCAGTTTTATTTTACCGTTGTTTTACTAGATTATTTAGATAATGTCCGAAACGATAATCATCCTCGATAGAAACTGGGTGTAAGTTTCACTGGGTAGATTTTTGAATGAAAATAATTCTTGGTAGAAAATGTAGCCCTGTTTCAAAAAGCCTATTACATCATTTGCAGATATTTCCTTTTCTACGAATTCCAAGATCAGCTGAGCACCACAAGATGACAAGAATAATGTTCATAAATGGCTTTGTAGAAATTTCAGCCAGATAGATCCAGTAATCGATACTTTATAAAATCTTAAAAATGGGACACCTAAAATGTTTTTACCCCTACATGTAATTTTTTGCAATGATGAAAATAAACCAAATATTATTTCTGGTTTAATGTACCATATTCGCAGCCCATCGCCTGAATTGAAAAGGCATTACAATAAAACATGTAAACATTTTCAAAGGTAAATCATTATATTACAATAAGACAGTTCATATTAAAAATCATAAAAACAATAAAATAGATGCAGCAACATTAACATCCACACATTCAGTATTCGGCAAGTAAAAGAGACAATCAAGAACTGTTGTGGATATCTAGCTACTAAATTGACAAGTTCTTGGCATATTGCTCAGCACCATAGCATGTCAATTTAGGAACATTCATTATGTCTCAGCGCCTTGGGCTTCTAATGCAAACATTCATAAAATTATTAATCTGCATGGCGCAGGTGCTTTCTCATGGGTGAGTCACACCACTTGTTTACATTCTATGGCCAGCGTGTGGACTAATAAACTGGCTTTGGTGCTACTTTACTGCGAATCATACCGTAGTACTCCCCTGTGCTCATCTGTCACAAAATGTCAGTCGCATTTGGACCAATATGATGGTTTTAGTTGACACCAGTGACAAAGGAAAATATACAAAATTGTTGTATATTTTTACCAAAATGACCATGTTGTGTTTACAAATGTTTGTGGTGCAGATATTCCATTATTTAGGTTTGTTGTGGAAAAAGGACAGATAAGTCGTAAATCACACACTTTTAATATGACTCGGATATAATACTTGGATAAAAAAGCTTTACATGTAGTACCTATTTAGTCTTGAAATGATTTTTAAAGATAGATTAACAGGTTTGGGAAAATTAACTGTTGGGCCAAAAAAAAAAGATGTTCGGTCTCTGGTCATAGTAGACTGGTTCCTGCTCCACATACTCCAAATACAACGACTGAATATGAGGACCGGCTACTGTGGTGTTTAAAATAGCACTAAGCATTACGTCATGCATTTATTTTTAGGAGCGCATAACCGTTAATTTGTAAAAGAGTGTATAATAATTTGAAAAGGGTTATTCCATTTTTGGCCAATAAAACATGCCCATTATAGCATCAAAATTCAAATTCAAACCTTGTCTGCATCATCGTAAAATAAACACGCGACGAAACACTGACGAATTGTACCCGACAATTAACGATAACGTCTGGAAGACCGGACGTGCATTCGGGTAACTTTGGGAACCTTCGGAAAAAAGGAGGAATTCCTCTTGGTTCAATATGGAGGACAAACATGTATACTGGCGGTTGCCGGACCTTAAAATCAGTCTAGTCGGAAATTTTTTAAATAATGTCTGGATCCAACTGTGCCATTACGGTTTTATTATTGACTGCAAGAAAAGATTGCAATAAGAGCTTTTGCTGCAGAATAAAGTTTAAAAAAATATTTTTCTTAATTAAATTGAAATTGTTCTCTTTTGGGGTTTTCATAGTACTTAGAAAATGTTATGCAAGTCTGTTTCTTTGTACCAGTTTTACATTGTAGACCTTAATGAAAACATTCAAGTGGTGTAAATAAAGAATCACTATGCGCACACTTCAGTGGGTGCCCCAAGCATACATGACTATTCCCTGTTATCTGATGGGACACTTAACATGTAGCATTGATCTCCAATACGCCTGAAGCATTAAACGTTGTGTAATATGCACCACACATAGGTTCCTGCATGCTCATTTGGATTTTACACACTTCAGATCCTGAATCCAGTTCAACACATCAGTGCTAAACTTATTTCAAAAGCACTGTACTACAGAAAATGGGTTAAGGGTAATGCACTTTTCAAGAAATCTTTCAAGAAATCTTTAATACTTTAGGTTCTCGGGATGTGTGCATAGAATAGCGTTGAAGTACTTAAATTTTGAATGATGAACCCTCAAGAATTAATCAAAGATATTGGATTGTGAGTGGGGAAACCGTGACTTCAATACTAATTGGGCGGATCACATGGCTTTTCTAGGCTCTGACGCTGCACCCATTGGGTATTGGTTCCGCCTCTTTGCACACGCCTCATCCCTCATTGTGAACGAAATTCTACACCCCCTTGCACCAGTTCTTTTGTTTGCCCCAAAATCTCCAGGCGATGTCGTGCGTTTCAGATAATTCATCTTGTGAACTTAGGACAAATGTTTTATTGTAATCAGATCCTGAGTAATAATTAGTCTGAAATCGTGGACATCTGGAGTGGGTGTTGTACACGTGTGCCCTGGGATAACATTCTACCACGGTTCTCATTAGTAATAGTGGCACCTTTAGTGAAGAACGTGTGACCCCACATGCTAAGTGTGGCTGATTTTTAAGCAACTCAGTGATTAGAATTTCAAATGTCGTTGAAGAGAGATTACATCTGAAAAACCCATCTCTTATCTATTCATCTCAGTGTCTCATTAAGCATCGTCGGGACTGAATTACACAAAGGCTCTCTTGCCAGACCATTTTCTTTTGTAGTGGTTGTCTCGCCCCAAAAATTAATCTCAGAAATAATCAACCACCATTGGCATAAAATATAAAATACCTGCTGCTATATGATGGAGCTTTATGCGCTATCCGCTGTTGTCATTAGTTGCGTTATCCGCTGCTAAATTATTCAAACTGGCTATTCAACACTGGTTAGCTTGGTGGTCGAGTGGTTAAGACGTCTGCCTGGTATGCCAGAGGTCATAGTTTCGAGTTCCACCCGAGCACGCTATGAGGTTTTTCTCATAGTGTCTTGGGGAAGCACTGAGTATACAGTGATAATCAAGTTACGTCGGGTTGGGCAAAACAAACTCTAATTAGTATTCATTCTTCCCGACACAAGCCAAATTGCATTTTCTCATCCTACGTCATTTGCAAGGGAAAAAAAAATATATATTATTGGAGGACAAGCTTTAGTTTAAAGAGACACTATCACGTATTACATGTAGTATACATGAAAAATAAAGTGGAAACAAAAAGTTGGTTGTCAGTTCGTGAAAACACAATTTACGTGCTGACGTCATTTTGTACCCGAGACGAGCACTTGGGTGCCACTGGTGTCAGTTCGTGATGTCACCGACAATTTGTCCAGCCCCCTTTTCAAAGAAGTTTACTTTAAGATCGAAATAAAGATAAACTTAAAGGTGGTAAGACTCTCTAAGCCTGCCCATTATATTCCCCAGCTACTCATAAATATTTATGATCAATTTTCAAGTCCAGATGCTCACGTGGGAAAGTGTCTCAGGTTGCCAGCCCAGTCTACACCAGACAATCCTTTGTTTGCATGGTATAATATTAATGCCTTTAGGACTTAAAGAAATGTGTAAAAATTGGAAGATGCCACTTCGTACCATCTGCCTCATTTTTTTCTTCTTACGGGCATTGTCTTGGTGCTTTTCAAGATGCTGCATAATTTCTCACCAAACCAATCCCATTAAGGCCCCAAAATGCTTAGAGGTTTGTCTTTTTTGCCTGCCAACAATTTAGAAGAATTAATCAATTTTCTTTGTCCATAAATTGCTTCGCTTCTTCCATTAGCGAGGAAATGGCAACCCTGTGTTTGTTTGTTCACACTTGCAGATGTTGGCTAGTAATTTTATCTCTATCTTTATCTCCAGTGTTGTGTTGGATCTCTGAGTCTAATTTACTTAAAAACAAGCCAACGATATTGGTGATAAATCATCCAAGAAAAAATCAATATTGCTTGGTTGGGAGATGGGTGTTTATAGTTGGATATTTGAATCTGAAACAAAAAAGAAGATAAATTTGAAGTTAGCTTTCCAGTTTGATGAATAATATTTCACAGTTCTGGTTTTCAGAGTGTAATCATTAAACAGCTAGCATGGACCCTTTTTCAGCTTACAAACTACTACTTACATTGGATTCACATTGAGCTTTTTTGCACGTAATTATGCGAAGCGCATCACTTTAAGAAAAAGTGGCAATTGATTTGGGTTAAAGTGTTTTTGAGATTGTTTCACAATATACCTCGTTTCACTCCAAATTACCTTCACACCACTTTTTCGCAAGGCGACATGCATCAAAATTATGTGCGAAAATAATTGGTGTGGATCAACCCTTAGATGGGACTCGAATATCCTTTGGCATTGTATACAAAAAATGGTAACATGTGTATACATATACAAAGGAGAAGTATACCCTTGAAACAAAAGACATCATATTAAACAGGTGTAGCACTTACGTATGTACATTATTATTATAAAAAAAAGAAAAGAAATATGACCCACTGAAAAGCATGTATACAAACTTCACAAAGAATGGCAGTTCTTATAGAGCTTGGGAATCGACTTCACGACGCCATTATTGAAGTCATTTTCGGCCGCCATACTTCATGGTAGTGAGTGGTTGCTATGCGAACTGGCGTGCAGCATCGTCAAGTTTGGATATGCGTGCGGCACCCGCGCATTTCCATATCACGCAAAGAACGACCTAGTCATTGAATTCCACATGTTGCGGCGTGAGAACAAAACAAGCTGAACGTACATCGCGCACGTTACTGCCATATATAACATGGCGAAAACCACTGCATTGTGACGTTGCATGACATCACATTCCCGAGCCCTGTACTATGGGCGCTACCATCTTGTCCGAGTATTGGGCAAAGAATGATGTTTCTTCGTACAAGTCCTACGTGTATTCCTATGGGCAATACACTACAAAATTGCACGCAAAAATATCATTCTTTGCCCAGTTTTCAGACAAAACGGCAACGCCCCTAAGCTCGTCTTTTTGAAGTTTGTATCTGCTTTTGGCTGGGTCATATATCACCACAACGTCCTTTGTTTTTTTGTATACTTGACAAAACAAACAAACCATTATATTGGCTGCCTGAGCATCCTTTTAAGAATATTTTTTTAAATGCACATCTGTAATTTTCTTGGTTTCCACAGGTCGCCTGCCTCCAAGATTTCTTCAAGGATGATGATGTCTTCATTGCATATGGCCAGGAGCGTTATTCCCACGATGATTTTGACATCTCCGCAGATGGTAGACAGTTTTTCTTAATTATTTCTCGCTTATTCCGTGCTGCACATGAGAGCTACATCTGTTGAGCAAAAAAAGCAATCATGGCCGTTTGGTCAGCATGTAGCTCACTGTATGCAGTCATTTTTTTCTGCATTTTCTGCCTCACAAGGCAAGACAAAAACCTCACCGTGTGTGGCAAACTTCAGCTACGTGCTGAGTCAAAATGAATGCAACTAACCAATGAAAACACATCCCCTGTTCATTAAGGCTATACCTAACCAATCGAATATGCGATCGTCCATCGAATACTTGAATAGTATTTTACCAAATCGAATATTCGGTATGTGCTTTTACCAAAAGTGTCTTTCAGCTAGGAAAAAGTATAAAACAAAATTTGCCGAAACGGTCACTTTAATGTCATATTTGCATCCAATTACAAGTCCAATGTACAAGGGCCGACGATAAATTCTGCAAAAACCTCTTCGGGCGAGAGACTGCTATGCAAGTTACAAAAAAAAAAAATGATGTGGGTATTTACATGTAAATTAATCTCAGTGCACCCGGAAAATTGTTTTAAGGTCCGTTACATCATTTGCATTGACCCAAAAGTTTACTTCACGAGTTGACAATAAAAACCCGACTAAAAGTGTTGATAGCAACGGTAACAAACACCACATTTTTTTTTTTCCCGTGTAAAATTGTACCTTTGTGGGAAATTGCTTTAAAAAACAAATGTTTGCAAACAATTGTTAAGGTTTTATAAAGTATGACTGTATCTATGTGGCTGATATTTCTACATGGCAGGTTTGGGGTCACTGCATGATGTAATGACGCTTTAGTGAACAATTGTAATTCATTATCCTGATAATAGACAGTTTCGGCATCTCAGTTTAATTGTACGTGTTCGCAGACGTATCCGTGTGACATAACACTAATTTGGTGTAAATCGATATATAAAACGGCTCCCATACATTGTCCTACGTGTGGCTGATCCGCATCACGTACGAGGAGACCGCATAAAGTGATGACGTCAAAGCTGAAAATGGTACGGATACGTATACGCGCGCGGATTTTGAGCTTGCCGAAACTGTCAATTAAGAACATAAATTCTCTTTTGTTCACACTTCACGCTCAGGAACCTTAGACATATTGGATCTCAGTTTTCTTCAATCCAGTCCACAAATAAAGTTTACACTTGGTTGATGATACACTGATCAAATAACCCTCCCATGCATTCATGCCTTCCACATCAACGACTCCAACCAAAATTGCTGTTAAATTAACCATTCATGCAACGCCTGTCATATTGTTACTCATGTGGCTGGCAATTGCATCTTAGCAACAGTATAAGGCTAAAGGCTGGATTCACATGTTCAAGTTGCATGGAGCGTGTGCATGAATTCTTTCCGACAACACTATGAGTTTCGTGAAGTGAATGTACATAGCCATTATACAAGGTACATGATACAAGGTATTCATTCAGTTCATGAAACCCTTGGGTGATGCTATGTCAGAAGGCCTTGTAGTTCAAATCTCGGGGGTGGCCCCGGGGCGACCGGGGGTGAAAATAAGCCTCGTTTTCCACTTGAAATTCTCACCCCCGCGCCACCCCGAGATTGCTCTTTACCCGGGCGAGTTCAACCCTGTTCGGGACCAGAGTTGACATTTTTGGCCCCGGGGCGAGACACATTTCCTTGGGAATAACAAAGGCCATAACAAAAGCGCAACATGAACATGCATCTTTTTTATTATCCATGCAACAGTACATACGCTGGCATAACGTTTTCAACACGTATGATTTTGGTTTCTTAATTCTTTGGAGTTCCATTGCCATTATAAATATCACTTTTATCAGCTTATACATCAGCTATGTCGCAAAAAAAAAGAAGTCGGCTGTGAGGCAAATCTGGGGGATGAGGAAATTTAGAAATTAATTGCCATTTAGGAGAACAACGAAATACAAAAGCAACTAAAACTAGACAGAACAACGAGAAATTCTACTTGATAAGCGCTCGTTATGTAGTTAAGAGAAATTCCCACTTAATTGTATCCATTAGTTAATAAATAGATTCTACTTGAGTTTCAGGTCCAGATTTTATTAACAACTGAAGTGTGATGTCTGTTGCCATGGTATTGGTCTAAACATTGGGCGCGTAACACATCCATTGCTTAAAGTGCAAAGAAGCGCTGCAGTGTAGACCTACAATCCTGGCCAAAACTCGCTGGGCTCCCCCGCCCCCCGCTCAATGTTGTTTGTTTTTTGCGCGGTCTGTGCTCCAACGTGGGCTAATAACATTGAGTGGGGGAGGTGGCCCAACCATTTTTGCCAGGATTGTTGTATAACCTTGGCAACACACAAAGGGTAACATTGGTACTCTATTTTGGGGAGGCAAAGGGGGTTATGAGTTTTCTTAGCCATTTGAAGTAGTTTCTTCAATATTTCATTTTTCCCCCTTTTGCAGAGTGCAAGATGGTTTCTCCTTATCGAACCACCAAACACATTAAGGACCGTGTTATGATGAAGAGTCCCGGTACTCCGCGCCGTGCCCAACGATTAATTCCCATAGGTAATGTACAAAACCTGGATTTTATGTTTGTAAAAATGTTTAAAATGATGTGATAAAAACTAAGCAAGTTCGATCGAGTGACTACACTGTAAAGACACTTAGTCAAATATGACTAGAAATAAGTCAAAATATTGCACCCAGCGGACCCTGGAAACATATAGTTTATAGTTACTGATAAATGACTAGAAATATAGTTATACCAGTAAATCTGACTCCGCCTGGTAGTTGTTTTAACTAGATATCTGTTTGACGTTACAAAGATTTTAGTCATCCTGATTAGAAAATCTAGTCAAACTGACCAGACAATAAGGGTCCGCTGGGTGCAACTGAAAATCAGTTATTTTTGACTAAGTTGTTTTTAGAGTGTATAGTCGACTACAGTCGACTAGAGTCCCTCGAACGACGGAAGTTACCAGTCGTTTGAGGGACTCTAGTTGACTATAGTTGACTAAACGGTAATCACTCGGTAAGTCAATTGTTTTTGTTACCAACACAAGAATCATCCATTACTATGCATGCGCATGATATCTGTTTAGTCACCCAGAACATACTCAATTTTCAAAATGCATTGACCAAAAGCCTAAAACATAAGCTTTTTATATTTTTTAACACAATAAGCGTGAGGCGTCTGATTAGGTTTCCTGGACATGTGAGCGTGTAAATAAACTCTGATGCATGTGACCCAACCCAAAGGTGTGTGACTTAGTAGTAAGCTCCATTTCTCTGCAGTATCGGCATTTTACCAATATTCATATAAAACTGATATATCAATATTAAAGCAATTTTGCAATGTACATTTTGACAGCCAAAGAAACTTGTTGGATTAAGCTGAACACCTCTGCAGGGCAGCCACAATAGCTAATGCTGCCATTGCCTTTCTAATGTCTGCATGTGTCCGTCTTATAATCAACATCCTGTTTAATGGCTTCTTTTGCCGTGCCTCTTAATTTTGTTCGTGGCCGTACTCGTAACCTTTGAGTGTCATCACACACACGCAAAGCACCTCCGAACGTACATCAAAAGCGCCTGGAACAGGGACCCTGGATTTTCCCCAGTATTTATATTTTTTCATATCAGAAAGTTGGATACCGGTATTTCAATATGAATTTTTAAAAAGTGAAATCGCTGATATCGATACCAAAATTAAATCGATATATAGAATAATATTGATATATTGACGGAGCGTACTTGGTAGTTCTGGTAACTGAGAACTAAATGTTTGCTACAATATGTTATGATAAATTTTCCATTTTGCAGTGCGACCAGAGGTTCCCTTCTACCCGTCCTCAGCGTCCCCCAGGCCCTCCACAGCCATGTCATTGAGACCCGTTATCGCACTCAAAGGTGTATCCTCAGACCATCGCAGTAGGCCAGGCTCAGTTTCCTCGCCAAGGTCAAAGGTAATAGATTGGACATTTATGCATTTATTTTGTTCTCGAGTAATATTTAACCGGAAATACACATCCTGTGCTCATTTGACACATGCTTCGGGAATATTATGTGTAGCATAAGACTCTTTTTAAGACGTTTAGTTCTTCAATGGTATGTGTGATAATTAATATTTCGTAGGTGCTACTCAGTTTCAAGTTTTGGAGGAAGATATGTCTTCAACACATAATTTGCTGCTGATTTGGCAAAGGAGAGACATATGGGTCATTCCATGAGGTTGGGTATATAAACAAAGGTGGTGTCCATGTTGCGTTGGTACAAGTTCTTTTATTTAAAGACTGGAGAATTATTCATCTGCTGAAATATTTGTTGTACTGAATATGGCTAGGTGTCCCAATATAATCATGTTGTTTTCACTGACCAATCTCTCACAGATCATGAAATATTTGTCTTACCTACGCAACATGGACACGACATATGTTTAACACTACGAGTACATTTTAGAGGTCTGTAGTTTTGTTACAATGTGATGTAACTACTTATTATAGTGGGACGTACGTTTCTTTATGAAATGAATATACTTACTAAAGTAGCTGGGCTGGAATGTTACTCATATTTAAGATTTGGTATGTCACACTTTTTGTACTCGACCTCGTGGAATGACCCATATACCTCGTTCACTTAGGAAAATTGCTTTGTTCGAAGGAGATTTGATGATGATTCAACAAAGATTTTCTGATGTGAAATGCATGCCTATTCATTTAAGAAAGATTAGTATTACTTCATTCGATGAAGCAAAATTGTAATGTGTATGGTCCTTTCATCCGACAAAGCTATTTGGCACGTAACGAGATGGGGAAGTCGCACAGCTTCATTAAATCTTCGTTAATGTGAACAGCACCGCTTCGATCTTCGTTCAATCTTCATTAAGTTAGATGTGATTGCATGCTTTATTAACTAACGGTAATTAACTAATCTTTGTCGAACGAAGCAATTTCCGTAATGAGAACAGGGACATAGTTTTTCTCTCTGTGACTGCAATGTGTCCAACTTAAAGTGTAAAACAGCTTGGGCTTTATAACACATGCTTCACTGAAACCAGCTGAAACAGTTTCTTCTTGAATTGTATACACTCATTTTCCCATTCTCTTCGTCTGCCTTGTTGTTTTTCAAAATTTCAGATGCTATTTTTTTTGTCAGTAACAAATTTTCAGTATAAACCAATTTCCCTATTTTTTTTCGCATGGTACTGTTTTATTCGCATGGTACATGTATGTGGGAAAACAAAATATATGAAATATGTGATTCTTGACTGCCCCTGCACCTTTAATCCTGACCCATGTGACCCGCTCTGCGAAAAAAAACCTTAAGTCGCACATGCTACCGCAGGTCGAGTTTTTGCGACCATAAGAAGAAATTTGCAGCAGATCCACCCTCATTAAAATACAAAAACACAATTGAAATTCCTGGCAGCGCCCAGATACTGCCTGGAATGTCCGTGTTCCGTATGGAATTTCCATTGTGTTTTTGTATTTTAATAAGCGTGGATCTGCCAGAGATTTCTTATGGTCGCAAAAACTCTACCTAGTCTGCATGACTTAATGGTGCTGTTGAAGAGAGGGTCACAATTTACATCTATTGATCTTGGTGTTTTTCTGGCGTCTGGATGGCTCATTTTAAATGGTACTCATTGGGACCCGAGGCTATGTAACCTGTTTCTTTATATTGATCGTCTCTGGCAAGCATATAGTGGCCAGGTTATATCTGATGATATGTGATAGTGTCTCGCTGTCACACAGTTTCTAGAATAGAGAATTAGAGCCGAATTGTGGCACATAAATAATTCAGGGCTTGAGTGTCAAAGGAAGATTTCTAGTTTGGCTGAAATTTGAGTCAAGAGTACTTCAAATAGCCATTATCAAAATGAATTTGAGGATTTTATACTTTGTGCTTATAGCAGTACACTAAAATCAGTCATTGTCTTGTGTTTTAATTTTTAATTTTTTGGTGATTTGTCCTGATGCATTCAAAAGCCAAGCAACCTTCTTTTCTTCTTTTTTTTGACACATGGTCACATTTTGGAAGTGCTTGAGTGTAATTACTTAAAGGAGTGTAATTACTTATTTTTTAGGTTGTCTGTACAAAACATTGGGGGAGCTTGATTTGAGCAGCTTGGCCTATTTTTTTTGCCTTGAATTTCTTTCTTCTTTTTTTGCCATATGTGATAAGTGATAATAACATAAACTAAATTGGATATGCCTTAAAGGTAGTATACTTGTTTGGTAAACTGTTAAAAACGGCATGATTTCCACTGGTAATTGAAAGCATAGGTCGAGAAAATTTCAGCCACATAGATACAGTAATACTTCAGAAAACCTGAAAAATTCAAGTACGGTTTTTGTGCATGAATAAATGGCTCCAAAGATTGCCTACAGGCAATCTTTGGAGATTCAAATAGTTTTGTAATTTTTCTCATGAATGGGGGCAATGCATAGTTCCGAGTTTGCCTAGTTAGCCCCGCCCCTGTGGATATTGTTGCTATGGCTCACACGCTATCGTAAAAAAATGGCGACACACTACGCACAAAGCAATGGGACTTTCAACGGAAAGCACAGATTCATTGGAGAAAACTCAAAGGTATTCATGTTTCAGGGTCGACAGTTATCTTAGAACACACTGAGTAAAGGGCCAGTAATACAGGGATGTCATATCATGATATGCGTGCTTTCGTACCTTTGAACAACGAAACGACCGGGCTTGAAACAAAAAATTCACTCGGATCATCGCATACAACACTGTACAAATTGTATGGGGCCGGCAGAACCTATCGCGCGATCCTGCGTGATCATGTTGTTGTGAGACAGTGCACTTTGACCTATGTCAGTGATATCTGCTAGCTCTGTTGTGATTGGTCGGCGGGTTCGATTGATTGACAGGTCGGAACTATGCATTCAGACGAAATAATTTCACAGGATGATTACTACCATTACCATCCTGATAACAAGTAAGCTTAAAGATAATAATTCAGAAATTGTTTTGAAGGGTAATTACCAAACAAGTAGACTACTTTTAATATTAATTACTACAGAAGAAGAAAATTGAGGCTGAAATTATTATATTAATAATAAAAACAAATATGTTTACCTTTGTGTGTGTGTACACAGGGAAGCAGACGAGGCTCGGGTACATCAACAAGCACATCTGGAACAGGTAAACAGCTCTTGATGATGATCATTCTTTACATTAAAAAAAAGATAACGGAAAATTCCTATTTTCTGTACTATCATCATAGAATGTCTTGCACCATGCATACATTTCTCCTGAATTGGCACAATTGTGTTGTACATTTTTTAAAAGCCGCAGTACATCATTTGCAGGGACTTAAAGTTTTACTTGATGAGTTGACAAGAAAAACCCGACTAAAAGTGTTGATAGCAATGGTTACAAACACCACATGATATTTTTTTCTGGATAAAATGGTACCTTTGTGAAAGAAATTGCCAACTGAAGGTGTTTTTATTTTTTTGAAATCGTTTGCAAAATATTATTTTTTTCACCATTCATTCAATACAAAAACAATGCTTGCATTTTTAAGGTTTTCTCAAATATTACTGCATCTATGTGGCTGAAATTTCTACAAGGCAGTTTATCAACATTATCCTTTAGCTGTGTATAAAAAATGCTGTTCCTAGATTTCGTTAAAGTTTTATCTGCAAAAGATATAATGGGCCTTTAATATTAATATTTCTGGAGTGGATTTTTTTCTCTAGGGTGATTTTCTGTGTTAATTAGTTTTCAAGTACTCGACTTGGCACATGTTGAGGCATGGGTATTGTCTCGCTCGACCGGTTTCGTCTGGAATTTTCATCACAACCAGCTCATGCAGGAATATTTTGCGTGTATAATACACTCATTCAGTAGACAATATCATAATTCTAAGGGCAACCAGTTTGACCCTTCAGAAAACATGATCCACTGCACGCATATTGTACAGTACAATGACCCAACATTTTACTAAATGAGTCCACAAAAACTTTACTCAAAGTATTGATAGCAACCGTAATAAACACGATATCAGTTAATTTACTTCCCAGATGGTACATTTTGCAAGAAATTAATTGCCAACTAAAGGTAGTTTTTAAAATGTTTGCAGACAAATTTTTTTATTATTCAATTTGTTACACAAAATCCATGCATGTATGGATTTTAAAAAATTTCTCAAGGCATTTGTACATCTAAAACTGTGCTTTTTATTAAAAAAAATAAAAAATAAAAAAGGTCTGCAGAAAATTATTTTACCCATCATTCAACACAAAAACCATGCATGGATTTTTTTTCAGGTTTTCTGAAGTATTACTGCATCCATGTGGCTGAAATTTATACAAGGCATTTTATCAACATTATTCTTTATTAATGTAATGCTGTTGTTCCTAATTTTCCCAATCATGTAATCTGTCTTTAAAACTATTTCAGTATGCCCTGTGTGTCAAAGGTCTCGGGTTCGAATCCAGTTTTGTTTTAGTTGTGTGGCTAAAATTAAACTATTGTTATATTTTATTTTTCAGGACAAGATCATGACATGTCACTTAATGATACCAACAGTGTGGAAGATGATGAGAGCGCCCTCTACCAGAAGTATGAAGTCGGCCGCGTAATCGGGGATGGCAATTTCGCAGTTGTCAAGGAATGCCTCAACAGGTGAAGTTATTTTCTTAAAACAGTTAACATAGAAACAAAATGGGAGTTGAAATTCTTTTATTCAAGAAACGGCGTTTCATGCTGAAATACGAAGAAATTGTAGAACATCTCAGTATTTAAGTATAGTAAAAATGCATTTGTGACAAGCGGGTCTCAGTTGAAAGTACTTAAAAAATGATACAAAGAAAGTGGTATTTGACGTAATGCTTTGTTCTATGCCGGAAAGCAAACAAAAACTCAATAAATTTAACACAATTTATTACCAAATTGGACACAAATATGAAATGAAATTTCAGATTTTAGTGAAAATCAGCCACCTAGAAATTGCTAGAAACAAAGCCATCTCATGTACTAATATTTCAATAATTTTGTTCAACTAATGAATACTTATCATTAACCACGTTAAATCAAATAAATGTCCTTACTTTTTTTTAGGGTTGTAGTCGAGTCCATCACAAGTCTATCACAAGTCCCGAGCCAATAAAATCATAAGTTCGTGACAAGTCCCGCACAAGTCCAGTAACGAGAAGCAAAGGATGAACACACACAAAAGAATGCCTTTGTTCATTTGAATAGCTTGTGACTTGAATTAAGACCCAGGGACTTGTGATGGACTCGTGATGGACTCGACTGCAACCCTGCTTTTTTTGATGCGCTTACACCAAAACTTCATTCACATTCATCAAATAACCCTTGCATGTAGACTTTTTGCACGGGCAGCCATGACTGGGGGCAGTCACATTGTCACCGTGCGTCATGCACGAGTAGGCACTTTGTTGGTCTGTTGTCACATCATTTAAATATGAAAACCTGCACCCTATCATGGCCGCTGATGCAAAGAGTCTATACCTGTGTTTGACACTTGGTGCTTTTTTTGTTTTGTTTATTTTGCACATTTCTATGCACGCCTGATGTAAAGTATTCCTTGGATCCCTTGTGTTTTTATTTTGGCATTTCTGTTTGTATATTTTGAGTTGCCTGTATTTTCTGTTTTTTCTCTCATTCACGTGCATATATTTTGTTTTTGTGACCAACTCATTTTATCTATAAATTGGCTATTAAATTAAGTTGAGTGATATTTATTGACAAATTGAAGTGAGAGGATAGAAAATTATGAATGAAACAATTAAGCATATAGTTGGTTAGTTGAAATTTGGATAGCTATTATAGGGTTGGAACTTCAAACCGGATTTTTAAATATTTGGTTTAGATTTTACTGTCTGGACAGTTTTACATTCGAAAACCATGTGGTTTTTAAAAAAAATGATTCTCCATTTTCAATTGGTAATGTAATTGATTAAAAAAGTGTGAAGCTAACTTGAATGCAGTTTAGCTAAGATGATAAAAACAAAATTCAGCTAGCTAGCTTTTGCATGCTGCTCAAACTGCAATATGCAGCAGCACTGCTTTAGGCTGAGTTATTTTTTACATTGACCTATGAACATGGGAAGAGTCACTTTCAGTAGTTCGCAACCACCAAATCAGTGTTGGATTCTCTACTTTAGTTATTTTACACATGTCAAATTTCACAACCACAGACTTGCTTGCACATGTTGGATGGTCGAGGGCGCCCTATCAGATCGCTGTTTTTCAATACAGTGGTGTAAAATATGCACGTTTGAATCTCGTTCTCCTGTTTGGAAGATTCATTTGGAAAAACCGATTATTGCACGAAATATCTTGAGAATAAAAACGACCTGCGTTTGTAAAAATTCACTTTTAGCCTTCTGAAAGTACAAATGGTATTCAGAAAAAAAATCAGAGACAATACTTTTCTTTTTTAAAGAGACTAATTTTTGAAGTCTGCATGAGTCAATACGACAGCCAGGTGTGCACTTGTACAAATTTCATGCCTTATTTTGTGCTCGTACATGTGGAATAAGATTAGCAAAATCAGTGGATCGAATATTTGGTTTTCACAAATACTAATATTTAGATTTTGTCCCAATGTTAATGATTGTAATGTATATCAGGGGTCGATTTCACAAAGAAATAATTTGCGACGCATCGTAACAACTGTGTCGCAAAATTACGACTACCAAATCGCAATCACAACTTTGCGAAGTGTTCTGTCCGTGTAGCATTTCTGCACACAAATTGAGACGTGTACCCGTTGTAAGTGTTTTGTGAAATGCAACTATAAAACTCATCATACACTTATGAAGGGTGCGGCGAGTTGCGATGGATTTGAGCACTAAAGCCGGCCGTACACCTTGCGTTTTGTTCGTGATCCAATCACAATAGCGCAGTTGCATCACAAGGTGTATGGGTTTTGCGATGCGTTCCGATGGCGATGTGGTCACTATTTCGTGTACGTGTCCGTCGCAACGTAATCGCAGAATTTCGAGCATGCTCGAAATTTGGCGTGTCTGTGCAATCGCAGCGGAGTCGGAACACAAGGTTTACGGCCGGCTTGACGACGTGTCGCAAGTCTTTGTGAAATCAACCCCTGGGCATACACTACAGTACATTTGTTTGCATAAAAGTAACATGTGGGATTGATGCATTGCATACCTACATATATGTACCATGCATGTGAGCCACAAATGTAGCTACTCATGCATTAACAGTAACATTACCCAACTTCATCAAAATTCAAGATAAGTAATTGAACACCACACTTTAGCCCGGTTGCGCACTGCAAAAACTGTGGTATTAAATTAACACCAGTGGTGTTGTCTTGTATAGATACCAAGCCCGGTGTTAAGTTTTGACACCACAAGTATTAGTTTTAACACCTAATGCATTTATTCCAATTGAGGAATATAAACTAACACCCATGGTGTTAAATTTTAACACCAGACTTGGTATCTATATAAGACAACACCACTGGTGTTAATTTAACACGGTTGATCTGGCCTTTAGACTTGTTTTCCTGTAGTAACGTAGTGTTACTACATTTTTTTAAAGTAAATTTCTTTAGTAAAAATCGAAAGTGAATAATGATTCAGATGTTTCTGTTGACCCATTTATAGGCAGCTGATTAATGTGGCCTTATATAAGTACAAAACCTTACATTGATGTGTATCCAAGCAGTAAAATTATACCTTTCAAAAATAATTCTGGGGGAATTTGAATAGGTTCATTGTGGTAAGTATGTGTAGTTTTAAATATAAATAATTACTCGTGTGAAAATACTGTCTTGTCCAGAACTTATTTAAAACATATTTTGCTGAATGTTGAAATTTGTCATATTTTTCTAAGTTAAAAAAAGATATGACAACTCTCATCAGAAATCTAGAGTCTTTGTTATAGAATCAAGCTTAAATCCAAAGAAATTATAAAATATATTCATGTATTTGTTATAACAGATTTTTGCCAAATTTTGGCTCAAACCATAATGGATTGCTAAATATTTTGACTACTTTTAAGGTACATTAAGCTAAATTCAAATTATTGTATAATTTAAAAGGTAACCTATGAGCATTTAAAGATGAAATATTTTGTTGATTGAAAGGCAAAAGGAAGTGAAACATGTTGCAGTCTTCAGTGTCCAAGTGCAAAATATTAATATTATAGATTTAACTTTTAGACATGAACATTTGTATTTTGTACAGGTACATTCTCAGAAGTTATTTTCCTAGATTTGGTGCATAAATGTTTTGGCAAAGTGCATGTTTCAAATCTATTGTGTAACAGTATTAATTAGCTGTCGGCTGTGAAACGGCTAAGTATTCAGTGTCTATTGTGCAATTGTTTTATATTAATGTTAGGCAGGACATTTTGTGCGGCAAGGATGTGTGAAAATATAGTATTCTCTGCACATACATGTAGGTCTGTAGCATTTCGTCATGAAGGAATATCAACATTTTTATAATGTTAGTTGGTTTCATTTGTATGGATAAAACTCGTAGTTAAGTGTACGTGTACGGTATTCCACGAACATGATTTTGACAAAACATTTCTTCAAGCAAACTTAATGCGCATGACGATTCACATCAGCCATACAAACAGCACTTGCGCTATACAAATTTGTAGTGCATTGTACATTTTTTATTTCGCGAAAGGGATGCAGCATATTTATGCCTTGAAATGCTACATAATGGATTATACGAAGTGCAATAATGATCAGAGGAAGAAGTACATGTAAAGACCCTTTGCACAAATAGGCACACACAGATCTCACACTTGAAACTCTGTTTAACCTGGAATTTTGCCTCATTCTGTCAAGGTTTGACTTCGATACAGATTTGGACAAATGTCCAAGAGTTTGGGAAATCTGGATGCAGTGAAAATCAATTTGGCTCCACCGAGATTCGAACCGCGGACCTTCTGCTTAACGTGCAGACACCCTACCAATTGAGCTATGAAGCCAACTGGTGGTCTCGAATTACGGTAGTGCAGTTGTTCCTCACTGATTGGGATTGGCTATCACTTGAGCTTAACAAGCCCTACAGAGGGAGAAACCCTTCAATGAGATAACCACCCCTTCCAGAGATCACTTAAGATATGCACGTTGAGCAGAAGGTCTGCGGTTCGAATCCCGGTGGAGCCAAGTTGCTTTTCACTGCATCCAGATTTCCCAAACTCATGGACATTTGTCCACATTTGTATCAAATTAAAAGCAGAGGCTCGTCAATGCGTGCGTGAGGCCAAATTCGTACCATGAAATACGCAGCTCCCTAGCAAAGGCATGGAGCTGCATATTTCGTTGCACGAATTTGGGCTCACGAGCGCATTGACGAGCCTCCGCCTTTAAATGTACTTGACTGACATCATTTTAAAGTATTTCTTCTTTCAAACCTTCCAAAGTTAGAATTAAGCAGAACAGATATTCTGGTATTGTTTAATTTTAGGAGAAAGATATTTGCTTTTTGTTGGTCAATTTCAGCACAGTTATGGCACTGTTTTTGCACTTTGTTGTCTTCACATGTCACTTGCTGTTTTGTGTCAATAAACTGCCGTGCATGACCCAAAACATATGAGCATGATTGTTTTTTGTTCTTGTACTCTTGTTTTCCTGCTGCTGTTTTTTTTTTCACTTGTGCCCAGTGTTTTTCTTTAACTCTCCTTGATCCATATAAAGGCCTGGGACCAATTTCATGGTGCTGTTATAGCACAAAAGTTTGCTTAGCACAGGATTTCTTTGCTTTGTAGAAATGGTTTTCCGGCCAACATTTTGTCAAATTGTGTTCTAACAAAATATTAGTAAATACACATCACATGCAATTTTGGCTGGCAATCCATTTTTGCAATATAAAGCAAATAAATGTTGTGCTAAGCAAATTTTTGTGCTAAACAGCGCCATGAAATTGGCCCCTGGTCACACATACATGTACGTGTGAACATGCCAGCGTCGCGCGTCAAGTATGGCGTGGTGCAAAGTTAACGCTTCAAATTATGTGCCAAGTTTTCTGGATTTTTCTTGAAAATGGATTTCATTCTAAACTAATAATCATATAAAATATCTCCTCAAAATACTATCCATGGGAAGAAAATATGAAACTTGCAATCTCAAATTTGGCCCTGGAAGCAAAAAAGTTGGTGCAATCACTGCACTGCTTTATGGAACCAGAGAAATTAGTTTAAAAACCGTGGGTGGTTTTTGGCAATATTCTTAAAAATATATGGATTGAGAGCGCAAAATTGCAGAATGAAATGAGAAAAATATGACACATGATATATTGTATCAAAATCCCAACACCGATGGGGAAAATGGGGAGTCAAAAATGTGACCTGGACACGCTTCTTTAAATGTGTTTCGGCAATATAAAGCAATGAATTGGACAGAGATGTTCTTAAACTGAGAACCAATATTAAAGACATGCTTTGGAGATGTAATGATTGTCAGTGGAGACGCGGGATGATCCAGTTAAGTCCCTTCCCATATCAAAGGAACCACTCAAATTTGATTTCTGACAAATCGCTCAAATTCTTCAGTCACGGTCCATTGTAATGAAACATGTCTGGACTGAAGACATTGGTCCTTTGAAATGCGATTAATATTTAACCTATAGCCAATCTAGGCGGCAGACACTGTGGCTTAATGAAATGCCAGTAGCTGCAGGCTGTGTCTCAGGAATTTAATAAAGGGGCTAGAAATCTGCCTAGAAAGCTACACCAAACAGATATTGGGGTTACTTTGATATAATATTAGGCCTCGGCAAAACACAAATCCTTAATACCATTTGAAATACTATGTGCAGAATTGATTTTGCAACAGTTATTTTTAGGACTCATATTTTTAAAATATATTTTATAACTACATGTGCAATGAACATTGTTTTTCATTCCTAAAACCTAGAGATTTTGAACTATTGGACAGTAATTCTTAAAGGAGTGTGATCACATTTTTTAACCCACCCCATTTTTTCCATGGGTGTTGAGATTTTGATACCGCGCTATGCTGACGAGCCTGTGCCTTTAAACTCGCCACTTGTATCTTAAAATGGACAACTGAGTCCTTGCAAAGATTTACAATAGATGAACTAAGAGTATAATAAGGCACATTAAAAAGGCATATTCTGTATGCTAGTTGCTTTGGCAACATTGACAAAGAACATTGGAAAGAAATGTGCCCCAGGCAAATGGTGTAACATGCACTTATGCAGCACCAAGGTGAAAACATAAGCCATGGCAACATGGCCTATGAGATAATTTAATTGCAATCTCATTTGGTGGCCAAATTTTCTTGATTAGGGACGGCCGTATCAAATGTTTACTACTTTGCCCCGTTGAACATCCATGCAACACAGAGAAAGCAATAGGGAGGTTTAGATGCACGTAAAATGCGAACGTAAACGCGGAATTCTTTCAGCGCCGTTCACTTCATGAGGAGGTCTTAGAACTCGGGCTCGAATCTTGGTCACATCAAAAGTTTTATCTCGCCACGAAAGTCAAAGATGTAGGTTTTTGGTTTCATTCACGTTCGCGTTCGCGTTTTATGCATGCATCTAAAACTCCCTGTACCACTGTGCCTTATAGCTCAGCTGGTGGAGCACCTCTGTCCAGTGTGTCGGAGGTTTGAATCCCGACGAGGAGCACATGATTTTTCTCTCATTCCAAGTTTGGTTATTTGAATTCCGCAGTGATTAGGCACAACACCAAACATTGCACTTGTTACTTGCTCGGTTGTGCATCCATGCAACACCGAGAGAAAATTGAGGCTTTGTACCACTGTTCCTCATACGTGCAGCTCAAACAGAACATCTGTCTAGTGAGTCAGTGGTCTCAGGTTTGGATCCTGTTGACGACCATATGATTTTCTTTAAATTACAATTTTCAATGCCTTACTCATCACAGGGTTAACAAAAAAGAGTTTGCACTGAAGATCATCAACAAGAAAAAGTGTGTTGGAAAGGTAGGCTTTTTTGATTTGTTAAACAACATAAAATTATGAATTTTTGTAATAAGTCTTTTGAAATTGAATTTATTTGCCCTAAAAATGTGTCTGTTGTATACTAGTTTGTGGCTAGACTGAACTTTGCAAATTATGGTTTGTTTGTGCCTTTCTAGCTGTCATTTGCTTGAATTTAGATCAATACATTCATTGTTGTTCACAATCATTTTTATGTATCAGCCTTTTGTGTTAGGGTCCTTTTTTGGGGGTGAGGGGGGGAGAGGGGGAGATGATGTAAGGCAGTACTTTTGTTCATGCATTTTAGGCTCATAGTTTGAGGGGGTTTGAATAAACCCACCCCCTTTGTCCACTCCCATTTTAAGCCCGTAATCCGCGCATCGTTTTGGTATACTTCATGACGTCATCGCTTCTTTCCCTGACATCCTATAGATTCTTAATTGTCATGACGTCACTGGCTTTTGCAAAGAAAAAATTGGTCCTCCTGGCCTTTCTATAGCAAAAGAACACCCCTCCCCCATTATGGAAAATGTGGTGTTTTCCTAATGGTGAATTAAATTTTGATGTGCGTCGCTTTGAGAAAAAGCAGTCTGGAGGGAATTTAGACTGAAACGATGCACTGAAAATCACAGAATCAACTTGGGTGGGAGGTGTTTTTGTAATTCTGTGATTTTCACTGCGTCTTTTCACTCCAAATTCCTTCCACACTGCTAAGTTTTTCTCAAAGCGAAATGCGTCGCATTTACATGCGAAAGGCTCAGTGTGAGTTCACCCTTGTAGGCTATTGATGCATTACATTTGAGGAAATAAAGTTTATTTATTACATTTTGGAAACTCAGTCTTTGATCGAATTTGTCTTTTTTTCCAGGAGAAAATGATCCAAAACGAGGTGGCAATTCTTCGTCAGGTCCAACATCCCAACATCATCCAGTTAATTGAGGACTTTGATACGCCATCAGAGTTATTCTTAGTCATGGAGTTAGTCAAGGTATGGTACGGTATTCATCAGTACTAGAAATTAGGTTTAGGTTTTTTTTTGTTCCCCTTTCAGCACTGAAAAGTATTAATAATAATAATAATAATTATAGTTGGGATTTTTTGACACGGCGACATTTTACTGAGACTTTGGTTGCTCGGTATATGTCTCAACTTCTTAACTTTTCTATTTGGGACCATTCTCAACCAGGGAGGAGACCTTTTCGATGCCATCACATCAACCACAAAGTACACCGAGCGTGACGCAGGTGGCATGATGCATAATCTCATTAGTGCTCTCAAGTACCTACATTCCATGAATATCGTGCATCGCGACATCAAGCCTGAGAATCTTCTAGTGTGTGAACACGAGGACGGCACCAAGTCCATCAAACTTGGGGACTTTGGTCTGGCTACGAAGGTGAACGGCCCGCTGCGGACGGTGTGTGGTACCCCGACTTATGTTGCTCCAGAAATTATACTGGAAACAGGGTAATGTTGTCAATTATTGTTTAGATTTTCTAAAAAATGGATTTCGCTGTACCTCCCCAAAATAATATCAACAGGAAGAAAACAGAAAATTTGCAATCTCCAATTTGGATTTGGAAGGAAAAATGGTTAGTGTAATCACTCTGCACTTCTTTATGTAACTGGATAAATTACATGTAGTTTACAAAACAACGGCGGTTGGGTTTTAAAAAGTTTGTTTACGATATCCTTAAATATATACGGATTGAGAGCACAAAATTTCAGAATGGTAATGAGAAAAATATGACAAATTATAAATATGGTGTCAAAATCTCAACACCCATGGGAAAAATGGGTGGGGGGGAGGGGGAAAAGATGTGATCTGGACACACTCCTTTTATATGGTTTGAATTCACACCAACATTTTTAAGTTATACATTTAAAACAATACTAAATAATAATATTGTCCATGTAATTCTCTTTGTAGGTATGGATTGAAGGTCGATGTTTGGGCTGCTGGAGTGATCACTTACATTCTTCTTTGTGGATTCCCTCCTTTCAGAAGGTAAAATGAAACATTTTAGCTCAAATTGTCAGCTAGAAACAGAACAAAACAAAGCTAAGAACAGAGAGAAATGACATTCCATTTAGCGTCTTCCAATGCCAAGGAATTTGTCTAAGACAGAGGTCTCTTTGCACATATTGATAAGTTGTGCAAAATGATCGAGGACGTGTGCAATGACATTATGGGTGATCCAGCTTTTGGCTGCAGAACGCACTTTAATTTCCGTCACCGTCTCCCGCAATGTATCGACATTAGAGGATGCCAAGTCAAAAGTGGTAGATTCTGAAATTGAATTTTGTTTTGTATGGCTTTTAAATCTCACCTTCTTGGACAAAGGTGATGCAAGTCACTCAATAACATTTCTCAAGGCTTGTTTACATAATCTGAAATTTTGGTTTAAATCCAAAAGTAGGAACAAAAGTAGGACTTTTTTCACACGTAGTAGAACATTCACATTTTGTTGTTCTTTTTCAGTGATAACAACGACCAAGAAGAGCTTTTTGATCTGATAATTGCTGGCGACTTCCAGTACATCTCGCCATATTGGGATTCTGTCTCGGAGGTTGCTAAGGACCTTATCTCCTGCATGCTAGAGGTGGATGTTGACAAGCGTTTCTCAGCCACGCAAGTCATGGAGCACCCTTGGGTGGCAGTGAGTATTCACATTGGTCTACTATTTGCTTGATTTCTTTTCTATTCTATCAACCTAAATAACAGATTGGTATTTAGGAGAACAAATGCTTATGGGTAATTCCTAAAATTAGGGGTCCAAAAGTGTGACATGCTTTTTAAGATTTCGAAGTGTTTTTAATGATTGAAAGTGGTTTCCCAGTAGAAACTAATTATTTTTATTTAAACAAATGCCAGTCAAATTTAATGTTTATGTGTAGATATAGCACCAAGGTTAATGCAAACTCATTCTACAGCCAATTTTCATTGGCGTAGGTAATCAGGGACACCAAACTCCTATTCAATACCATGGAACAAATTATTAAATTAAGCCTTTATGGTCTTTTGCTTTGAATATTTTTCAGGAATCGGAAAACAAAATATTGAAGAAAATGATGCTTCCCCCTATAATCACAGGCCACAGTCCATTACTGAGAATTTGTGGTCATAAGTGGTGATTTTTGAAGCAGAGAGTGTCGTACGTAACTGCATGGGACACCAAACATTTTGGACCCCTAATTTTGGGAATTACCCTTATGAAACTCTGCACACAAGTGTATGTGTAAAGTATGGTGTTTGAGAAGCTCACACCGTGTATATAACACCAACTTACACCAGAGCATTCTTTGTCTTTTTTTCCCAGAGTGAGGAAGGTGCAACTCAACAACAGATTGACTTGTCAGTTAAACTGAACTCCAATTTCGACATCAAACCGAAACATTCCAGCAAGGCTGCTGGCATTGCACTCATTGCTGTGAGTATCTGGTTAATCAAATTTGTCGGATTATATTTAATTGTCAATCATATAAATCTCTGCAAGAAGCCTTTGCTTTAGGTCGAAACAAAGACGGCAAGTTCGGGTTTGGTTCTGTTCGGTTCAGTTCAGTTCGGCAAAAGTTCAAACTTTTTCTCTTGAATAACGGTTCGGTTCGGTTCATGTTAGATGGCAACCATATCCAGAAGTTGCCCAAAACCATGCTATACTTGCCTCAATACTTGTCAAGTCGTTTACTGTCATGGTTCTTAACGGAGCACGTGTGGTCTAGTGGGTATGAAGCGGGACTACCAATCAGAGGTTGGGGGTTCGAACCCCACTTCGACCAACGTGTCTGTGTCCCTGGGCAAGGCACTTAATCCCAGTTGCCTCGTAAACCCAAGCGATATATGGGAAGCTGTTAAGGGGAATGCCACAATCTAACTGCTGATAGTGTTGTGCGCCTGACCAGCAGCCACCTAGTTGAAGCGAAATGGTTCTGGTGATTCCCTGATGGCAGCGGTAATAATGGTAACAGCACCTTGAGCACCCTGATGGGTGGATATGTACGCTATATAAATCTCATCATTATTATTATTATTAACCACAAGTACATCACCTGGTCATTATTTGCATAAATCTCAGAAGCTTCTCCACTCTCCCACCATAGCCTTGACGTGTCCTTTGTGCAGTGGTCTTGTACGTATTAATGTAAAAGGACCAGGTGGTTGTTCAAAGAATATCAAACGTGATAATGGGCTCCACCCCATACTTATTTGCATACATGTAAATTTGATTCTCATCTCCAACCAAAAATATTATGTTGTATCTTGCACAATGGACTCGTTAAAAATAAAGCTGACACGAAAGTAACAGCACTACTTTGCTTCATTTTTTTTTCTTGCAGTGTCTCGGGGAAGCAGTGATCAGTATATAGTGCTAATCATGTTACATCGGGTATATAGGGCAAATACAAACCCCAGTTGATATTCATTCGTATATTTGTCTGTTCTCAAAATTTGCCTCCTCAAAGAATAAGCAGACGCCTGTTGTAGTCCAGGGAAGAACGATTTATCTTGACAGTGAAACGAGGATACAAGGATTTTTTTGGGTTGTTTTTACAATGAATTATATTTGAAAGATTTATCATTTTTTTGCCCCTTAGTCAACAGCTCTCGACAAGGATGGCAAATATTTCCAGGGGCGTCGACTGAGAGAGGGTGCCGATGGAGCAGAGCACATTTCAGAAGACGATGAACACACATACTAAAGATGAGCTGTTGACATGGTAACAGCTGAGAGAAGCTTGATGAAAAACCTTCACCTCCAAATGATGGGAACAGAGTGCACCTAGTTTCTGTACCAGCAAGTTAAATCGGCATATCCCCATGTGTGATTAAGGATGTGTATGATAAAAACAATCCTATAAAGCCGTGTCCGCACTGCGAGGATGGTAAAGTAATAAATTGTCAAATTTGACCACTGTCCGCATTTGGGCTTTTTGACATGGGTAAATTTATTTATTTTATTTATCATGGTGGATTCTTATATAGAGCACATGTCCACCCGGCAGGGTGCTCCTGCACTGCATGGCGCTGTTGCCATTATTACTGCTGCCATCAGGGAATCACCAGAACCATATCGCTTCAACCAGGTGGCTGCTGGCCAAGGCGCTCAACCTTATCAGCAGTTAGATTGTGGTAATTGTATTCCCCCTAACAGCTTCCCAAATATTGCTTGGGTTCACGAGGCAACTGGGATTAAGTGCCTTGCCCAGGGACACAGACACGTTGGTCGAAGTGGGGCTTGAACCCACAACCTCTGATTGGGAGTCCCGCTTCATACCCACTAGATCACACGCGCTTTACTGAGACCGCAGCTGTCAATATAATGCATTGTCGTACTTGTGGATTTACCAAAGTCTTGGATTCAGCACGCTACACCAGTCGGCCATGGTGCCCCATGGTGCCCCATATGGTGCCCCATATGGTGCCCCATATGGTGCCCCATATGGTGCCCCATATGGTGCCCCATATGGTGCCCCCATGGTGACCCCACGGTGCCCCAGCTGTGATGGAAGAAAGATAATAAGGACCATTGTTATGGCCAGGGAGAATTGTTAAAAAACTGCTTTTGAAGTAACTTCTTCTGTTACCCCATCACTTAAATCTACAGTACTTCCAAACCGTCTTGTCATCTTCATAGAACTGTTTAAAGCTGAGAACAAATATGTCAGAATGAATCTATCCAAAGATGTGAATAGACCAAATCGATTTTGTTTACGTTTTTCAAGTAGGCCTCCTTTACTGTACATCAGGGTCCAATTTCATGAAGCTGTTTAGCAGAAAAAAAGCTTAATCCAAAAATTATTTAAAATTATTTGCTTTGTAAAAATGTGTCAGCAGTCAAAATTGTACGTCGGCTTTTTAAGCAAAATTCCTTTCTCAAAATTCCTTTCTCAGTTTAGCTTGAGTATATAGCTTTCTTGCATTGGTGCAATTTTTTGGCAACTAAACTTGGTGCAATAAAATATTCAATTTTCTTCATGGTTTTGCTCATTGTCAGTGTATTATATAATTCAAGAACAAAACTGTACTTGTTTAAACGGACAACATGTGCAATCGAGACCAAAAATATGTATATATTTGAGAGACAAAACGCATTTGTATCAATGTTAGCTGAATATTGTGATGCAACTACTTGTGGTACTTTTTGTAATAGCAATATAGCATTTGTAAAGTATTCCTGCTTATATAGAGCACAGTGTCAGGCGATGTGTGTAGTGGTTATGAATTTTGTGAAGATTTTGAATGCCAAGATTTGTCCCCCACTGGAATGTGGGAGTTAATTTTATAAACTTGTATACCTCTAAATTTCCATGAATTTCCAAATTTCTGTATTGCAGCTGTCTATCTTCCATTTTTTTCCAAGAAGATCAAGATGTTGAGCTTTGTTTGCATTTCATTTTGTACATTTTCCTTAAAAAAGTACAATTGTGGATATTTATTACTTTGTACTTTTTATTCCAAGTTGTGTGGTTTTGGAAGGAGGGGTCGATGATGTAGCATGGAGTGTGCATTGTGAAGCCCAAATTAATGTTTCAGTTGAAATCTACTTTAACACTGTCTTGTTTAAGTATAGGTGTCAGAAAAAGCATGTGGGTAATTCCCTAAATTAGGGGTCCAAAATGTTTGGTGTAGTGTACCAGTTATGTACGACACCTGTTCAACCCTGTTGAAACAAAAGACCATAAAGGCTCAGAATTTGTTTCATTATATTGAATAGGAATTTGGTGTCCCAGGTTATCTACGTCAATGAAATTTAGCTGTAGAATGAGTTTGCATTAATCTCGGTGCCTTATCCGCACACAAACGTTAAATTTAAGTGGTATTTATGGAAATAAAAATAAAAATTTTCTACTGGAAAACCACTTTCAATCACTAAACACGCTTGAAAATCTTTAAAAGCATGTCACAGTTTTGGACCCCTAATTTGGGGAATTACCCATGTCCTACTTTTTATATCTTAAATAACTTTATTTGCGAGTGGATTTGAACCAACATTTCAGATCATATAAGACCTGAAAATTCTTTTTGAGCGACTTGCATCAGCTTTGTCAGAGGGTGACATTTATAAGCCAAAAAAACCAAACAAACCTCAGATTCTGCTACTTTCTGCTTGATACATTGCTAGAGACAGTGAGAGAAAGTGCAAGCTGCTTTGCAGCCAAAAGTTTTTGAAGGAATGCAGGATCACCCCTAATGTCATTGCACACCTCAATCGTTTTGCAAAACTCTTCATGCAAAAAAGGCGACAATTTCCTTGACATTAGAGGACACCAGTCGAAAGTAGCAGATTCTGATATTTTCTTTTGTATGGCTTTTAAATCTCACCATCTCGGACAAAGCTGATGCAAGTCACTCAATAAAAAGTGTCGGGCCTTGTTTACATGATCTTAAATTTTGGTTTGAATCCATTGGCAGATGGCAAAGTTATTTAGGATTAACTCTTTCAGTGGCTATTGTTGTTAACACTTAACCTTAAAGTGCCCAAGTTTTTGCATTTTTCGTAATTTATTTTAAATTCAAGCCTTACATGCGTGACAATTGGCGTGATGGAAGAAACAAAAATGATACAATTGAGATAATAAATGTACGATAACACTTTCAGAGTACATACGATAGAACGTACACGTACGACCATTGGCACTGAAAGAGTTAAAAGTAGGACATTATTTTTTTTAAATATGTAGTAGATTGTTAAATGTTGCTAAATGTTTATATTTCAAATTTTCCCACCGGAAACAAGAGAGAAGACAATGTAATTGTTCTGTGTTTACAGGAGGTTTCTTTGTAAAGTGAAATAATACTTTAATTTGCTGTCTCAAATAAGTTGTATCAGTACTTATGACAATTATCACTGCCATGATTTTATGTTAAAGTTTGTCAGTATTTATTAAAATGGTGTTGTTGTCAATTTGATATTGAGTATGTTAAAGCATGCAATGCTTGCCAAAATGAAATGTACGTTTGTTGCCAGTCTGTTTAGGCATTGTTGCAATCAAAATGCTAATAAAAATTTCAAGAGAAAGAAAATAATAAAGAGGTCGATCCTTTTTTAGTTATTCTACTGGATATTTGTGGGTGTATCAGGAATATTTAGCAAAATTTAACACAATAGTGAAGTTATTTTCATAATCAGTGGATTTGGCTTCAATTTTCCCCTCCCCCGCCATTGAAGTATATATGTATACACTCAGGATGTTAATAAACCACTCTGGGCTGCCGGTCTAAAGTAATTACTGCAATGGACTGTAGCCACTTGATTCCATGACTCGGCAAAACTCTTATAAGTTTAAAGGAGCTTATTAAGATTTATCCAGAAAATCGGTTTCGTTCCAACCTAATAATCACATAAAATACCTCCTCAAAATACTATCCATGGGAAGACTAAACAGAAAAATTGCAATCGGAGTCCAATTTAGTTGCAATTAATGGTGTAATCAACCGGATAAATTAGTTTATCATAACATCTGTGGTTTTAGCATGACAATATCCTTGGAAAATTTTGAAGCGGGAGTGCGGAATTCCAGGATTGGACGGTAATGAGAAAAATATAAAAAATGATATGGTATCAAAATCGATATGGCCTTATATGCATCATTTGCAAGATAAAACTTTTTACAGATTCGTGGAATAAGAGTGTAACATATCTATAAGGAAGAATGTTGGTAAACTAGCCTGAAGAAAGTTTAGCTACATAGATGCATCAATGCTTCAGAAAATTATAAAAATCTATATGAATTTTGTGTACAAGTAAGTGTGCACGCGGGACTTTTTTAAAAACTACCTTTGGTTGTCAATTTTCTATTTTCCAACATGAAATACCATTTTGGACGGAAATAAATTCATGTGGTGTTTGTTACCATTGCTATCAACACTTTGAGTAAGGTTTTTCTTGTCAACTCATAAAAAACAAAATTGGGTCATTGCAAATGATACAATGGGCCTTTTGGAGTGGTCTAAAAATGTGATTTGGACACCTTTAAGGTTTTTAATTTTCTTTTGAGAGAGATAGAGGGCGCTATTTAAAATTTACGGTCTACACGTGTTATGTTATGTATATGATAGAGGTCGCTGTTTAAATTTCAGGTTCAGTTCAGCTGCCATACGTGGGCTTTCTGAGCTCAATTTTAGATTTAATCATTACTAGCCTATAATAAGGCTCAGTTTTTCAGGTAGGCACAAGTCCAAATGGAAATAGGAAAGGGATCAACTGAATAGTTGTAAATAGACCCTTTGCCTTGGCTTTGCACATGTACCGATTTACAAATTACAGTCAACTTGACCGTTTGCCAACTCGACTCGAACCAACTCGACCGTTGTAGGCCTACCATGGAAGTAGGAAAAGATGGTTGTACCAACTCGACCGTTGGACCAGCTTGACCGTTGGACCAACTCGTCCGTTTTCCAACTCGACTTGAAAGTTGAGTCAACTCGATTGTTTTGCGTACAGTTTTTTTTCTGATCTTGTAACGCACGATTTTGTGCCAAGCCAAAAATCACGCTGCGTTTTATCAGTCGGAAAACAAATTAAAATAAAATTTAATTGCCCCACGGTGAAAGCTTATCTTCATGCGAATCCCGACACAACTGGGCAAAGTAACGAACGCAATATTATACAAATATTGACTGCAATGAGGGGCATGGTTAAGATTATAGGCCCGAGGTGATCTCGAAGCCATGACTATGCCCCGAGGCGGAAGCCGAGGGGCATAGTCAGTGATAGTCGTGGCTTCGAGATCACCGAGGGCCTATAATCTTAACCATGACCCGAATAAACAGCAGTCAATATTTGTTTTATATACCGAATGTGTAGATTTTTGTCATCTGGTTGGTTAAAAGTAACGACACATCATACAGTCATGACAGTGGTCCTTCGAGTTTCGATTTCGAAAGCTGGTCTACGGCGGAAAAGTTGTATATTTACAGCAAACATTTGTAGCATAATCACCTGGCACTTTAGTAGCACATTTCACTGTAGGCCACTTCTCTTATTTAATTAAGGACTTCATCATCTACGACAGACGTCGAGATTCCGCCATTACCGTCCCGATGAATGTTTACGTGAAGCGCCCAGCTGCATAGTTGGTGCACAGCTACGCTAACACATGTAATGCGCGCGTTCGGAACCCGCTAAATGACTACGCCCGGGGCATGGCAAAGACTATTGCCCGGTGGGCATATACGCGCCGGGTCTAGCCGATTCAATGCCCCCACTTTTAACCAATCAGATGACAGGAATCTACGCATGAGGTATATAATCTGGTATAGTGCCTAATCACCCTTGAAATTAAACAATTGGTATGAGAGAAAAAATTGTGGTAGTTTAAATTTCAATGGTGATTTAGTAGGCCTATTACTAGGCACCATACCAGATATTGCATTGGTAGTGTTTTTTTAGTTTATTTCCCAACTCGAATTTAAGGAAAATAATTATTGGAATCGATAGCTTGGACGATTTTGGAATACCTTTTCCATTGGCATTTCCGTCGCAAATGTTGCGTTTCCATGAAAATTCTGTGTTTTTGTCACGCCCGCCGCCATACAAAAGTGTGTGAAACTGCTGCCGGGCGAGCAGTGCGTGAAGCGCGCGAAGAAAGAGGGCGTGCGCGTGATGATCCGTTTGGTTTCTTGCCGGCCGCTTTGCGTGGAATCATATGCAATATTTTTTACGTGATTTTTCTCTAAAACTAAGCCTTTGCGACAGAAATGTATGTAAGTATTCCTATTCTAAAATCATCGAAGCTATCGATTCCAATAATTATTTTCCTTAAATTCGAGTTGGGACATAAACTAAAAAAATACCCATTTGTATATCATGGAGTGCCCCCTCGTCCATATTGCAGCATTTCAATCTACTACCGATAATTTCTTCTCTTCTGTCCTAGACTGGTCTCTTTAAGCTTTGTGAAGCCGAATTAATTTGAAATCTCACCATGCCAAAGAAGAAGACAGGAGCTCGGAAAAAGGCCGAGAAACAAAAGGAACGACAGAGAGAAATCAAGAGGAATGCGGAGCAAAGACAGATTGTCCAGTGGCCATGTAACTTCACTATGGTAAGCATCAACAACAATATAGCGCCTACAGTGCAAGATAGACCACTCCTGCAGTAAGTACAAAAAGGCGCCTTTTGAGTAGGCAAACTAGACTACATCGTGTCTGTTTAACATGAGGCTTTTTCACACTACCCACTACCGACCCGGGTGACTTTCTACCCGGGTAGCTGCAAATAACTTGAGTTAAATTTAACCCGAAATTTCGTTTCACATGTCAAAATGTAACTCGGAGAAACACTTATTCAGGTCGCCTCTCCCACTGCAGTTCTGTACGTGCACCTACCTGGGTACACCAACTATAGCAAGAAACATATTTCTGGCACGATTCAACAGTTGGCTTCGGACGTTGGCAACCAAAGCTGATGAAGAGTGATCATTGGTTGAACACGTGATTACATCTTGTTTCTGGTTGTACTCGAGAAAACAGGCCTGAGCACAATAACCCCAAATGTATTATAATTTGCCTTTGTCAGAGATTATTGGACAAATAATCAATATTTATTTCTTTTCTTGTTTACAGGAGTGTGATAAGTGCACCAGGTCAGTATTTAAGATTTTCTTTCTTAAGCCGGGCGTGTCCGCATTAGACTATTTTTTTGTAAACTTTTTTGTTAACATTCCATTGTGGTAATTCTTTGGTGCGTCTGCACATAGACGTGTGGTCTAGTGGGTACACAGCCGTGCTCGTAATCGGAGTGTTATGGATTCGAGCCCCACTTGTGCCAACGTGTCTGTGGGCAAGACACTTAGTCTCAATTGCCTCGTCAACCCAAGCGACATCTGGGGAGCTGTTACGGGGAATGCCACAATCTAACTGCTGATAGAGTTGTGTGCCTTGGCCAGGCTGCCAGCCTAGTTGAAGTGAAATGATTCTGGTGATTTCCTTGATCTATATGGAATGGTGCTATATAAAAACCTGCTATTATTATTATTATTTTTGGCCCACAGAATGTCCTTGACCTCGTAAAATCTTGGTAAAACTTATAGCGTGTTTCTATTGAAGATCCGGAACTTTTACCAGTAAACCCATTTACCAGTAACATGCTGGTAAATAGCGGGCAACGCGAAGTTTCTACTGAGCCGCTCTATCCAGAAAATAGCCAAGCCTGCTGGCCATCCATCATGCTTCGTGGATTTGCCGGGTAAAGGTCACATGCAGGGGTCAAGCACGTGCATTAGATCAGTCACTGTGCGGTCACATGTTTACATTTTCTCCCCTGTATGAGCACTCGGGCGGAACGGTGCATGTTTCTATTGGCGCTTACCGAGATAGATTCCCCGGCATTTTTCTTCCTCAAGAAGGAAAATTGCCGGGGAAAATTCTCCCCGCCATGTACCGGAAAATAGCGGATAAGACCTGTTTCTACTGAGCACATTTTCCATCTTTCCTGGCATTATCCGGTAAATGGGTCTCATTAGAAACACACCTTTAGTAGGTCTTGGTAGACCCAGTAACATTGGCAACACAAAGCGTGACATATTCACTTTTGTACTTTATTACACAACTGAAATGTCTTAATCTCTTTTTGCCTTTTTCCAGACGTCAGAAGAACAGAGCCTTTTGCTACTTTTGTAATTCGGTTCAGAAGTTACCTGTTTGTGGCCACTGTGGTAAGAAATGTCTTTGGCGAGGGTCACACGAATTACGACATTTATTGTAGTATCACTATAGTACGATTACAAGATTTTGTCTGTGTGACCCCAAATTTATTGTAATCATATCATAATCGGTCAACGACGAGAATTCTCATCGTTCAATTGTAATCTGATTGTAATCGTATTACGATAATTTTGCCAAAAAATGTGTGACCCCATCTCGTAATCGGGCACAAATGTGAGCCAGCTGGCCGGTCTTCATCATTGGTCGTTATCGTCCGTTTAAGACTGACCACGTGATGTGCTCTCAGCAAATGAGGATGCGTAAACGGTCTAAGGCATTTATGAATTAGAAATATATGTGCACCTGCAACGGCAGTGGTTCCTGTGTACATAACAAGTAAGTTGCATGGAATTGTACATGTAAATGAACATGTATAAGAATTATTGTCACATTATTCGGAATTGAACACTGAGAAAGATGTTTAAAAGAAATGACTTTCATTCTGATTCAGTCACTTGCAAACACTTACAGTGCATTCTTTTGTTAATGTGGGGGTGTTATGGCCGAGCGGTCTAGTGCGTCGAACTTAAGTTCCTGTGCTAGTACTAGAATGTAGGTTCGATTCCTGGCCGTGACGGGTTGTGGCACCTGTGCCCTTGAGCAAGGCACTCAACCACACTTGCTCCCATTCCTGTAATTGGCGGTCTCTCCGCTGTTGGATGTGGTAAATAAATAAATAAATAAATAAATAAATAAATAATCTTTGTCAGGGAAAATCAAGTGTATGCAGAAGACGGGAGACTGCGTGGTCAAGCACCCAGGGCAGTTTACCACAGGGATGGCCATGGTGGTAAGATGACTGAAATTAGCCTTAATTGTGTGTTTCACGTGAATAGCGTCTGGTGTACCGACGTACATCCTTTCACATACACCCTTGGTATCCACTTGATTTTTGCTGCTATGTGGTGCATGCAGCAGGTGTGAAGTACAGAATCAATACTGTGTTTACCGTAGGAAAGAATAGCTTAAAGCAACCAGACTGTTGGTTGCTATACAATGGCGTGCACCACATAGCAACAGCAGTTTAGTATGTGACTTTATAAACTGCACCTCCATTTGAAAGTGAAGAATTTGGGGCACCAGTCAATATGCAAATGTTACATGCAAGGGGCTAATTACTGTTTCAGGGTTGTAGTCGATTCCATCACAAGTCTATCACAAGTCCAGAGCCGATAAAATCACAAGTCCGTGACAAGTCCCGCACAAGTCCACCACAAGTTCAGTAACAAGAAGCAAAGGATGAACACGCACAAAAGAATGCCTTTGTTGGAGTTCATAGCTTGTGACTTGAATGCATAGTTCCGAGTTTGCCCAGTTAACTCCGCCCCCTTGGATATTGTTGCTATGCCTCACACGCTATCGTCAAAATGGCGACACACAACGCACAAAGCAATGGGACTTTCAACGGAAAGCACAGATTCATTGGAGAAAACTCAAAGGTATTCGTGTTTCAGGGTCGACAGTTATCTTAGAACACACCGAGTAAATGGCCAGTAATAGAGGGATGTCATATCATGAAATACGTACTTTCGTACCTTTGAACAACGAAACGACCGGCCTTGAAACCAAAAATTCACCCGGATCATCGCATACAACACTACAAATTGTATGGGGCAGAACATCGCGTGATGTTGTTGCAAACAATGCACTTTGACCTATGTGGGTGATCTCTGCTAGCTCTGTTGTGATTGGTCGGCGGGTTCGGTTGATTGACAGGTCGGAACTATGCATTGAGACTCGGGGACTTGTGGTGGACTTGTGAAGGCTTGTGAGGACTCGACTACAACCATTCAAGAAGTTTGCTTCTATTTGCCAATGTGGACACAGAAAAACACCAGCAAACATATCTGTTTGGTAATGATTTCAAACAAAACGTTTGCAAGTGTTTGCCAGTGTAGATGAGGCTCAACTGAAAACATTCATGATTATGGTGTGTTTTAATTGTTTTAGGGAGCTATTTGTGATTTCTGTGAAGCATTCATCTGTCATGGCAGGAAATGTCTGACAACTCACGCCTGTGAATGCCCGTTGATAGATCAGGAATGCAAGGAGTGCCAACGAGGAGTCTGGGAACATGGTAATAATAACCATAGTAATTGCATATATTGGGTTCTGGCACCATGATCATAATCATACAGCCCATTGTAGTACAGTGAAACTTGCCTATTGACCCCTTTCGAACACGTGCGAATATGCCATTTTGGGAGTCAAATAATGCCGAGTCATTGTGGAAGCGATGTGCGTGCGCGTTGTGTCTCTCTCTGGTGGGCGCAACGCGGTTTAGTCCACCAATGGGAGCCTCATCATAGCGCGTTACGCGCGCTATGGACACACACAACGCGCACGCACATTGCTTCCACAACGACGCGGCATTGTTTTACTCCCAAAATGACGTCATTCGCACGAGCTCAATAGTGGCCACACTCGAGACCGTAAAAACTGACCAAAATTTGCATCTTTCCTTTATAAAAAATGTGTGGGAAGATCACATGTCAATCGCTTCACAGAATTGAAAATAAAATCCATGAACATTTTCATGTCCCCAGAGCCCCATAGGTTTGTGTGACAATTGCCAGCCTTGTTTGTCATTTAATCCCATGATGCCTTGAGAACGTCGATAAGGTTAATTGGACATGGATAGTATTATGGGGAGGTATTTAATACGATTGTTAGCTTTGAGTGAAATGCATTTTCTGGAAAAATTTGAACAAGCTCCTTTAACGACATCTGAGCCAATTGACTGATTTTTAATTGTTTTTGGGGGTAATTTTATTTTATATTGATGTGTTTCTTTCTTTTTTTGTACCCATTTCTGCTTTATATATACTATAATATATATTGTTGCTTGAATTTGCAAATGAAGATGTTATATTAATGGACAGCCGAAGTGTGACATGGTTGCCATTGTAATTGGCTCTAAACATCGTGGCCGTCGGAAATAGTACCATTGCAAAAGCACAGGGACACGGTTCAGTGATTTCTAGTGTAGAGCCATTGCCTAGGCAACAAACAAAAGATGCATATTCACTTCGGCTGTCTATAGACTAATCAAATTACATAATGCAGATGTATCATTTCATTCCATTTTGGTGCAGTGTGGCTATTTTAAATTTATCATCTTTCCCTTCAACAGGTGGTCGTATCTTCAGGTGTTCATTTTGCGACAGTGCACTGTGCGAAGATGACCAGTTTGAGCACCAAGCCATGTGCCAGCAAATTGAGGCAGAGTCATTAAAATGTGAGGCCTTCTCTGGTATTATTTTATTTATATTCTAAGAAAAAAAGAGACCTACTAACTGAGGATCCACTGATCACAATTGACGCAACTCAAAAAAAGTTTTCTTAAATTGGGGTATAATGACGAAGTGGTTTAGGTCATTGACTCGCAACACACGATTGAAAACTTGGTGTTGTGGGTCTGGGGCCAATTTCATGGTATTATTTAACACAAACATTTGCTTAGCACTGAGTTTATTTACTTTTTATTGCAAAAATGGGTTGCCAGCCCAAGTTGTATGTACATGTATGCACTAACCCTTTTTTACTGTTTCTAAAAACACAATTTTACATACAATTTTGGCAAAGCAAAGAAATTTTGTGCAAAGCAAAATTATTGGTGCGCCCCAGATACCAAGTTGTGGTACCTATACACTTTTAACTATTGCTTCATCCTTTAGAATGGATGTAAAGCCATTGGTCCACTTAAAATAACCCATAGCACTCTTTCATGAAGGGGATTCCCCAGTGTCTCTGGTCATCGGCTGCCAATGGCGCCACCCACCTATATATCTTTATGTGGAAGACACCTGTAAGTTTTGTGTAATTCAGCCTTCGGGCTGCAAATTGAAGTTTTTTTAACTTGTTAAAAAGCTAATATAATAATTTATAAAATTGCTTTAGACGGCCGATACAGTGTTTAATAAATGCAATATTTAACTTTTTATTGTTAATTTGCTTCACTTTCACTTTGACTTGTTTAAAAAGAAGAAATTTTTTTAATTTGTGTGCATATAGGTGCATCCTGTAACAGACTAGGACAGCATTCCTGCCTCAGATGTAAGGTAAGATTGCCATTTCTGCAAGTGTTTCTTTCCAGAAACTTTGAGAAAATCAAGATCTTTCATCATTGAAATTATGTTGGACTTGTCTTACCTGAAGAATTTTCTGGTTTCAGATCTGTTTCTGTGAGGACCATGTTAAAAGGAAAGGTTTCAAGTATGTTCGTGGCGAACCCTTACCGTGCCCAAAGTGCGGTTATGAAACCAAAGAAACTAAGGATCTCAGCATGTCGAGTGAGTAATTTTTGTTTAGAAATGTTTGACCCGCTCTGCAAAAGGTAGAATAAGTCGCGCAGGCTAGGTCGCGAAAATAAGAAATCTGTGGCAGATCCACACTCATTAAAATACAAAAACACAATGAAAATTCCAGGTGGAATACGGACATTCCAGACGGTATCTGGGCTCCGCCAGGAATTTCCGTTGTGTTTTTGTATTTTTAATGAGCGTGGATCTTCCGCAGATTTCTTCGTATGATCGCAAAAACTCGACCTAGCCTGCGCGACTCATGTACCCTTTGGCAGAGCAGGTCACAATTATAGTTTCTTGACTTTACGGCCCATAACAGAAATCTTTTGTAAAAATCTGCGATAGTGGTGACTAGCCCTAGAACCATAAACTTGCAGAGAAATTTTCAGAGGAATTTTACTAAATTTACCGACAACAAGATTTTTAAAAAAGCATCAATAAATTAATGAAAATAATTTTGTAATTACAGCAAGGAAAGTGGCCTATGGTCGGCAGACACAAGAAGATAGGGAACAAGGCTTTGCCTACACTTATGATGACGATGGTGATAGTGAAGGCTATGGTAAGAGAAAATCATTTTTGTTGAAACAATCCTTGTAAATTACAGCTCTAGTGCAGGGCTTCAATTTTACAAAGGCCCTGGGGCGACACCGGGGTGAAAATAAGCTCCGATTCCCACTGTGCCACCCCTGAGATTGGTCATTCCCCGGGATGAGTTCAACCCTGCTCGGGACGAGATTGGTAGTGGGAAAAGGGGCAGGGGCGAGTTCTCACTTGTTTAAATGAGGGATGCGGTGCCAATCTCTGGGGTGAGTTCGCCCCGGGGCGAAATTCAGAACAACAAGTGTAAATCGACCCTGGTCATACGCAGCCCCGGCACCCCGACATACAAGCGCTCAACGGCTGCAACCCTTGCAGGTACCCATTTACTCCTGGGTGGAGAGAGGCAACTTATGGCAAAGTGCATTGCCCAAGGGCACACGCACCTTGGGCGCGGGCGGGATTCGAACCCACAAACGTAGATTTTAAGCACGGTCTTGAATTTAATGCACCAATCCACGTTATTAGTTATCTTCACATGGATAGTATTTTGGGGAGGTATTTTACATGATTGTTTGGTTATAAAATTGCAAAAGCTCCTTAAAGTTGTGGAATAAACAAATTTGAATTTTTCTTGCTTTTTTGTTATTCTGAAGGGTACTACGGTGGGGGTGCATCAGGAGGTTCATATTATGACAACGATGATGAAGAAGATGACGACGATGACGATGATGATAATGATGACGAAGACAATGAGAATAACATGGCAGGTCATCTAGCCTCTATAAATATTGGTCCATCATATGCATCTGGATTCAGATGAGCCATGAGTCTGATAGATGTTGCCGTATTAAGGCGCCTTTGCATATGTACATTTTCAGTCTGTTTTGCGTGCGTACGCGTTGTGTGTGCATTCCCTATACTTCATTCAGCACGCAGTACGCAGGATGCGGACACAAAACGGACATATGGAAAGGCAGCTTTAGCTCCAAAGCACTAAGTAAATCGTTACAAGTGTGCACCACCTGTTGCGCTGACAAATGTAGACTTCTCTAGTATGGAACCAAGATCAAGACAACATTGCGTACATGCAAAAGAAGGGGGGTTGGGGAGGAGGGGGGTGGGGGGGGAGGGGGGAGGGGAGGGGGGGGGGGGGGGGAGGGGGGGGGGGGGAGGGGGGAGGGGGGGGGCGTGGTGGATGATGTCATTGTAGTCTTGATTTGAGGTCTGGGATGGCATTTATATCACTTATTATGTAATGGTACTTTTCATATTATTATGCAATATCAGGCTTGAAATCAAGTCTACAATGACACTATCCATCCCTCCATAGTTGACATAAAACAAGGTAATTTTCTTAAGTGGTGTTCCCATTGGACTTTTTATTTGGTTAAACTACCGTGGTTGTGCGGTAGAAAGACAAAATTAAGCTACTCTTGCTAAGAACACAATTTTGACTGCTAAAACAATTTTTTTCTGCTAAACAGCTTGTGAAATTGGTCTCAGAAAATCCTCAAGAAACATTGTGCCAAACATGTTGCAACCTGTACATTATTGTTTTGCAATTAGAACAAGAAATACAACCCACAAACAAATCTGGATACAAACTTCACAAAGAATGACAATAGACTACTAAAGCGTGACGTCAGTTGCCATGGTAATTGGGTCTAAACATTCGCTGGTAATCTGAAACGTCTATTGGTATAGCGCATGGAAACAGTTCACTTGTTTTAGTGTAGACCTAAAAACCATGGCAACACACAAAGGGTGACGTTTCCACTTTAGTAGTCTATTGTAGCAATACCTTGTAGTATGGGAGCCGCCATTTTGTCCGAAATCCTTGTGAAGAGTGACTTTTTGCACACATGTTTTGTGTTGGTAAAGAATGTCAACTTTGAAGCGGAGATCTTGTGAAAGTTGCTATAAACTTTTTAATTTTATTAAATCTGATCTCTAATGGATTTAAATAAAATATATTAACATTTATTTCATCTGTAGTGTAAAAGTGTTGTTTTTTAACCTTAAATTAAACATCAGCAAAAATGGAATAAAATGAACATTAATTGAATTTTGAAAATGTACCCAACTCGATCCCCAATTAATAAAAGAAGTTTCTTTGTTCATATTTCACTACTAAACTCGGTAGTGAAATTGTACTACACTTGCAGATGTTTTTCAAAGTTCATTTTTGCTACAATAAAACATTACATTACATAATTACATAAAACATTACATGATATCCAGTGAAATTTGGCTATACCCAAATAACCAGTCGCATTTTTGCCATGGAGGATAGAAACCTTCCTCCATACATTTACACAAACAAAGATCATGTAATATTTGTCCTGGCAGGCCTGTTAAAAATAATTATTAATAATAATTAAAAACATGCTTAAAAAACTGTTAATTCCAAATATTTCGAATTTTATTAAATGTCATGCCTCATCGTGACCTCAATAACTTCCAACTATAATTGAAGGAGCGTGTCCAGATCACATTTTTGAGCCCCCAATATTTGTCCATGGGTGTTGAGATTTTGATACCATCATTTTTTCATATTTTTCTCATTATACCATTCTGAAATATCGCGTTCTCAATCCGTATATTTTCAAGGATATATCGTCAAAAAAACACTGATGTTTTGTAAACAAATTTATCTGTTCCACCTTGTTCTATGGTTCCATAAAGCCGGCTGCAGTGATCATGCACACCAATCTTTTTGCTTCCACATCCAAATTAGAGCTTGCAAATTTCATGTTTTTTCCAGTAAATAGCATATGATTGTTTGGTAAATCCATTTTCTGGAAAAATCTGAACAACTCCTTTAAAGGCACAGGCTCGTCAGCAATGCGCGCGCGCTAAATTCGTGCGACGAATAACGCAGCTCCATGCTTTGCTACACGGAGCTGCGTATTTCGTGGCACGAATTTGGCGCGCGCAATGCTGACGAGTCTGTGCCTTTAAAGTACACATTTTTGAGGCCGCAGATTAGAAATCATGGCATAGAACCTAGGCCTACAGTGCAATGGCATTTATGACTATGTATATGATGTGGTGATTCGCTGGCGCCCGTACTCTGTTTCTGCATAAAGTCAAGGACACCCAGCAACGTGCACCACATGGGGGTAAATCCCCTCCAATCTCGGCGCCAAAATTGCTTTGTGTAGGCCAGCTAGTGTATAGCACATTGGACCATTGGACGGTGACTTCCTGGGTGACTTCCTATCCTGCTCTGGTAAGAATCTTCGGATTTTGGAAGACTACAGCTCAGCCTCAGTTTTTTCTCCGTAAATTTTAAATTTTGCTTTCCACGTGAGTACAGTAGTAACATTTAGTATACATGGTATAGGCCAGTAGTATAGAACTCGAGACGTTGGTTTGGTTTCCTTCCTCCATCAATACCATGGTTTGACTTTGAAGTTTATGGAAGAAAATTGAAGTGGGTGTGGCAAAAAGAATTCCCAGACCCAGTTTGTTTTAAACAATTGATATGTGCATTTTGACTACACTAGTATATTGAGACCTACAATTAGAAACGTTAACATTGTTTAATTGGAATCAGGTCAAGTCGCCCCCGAGCCGAGTCGCCCCTTAAAAAATCTGAAATGTTCACAGATTTAAACATATAACTAAGTTACACAATATAAACATGATGGTAGAAAACATCCCCTGAAATGGTTTTGTCTGAAGTGCTATATTACATGTATATATTCTTTGAGAAATGGAGTAAAACAATAAATTAATTTTCGTCTCATAAATATGAGAAGAAAATTCACTTCGCCCCAAAACCACTTTGCCCTAGACCACTTTGCCCTGGACCATGTGGCCTAAAAACCACTTTGCCCAAAAACCACTTCGTTATGGTTTAATACAGGCTGTGGGTCAGGGTGAAGTGGTTTTTTGGGCAAAATGACTGGAAAGCTTTTTTTGACTGTTTTCTTAAAAGATAGACAAAGTTTGGTGCTGACTTTTACTCAGGTTGGTTTTAATCATGCAAATTATGCATACAATACATCTTTGAACAATCACACAGGGAGATAAAACTATTTGTAACGGTTTACCAATCATGTGATCTACCTTTAATTGTGGATTTGTTGAACTATTGGCCACCTGTTGTATAAGCTGCAGTAGGTATACACATATAAAATAAGTTTGCAAAATATGCTTGAATGAAGGCAACTGGATAATTTATCGCAACTTTACATGCTTTACATTGAGGCTTCAGGGATTTCCTGCAAACTGTAATTTATGGCGGTTAAGGACCTTTGATCCTGGTAAATTTATTACATGTAGGTGTTTAGGTAGTTGAATGTTACTGGTAGTTATAGAAACAAGCCTGTTTTGGGTGCATTTGAGCCCTACCTTTGCATTGTGCAGGACAGGACATTGGCTTCTCAAATTGATAGAAATTGTTTCAGGGCTCGCAAATCTTGATTTGAATTGGAATCTACATTGTAAATGTGAACTGATTTATTGTGATTATCCTAAAAATCACAACATTTATTAAACTTACAGACAGATTATATGATTAGAAAACTTTTAAAAACAGGAACAACAGCATAACATAACTAGAGAATAATGTTGATAAAATGTCTTGTAGAAATTTCATCCACATGGATGAATATGCACACAACTTTAAAAAAAAAAACTTTAGAAAATCTGCAGACAATTTTTCTCACAAAGGTACAATTTTTCATTAAAAAAAATAATAATGTGGTGTTTGTTACCATTGCTATCAACACTTTGCAAATGATGTATTGGGCTTTAAAATATAAATTGCAAAAGCAAGGCTGAATAGTTTTAAGGCCATGTTTTAAAAAAAAATTTTTTTTTTATCCCTCCTGCCTCCTATTTGAAAGCCACCTGCACATGTACTATAGATTTTGTCAACCATTTCATCAAACGTGTCCACATGCGAGTTCGAACTGGAACTTTCCATTCAATGTACATGTACCGGTATGTGCTCTTTATTTGCACCATAAGTGGGACAAACAAAGTCAGTTTTACATGGTCTAATAATATCACTTTGACAAAGATATTCATAGGCCCTACATACATGTACATGTAGTTTTCGAACCTTGAAAATAATGGCATTTATTACAACATTCTGCTTATAAAAGGATTCAAAACTTTAGGTCCCAGTTTCGTTTTGGCTTTTTTGCATGGGAGGAGGCGCGGGGGAGTTGGTAATTTTTATAGTTGTTTTAGGGTGACCATCAGGCAGAGTTTGAGGGTGTACTGTAGGGCCTACATGTGGAGCCTCTTGGACTATTGAAGAATTTAAAACGAGGGTCTTGCAATGGTTTTCTTTTGTGATAGGCCTATAGATTGCAAATGAAATGACAAGTGATGTAAATTGTAATACAATGCCCCAGCATCTGAACGAGGCTGCCAGTGCGCATTTGAAAGTACATACTGTACATGATGTAGTCAATACCTGTGTATTCATAAAGCAACGTTGTAGGATTCGGGTTCGGACTCGGACTCGACTCGGACTCGGCTAGTTAGGACTCGGACTCGGACTCAGGCGGTAAGGACTCAGAGATTTGGGCCGAGTCCATCCGGTGAAAAAAAATAAAAATACAATATTTAAAAAAAAAAACATTATATACATTATTAAGTGTCTATTGTAATTTATTTTTGGGCCGAAAGTATTTCAAACATGTGAAATATAATTCTGAGAATGTAAAATAAATCATTTCTACCGCTTAAAATAATTTTGAGCACTCGAAATGTATCTCACCTCCCAAAGAAAAATTTTCTTGGCCTAAAGCAAACTTACAAGTTGCCAAAGATCACAGGCACCATCATTGACACTTGCACTTGAAATTGAAATAAGGACTCAGGACTCGGACTCGGCCTGCTGAGGACTCTGATGTTTGCTGGACTCGGACTCAAGGACTTGGACTCAAGGACTCGGACTCGGGAAGTGGGGACTTGACTACAGTCCTGTCATGGTCATACAAAGACTACTCAAGGAAAACATAGTGTCTGATGGTGGCCACTTTGAATTTGTATGCGCAGGGGTTAATTTGGCCCTGGTAGATTTTTAAGTCTTTAAACGTGTTGCATTTAAAAAGTCAATTGTTATTGTTACAATGTCTGAATATGGCATTTCTGTGAAGAGCAGCAGAAGGCCAGTTTATAATTTGGCCACCTATACAGTGTGAGACGAGTCACAGGATCGGAGACAATTGAGTGGTCACTTTGCATTTAAAAAGCAGCTAGGTCTTTCTGTACATGGTTTACAATAGATATTTTTTATGAGGTGAATTTTGAATGGTCTTTATGGACAGGTTGTTTTTCTGTGGTCACTTCAGGTGCATGGTCTATACATGAAGGACAGCTTTTACTATACTAATCCCTGTTTTGTTCACCCTTCAGTCCCAGATCCCTTTAGAATTTGATCCCTTAATCAGCTTTACAACCATAAAGCAAGGACCCATCTTTCTGCCTGACTGCTTCTCTTTGTATTCCTCCCAGCATTGTGTTTTAATATGCTAGTTTTTACAAGCCCTAGTCATTCTGCCTTTGAAGAATACTCTCTTCAGGTTGGAACGCGTCCACTAATTTAACAGTGTGATTTTTACTACAGGTCCTGCGGGTTGGTAAGCAGTTTGCAACTTGTGTTTATTATTCCAAAATAGAGAAATCGGCATACTCATTTACTGGCATTTTGGGAAAGTATAATTTGAAGTGGTTCGCCACAGGTTTGATGTTCTAGTTGAAAAAAGCCTTTACTATGTACCGGTATAGTACAGTTTAGATGTACACGTACATGTATACTATGTAGGTTACAGTCACTTCGCCCCATTTCCACTTCGCCCCATGTCAGTTCGCCCCATACCACATCGCCCCATTACCACTTCGCCCCATTACCACTTCGCCCCATTTCCACTTCGCCCCATCGCCACTTCGCCCCGTTACCACTTCGCCCCATTGCCACATCGCCCCATCGCCCCATCGCCATTTCGCCCCATCGCCACTTCGCCCCATTGCCACTTCGCCCCACCTATGCTATTAAGCCGGCAGTCAGTAAACAAAAAAAAGGAAAAGAGTAGGCCTAATTAACTTACACTGCGCCACTGGTTTTATAAATTGATGTGTAAAAAAAAAACGTCTGTAATTGATCACGTTCAAATGACGTCACTTTCTACAAATTGCCACGTATTTGTTGTGTGTCGCGCATCGGTTGCGCCGTATTTCAAACAAATTTCGAGCAACGCGCGCGTGTTTAGAACATGTTCCAGCGTGTGCGTGCGCGTACTTTATGGCGTTTATTACGCAGTAGCATTTTTTCCTACGAAGATGGCGTCTGTGAACGTGATCAATGGATCACGTTAACAGACACCATCTTTGTAGGAAAAATGCTACTGCGTATTAAACGCTATAGAGTACGCGCACGCACACGCTGGAACATGTTCCAAACACGCGCGCGTGTTGCTCGAAAATTGTATGCAACTTGTGTTTTAGGGCGTGTTTGTTTCATGACAGATCCGAATCCAGATCCCGAGTTATTTTACGCGCAGAAACAAACGTAACTGCTCTCGACTAGGAATTCAAGTCACGTGAATTGGATCTGCGCAGATCTGAATCTGGATCCGTCCGAAACAAACACGCCCTTAGAAATAATAGCAGATATTTGTAAAATACACAAATTGGAAAATTTTTATGCTAAACAGCTTTATGAAATTGGCCAGCTGGCCCAGAGGTCAATAGGTCCAACAATATTTAATTTTCATCCAATTCGTTTTAAGCCGAATTTGAGTGCAGTTAATTAAAGCAAGAATTAAAATTGACATGTTTTTTTGTTGTTTTTTTTGTTTTTGTTTTTTGCAAGCAATCGAAAAATAAAAATCTGAAATTTTAATCCACTTTTTTTGCCCGTTTTCTAAACGTCCTGTAGGCATAGTGTTGTTAAAAGGTCATTCAGGAACAAATACAGGAAATCAAAATACCATCCTCGCCAGTTGAAAATTTCTCACTGCCAAATTCATATTTACACTGGGGTGTTATCGTGTTATATAGACTATAAAGGAAAACAGTTTGCTAAAAAGCTGTGAGAACTTGCCCTGACTGAATCATTCAAAAAGTGGACGCTAACAAATGAGACCTCACTTTCAAATGAGACCTCAACGAAAAAATCCACGAACGGTTAGTTATTAGACTCTTTTCCCTTTTTTGTTACTGACTGCCGGCTAAATAGCATAGGTGGAGCGAAGTGGCGATGGGGCGAAGTGGCAATGGGGCGATGTGGTAATGGGGCGAAGTGGCAATGGGGCGATGTGGTATGGGGCGAACTGACATGGGGCGAACTGACATGGGGCGAAGTGGAAATGGGGCGAAGCGTCCGACAACCCTATGTAGTAATCTACACTGAACAAAATTATAAACGCCCAATGTGTCACTTTGAAACTTTTATTAGCCTTAGGGGTTGCAAAATATAATAAAATCATACAAAATGCTACAGATTACTGTCCGTTAAAATAACCAATTTGTACAATAGGCCGTATTCCTGAACGCGTGAGGGCGCTAGTCAAGTGATTCGCGCCCATCGTGCGTTATGTTCGAACACAAAACGTGCTATGCGCACACGCCTTCCAAACGTTTATTTTGAATGGAAATCTGTGCGCGTACGCGACTTTTCCCCACGTACGTATGAACGTACCCCCACTTTTCTACTGTCGTCTATGGACATTTTCCCCCAAATCACCTTGTTCGAACGCCCTCACGCATTCAGGAATACGGTCTATTATAAGACAATAATCAGCTCATTTAGGGTCGCCCATTTCATGTTACATAAATAATTTACATAGGGCGTTTATATTTTTGCTCAGTGTACATTATGCTTTGTACACATGTACTATTTTATTATTCCAAGATGTCTGGAATTTTCCCGAAATAATTTTAATGGGAAATGTACCTGCATGTTTTAAATGTGAAATTGTATGTGGAATAATGATATCTGACATTGCTTTTTTCCCCTCAACTATATTTAGTTTACACAGTATCCAGTTATAAGCCAAAATGGTTCGCCGATCCACTCGCACCCGTCACACCACCAAACGCTTCAGCTACAACACAAGGTTTGAGCCGTATGCCCAGAAACGTCAGCCAGGATCCGTACGTGTTCCAGGACGCCGTTATGTACCTGATACTCCCATTGAACTGCCCGTATTGGAAGTCAAAAGTATGTCGGAACGTTTTGTTCAAATTTGAATAATTTTAATACTTTAAATCAAATTTTCTCATCAAATGTGACCATCAACCACAATGTGCTTGAAATCAACTTAGTTTTTTACAGTTTCAGAAAAAAGAACTTCTAAGCTTTAAAGAGATGCTTGCTTTAAATTTATATAATATTCAGAAGTGGAGTTACGGTTCATTGAATCTGGCCATGTCTGAATATTGAAAATGTGAGAAAAATGGGTTTAAAGTCAAAGCACCTAAAATTAGCCTACACATTCCAATAAGTATCTGGAAACATCCCCAGAAGATTGATACATGTACATGTTAAAGCCTTTTCTCACTCGGGGTGGCCATGAGGTGACGCCGGGGTGAAAATAAGCCTGGTTTCCCACTTGAATTGCGCATCACCCCGGGGCGGCCCCAGGGCGAGTTCGCCCAAGGTTTGATGTTTTAGTGGGAAAAGGCCTTTAGTGTAGTCCAGTTTGCATGTAGTAATCTACATGCTTTGTACACATATTTAGACCTAGATAAGATGAAGCCACAATGCTTGATGAAAAACACCAATACCCTGTATATGCTAGGACGGTTATAGTTCATTTCCTGTACTTTTCTTTTTTAATTGAAGGTCAGTGCAAATTTTGTAATAAATTCAGAGGAAGTGAATTCTTTGTTAATCATTCAACTGTTGCACCCTTTGATATTGAATGGTGCATTATCCACATGGGCACAAACATATGTACCAGGTGTGCAGTAATCCACATGACATATAAAGGATTTGATGCTTAGTTGATTGCTTGGAGAAAGGGAAAAAATCTGTGTTTCCTATTATACATCTACATAAAAATATCCACGGTGGGAGGTGGGAAACATTATTTCTCTCTCTAAAATGTTCAGACAAAAATAATAATATGGGATGACAGTGTTTCCCCCAGAAAATTTTTAAAGTGTATAGTGGTAAAATATATTTGAGATTACATACGTTGTCTGTTCACTTTTGCCATCCAATACTGTGATACTGCCATGATACAAACAGTCGATTTCTGGCGAGTTTTCACTTCGTTCATTGTACATTTACCGGTTTCATTGTCTTTTTGTATCAATTTTGATCTCTGAGAGCTCAGAAAGCAACATTCTGCAGGAATATTGTTGGAAGCTCTGAATGTGAAAGGGTAGTGGCGGATTGCTAAAGAGTATTGAACATTTGCCAAAGGGTAGTGGCACCACTACTCTATAACGCTTTGGGGGAAACCCTGGATGATGGTGTGTTTTTGTTACCAAACAAAACGGTTAACAGTTAACTTATAACGGTTAACATACCTATACCACATTTCAGCACAGTGCTTTCGTTGGTTAACTTTTAAGAATTAAAAGTTTAAATATTTTGTCCATATCCATTATTCCCAGAAACACAACTGAAAGTTGAATCGGTGGACTTTTGTCTTGCACGCAACAAGACTGCCCACAAGACCAGTGTCTACAAGTCGGACAAACTCATCCTTCGCCGGGGCAACCCATTCTATTTGAACGTCAAGTTTAGTCGAGACTACAAGCCGAATGATGATCAAATTAGTGTGGAATTGCGAATGGGTAAGAATGTCTTGCAGTTTTTTTTAAATATCAGTATAGGAATAGCTGTCTCCATTCCCTTTACTTTTTGTCGTGATGTGAAATTGTTGTCTTCGAAGAGAAAAAACAACTATTTTTGAAACTACAGAATGTTAGTGGTAAGCACTTTTCACACTGTACACGAGACTTTAATTTGGAGTAATGCCTGGGTAATCAAAAAATTTAACCCCAAATCGGGGTGTGAAATTTCTGCTTTTATTTGTCGAGTTCACTATTGGCTTTTTTTTTTATGAGCCCAATTTGACAATTTGTTTCCTCCAAGCATAAAAAGAGCACCATCTATTGACTGATTCAGTAATGTTGCGAAGCAGACTTGTGCAAGTCTACTCGCCAAGCCCATGACACTTCGTGCCCCCATAGCTTTTTTCTCTTCTAATTCTCCACTCACACCCCTGATTGTTGCAATCCAATGACAAACCTCGGGTTACAAGTTACCTGGGTTAGGTTGGATTTACACTGAGCCTTTTTGCGTGTAAATGTCGGTTTTGAGACAATTTGGAGCGAAATGACGCACTGAAAACCACAAAAACAACTTTGCCGGAAAGTGTTTTTGTGATTGTGTGATGTACGTCATTTCACTTCATATTTCCTACACACGACCTTTTCTCAAAGCAATGCGCGTTGCATTTATGCCCAGTGTGAATCCACCCTTAACTGGCCAAAATGTTATTTAATATGGGTAACATTTAGCCCTGGGGCCGATTTCACTAACACGCTGTTTTTATTTATTTACCATATTTTATTTATTTACCATATCCAACAGCGGAGAACCGCCAATTACAGGAATGGGAGCAAGTGTGGTTGAGTGCCTTGCTCAAGGGCACAGGTGCCACAACCCGTCGCGGCCCGGATTCGAACCTACGTCCTAGTACTAGCACAGGAACTTAAGTTCGACGCACTAGACCGCTCGGCCATAACACCCTCATCGTTAGAATGATCGCTTATTGCGATGGCGATGGATTTTGCATTTCACTAAAGCCGTCGCAATAGCGATGAGTATTAATTATAAATAAATTTATTGGACGAGGACGATCGCTTAGTAACGCGTAAACAACCATAAATTCAGTGACTCGATGCACGACTCTGCAGACACTAGCTTCAGATATGCCATGATCGGATGTTGTGGAATAGATCTAGAAGCAGCATAGCGTAAAACCTGAAAGCCACAAATACTTCAACGGTTGCAAATGTCAATAATTCTCATGACGCATTCCGCGTATACCGATAATATTTGTGCATCTTTTTGTCTGCACTATGAATCCAGAGGTTTTGTCCTGTCCCTGAAAATCCTCTCTCTCTCTGTAATGCTCTTGCATTGTTTATGTACAACAACTGAAACGCCATTTCGAGACGCACTGAAAATAACGCGAAATTGTATTTTAGCGATGAATGTTTCCATTTACGATGACAAATTAGTCGTCGCTAAATATTCATCGCTAAAAATCAACTAGCGATGGCCAACGCCATCGCTTAGTTTTTGTGAAATCGCTCTTTGAAGTTGATCGCAAAGTTGCGATGGATTTCGAGTTTAGCGATTGATTTGGGCACTAGCGATCATCGCAACGCGTTAGTGAAATCGGCCCCTGGTCAGAAGATATATGTTATCTCACCAATTTCAGGTTAACTGCAGTTGTGTATGAGCAAAGTCTCCTCGAGTTTTCTGTCTGCAATTTTTCCCCCATCTTTTATTCTTCCTATTGTATTTTGCATATGCAGGTAGTCGAGCCAACGTAACCCGAGGCACTCGCTGCATCGCGTCTGTGGTAAGCTCCACCCCCAAACACGATGAATGGGGCATTCAAGTCGAGAGCGCCAAGGGACCCGACGTTACGCTAAAGGTTTTCACCAGTTCGCAGGCTCTGATTGGCTACTACGGCCCGTACATCTGCACTGATGTCGGCGGTGATGAGTACGAGTATGAGTGTTCAGAGGAGCTGATAATGCTCTTCAACCCATGGTGCAAAGGTAATGTAAATGATAATAATGAATACGTCTTATGACATCCTCTTGCAACAGGGCCTCTTTAGACGCACTCCTCTACTCGCACACCCGAGCACTGTTAAAATTCGCGCTGCTCCATCCATCCATGGTCAAACCATTAATGAAGAATATTACGCATCATTTGTAAGAAGCAATCAAGACATGACAATGCCCCTTTCCACACAGCGCAGGTGGCAGTGGCTGAAGCAGCCAACTGTGGCTTTGAATTGTTGCCTCATGCCCCTTACTCACCTGACCTGGTGAGCGGGCGTGCTGTTGCTCCAGGACTATGCCCCTATCCACACAGCGCAGGTGGCAGTGGCTGAAGCAGCCAACTGTGGCTTTGAATTGTTGCCTCATGCCCCCTTACTCACCTGACCTGGTGAGCGGGCGTGCTGTTGCTCCAGGACTATGCCCCTGTCCACACAGCGCAGGTGGCAGTGGCTGAAGCAGCCAACTGTGGCTTTGAATTGTTGCCTCATGCCCCTTACTCACCTGACCTGGTGAGCAGGCGTGCTGTTGCTCCAGGACAATGCCCCTGTCCACACAGCGCAGGTGGCAGTGGCTGAAGCGGCCAACTGTGGCTTTGAATTGTTGCCTCATGCCCTTTACTCACCTGTCTTGGCACAGTCTAACTTCTCCCTGTTTCCCAACCTCAAATTCTACCTACTCTATAAACTTAAGAAATTTGTATATTTGTTGTAGGTGATGGCGTGTTCATGGAAAATGACGCCCATCGCCAGGAGTATGTGATGAACCAAGTTGGAATGTACTTCTATGGGTCCAAACATCGTATTGGAGGCTCTCCATGGAACTTCGGGCAGGTAAGAAATGCTAAGCAAATTGATAAATTTTATAGTTTTAATTCCCTTGCAAAATATGTGCATCATTTCTTGTGTGGTAGCAATTAATAGACTGCTTTCCGGTGATGTCATGCCTTCCATCATTTGACAATCATGACAAAAATGACATTTTATAACTAAACACGAACAAAGGAATGTCCACAGTTGGTATTCCTGGGATGTCGCATGTGACAAAAAGCAGTCTCTACCTGGAAATTGTGCATTATTCAATGCTAATTACTTTAAACTGCTATTTATAGATTATGTAATATTTTCAGCAGCCACGATAACTATTTATTTATTAATGGGGAATGTAGGTCGTCGACTATGCATTGTGTGTATGAAAAACTAACACACTGAGGGTGGGGTATTAGAGGACAATCTTTGTGGTAGGACGGCCTTGTAGAGGTGCTGGTCACCTGTTCCTCCTTGCCACGCACTGGCTTGTTTTTTTTTTAATTTTTTTACATTTTATGTATATTTTAATTTCTACATTTGTATATTTTTATTAGCATTTTCTGTATTTTTTATGCCAGTGCAAAGTGTAATAAAATAAAAATAAATAAAATAAAACAATGTTTTGTTTTATGCATTTCAGTTTGAAGAAGCGTCCTTGGAGTGCGCCCTCTATCTGCTGCACAAGTCTGGCATGACTGATTCAAATCGTAAGAGTCCAATTCACGTGGCCAGAGTCATGTCTGCTTTGGTAAGTAATTTGATCCAGGTTTAAAGGCCCTATGTATCACTTGCAAGATAAAACTTTTTACGGATTCGTGGAATAAGAATGTAACATATCTAAGGAAGAATGTTGGTAAACTAGCCTGAAGAAATTTTAGCTACTTAGATGCATCAATGCTTCAGAAAACCTTGAAAATCTATATAGATTTTGTGTACAAGTGAATGTAAAAAAATTGGGTCATTGCAAATGATACAATGGGCCTCTAATAAATTAAACAGGGAAGGACTGCTTGCCCCATATGAAGTGCTAAACAGTTCTATCCTCTTTCTCTACCTCACCTGCCTCTCCCATATCTCACTACTTCTTTAAAGAGCTAATACAGCTGTATTTCTAAAATAGGCTAGAATTTCCTGTAATAAAGGTTTTGTGAAATTAACACCCAGCTGGTTTTATGCACAAATCAAAAGATCAAACTGCTGCAGACAAAGAGGAAAACGTAAATTTTGTTTTATTTCAGAACGAAGTGACCTTTTCTCTACTTAAACATTTTCTTGACAGGCGAGGGCGCTGTTTATTGCTGGTCATGGAGGGAACTCACAGTTGAAAAACAAAAATATAACAATACGTTTTAAACAGTACCAGTAGCCTACTGATCTATTTTTGATTCAAACAAACTTTCTAGGATTGTTTTGCGAATGACATACTAAACAAACTATGATACAGTTCATATCAAGAAGCCACTGAAAATGACACCAACTTTTGTACACGTCTATGGAGAATTCCTCTGTTGTCCGGAGATGACATCACAGCTTTGCTCTTGAATATGCAAATTCACATTAGCATAAAAATAGAAAACCAAAACAGAATATAAAAACCAAAACAGAAACACAACTATTAAATTCTCCGAAATTGATTGAAATGTGTAAAATGCATCTTCTATTATTTTATGCAATTAAAATCCTATTTCATGCGTCCTTTATTTTCAGAAATAAGTAAACTTTTCTGTGTGAATGTTAAGCTCTCCTGGCCTGCTACAATTAAATACAATGTCTACGCATCACTATGGAGTTTACACTGTAAATTGTGAAGGGATGGCTGTAAATTGTGAATACTGTAAATAAGTGTTGCGCACATGGTGGGACATGCTGATCACAGATAAAGACTGTAATTCAACGACAGCCAAAGCTAGCAAAAATGTGATTTTGTGATTCAAAATCAGTCATATACCTGAAGATATATAATCAGTATTCTCAGTTTAGAGAAGAAAACATAATTTTAGAAAATATTTTATTAGTTCTGTCAGTCTGCCCACAACCAATTAAATCTTGCTATGTATGGATGTTGGAGTATGGTAGTAACAATTTCCAGCCTTTCCTTGTTAGAAGCAATTATTTTTAACATTTAATACATGTATTTCTTTGAATTTGTTTAGGTCAATGCTCAGGACGATGACGGCGTCCTTATAGGGAGATGGGACGGTGAATATGACGACGGTACACCGCCGACTACATGGACCGGGAGTATTTCCATTCTATCACAGTACATGAAGAATAGAGACCCAGTCAAGTATGGACAGTGCTGGGTCTTTGGCTGTTTAATGACGGGCTGTAAGTATGGGATTGGGGGAGGTGGGACGCTGAATAGACGATTTTTGTTGAAAAGAAAAGTCATAAAGACGGTTATTCGACCACACGCGATTGCTATACGAGTACTATACGACTGCCGACGACTATACGACTGGATGGCTATCACATGCAATGACTATATGATTGCAATGATCACATGCGATCACATCGATGGCTACACGACCATATGCGACTGCAATATGACCACATACGATGGCTACCCGTGTAGTGGTCGTATAGTCATCATGTGTGGTCGAATAGCCATCGTATTGGGTGTACCCACGGTCACCTATACAACTGCTATACGATTAACGCGATGGCTATACGATCGCAACGATGTTTTTTTACGATTACGACGATGGCTACCCGATCGATGACTATTTGACTATGTGCGACTGACATTTTGGTTGTGTTAGCACACAATTTGTTTTTTAGCATGTTCAAAATAATCGTACTCGATGAAGATCACGCACGTTGGCTATTCGATCAACGCGACTGAAGTATGATGGCTATTCGACCATGCGCGATCAATATAGACCACTATACGACCGCACTTTTTTCCTAGATCGCGTGTGGTCGTATTCCAACCTCTGTGGGAAAGGGGCTGTAGTTGCCCTTCGTGAATTGAAGTTGTTTCCTTAGAAATATTTTGTAACAGCAACAGAAAATGGCGAATCATGTGATAAGTAATACACTAGCATGTCACACTGAAATACATGTAATGTCCCCTTGTGTTCGACTTACATGTACACGCATGAAAAATGAACTTTTAAAAAGTCAATTTGTTTGTTTGTATATATTGCAGTGTTGAGAAGTTTGGGAATACCCACGAGGACCATCACCAACTTCGCATCTGCCCACGACACGGACGGGAACTTGACGCTAGATTATCACTATGATGAAAACTTGGAACCTTTGGACGACTACGATGAAGACAGTATCTGGTAAAAAGACTGCTGCAATGTAGAAATAAAACCAAAATCAGGATTGAAGCTCGGTGATAGAGTCAAACTTTTCAAATCCAACTTCACAAGATTTTTCTTAAATTTGCATTTGCTAAAAATCCAGCATTCGCACACTTCCCCCAGTAACAATGTTGGCATTAATATTTTCATAGTTTGCCGCGTCATTGTTGTGTGTCTCTAGCACGCGTAACGCGCTGTACTTTGGTTACCATCAATTGGTAAAATATACCGCGTTGCGCCTGCCAGAGGTGCACACAACGCGCACGCACATGGAGGTCAACATTGATGCGTCATAATTTGACTCCCAAATGATGTACATGTATATGCAAGTGCCCTATAATGAGAGTTTAGTGTATGTTTATAGTCACTCACTGTAAAATATTGTTTTTTAGGAACTTCCACGTTTGGAATGACTGTTGGATGGCGCGACCTGATCTGGATGAAGGTTATGGAGGATGGCAAGCCGTGGATTCCACGCCACAGGAAACTAGCAGCGGTTGGTATAGTCTTTATTACTATACCCTATTCATTAAAAAGATTATTTCATTGGTCCATAGATTACTAAAGTAAAAACGTCACCCATTGTGTGTTGCCAAGGTAACTGGGTCTACACTAAAACCTGTGAAATGTTTTCCTGTGCTTTAGCAATGGATGTTTTTCGGATTACTAGGGAATGTTTAGAGCCAATGCATAGTTCCGAGTTTGCCCAGTTAATTAACTCCGCCCCCTTGGATATTGTTGCTATGGCTCACACGCTATCGTCAAAATGGTGACACACAATGCACAAAGCAATGGGACTTTCAACAGAAAGCACATATTCATTGGAGAAAACTCAAAGGTATTCATGTTTCAGGGTCGACAGTTATCCTAGAACACACCGAGTAAAGGGCCAGTAATACAGGGATGTCATATCATGACATACGTGCTTTCAAACCCTTGAACAACGAAACGATCGCCCTTGAAACCAAACTTTGAAACTTTGACCTATGTGGGTGATGTCTGCTAGCTCTGTTGTGATTGGTCGGCGGGTTCGGTTGATTGACAGGTTGGAACTATGCATTCTGCTGACAACACACTTGAGTAGTCTATTCCAGTAAATTTATCGTGTTATTTTCGCTATACTGAAAGTCAAAAGAAAAGTATCAAGATATTTTTTTCTTTTTCAGCAGAAAGGTCAAATTGGGCAGTTCATAAATAGTGAGACACTCAAGCATGTCATGCTCAATTTTGGGTTACCAAGTGGTGAAATTGACATTTAGGAATATATAGTTGTCATCGGTCATAAACCTCTTTTAACCCTAACTGCCTAGGGTGTATGTAAAATCATATTGATTTTGGAGGATTGAGGAGTGTTAGGGTTAACAGATGCATAAAGAACAAAAATATCTTGATAAGTTTCTTTTGATGGTAAGTATATTTCACCGTAGCTTTCTAGTTATTTTGCCATTAATATTCGTTACAGGCATATATTGCATGGGGCCGTCTTCGATTCAGGCTATTAAGCAAGGCCACGTATTCCTGCAATACGACACCAAGTTTGCTTTTGCTGAGGTCAACGCCGAGAAGGTGTACTGGAAGATTTTCACTAATTCCAGAAAGGTAAGTTTGATATGCTTAGAAGCTGGCTTTGTCGTCAAGATCAGGGCCCAATTTCATAGAGCTGTTTAACAGCTCATTTTCCGTTAACCTAGCGTCAGGCTATTTCATAGACATCATTAACGGTAAGCAACTGAAAATCTGCCTTAACCGCAGAGTCAAATTTTGCTTAAAATAGTGACGCAACAATGGCGGTTTCCAAGCGCGCGCGTGCTTAAGCACGCCACGGCCGTGAAATAGCCTTAACGTTAGCACAACTTTTCTGCTACAGTAAGCACACGTTTTCAGCTAGCGCTTAAGCAGCTCTATGAAATTGGGCCCATACAGTCCGAGACCAAGATCACTATCTAGACCAGGCTAGCCAATAATGAACAACAAATTTATGCACAGCATGATGCATGTGCACCATGGGGCACCATGGCCGAGCAGTATGGCGTGTTGAATCCAAGACTGTGGTCAATCCACAGGTCGTGGGTTCGAATCCCATCCCGGCTTGTCCATGGTGCGTGTGCTCTTGGGCAAGGCACTTTGCCATGAATTGCCTCTTCACCCAGGAGGAAATGGGTACCTGTGAGGGTAGAGAAAGCTAATGTGTTTGATTAGTCCCTGTGCGCATAAGCTGCACGGGACTGAATACTCACCAGGGAGCTGAGAAGGATTAAGGAATAATATTACTGAGCCTAATGACCAGGGGTAATAATGCAGAAAGTGCATTGAGAGATCCGTCGGATCTGTAATGCGCTATATAAGAACTGTCTATTATTATTATTATGCGCACAGCAATAGCGACACCTCTAATATTTTGAATTGATGCCTGCAGTGACATCTTTATTTAGTATTTTCCTATATTTATACAGGGTAAAAAGCTCAAACAGCATAAAGCTGGTTTTCATTGAGGCCCTGTTATAATGACAAAATAAAATAATATAAAGTACATCATTCTTTGTTTACAATTTTCTAATACAAACTTGTAAAATTAAAATAAAATAAGAATTTCCAAAGTAAAACTACAAGAAAGTAAAATAACGTTTTTAGTGATAGATAAATTTAAAAAACAAACAAAAAAACAAAAAACCCTAACAACCCAACAAACATCCCAAATAATACAAAATGATTAAAAATTAAAGTTGATAGGCAGTAAAAGAAAGATACAGATAAGTGTAAATCTGGACCCAACAACGTAAAAACAAGATGACATCTGAGGTCACGCTTTCTCTAAAATTGAGCACATAGTTTCATGGCAGCAAGTCTTGTGCAACGCAGTTCATAAAGATAAAAACCTTATCTTATGAGCCATATGACTAGGTTTAGGTGATTACATGCCGGAGTTCAGTAGAATCGATTCCACTTTGAGAATTGGAGTCTCAATTCTAGATTTTTGAGGTATCGATTCCGAGTAGGATATGATTTCCCTTCATCTAGATTCGATTCCCAGTGATAGCTTGCCAATTCCAGAAATTACCAAGCAATTGCGAAGCCAAAATACTCAACTTCCGCAAAAATATTTAGCCTCTGATAATTTCCATATTATTAGGAACGTGTGTGTGATACAGGTCACCATCATTTCATGGACTTTTAGTGCCGCTCGGTTGCAATAATTGGGTCGTCTGCACAATATGTAGTCTCGTCAATGTACCGGTATATGTACATGCACTTAAACACGCTCTGTATATTTAGCGTTTTCCCTTGAAAACAAAAATTGGAACGGAGTTGACTCCAAAAATGCTGGAGTCACCCAAGCCTGCATATGACAGATCACCGTACGTAGGGTACAAAATTTCCATTAAGTTTCAGGTTCTAAATATTCAGATAGATTGTATTCTATTAAATTGCCTCGTCAACCCAAGTGACATCTGGGGAGCTGTTATGGGGAATGCCACAATCTAACTGCTGATAGAGTTGTGCGCCTTGGCCAGGCTGCCAGCCTAGTTGAAGTGAAATGATTCTGGTGATTTCCTGACGGCAGCGGTAATAATGGCAACAGCGCCATGATCTAAATGGAATGGCGCTATATAAAAACCTGCTATTATTATTATTATTATTATTCTTGTTAGAGCATCCATCCAATATTATAAAGCTTTTTTTTAAAGTCCCTGCATTGTACTATGCATAATGTTGATGCTTGGTTAAAGCGCTATGCGGATATAAAGCTCACACTAGTTTGATCCCTCAAAGAGCACTCTTATGCAAGTTGACTGTATTTACAATGTACTGAGTCAAATTCCACCAGTAAGTGCATACATTACATTATTTGTTCATCTTCATTTGTTAACTTTTATCATTGCTCCACAAAGGCCCCTGAGGTGTTCGACGTTGATTCTACTGATGTTGGCTCCAATATCAGCACCAAGGCTGTTGGGAAAATGGAACGGGAGGACATTACTGACCTGTATAAGTTCAAGGAAGGTGTGTACAAAGTCAAACATTTTAGTTCTCTCCTTCTTTTTTGGTGGGGGCGGGGTGGGGGGGGGTGCAGTGAAGGCCCTTCGTTTCTTGGAGTTACACAAAACTATACACCAATCCGGTAACTAAGGTTTCCTTCCCTCTATATCCGCCATAGCTGGGCTGCTTCCACTGAATGAACTATGTTTTTTTTGCTGTTGCTGAAGTTGCATTTGTTTTCTTGGAACAAGTTGCGCGTCTTAGGGTTGTGTACGCGAAGGGGGCGCCTCACGTGCACGCGAAGGGGGCACGTCACGTGCATGTAATGGATGAGCGCTTTTCGTTCTAACAGCAACACAAAACCTACAGTCCATGCACTGGATGGCCCCCAGCTATGGCGGATATGCAGGGAAGGAGACCTTAGTTAAAAAGAAGAAAACATTTTTTTTTTTTAAATCAAATGAGAAAATAACTCATCCTGTGTTGAACAAGTGTCAATTAAAGATTACATTCTGTAAATTCTGTCCCTTTCAGTTTTCCACAATTGCAGAAAATATTGGCCCTAAATTGGTCTTGATTGTGTTTTCTTCAGGAACGGAGCTTGAGCGTATTGCTGTTCGTGAGGCCAGTTCCCACATTCGTAATGCAAAGCGAATTCTGAAGGGTCTCACCAAAGACGTTGACTTCAAAGTGGACATGCCGGAGGAATTCCCGCTTGGAAAAGACATCAAGTTTACTATCTCCATGGCAAACAAGTCTTCCCAGGTAGGAAATATCCTAAAATTTAGTGAGCCCAGACAGGGACAAGTTACTTTTCTGCTTTTTTTTAGCTACATATCTTTTGAAACTAACTAACTAAATAATTTCACAAGGGAATGTGAAAATCACATTTCCTTGTCGGTACCCGATATCGGCCATCTCGGTGGTTAAGAAGTCCACCTAGGAGGTTGTGGGTTCGAGTCCCACCGAAGTTTTTCTCATTTGTCGTCTCTTGTTTTTGTTTGGAGCAGGCACGCACTGTGTTCCTTGCTGTCACAGGAAGCTCCGTCTACTATACTGGAGTCAAGAAGGCAAAAGTGACATCTTTTAATGCATCGATCAACCTTAAGCCAAAAGAATGTAAGTATGAATGGAAAATCGTGTGAAGTTGGCATCGTTCAGACACCGTGTTAAAACCACTTTGAGGTTGGTTAGGTACTCAACAAGCGAGAACAATGGGGGGGGGGTGTGTGCAATTTTCACTGAAGCAGTGGCATCTTACATCCCACTCAATTTGTTTTATTTTCTTTTTGTTTTTAAATTTCGCATATATTTCAATCATTTAGAATCGTGCTTGATAACAGTAGAGATCTGTCAATAACTGTCAAAAACAAAATCGCAAGGCATAATTCGTTTGAGCTTGCAGGGGAGGGGAGAGGGGGGGGGTTGGTGCGATTTTCACGGAAGCAGATCTTCAACTCCCCACAAGCAAAGTCACTCGAGGGGTGGGGGTTAGTGGCCTCTTACATAACCCTCGATTTTTTATTTATTTTTAAAATTCTGCATATATTTCAATCACATAGGATAGTACTTGACAACAGCAGAGATCTGTCAATAACTTGTAGGTATCATTAAACAAAAAGCGGGACTCGTTTGAGCTAGTGGGGGGGCGGGGGAGAGGTGCATCTGCACCCCACCAGCCTATGCCCCTGAAGATATAGAAGTAGCTTCAACTGTCTAATGCAATGATTCTGCCCGAGATATCTTTTTTTAATGAAAAAGAACCTGATTATTAAAGCTGAATTTAGATAAATGCGTGTGCGCACACATTACTTTTACAAGGGTGTCCTTGTCGACAAAACTAGGCCCTTGGCTACCGTGGCGTGGTATTATGGATTACATACATAGTTTTTGTGCAGTATAGCCAGCTAACTAGCCTAGATGGAATGGTGGCTTAGCAAAACAATTTGGAAAGCATGGACACAGTTTTTCATTTTCTTCTCGGAACAAAGATGAGGTACTATAAAGCTGACTTATGCACAGGTTGCTTTTTATTATACACATTCTCAATATCAGATGGAAATAATCACATTTATAACAAGAACTCATATCACCTTACCGGCCTACACGTCATTACTTCGCTCCGGAGATTGTCACTTCCTTACGGTTCCACCTTCTAGGATGAAGACGTATGGGGACAGAAGCTACTCTGATGCGGCCCCTCGCCTTTGGAACAAGTTGCCAATAAACATCCGATTACAGCCAGATATTATTTCCTTTAAGTCACATCTCAAAATGTATCTTTTTAGTCTGTTTATCATTAGGTTTTCAGACCATGGCGCGGTGAATAGGTCAAAGTAGATGCTTTGCGCCTTATAAGTTATTATTATTATTATTAATTTCCAAATCCTGTAATCTACATTTTATTTTTTGGATAGCAAAATCTGTTCCTGCGATTCTGAAAGCTTCCGACTATCTGCCTCATCTGACTGAGTACGCTGGCGTCAATTTCTTCATCATGGCTTCTGTCAAAGAGACAAAGCAGCCGTTCAGCCGACAGTATGACACTGTTCTGGACAAGCCTGATTTGGCGATCAAGGTGGGTATTAGTGAGGTTTTAGCGTGCATGGTTAGTGATCACGACTTCAAATTCTTTACCTTTCGCTGTCCGTTTTTTTTACGAGGGTTGAAGGCACCAGCTCGTCAGCAATGCCCGCGCATCAAATTCGTGCCACGAAATACGCAGCTCCATGCCTTTGCTATGGAGCTGCGTATTTCGTGGCACGAATTTGGCGCGCGCGCATTGCTGACGAGCCTGTGCCTTTAAGATGCGTTTTTTCCTACAGAAAACAAACAACTTAATTACCATAACTTCTGCTTGCTGAATCCAGGAAGATTCCGCACAGTCTAAGTAGACGCTGGGGATTGGCCTAAACAAATATGCCAAATTGTTTAAACCATGTTGTGTTGTTTCTTTTCAGACTGAAGGGCCTGTTGTCCATGGCAAACCACTCTCTGTCATCCTGTCTTTCACCAACCCTCTACCGTATCCATTGACCAACTGCAGTGTCTTAATGGAGGGTTCTATCATAGAAGGCGTCAAGCGAGTCAAAGCTCCGTAAGTTGTGTTTAAAAAATGTTTATCGGTCAATAATGCATATGACCACTGACTGCACCAGCCTCCATAAGAGTCTCTGAGGCAGGGTGTGCCACTCTGCCTGAATTGCCTCCTTAAACTCCAGCACTTTGGGCTGTTTGGTTCTTTCGGGTTAAAACCCCAACAAAATGGGTTTGCTGAGAGCCCTTGACTACAGGACTCTTCCAGAAACAGAAAATGTCACATTTCATTGCTGTGGGAATCACTTTGTTCAAAACAGGTACATTTGGACCTGGACAAAATAACTTGGATGGAACAGTCTTGAAAGTGATTCCAAAGTGATTGGTCAATCAGTGCCTTGTTGTGTACAAGTTCGCTTTATTCCACAAACTTGTGGGGGGGGGGGGGGGGGGGGGTTGAACCCACGGGATCAAGCAGGTACTAAAAACTCAATCCACAAATCTCACTATCTTATTTTATTTTAACTATGGTATTGCGTATTTTGTTGTCTTGTTTTTGTCAATTCAGGCATGTTCCAGTCGGTGGAAAGTTCTCTCACAAAGTGTCTCTGATACCCAAGGGCGTTGGACCCTGCGATCTCGTCGCGAGTTTTACTTCACAGCAGCTGAACGGTGTGAAGGGCCATGTTACGATGCTTGTCAAAAAAGCATAATGGAACAAACCCGTCCCTCATTTTGTCAGCTTTATGGTAAATTGAACCTGAAGTGCTATTGCACAATACAATACTTGTACATTCCTCATGAATTTTGACAGAGAACCACTGCAAAGAAATAGGCTTAGAACATGTTTCTACCGACCATGATTACCAGTTTGGAAACGTTTCGGTACTGATCCTTCCAATAGGAGCAGCCTTAAAGGCCCAGTGTATCATTTGCATTGACCCCAAAAAGTAATCGACGAGTTTACAGGGGAAAAGGTCTGAAAGTAAAGATTGAATTAATAGCAACAAGGTTTTCGCTCAAAATGATATAATTTTACCAGAAAATAATTCGTAAAGATGAAATTATTTAGATCGTTTGCAAACGATTTACTTATTTTTGGTTCGCATATACGCGGTCCAAAATGCATGGGCGCTGTGCGTGTTCGAACGCGATGCATTTTTATGGATCGCGCGCACACGCAGTATATGATGTGCGCCACACTCCACAGACTGCATGACGCAACCCACATAGTCAACTGAGAACGAATATTTGAAACACCCCGCCAAGACCAGGAAAACCCATATGGATTTTCATGGTTTTTTTAAACGTGGTACATTTGACAAAGCTGAAATTTCTTTGGATGAGTTTGTTGATGTCTTTCTTTTGATTTATAATGGTTTTATTCGCAGATACTCAAAAACAGATCATCTACTGGGCCTTTAAATGGGGCGTCACCCATAATAAAAAAAGTTCGCGCAAAAAGTAAAAGCTGGTACTCGTACCTTTTTACCTACGATTCATTCTGGATGAACTGACTTATTTTCAGCTATTAGAAAGGTTTTGGCATGCACGATTAGCGATCAAATCTACGTTTAGCTAAACGCCACAACGTTTACCTTTCGCTATCCGTATAGAAATTAGAAGCATTGCTATTAGTTTTAATACTACATTGAGAGTAAACACTACACTGTGTAAACGCCACAAGTACATGTACGCACAGAATGACAATGAAAAAGACACTAAGTCATTGGCTTAGCTGTAGGGATGGGACGTTTAACTGAAAAAAATTGAAAAAACGGTTATGCTGAACGTTTAAACAAAACTAAATTTTAAAGAATTTACAATAGTTTTCAAAGGGTTATTTGTAATGACTTCATTAAATTGAAATTAATTTACATGAGGTCGTAGTAAAATTGTTACCAGATAAAGGTTCGATGATTATTTTTAGGGCCTAGGGGTATTGTGTACATTGCACATGCATCTATAAACACCAGCAACAATCTTTAGTGTCGGCCGAACGGTTAACCAACACTTGAAAGAATTGCAAACCAGTTTATAAACTAATCGTAAATTCCCATCCCTAAATAGCTGTGAGCGACTGAAACCTCACCATTATTTCTTGTGTCTTTTTACTTTGAACACACTACATTTTGTTTTGTGATAAATCTATTATGTGGAAATTGTCACCTTATTTGGTCCATGCAGTTAGTAGTAAATGGTGACAAAAAAACCACAAAATTAATAAGATGAAATAAGCGACTTTGTGGAAAAACCTTGTGAAAATCTTCAAATTCAACACTAATAGTAACACAGTGGTACATGAGGGGATATTTTTTCAAAAAGGTTTTTATAAAATTACAGTGTTTAAAGTTTGTGGCAAAAGTCTTCATATTTTTGATACGGCCATTACTGCATGTATACTGAACAGTTTTTCTAAACTTTTTTTCTCTTCTGAAAGTATGATATTACGGTATGTATCATAGGTTAAAATCCTTTCGGAAATTTACAATTGAGGCACCATTTTTATAACTTTTTATATATTTTATCGAAAATTATAAAATGTTTATCCCACCATCATCAAATTTTAGAGTGTTCATTTTGTTTTCTAAACTCTTTTTACATTAAATTTGGGAAAACATGGTTTTTATGGGCTTTTAAATTTTAAAGTTCAGCTGATATGCTTATTGATAAAAATCATGTAATCAAAGTAGTGTTATTGTGTAAAGTAGAAATTAGAATAAAAAGCATTAAATTTTCATTGAATTAGTTATGTTACATTAGAAATTAATGTGATTTTTGTAGTGTTGTTTGAAACAAATAGAAACGTGGTAGGGATTTGGTGAAGGTAAAAGTAGGCTACTCTTCATACCGGTAGGCAGCTTAATTAAAACATGCAATTTAACATTGTTTTTTTTTCTTTGTTTATTAACAATTAAGATGTATCGGTAAAGGATTGGATTAATTGAATAAATGTTTTGTTTTCATTTTTTAAAAAGCAGTTTTATTTTCCTTGTCATATTATGTTTTAACTTAGTTCTGCACAAAATGGCTACAACTGACTAAGTTCGATTACTTTTTTAAATACCCTGTACATTGGGATCATTTTAAATTAAAAATTCACAAATGTCTTTAAAGGCGCAGGCTCGTCGGCAATGCGCGCGCGCCAAATTCGTGCCACGAATTTGGCGCGCGCGCATTGCCGACGAGCCTTCCCTCTAAATTCAGTTACGGGCACTTCCCGTAAAAATGCATTTACGGGCATTTCCCAAAAAAAAAATTTCCTACTTTTCACCGTAAAAATACGGTAATCTTTTACAGTGTGGGAAAACGCCAATTTTTCATTTTCCCAATTGATCACGTTCAAATGACGTCACTTCCTACAACACGTGTACAAATTGCTACGTGCATCATGATTTTGAGCGTATTTGTTGGTGACGCGCATCGATTGCGTCGTATTTCGAACAACACACGCGCGTGTTTGGAACTTGTTCCAGCGTGTGCGTGCGCGTACTTTATGGCGTTTAATACGCAGTAGCCTTTTTTCCTACGAAGATGGCGTCTGTGAACGTGATCAATAGCACATTCCGGCTCATCAAATAAAGCCCATGTACAGGATTTGAAATGTTATGTATTATCGAAATTTATCGAGATAAAGGTTTCATCTGTCTGCGATGATTCAGAAGCCAGCCGCACACTTTTGAGATTTACCGGCCAACTGGCACACCAGACATGTGGACAAAATAAAAGTTTAATTTGGCTCGATTGGCCGGTAAATCGCAAATGTGCGCGGCGGACTATACCTTTTAAAAAAAATAAGAGTACTACGAAGACCCAGAGGGGACATTTAAGTATTATGCTTTTTTTTATTTTTAATACGTACGTACGTGATAATACTACGTACGTACGTGATAATACTACGTACGTACGTGATAATAGTACGTTTGTTCGTGATAATTTAATACGTACGTACGTGATAATTTATCACGTACGTACGTGATAATTTAATACGTACGTACGTGATAATATTAAGTACGTACGTAGTATTATCACGTACGTACGTGATAATAATACGTACGTACGTATTATTATCACGTACGTACGTAGTATTATCACGTACGTACGTAATAAATTATCACGTACGTACTTAGTATTATCACGTACGTACGTAGTATTATCACGTACGTACTTATTATTATCACGTACGTACGTACTATTATCACGTACGTACGTATTAAAAATAAAAAAAAGCATAATACTTAAATGTCCCCTCTGGGTCTTCGTACAAGGGCGCTGTCATGTGGAAAAGAAACTAGGCCCTCGGTGTTGTGGCTCCGCCTGGTTGCTCCGTTATCGTAGCCACGGAACCAGTCTATTCTACATGTGGACCGGGAACCAGTCTACTGTCGGTGCACCACAGTCCTGTTTTGGTCCATCATTCATAAATCGATCATATCCCATCATTCATTCATGTAGAAAACATGAACAGATCAAAGTAAAATCTTTCAAACAACTCGACTCTGCAAGCGTTTTACAGTTTTACTAAATAAATGACCCCATGTGCTTTTTTATTTCCAAGCTGAGTGATGTTCCTACTGTAGGAGCCTATCATCGATTAAAGGTAGGCCTACACACAGGTATGTTCATGTTGTTATGTCATTGTTAGGCTATTTTGGGCGCTTATTGGCCCGCGCCCATACAAGATTCTGAATGCCCCTCCGAAATAAGATGGTCTTTTTCGATTTCCGTCTTGACCATGTGTACTTTACTTGTTTTGGTTATATCTACATATATTCTCAACAGAAGTGAACGTTCAAGTTGTCTTTCAAACCAGGTATTTGTTTAGCCACGTTAATATTTCTAAAATGCACCAAGCCGGCTGAGCCTGCCTTTCGTATACCGGAAACAAAATGTCAAACATTTTTATTTGTCTGTACTCTGTGACAAACTCGGACAACATTTCCAACAATTTATTTAATGAATCGATAGGATTTTAAGATGCCTTTTTCTTTTTGGTGTTTGGGCGCTTATAAACGCAATAAGGTAAAGTGACAATTCAAAGGAGATCGCCACAACGTTAAAACCCCATTGCCATTCCCTGACTGGTGTGACCCGAAACGAGACTTACACTGTCTATACACCATGTACCAATCCGAGAGCTTATGTCCGCCATAACTGGGGGCCATTCAGTGCCATGAACCGTGCGTTTTGTGTTGCATTAAAACCTGTTGCATTATGTGTACGCGAAGGCCGCGTGTTTTGCGCTGTTCGATTTAACAACAACACAGAGCTCCCAGTTCATGGCAGTGGATGGCCCCAGTTATGGCAGACGTGCAGGGAAGGAGTCCTTAGCAACCGGATTCGTCTATAGTGATTACAGAAAAATTATATATGTTGAAAGCTAAAAAGTGGTTTTTTTCTCTTTTTTTCAGGACTGCTTATAACTTGCTGAAGACTGTCCTGCTTCATTCTCAAGGGAACTGACACCGTCATGGAGGAAGGAACAAACAAGCTGCCATTAGAGAAAGTGACGCAGAATGAGGAACAAAAGACCACTGATGCCAACAAGTTTACTTTTATTTTAAAAATGGATAAAACATCACTATAGAGTGGTGCTGTATTGAAAACAAACATGATGGCAATCCAGTTTGGTGCGCCTAATTCATACTTGTATCCATGCGATCACTGCGATAAGACATTCACACAACAGTATGCCTTAAAGCAGCACATGCGAATCCACACAGGTGAGCGGCCATTTATATGCAGTTACTGCGATAGGAAATTCATACAGAAGGGTACCTTGAAAACACACTTGAGAACTCATACTGGAGAGCGGCCGTATGTATGCAGCCGCTGTGATAAGGCATACACAGAGAGTGGCAATTTGACTGCACACATGAGAACTCACACCGGCGATTTCCCATATGCATGCAGCCACTGTAATAGGACATTTCCACGTTGTACTGAATTGAAGGTTCACATTAGGACCCATACTGGTGAGCGGCCATACGCATGCAGCCATTGTGATAAAACATTTGCAGATGGTGGTAATTTGACGACCCACTTGAGAACCCACACTGGTGAGGCTCCATATGTATGCAACCACTGTGATAAGAGATTTAAACGAAAGAGTGACTTAAAGATACACGTGAGAACCCATACCGGCGACCGACCATATGCATGCAGACACTGTGAAAAGACATTCACGCAGAGCGGTAACTTGGTTACACACATGAGAACCCACACTGGTGAGCGACCGTATGTCTGCAGCCAATGTGATAAAAGTTTCACAGAAAGTGGTCATCTGAAGGTGCATATGAAAACGCATGAACGACCCTATGCATGCAGCCACTGCGATAAGACATTTGCAGAAAGTAGTCATTTACAGTTGCACGTGGGAAGCCATACTGGTGAGCGTCCCTACGAATGCAGCCTCTGTAATAAGGCATTTACAGAAAGCTATAACTTGAAGGTGCATATGAAAACCCATACTGGTGACCGGTTGCATGCATGCAGTCATTGTGATAAGACATTCGCTAAGAGCTATAACTTGAAGAGGCACATAAGAACCCACACTGGTGAGCGGCCGTTTGCATGTAGCCACTGCGCTGAGACATTTAAAAGGAGTTGTGATTTGAAGAAACACATGGCAACAGTACATACATGTACTAATCATGGGCTGTAATGCTGTCAAGGAGAGAGTAAAAGATATTACCATGAGATGTATAATTTGACAAAAATAATCCTTTAATCATGTTTACATTTTATTTTTGTAAATATTCAGATGAATGTTATGGATGATGTACATGTACTTAGGTCACCAAACCAAGTACAGTAATTTGTGAAAGTTAAATTGTATATGTGGCAATATTTTTAAGAACAGTGTAAATGATGCTGTTGTTAATTCTTACTAGGATTCAACAAATACAAAATACTCATTCAAAAAGGACTCAAACAAAATTTCCCTCCCTTTAATTTTTTGGTTTTTTTCCTGCAGTAATTTAAGGCACATATATCTAAAGAGTTTATGCCATCACTCATAAGATGTCTTGTATCATTTACTGCAGAAAACAAGGGTTTTTAAACAAATTATATTTTTGGAAAGTTTTTTATTCTTAGTCATGTTATTTTTTTGTGAGCATTGTAGAAAGGCTGATTGTTATAAAGGTCTAAATTAAACATTTTTAGAATGTAGTTTTGCTAATATTGTTGATGAAACAAGGTACTTCTTGTGATGTTAGTAAATCCAGGATCATTATTTGCAATATACATACATGTATCAGGGGCGGATCCAGGAATTTTTCCAGGAGGGGGTTTTGCCACCAGGGAGGGGTTTTGCCCGTCAGATTTTTATGTCAGCTCGTTTCGGACAGGCGGACACACACAAAATGCATTACATTATATTTTTTGTGTCGGAGCAGGGGGGGTTTTGACCCCCAAAACCCCCCTCTGGATCCATCCGCGCCTGTGTATTGACACATAATTACACAAAGAGCATTCCCTTAATTTTGGTTTGAAGTCCAAAGAAAGCAGCTTTTTATCCTTGGAAACTTTCTTTGCACTCTAGAGAGGGCGCTGTACAGTCATGCCACTTTAGGAAGCCACCATTGAAAAGTGAAGAAAAACATATATTCCTTCCCATAGACAGCCGAAGTGTGACGTGCGTTGCCATGGTAATTGGATCTAAACTATCATGGCCGTCGGGAAAAGTACCATTGGAAAAGCACTGGGACACGGTTGAGTGATTTTTAGTTTAGATCCAATTGCCTAGGCAACAAAAGGTGACGTATTCACTTCGGCAGTCTATTGTAGTCGGGGGGGGAAATCGCTCTGAATTTCTCAAAATCATCTTCCTCCTCTTGGCATTCACCCAATTCTTTCATGTCAAAGATGGCGTCCTCTTGAATAGTTGGCATGATTAAGAGATCAGGTCCGTGAACGTCACCCCGGTCTGTCCCGTGTAAATATCACTCGGGTCTCCCACTGTTTGAGACATCTTGAGACTCGTCTCGGAGATGTCTCCTCGAAGATGAAGTTCCTGGAGATTTCGTGGGAGATCCTCGATGTCTGCCGTCGGACCTTCCGAGAGAGTGCTTCAATGGCTTCGGTCTTGCTTTGTCTAGACTCGGAGAGAGGCACGGGACCTCAGCAGATCCGGGCAAACTGATGCAAAGCCTGCTTGGTCTGGTTGATTATTATTATTATTATTTCTTTCTGGTATTCATACCAAGGATTCCTCAATAGTGCTCATTGCACTGTCACTCGTAAGCGTGAGGAAACCCATGAAGAATTAGAATTAGAAATGGCCAGAGACACCGGGGAATCCCCTTGCTCTTCACGAAAGAATGCTCAGGGATCTTTAGAGTGCATTACTGTTACCTAACACACTGGACCAACGGCTTTACATCCCTTCCGAAGGATGGAGCAAGTGTGGTTGAGTGCCTTGCCCAAGGGCACAGGTACCGCAGCCGGATTTGAACCCACAACCCCAAGTTTTCACCCATGATTGCGAGTCAATGGCCCTAACCACTCGGCCACGGTACCCCACCATGATGGAACATCTGGAAAGAGTCGGCATAGACTGAAGATCCTGGATCACGCCGGTGGTCTGGTAGCGTTCAAGTATCTCCTTCCATTTGTCTCTGATGTACTTACCGTTCTGGAGCTCATCCATCTGCAGGTATCGTTCGGTCTCGTACTCGCCCTCGTCATCATTCTGACACTGTCGACCACTCGCCTAAAGCGGTCACTCGCCTAAAACAAACAGCCAGGGATTACAACATTTTCAGAAAGTTGCAGAAAACGGATTATTTTTGAACAATTTAATGTGATTAGCTGTGTTTGCCTCTTGTGACATCGCGACTTTGCTCATGAATATGCATAAAAACAATCAACCTTTATTTTAATCTCAAAACCGTCTCCCGTATTGATGCGTCGAGAGTGATACTATATACCGGAAAACTCGCCGGAAAACATACTAAATACCGGAAAACACTAAATACCGGAAAACACCGAAAAACACCGGAAAACATACTAAATACCGGAAAACACACTAAATACCGGAAAACACCGGAAAACACACTAAATACCGGAAAACATACTAAATACCGGAAAACACACTAAATACCGGAAAACACCCGAAAGCACTTAAAACACCACCCCCACTACCTGCAGAAAACACCATAAAATACTGTTTTCCGGTGTTTTCCGGTATTTAGTATGTTTTCCGGTATTTAGTATGTTTTCCGGTGTTTTCTGGTGTTTTCCGTTAAATAGTACTACCGGATGCGGGGATGCTAAACGAACGCGCCTTCTAATTTTGCGGAAATATCGCCCTCTGTTGTTAATTGAAAGGCGTACACAAAATGGCGGCGCCCAGTGAACATGTTTCGAAGTTGAAAAAAGGAGTCGGAGAGGTGTTATCTTACGGCAACCGGACTTTCTACAGACTCCCCGGTCAAGATGAAAAGGGAAATGTTCCGAAGAAATGCAGCGTCAGAGATGAAAAAGCATCGGAGTTAATGTCCTTTATCAATGAAAACGTGATTGGTTGTGATACAAAATTCTCGGGAGCATTCGGTCAACGACAAGGTAGGCTGGCTAGGTTACATCATGGAGGAAGGTTACTTATAATACATGTATATTATTGGATCCCTAATTGAAAGTCTTTCAAAGAAGAACTTGAAATTTTCCCACTGGGCGCACTAATTAATAAATTATCGTCAGGAACTATTGTCGGGACATGCGAAAAGTGTCAGTGGCAGGAACCTGAGGAAGCATCGGAGACGGCCAAAAAGTGTCAAGTGCCAGGAAGCAGTCGGGAACCATCAGGAAATGTCCTTAAACTTTATTTATTTTTTACTTATGGTATTTTATTCGTATCCATTGAACAAAGATTTGAATGAAATTACTTCTTGGAATAGACAGATCATCCAATTCTAAGATATGCCTACTTCCCACTTGCACTTCTGTCAGAAATGTTGCATTTCTGAGATAAATAAATGATAAAATTACTGCATAAAGTAATGCACAAAATTAAGGCATGATCGGTCCGTGCGTAAACGCGACAACAGAGGGCGCTGTGCGCGCGTGAATGGTTATCTTGTGCACTAACTGAATGCAATTTTTGAAGGGTGCAAGTGGGAAGTATATCTTAAAATTAGATTATCTGTTGATTCCAGGAGGTAATTTCCTTCAAATCTTTGTTCAATGTATACAAAAAATAACATTTAAGTTAAAACTAGTTTTTAAAAAAAGATATAAATTTTTATTTATCTTTGGTTTTGAAATTAAACTTTAAAAATAAAACATATGAGACGGGCTAAAACATTTCTGTAAAGTGCTTCTTCACAAAATTAAAAAACTTTCCCACTATATTTTTATTTCCGTTTCCTTACATTGTTTATTTTCTATTTCCTTCCATGGTTTCTTTTTTCTAGTTGTGTATTGTGACTACACAGCGTCTGGCCGGTGAGTTCATGCCTTCGAATTAATAGTTCTTGGGGTGTTTCAAAATAATATGAAAATTCAATTTTGTGCCCAGTAACAGGCTGCTCAGCAATAACTATCAGTTATTTCACATGTTTCATAAAATGTCTTGGGGTATTACCAAGCTTATGTGCACCCACAAATTTCATTGTTGTTTTGGAAATATATGTACATGTACATGACTGATACAGAAATAATAACCCTGCTGAAAAGTACTTTATTACAATTTTACTTCTCAAAAGGTACGGTGTACACTGGTTCAAATCCTGTACAGATATGATCATTTCAAGTCACTTGAAATTTTGAGAAAGAATTATATTTACTGGTCACCTTTTCTTACTCTGCACCTTTCCTTATCTCATAGTGACCAGTGAATGTAATTGATCATGCGGAATTCATGCGAAATTTTGACCCCCTAGTTGACAGATTTATGCTATTTTCAGGCATGCAACAGCGGATCAGCTGATTTCCTCTTTTTTGTTTCCTCATGTGTCCCATTGAAAATAAAATAACACTACAAAATTTGAGATTTGGGGCATTTTCCTCTTTTTTTAAAATGACACAGTTGCATGCCTGTAGTGTATTTTGAAACACCTCTCTTATAGTTTTTTTACTGTTGCATTTTTGGCTGTAAGAAACTCGTTCTTCAAATAAAAAAATTCACAATACCTCAAATTTGGCATTGGTATGAATAATTTTGGTGCTAACTACCGTTGTACTTATTTCAGGTCATTGAGAATGATCGAAGACTACATAAGACTCCAGGTGCTACCTTTGTATGGCAACACGCACACAACGACAACTGTCACTTCGCTACAAACCACACTGTACAGACATGAGGCACGGTAAGATATTCTGATTAATGTCAAAAGTAATTGAATGAGCATGGTATTTGTTGTTTTTTCTTCACTGAGCAGAAACTAATTTCCACTTAATAAAGGCCTATTGTATCATTTGCAATGACCCAATTTTGTTTTTCAGGGGTTGACAAAAAAACCTTACTCAAAGTGTTGATAGCAATGGTAACAAACTCCACATGAATTTATTTCCGTCTAAAATGGTATTTCATGCTGGAAATTGACAACCGAAGGTGGTTTTCTAAAAAGTCCCGTGCACTGGGCTTTTTTACCATTCACTTGTACTGAAGCATTGATGCATCTATGTAGCTAAAATGTCTTCCGGCTAGTTTACCAACATTTTTCCGTAGATATGTTACATTCGTATTCCACGAATCTGTAAAAAGTTTTATTTTGCAAATGATACATAGGGCCATTAAAGCCATCATATTTTTGTTTTATTTTATTCCAGGGACATTGTCCGCAATGCTGTCAATGCAAGTGAGCATGATGCTGTTATATTTGTTGGGTCTGGATGCACGGCAGCCGTGCACAAACTCATTCATGCCTTGAATCTACAGTCACCTCCTGTAAGTATGGTTGAAAGTTGCTATAACAAACATTTTGGATTCATAAAAAGTGCAATAAATAGTGGTTTTCATTATAACAAAATGTTTATGCTGGTGTTATAGCACTATTTGCTGCTTGCACACTCTAAACGACTTTCCGCACAAATATCAAAAGTCAACGTCACAGCAACCGACATGGCAATGACATGAGGGAGTCATTGATGAAAGTATAGCTTTGCTGTTTAGTCAATATGGTGGTTCTGTGCAAGTAGTGAATAACTGCCAAATTTTGTCTTTGGATGAGATATAAGGCAGATACACATGTACATGTATGTGCAAATTACCAGCCCTGAAATTTCACCAATAACTTATTTCACTGCTGTTTCTGTTTTGTAATAGATCTTTTTAGAAAAGGCACTTCAATAACAAAATCAGACATTTTGGAAAACATTCCAACACTGTCCAGCTAGATGCATGCGGCAACTTTTTCAATAATTGTTCAAATCTGTGCGTAGTGATTGCTAAAGACAAATATGTTTTCTTTTCTTTTATTAAAGAAAAAATAAAAAATAGTTGTTAAATTCCTTTCAGACAGGATTTTAAATTTTTATTTGAATAAAAAAAAAAACATTTGTTGATTTCTGAAGTAAAAAACTTTAGGTAATTGCAGATGATACAATAAGTCTTTAAAAGGGCATGTACCTTTAATTGTTTTTGTTGTTGTTGTTGCTGTTGCTAACTTGGAATATTTGTTTTGTATGATCAAGGTTGTGTTTGTTGGTCCTTTCGAGCATCATTCTAACTTGCTGCCATGGAGAGAAATTGGCTCAGAGGTATGGAGAGACTGTCTGCCGCACACCTTTGTGATTTACTGGCCAATCGGCCTATTGACCCACATACAGAAATAGTGTGCGTTGAAAGATCGGGCAGTCCGAGTGTACACAACGACCGGGGCAAATCAAACTTGATTTTTCCGCATCAGACGGTGCAGTGTCCGGTTGGTCGGTAAATCGCAAAGGTGTGCTGCAGGCTTTAGGTATTGTCTAAAACAATGGCTACAGCCCAAAATAATACAAGAAACATCCACGGATTTGAATGCATTATGAAAATGGCTTATTGTGTTTTGTTGGTTAAACTAAAAATATCTACAAACTTTTAATCATCAAAATGTTTATGCACTGCTATTCTGTCATTGTATTTTGCCTGACAATAATTAAGTTTTTTTCCTTAAATCTTCTCCAGGTTGTTAGAATTAAGCAGACTGCAGAAGGCTTGGTTGACATGAACTGCCTTGGGAACCAGCTAAAGGTTTGTGTTTTGAATTGTTCTTGTTGAAGCATTTCACGTCATGCAGGGCAAATTAAATCCCAGTTGAACAGATTCTTTGTCCAACAAAGAGTAAGGAAATGCTTGTTACAATTTTTTGTAGACAAATGTCCATAAATTTGGGAAAAAAACAACTTGGCTCCACCGGGATTTGAATGTACAGACCTTCTGCTTAATGTGCAGATGTATTTATGTAACTGTAATTTCTGCAGGCAAGTTAACCAATATTCTTCTTTAGATACGTTATGCCCTTATTTAAGAAACACGTATAATTATTCAATTTAAGATTTCCTTCACTTACTATTAATGATTATACAAACTTAGCAGTGTAAAACTTAATTTGGATGAGTGGAAATAAATAAATGAACTGAATTGAAAAGTATTTTTGAGCGAGTGTTTAATCTCCCCTTAACTAGATTTGAATTGTTTTCTTCAGAAATGGCACTCATCAGGTCGCCAGCTAATTGGCTGTTTCTCGGCTGCATCTAACATCACTGGTATCCTGTCAGACGATATCGCAATAACCGTGATGCTACATCGCTATGGCGCCATGGCATTGTGGGATTACGCCACTGCAGGCCCATATGTTGACATCAATATGAATCCAATTGATGCAACGTAAGAATCTTTTCCTATATGCCTCAGGTTTTTTTTCTTGCTTCCTCGGCTCTGTCTGTGTAGGTCTCAGCCAAAAAAATTTTTTTCCCGAACGAATATTTAAAGCAATTACTTTATTTTAATGAAAAAACATAATTTGTATTTTAGACATCGGCAACCCTGTGAAATGCGGCATTTTTATACGGCCGTTTTTTTGCACCTTCCCTAGACTTGCCCAAGTCTGACTTCCCTTGTTTGGTCTGTAATGCGCAGCGTACAGTGCGCCCTTTGGACTAGTGGCCTTTCTAATCTCATTTCTTCTGTCTCGGAAAGAAGAAAACGGATTAGACGCTGCCATTTTGTTCGAAAACTGGGCAAAGAATGACATTTTTGCATACAATTTCTTTGTACATCCATATGGCTATGAACATAAATTCAAACGCAAAACGTCATTCGTGACTCATTAGCCATTGCTTGTGAAGATTGTATCCGCTTTTTAGTGGGTCATATTTTTTGTTCCCTGTATCAAAATAATGTATGAGTTGCATTCAGCACACTGTTTCTTGGGTATACATCTCCTTTCAGGGCTGGGAAAAAAATCCTGCCACATGCTTTAACATTCATCATGCATTGCAGTTGTGTTAGCAGCTAGCAAGAATTGTTTTTGGCTGCGATGTGTGTTATTTATCTTTTAGAACGCAGTCGTTCATAAGTGGCTTTGTTTGTGGCGTACCAGTGCTTCCAACTGTACTTCCGTATTGTGCTAAAGAAGAATTTCAAATCATCATTGAAAATGAGGGTCTTAGTGCTTTCTTTTGTTATTGACCCCTTTCGAACATGTGCGAATACGCCATTTTGGGAGTCAAATAATGCTGAGTCATTGTGGAAGCGATGTGCGTGTGCGTTGTGTGTCTCTCTGGTGGGCGTATAACGCGGTTTAGTTCACCAATGAGAGCCTTAGTATAGCGCGTTACGCATGCTATAGACACACACAACGCGCACCCACATCGCTTCCACAATGACGCGGCATTATTTGACTCCCAAAATGACGTCATTGGAAAGGGGTCAATACAATGGCTCGACATCTGAAACATGGCTGCCAGTGCTAATTTTAAATTTGAAATTGCATTATTTTTTTATTTGTAGGAATAATCTACCTGCTTCAGCTTACAAAGATGCCATTTTCTTGTCACCCCACAAGTTTATTGGCGGAGTTGAGACACCTGGAATTCTTGTTGCCAAGAAATCTCTGTTTGTTAATCCAGTACCAAGTGGGGCCGGAGGCGGGTCAGTCTTTTTCGTAAGTAAACTGTCATTCTCCTATTTCTTTTAGAAAGTACCTTATACCGATATACACATGGTTTACACCGGGAAGCCTACAAAATCGAACGTGATTGTGCAAGTTGGTATTACACGGTGTAAGCTAAGCGAATGCATCCAAAGACCTTTATCACGGTGCAGCCATCTTCTCTTTCTCCTATTAAAATAAACATAACCAAAGTGAGCCTTGCAGGAAAAATAGTTTTGCTCCTGTGTTTAAATTGTTAATTGTGTGCATCACGCGTCAAAGTGGTCAGTGATTCTCTCAAAACAACAACGGAAGTTTACGCGCGCTATTGCATGGTTGTGCAGATGCACTGATTGTGCCAGTCATGTACAATGGGGAACAAGACAAAGATGGCCATACCATAAATATTATCTGTTAATGTATCAATTGTCTAGGCTTGTGACCTTGTTGGGTCTGCCAGACATCTGTTGCGTAACTTTTACGAAAATCTCATAAAATTTCAGATGACAGCAAATGTTTTCTTTTCTGTTAAAAAGTTTTAGTGTTGCACAACTAAGTTTTCATGCTTGTTAATTTCAGGTGAGTCCAGCAGACCACCGTTACCTGAAGGAAGTTGAGATGCGAGAGGAGGGAGGCACTCCATCAATCGTAGGCGCAGTGCGAGCCGGTCTGGCATTCCAACTTAAGGAGGCTATTGGGGCTAAACACATCATGGCTAGAGAACATGAACTGTGCCGGTAAGGAATCAAAACACTCTCTAATAATAATAATAATAATAATAATCATCCTTAATGCTGCAAACGGGCGACACCACGGGAAACCTTTCCCCAACGACCACCAACATTTCGGCAAGAATCATTCAAATTGACACCAAATTTCTCTACCTAAAGCTTCCAAAAATGGTTATAGACCTAAGAAAAATGGTTCTAGACCTAATAAAAATGGTTTTTAACCTCAAAAATATTGGGGCTACACCAAATTGTCGCCCTGACAGTGTCGCCCTAACATAACTTTCTACGCAAAAAGTGTCACCCTATTGGATAAAATAGAAAAATAATAATGGTTGACTCTTGTGTACCGCACTGCAGGGTACTCTTGGCGCTGTTACCATTATTACTGCTGCCATAAAACCAACATGTTTTTCTGTCTTTATATGCAGGAGAGCTGTTGCAATGTGGTCAGACTGTCCTAACCTTGTGCTTCTGGGAAACACGGCCGTGCCCCGCCTGCCAATTTTCTCCTTTCTCATCAGGCACCCAGTAACCAGACAATTTTTGCATCACAATTTTGTCTGTGCCGTACTCAATGATGTTTTTGGCATACAGGCAAGGGGAGGGTGTGCATGTGCTGGCCCCTATGCTCAGGTAAATGGGGAATATTAACTTTTTTGAAAGAAATAAGCCTTTTTATTTATTATAGTAGTATTTTTTTAATGTCTCTTTTGTTTTTCATACTTCTGTTTCTTTTTTTCTTCTTTTGATAGTTCATTCTAAGTATGCTGTCGGAATATTTAAATTTTTTGCAGGATCTGCTTGGAATTGACGAAGAACTCGCCAAGGAAATTGAGTCTGTGCTACTTGAAGACGGGTAAAGATGTGAAATAAATAAACTTGATACAAATGTGGACACAACTGTCTATGAGTTTGGGAAATCAGGATGCAGTGAAAAGCAACCTTCTTCTTAATGTGCAGACGCCCTACCAATTGAGCTATGAAGCCAACTGGTGGTCTCCAATCACGGTATTGCAGTTATTCCTCATGGACAGTTGTGTCCACATTTGTATTCACATTTGTATCGAATATGAACTTTGGTAAAGTTGTGTGGTGACCAGTAATTATTTTAGCATATTGATTGAAAACCATTGCGTTACAAACATTTTTTTTTTTTCACCACAGTCGTTTGGACAGAGTGCATCTCCGACGCTACACTGAATATTCTGAGAGAGAAATACTGAGGTAAACAAAACTGTACCTTTAATATGAATGACATTTTTACTCCACTGACTATATAGTCCTTTTTCGGGGGGAGGGGGCGGGAGTTGGTTGAATTTGACCCATGTATTGACAAATTTCAACAAATTGGCACTGCAGCCTCTCTTCAGATGCTGAGTTTATTTGCAAATTTCATCCAGCCAGTACTTTTGTTTGTGTGACATCAAATACAGTTTTTGGAGTCCCAATACACTATTCCCATACGCCTGGCAAATGTTTTTGACAACATTAAACTTGTGCTTTCAAAATTTATTTTAAAACATTAAAAAATATTTTTAAATGTCTCTTTTTCACTCCTAGTTTCAGGAATTTACTCTTTGACTCTTTTTAACAGGCCCGGCTTTACACGTCTCAACCTTCCGTACTTCATGGACAATGAGTGTGTAGATTTTGTGCTTCGAGCCGTAACACTTGCAGCTGAGCATGCATGGAGATTACTTCCACAGGTAACAGATTTATATTGACCACTCTCACAGACGCCATCTTTGTAGGATGCCTATGAAACGCATTCAAGTATGCACATGCACACCCTGGAAAATGCGTGTTGCTCAAAATTTGTTCTAAATACGGCGCAGCCAAAGCGCGTCACAAAAATGTACGCTAAAGATCCTGGTGCACGTGACAATTTGTAGAAAGTGACGTCATTTGAGAGTGATCAATTATGAACCACCACTTTAGCTTTGAAAACCTTCCCGATGTGTCAGTCAATTTTGATGTTGACTATATGCATTTGGTTGCATAATTTCGGGGTTCCCAATAATTCTGGAAATCGGGGGGAAAGCCTTGAAAATGAGTATTTTCCTGTTATATGATGATTCTTAACCACTTCTCGATATTCCCCTGGAGCGGGAGACTGCACTAGCAGTTTTGGTTATGCAGTATACATGTACATGTATGTCTCTGGGGCTGGAGACTTGATGACTAGTTATTTTAAGTCGTAAATCAATCTTATTTCCCAAGTCCAGTCACAAGTCATTTCACAGGTCAAAAACCAAAAACTGACTTGACCCCAAGCCAACAAGATAAGCATAAGGGACCAGCTCTGCCCTGGTCTATTTCATGGGCTCATTCTGTATAACCACCCCCAAGACACTCACACTTAGAACTGCATATGCAGTTCCCAGTCGCGAAGTGGTTAAGAATATTTTCATCCCAACTTGTTTTTTTTTTTCTAGTACATTTTCAATCCAGAAACTAGTGAATGGAAACAGAGAAGCCACCAGGTATTTCAGGATCGACGCTGGCTGGGATCCATCAGCTACTTATCGGGTAGGATGGAGTATCCCGAGCCCTCGGTGCTAAAATCGAAAGGACGTCTGCCGACAGATTATGAGGTAACTGAAATATTTATGAAGTATTAAAATCTCCCATGGTAAAATTTGTCTCAAATTACAAATTATCTTTTGTTTGCAAATTTTCAGCAACCTTTTTTAGTGTAATGTTTATTGCTAATTGCTGAAGATTCATTTCACTTACAGTTAGGTCAATTTCATGGAGCTGTTTAGAAATTACTGGTTGGAAAATTGTTTGTACTTGTCCAAATATTCTGGTTCCTGGTCCACATGTATTGGAAATTATGAATATGAGAGCCAGTACTGGATTATTTTAAAATGTTGATTGGCTGAACTTTAGAAGATTGATAAATAATAATGACATAGTACAAGCATGTTGTGTGACATACGTGTCAATTTGAAGCATAACCTCTGGTCACGAACCATTGCATTGCAAACCTGCAATGACGCCATTTAACCAGATTGTTTTTGTACCACGTCTTAAAAGTGGTGGACTTGCAACCACTCTGTAGTTAAAACATGATATTTCAGCTGGCAACTTGGTTTTGCTGTGAACTCTGCTGCTCTCTGCTTGGTTTTGCTGTGAACTCTGTTTGCTAGGTTAGGGCGACAATTTGTGTGTAAAAAAGCTATATTAGGGCGACACGCTCAATAGGGCGACAATTTGGTGTCGCCCTAATATTTTTGAGATTAAAAACCATTTTTTTAGGTCAAAAAATATTTTTTTTTTAATCGAGAACCATTTTTATTAGGTCTAGAACCGTCTCTCTTAGGTCTGTAACCATTTTTGGAAGCTTTGGGTAGAGAAATTTGGTGTCAATTTGAGTGATTCTTCCCGAAATTTCGGTGGTCCCCAGGGAAAGGCTTCCCGAATTGTCGCCCTATTGCTGCATCCAGGGTTATTACAATACTTAAAGCAACGTTTTCTTCATAAAGCTCCATAAAATTGACACCGAGCAAACAAATTTAGTTAAGAAGTAACACATTAAAAAGTATGTTTTTCTATTTCTTTACAGCACTGCCTGAATCTTGCTGAAGACATTTTCAAGAAGGCAAAAAAGGTATGGATTGCGTGCTTGTGCAACGCGCGCTTGAGTACAGTAAAAAAAAAATTCACAACAGTAACAAAAGTGCATGCAGTTGTAAACGTTTCACATGAGCTAAAGTTTTCAACACCAAAACAGACAAAAATCTTGCAGAAATCTTGCAAAACAAAGAAAGTATAAGCTTCATTTTATATAACAATAATAATATCGGATGTTTTTTCGGGTGATGAGAATATATCGCACTTGTCATTTCATGACTAGTGCGGTATATTCTCATATCATATTACCCTCAAAGCCATCTAATATATCATTTGCCTAGGCCACAAGCAAAAGGTGGTGTATTCACTTTGACCCGTGAATCTTTGAGAAATTCTGATATATCATAGGGTTTCTCTTTTGTGCTTTTTATCAAGGTGCAAGTCCAGCTACCAGATCAGACCCTTCTCTTCGACCCACATGCATCCGACCTTCGCTGGTTCATGCTGCCAAGTGAGGCATTAGCTGCGCTTTCTGACAAGTCCGAACCTTCCCATCATGCATTGCTCAAGAAGCTGCCGTTCGAGCCCGTACAGTACAAGCAGAAGTTGAGTTCATCCATTGAGGAAAACGGGGACCAAAATAAGGCCAATGAAATGTTTTTAAACAGTACTGAAACCGAAAAGGCAGATTCGGTAAATGGAGATGGTGCAAATTTAAATGATGAACACGTTACACAAACAAGTTTTGAGAATGACAGGGTAGAGAGAGCGTGCAATACTGTTTGTGAATCGAGGTGCGCTGCAGAGCTCTTTGAAAAGACTTATGAGAAAGGATTTGTCGAAGATGCACAAGTAACTGGAATTTTGAGTGTGCCAATTGACGACATTGCTCACAAGAAAACAAATATTGCGGATGAAATTCAAATTGAAAGCAAAGTGGAACGTGGCAAGGCGCAAAATGATGATTTTGTGCCTTCATCAGATGTGCATTCAAGCAGTGTGGAACACCATGAAAGTATTTCTAATCCTGAAATTACATTTTGTGTCAAAGATGACTTGACTTTCAATGATCGGAAAACTGTTGCTGATAAACATGAACGCAAAGATATGGGATTGGAATTGTCCGCCTTTAGCAGTTCAGGTGCACAAATATTAACAAATACCTCTGTTCCAAAGCATAGGCATACCACAAACTTGGCTAATGAAAATCAGATGCTTCCAGAGCAAGTCAAAACTTCAGGCAATGGAGATGTCGTCGTTGGCAATAAGAGCAAGTCAGGCTGGTCCAGCGATCAAGATTTACCAAGAGCTGATATGACAAGTTCAGGTAAACCTCGCTTATCCAACGAAAGTGAGAGTCCTAGCATGGTCGTTGAGAAACCTGTCCAAGAAAATACCGTGGAAACTCATGAAATGTCGTCATGTGTTCCAGATAGACCACATGGGTTAGTTGAAGAGCCTTTGTCCAACCATATGCATCTGGATGAGTCGAGGTCACTCAAATGTAGGAAGAGCAAGAAGAACACGGGAAAGGAATTGGGTTTTCAGAAACCGCCAAAAAATATCTTCAAGCCTACAGTAGAGGTAAGGGTAGAGTTTGAAAGTTAATATTTTCACAATAGCTTTATAACTTAACAAATATTTGTACTGTAAATATCTCTGGAATACTTGCTGCAACAAAGCAACACATTCATTCAGTTGTCGTTTTGACACTAATATTTATTATTAAAAAAAGTTACATTTTGATGATTTTCAGAAAATAAAATTTACGTGACTTTTTTTTTTCAGGCTCTGGAGGAGTACAAGATGATAGAAGACGGCGATCGAGTCTTGGCGTGTTTATCAGGAGGCAAGGATAGTCTCTCGCTCCTACACACGCTCAGGCAGTACCAGTTCTATGCTAAAAGCAAGGTATTTGATGTGAAAAACGTGAAAAATTGGCCGACTCTAATGTCGATACATTGCTGGAGACGGTGGCAGAAAGCGTGTGCTGCAGCTGAAAGCTCCTAAAAGAATGCAGAATCACCTCCTTGATTGTTTTTGTGCAATTTATCAAGAAATGTAAATAAACCTCTGACAATGACAACTTCAGGCCCGTTTACATTCGGCGAAGGCGAATCGAACTCCGCAATTTCCAAAAAGGCGAGTTGAAGCACTAAGTGTAAACGCAAACGGTGAATTGAAAAATGAGAATCGGACCCGGGTCTTATCCGCCTTTTTGAAGTCACCTTTTGGGTAGGGTTGAACCCCGCAATTGCGGGGTTGAACCCCGAAATTTTCAAGGTTGCTCGTAGTTTAAACACTGTCCGAATACAGATTTGGCAATCTGAGAGTCTTTGGGGCGGTGCCCGCCGTGTGGTGGGTTTAATCAACGAATCCACGCATGCGGTCACAATTAGCAGTGACTTTTGCGGTTTGTAAACTGGTGTAGTGGAGTAAAGCCAAATCGAGGTGTAGTGTAAATGCAACAAATGTTTAGTTTTGAGGTCGCAATAAAAATGCTGGGTCTGTATCCACCTTCGCCGTTTCAATTGTAAACTTGGTGTTCCTTGACATTGGAGGATGGCAGTCGAAAGTGGCTGATTCTAAAATTAAGAGATTTTTTGTATGGCTTTTGAATCTCATCCTCTTGATCAAAGCTGATGCAAGTCGTTCAATAATATTTGTCAAGCCTTGTTTACATGACCTGAAATTTTGGTTAAAATCCGTTGGCAAATGACAGTTATTCAGGATCAAAAGTAGGACATGTTTTTTTTTTGACACATAGTATAACTGCTGCGATCAGCTAACCTCATTAACTGTGGAGAAATAATTACAGTAATTCAGATCAGAGACAAAACCTTTGTACTCTGTGCCGCAAATGCCCTAATACTTCATTTTCAAAGTGTGTATTTCTTTGCATTTTGGCAGGGCATACACTTTGAGCTTAGTGGGGTGACTGTTGACCCCCAAACATCAGCCTACGACCCCCGACCTCTTATTCCATATCTGGCCAGCCTTGGTGTGCCGTATTTCTACGAGGAACAATGTAAGAATATTTGATAACTTCTTCTTGGCCTTTCTGCAATCTCAGTTGTGGATGGAAAAGGCATTGTTTTTGTTATGATTATTTTGTTATCTAACCCGGACGTACCATAGACAAGGCACATATTCCATTCGGGTGGGGGGAAACGGGAATTAGATCACAGAAAAAGATGAGTGCCTCCATCGTGGGGCCTGTACCGTATTCTACGAAGCAAGCTGCTGCAGCAGGGAAGTACCATCCATATATATCTTTACACTGGATGAAGTATGCAATAGCATACTTACGAGAATTGAAGCCACGCGCCGGCCGCCATTGTATCGTTTCTGGAATAGTGGTGCTTAGGTGACGAACATTACGGCAATGAGGATAATTAAGAGAACTGCAGTAATCACACGAAATGTGTTTACTACTTTGTGCCCCAACTTCGTGGAATGACCCAAATATTAATTACATTTGATTTTGGCTGGCAACCCATTTTTGCAAAATAAAGCAAATAAATTCTGTGCTAAGCAATTTTTTGTGGTTAGCAGCACCATGAAATTGGCTTCAGAAAGCCACTGGTAGCAGCTCACTTTAAACATATAAGTCTGGCCTTATCACAGGCCCTGAAAAAAAAATCCCCAGGAAAGGAGTTAAGTTGGCGTTATAGGCCTATGACCAAAACCAATTTATAGCATGATCTACAGTAATATTTGACCAAATCAGTGTGTATTTCATTATGTAGGTATCATTGACATGGCAGCCAATCTAGAGGGAGGTTGTGACTCCATCTGTAGTTTCTGCTCTCGGATGAAGCGAGGACGTCTCTATGCCTGTGCTCGCAGGGAAGGGTACAACGTGTTGGCCATGGGACAACATCTTGATGATCTAGCAGAAAGGTACTTGTATGTCATGTTTTTTCTTTTGCATAGTTCTCTGCATTTATTTTTATTTTTACGAATTCCAGGAACAGCAGCCAATGCCTTGTAGAAATTTCAACCACATAAAAATGCAGTAATACTTTTTAAAAAAAACAAATGCAAAAAAAAAAAAAAAATTTTAAAATCTTTTCGTTTATTTTTGTAAGCACCTTCAGTTGGCAATTTCTCCCACAAAGGTACCATTTTACCATTGCTTTCAATACTTTTAGTCGTTTTTTTCTTTCTTGTCAACTCATGAAGTATAACGACCACTTTGTGATTTTGTAGAAATTTTTAAAGTAAATTATATCTGTCAATATTGGCCAAAATAGGGTGGGATTCTGAAAGATTACAAAATGCTTATCATATTCTCAAAATAAGCTCTCTTAAAATAAATGTTAAATTACATTAGTTTCTATGCTTAAATTTGTTTCCTTTAGTTTCTTGATGTCTGCCTTTCATAACGGCTTCCTTCGCACCATGAAGGCTAATTATACAGTCAGGTAAGTCAAATCTCAGTCTATTAAACTTAACCCACTAACACAAAGTGAAGAATCCTTTCCTATTAAGAGTATCACAATAATATGTAATCACAGATTTTCATAAACACTGGATCAGACGACCGCTATGTGTTTAAACAGCAGAATGCATGCAGTTGCGCAGAGTAGGGTTACGCACACCATACATGTGGTAACGTGCTAAGAACGTTTTTCTCCCTTGTACGGTGGCGTGTGAGGGAGATCGCATATCACAGATATATTAAAGGCACAGGCTCGTCAGCAATGCGCACGCGTCAAATTCGTGCCACGAAATACGCAGCTCCATGCCTTTCCTATGGAGCTGCGTATTTCGTGGCACGAATTTGGCGGGCGGGCATTGCTGACGAGCCTGTGCCTTTAAATGGAACACTTTCGAAGATGTATCACTTTTTAATTGATTCTGCCTTTGAGAAAGACGTGAGGCCACTAATTTTACAGTATGATTTTTTAATTGTGTTGAACTATACTAAACCTGTGAAATTATACTGAACATTGCTGTCCTTGGCTTAGTTTAATTTACTTGCTTTTTTTCAGGGAAGGTGATTTGCGCGTCATCAGACCGTTTGTTTACACCAGGGAAAAAGACCTCAGGAATTTTGCACAGAAGGTAATAAAATTGGTAAAATTATGACTTATGACCAACATTGGATTTCAAATTCTGTGTGATAATTTTGGAAATCTGCTGTGAAATTGAACTGTATTTGGGGATTTTTACGATTAGTAACATTATGTCTAACGTCTGATACCGTGAAAATGGTAGGATGACATACATGTAGCCGAATCTTTCCACAGTAAAGGGGGCATTTTGGCAACACGGACCATATTTTCCAGAAAATACCTTTGTCTGGTCTTAAAATAAAAGAAATAAGTTTAAGTTCTGAAGAGATAACTTGGGCCCAAAAAGGGTTGCATCAAATAGTGTGACAACATGCCTATTTAAAAACCCTGTGTACAAATTTCCAATATACGGGACGACCTAAAATGTAACGCAAGTGTCCGTCCCGGTTACGAGTGTATATTAGAAATGTGTACACAGGGTTTTTAGAAAGGCATGTTGTCACCCTATTTGTAACCCTTTTTGGGCCTAAGTTATCTCTTCAAAACAAACTTGCATGTAAACTTATTTCTTTTATTTTGAGACCAGACAAAGGTATTTCCTCGAAAATAAGGTATGTGTTGCCAAAATGCCCCCTTTACCATGGAAAGATTCGTATAAAAGCAGCACAATTTTGGATTTGAAAAAAAAAATTGATATTTATTTTGCAGGCCCAACTACCAGTCATCCCAGAAAATTGCCCAGCATGCTTTGAAGCACCCAAGGTAGGCAAAAAAATGTTTTGAAGAAAAATAGAAATGAGCTTAAAACTAATGTTAAAATTGATATTAAAATCGTCCCTTCTGGCTTTTTGAAAAATCACTTTTAATTTGTGTTTAATACACCATCTTCTCGAGAGCGTCACTACAGATTTGTGTATGCTTCAGGTCTTTTCACAGCATGTTGGAGTTGGAAAACAAAGAGCCAGAGAGGTAGCATTCTCCAACTGGTTTTAATTTTTTTAACCTGATAGATCTAATTATTTCATTTTTTCTCTTTGAATTCTCGTTTAGGAACGACACCGGATGAAACAGTTGCTTGCGTCTCAGGAACTATTGTTTCCCCGACTCTACAGCAGTTTGCAAGCGGCCTTAAAACCCCTCATGGCCAAGAATAAGACTGGAATGGAGTCTAGTCGTAAGACGGAAGAATTCTTTGACGAAGGTGATCTATGAATGAATAGGCCATTTGCACGGGCGGTAATGACAAGGGACAGTCACATTGTCAACGTGCATCATGCATGAGTAGGCACTTTGTGGATCTATTGTCGCATCATTTAATTATAAAAACATGCCCCCTGTCATGACTGTTGGTGCAGAGGGTCTATAAGATTTTCTTTTGCCAACCATAATACTGTTAGTTATCATGCACAAATAATTCCTACTTTGATTTATAAAAACGGGAGCCAAAGTGTCAATTTTTAGATTGTATTTTTAATTAATTTCTAGGATTGCCTTGTTTTAGGTCAATTTCATACTTGCCAAATAGTGCGATTTTTATCGTATTTGTTACCTTTTTTTAACACTTTGAAGTTGGAACACGGTCGACTTGATCTGACTCCCAGCGCGCATGTTGTTGCGTACATGAAAACAGGTGCAGTACTAGGTCAACTTGACTGTTGTACCAACTCGACTGTTGCAAGTTTTACTACAGTCCGATTTTTTTTTATTCTGCAATGTTGGCAGGTATGCAATTTTCTATCTATATTAACTGGGCAAACTTCGATCCTAGGTTTGAGGGAATTTTAAAAAGTTTTATAATAATATTATTTGTGGTCAGTTGTACATTAGTATTTATACTACAGTAAGTAATTTTAAAGTATTTTTCTTAAATATTTGTATAGTGCTGTGATACATTGTAGACATCACTATAATCAATTATTCATAAATACCTAAGACAGTTGACGCATCCCCATTGGTTGAGAACACGTCACGTGACCAGTCTTAAATGCAGATCTGAATAATTTTATTTCACAGATTGGACAATAGTTTGTTGGAAATTACAACATTCTAGCAAAAAAGACATGTATTTTACGCACGTTATTTTTCAAATGCATCACTGCAAAATAAAATGAAAACATTCGATGTGGTCCTAAAGGGGAAATAAAAATGAAATAAAAATATTAATATCACCAAAAGTTTTACTACTAGTGATAAAGAAGTTAGATTATAGTCAATCCTTATGCCTAGCGTAAATCGACATTGCAACTGGAAGCAACTCAACTGATCAGTTGCTGTTGAAGTGGAACATGAGCAACTCATGGCAACTGGGATTTTTCCAGTTGCAAGTACGCGCACATCGACCTTTTTGAGCAACTGATCAGTTGCTTCCAGTTGCCGCGAGTTGCTTCCAGTTGCAATGTCAATGTACGTTAGGCATTACCAACCATCTTCAATCAGCAACGTGTCCCGGTGGAGTTTAGTGTGCAGTACTTTGCTGGATCAACCAGGAAGAAATTTGCTGGACCCTAGGGCTGCCGGCATAGCGCTAGTGGCCCGTAGGGGTGCCTTGTGCAATCGTATGGAAGCCGGGACACTGCTGTTGCTTCTTGGGGGCATTGGATTTGCCCTTAGACTTCCCAGAATTCCTTGGTAGAATCGTGAAATAAAAAATTCATCTCAGTTTGGAGCCCAAACCGTGGTTGACTGTACGTAGCAGAGGAATACAGAGAATATGTGACAGGGCCCTGTAACTTCAATTTTATTAATTTTACTCCAGAAATTCCGAGTGCCTGTTTTGGCCGTGCTATGCAAAATTGTGGCACAATTAGAATATTTTCTCCAGTTTTACTGGTAAATAAAAATAACCTTTTTGGGACATCACAAATGAGTCTGTCCACGGTAAAGGGGGCATTTTGGCAACACAGACCATATTTTCCAGAAAATACGTTTGTCTGGTCTCAAATTAAAAGAAATAAGTATCAGTTGTTCTGAAGAGATAACTTAGTCCCAAAAAGGGTTACAAATACATGTAGTGTGACAACATGCCTTTCTAAGTGTACTGTGTAACACAAGTGTCTGTCCCGGTTACGAACGTATATTGGAAATTTGTACAAAGGGTTTTTAGAAAGGCAAGTTGTCACACTATTTGTAACACTTTTTGGGCCTAAGTTATCTCTTCAGAACAACTGAAACTTATTTCTTTTATTTTGAGACCAGACAAATGTATTTTCTGGAAAATATGGTCTGTGTTGCCAAAATGCTCCCTTTAGTGTGGTATGACCCAAATTCATGTCGTATTTTGAATAGTATTTTCAAAAATATTTCTACAAACAGACGCATGGACCATTGTCTCCACATCATTGTAACAAGTTTATCGTAAGGGGCCGTCAAAAATTGTCAACATTTTCACAGTTCTACAGAGAGTAGTATTTTTCAAGATGTACTACTTAACTTTTTTGTCACTACCATGAAATGACAACATTTTACAGTGCATGTAAAGTCCTACGCAACCCTCTACCCCCCTCCCCACCCTACGCTTTGTAGAACCGTTAACATTTTGACAACTCTGGACGGCCCCTGAATTGGTTTGATGAGTATATCAACATTTCCTTGCAATACAAGGTATGGAGAGAATTCATACTTATCGTGTTATTAATGTACAATTTGAAGGATTTTGCTGAAGTTCATAGTTTGAGATTCTGGTGTGCTCGGTTCTATGGCTCGCATCTTACAAGGTTGACCTTCTGAAAATCATATGGCGTGCAAAGCTTGCAGGAATTGATGTTTGGGCTGAATGCACAGGTCCAAGACGGGATGAGTCCTAGTAAGTAAAGAAGGAATGACACTGGTGACAATCCAAAAGACATATTGACCACTCTCACAGATGCCATATTTGTAGAAAAAAAAACTGCCTATTGAATGCCATCAAGTACGCGTACACACATCATGAAAAATGTTCCAAATTTAAACAAAATTTGTTTAAATTACGCCGCAGCTGATGCGCGTCACAAAAACTTATGCTCAAGTCGACTTTTCCGATTGTTCCGATTTTCAACACTTAAAAATCGGAACAAATACGATAAAATTGGACTAGTTGGCAGGTATGTGAGAGAGATCAAGACTGATGTGAAAAGATGTTATGGGCTGTACGTAAAACATTACCTTTTTGTTTTAAATGGTAAAATTGTGGATGTCGCATAGTCTAAGCTAAGTTTTTGCGATCTTAACCAGAAATCAGCAAATATAATGGAAATTCTCGGCAGTACCCGGGAAACACCTGGAATTTTTTAGTACTGCTCGGAATTTCCATTTTTGTATATCAATGATCCTGGATCAGACGCCGATTACTAGAACTGGTCGCAAAAACTCACCCCAGACTGTGCGACATTTGACTATTTCACCAGAACGGGTCACACTTAAAGGAAGGGACAACACTTGCAAAGGGTTGCCTAACTCTGTACGCTTCATGTAAGTCACCATCTTTTGCAGTTCGGCGCTCGGACTTGAGAGAGCACGAGTCAGGACACAACAGATTTTTACGTACTTCATGGCGTATGGGAGTCGGGGGAAACAAGGCATCTATCTTGGCGTCATCCATGCAATCGTTGCATGATCCCTTTCAAAATTTCAAATATGGCGCAGCATATAGTTGCATTATTTGCATTGTTTATCATCAAAATTAATTGGGTTTGCCGACGTTGAAAACAAGATTCTCATGAAGGTTTATGCACCGGGCAATATATCGGTAACATTTTCGATTAAATTCGTTGATAACTTCAAACAAAAGTGTTGTCGCTTCTATTAATTTTTACTGTCTAGATTACACTACTCACAATAAGTTAGGGATATTGGTATGAAATTATTATTATTTTTTTTTAAATGACTGCTTTTACCTATTCCTGTGACAAGGTGTGTCCGTCATGCAGATATTGTGTAATTGTAAACCAAATCATTCTAGCGGAATGCATACCCTCAATAAAAATATCTGCGTACACGGTACACCCCACAATATCCCAAACTTATTGTGAGTAAACTTACTTGGAAAGGAAGATAATAAAAATCTGAGCAAGGTGATTGGGAAAGTAGTCCTGCTTGACGACATGTGACATGGTCAGAAGGAGACCGGATGGGTCCTGCAAGGGCTTAATCTTGTCTTCGCTCTAAGACAAAAAAGAGGGGAAAACTCTGTTACAAACACTGCACTCTCGATCCGCTGTACTTTTGTGTCACACAATTTTGATAATCAGTTTTTGTTCCAAGAAACTTCCCAGGCTTCAAAATTAGATTTTGTCACGGAAACAATAGACATTGTGGGGTACCGTGGCCGAGTGCTTTGTGTCATTGACTCGCAATCATAGATGAAAACTTGGGGTTGCGGGTTCAAACCTGCCCCAGGCTGCGGTACCTGTGCCCTCAACCACACTTGCTCCATCCTTCGGGAGGGATGTAAGGCCATTGGTCCAGTGTGTTAGGTAACGGTAACGCACTTTAAAGATCCCAGTGCATTCTTTCGTGAAGAGCAAGGGGTTTCCTCACGCTTGCGAGTGACAGTGCAATGAGCACTATTGAGGAATCCTTGGTATGAATACCATAAAGAAATAATAATAATAATAACATCATTGTACGTGTAAACTCCAAAAACTCTGTTTGTTAGGATAGGGCGACAATTTGTGTGTAAAAAATATATATTAGGGCGACAATTTGGTGTCGCCCTAATATTTAAACCATTTTTTTAAAAGCGAGAACCATTTTTATTAGGTCTAGAACCGTCTCTCTTAGGTCTGTAACCATTTTTGGAAGGTTAGGGTAGAGAAATTTTGTGTCAATTTAAGTGATTCTTGCCGAAATTTCGGTGGTCCCGGGGAAAGGCTTCCCCAATTGTCGCCCTATTGCCGCATCCAGAGTTCTTACAATATCCCCTTCGATCACATGTGTACATTTCTTTCTCTGTCCTGTGACTGAAGGGGATTTACATGTACTTTACAATCCAAAGCATATTTACCTTAATCAGTCCAAGATACACCAAAATACTGTTGACTATTTCCTCTGGTTTGCAAGTGCCGTCGTTGAATAACTTCCCCAGAATAACATCTACATACAAAGCACAAATAAACACACATAAAAGAGCTTAATTTCAAAATGCTAAATTTCAGAATTCAGGGTTTTTGAGGTGATATGTCTGTCAATTTTTTTTGGATTTGTTATGACAATATTACCTGTAGCTTGTGCCGATATCAACATTTTTCATCGCGATATATCGTCTGAAAAATATCGCGATATTCGATATTATTATATAAAATGAAGCTTTTGCGGACACCGTGCGTTTCTGATACCGTGCAGCACAGAACCCTAATCTGGTGTGCGTCCACACTGAGCGCAGCAAAGCACACGTGAATGGATTGAATGGAGTAAATGGATTGCGCGTGTGTGCAACGTGCGCGTGTGTGCAACGTGCGCGCGAGTATACAGTAACGAAAGCACATGAAGTTGTAAACGTTGCATATGAACTAAAGTATACGACACCAAATGGACAAAAATCTTGTATATTAGCTTCATTTTATATTACAATAATAATATTGGATGTCTTTATTTTTGACTGTGCATTGCTCGATATGGTTGCTGGTTTTTTAACTAACGAAGAAACAGTTGTGCCATGCTGCGCTGCATATGCGATGGCTCAGTGGCCGTGTGTCCATTATTTTGGCGCATAATACCCCGAACATAAAGATATGCCTTGACCTTTTCAGGCGCAGGTATGAGAAATTAAACAATTTAGAATTATAATGCAGACGATGATTATTTATTGCACATTTGTGCCTGCAAATATCGCGGTAATGATTTGGGTATCGTTTATTCACAATATCTCAATATTCCAAAACCAGACGATATTTATATCGACTGAAATTTAATATCCCAATTTTCGATATCGTATATCGGCACATGCTTACCTGTAGCATCAAGTACTGCTTGACCAACCGATTCTTTCCTCGAGTCCATCACCGATGCGATCTTGATGAATGTTTGGATAATCTTCTTGCTTTCTGCTGTAGTCTACCAATTGTGAATAAATAACACAAAATTCAAACCAACCAATGTGTTATTTTAACAAAATAAGCGTGGGGTCCGGATAGCTTACACCCAATTACAAGGGGTTTACAGCGGAGGAAGTCCCCAGAAGATGCCAAATGAAGACACAGGGTTTCGCTTTGAATTCTGGGAATGCAGGTCAAAGATTGTTGCCAAACAGTGCTTATAAACACTCCTATTGTTTGACTCGCGAGGAAAAATGAAGCCGGCATCACGCAACGGCTTGTATGGACGTCACGTACATGTAATCTAACATACTAGCATTGCCACTACCGTGACTTTTTTATTTTTTCCCCGACAGTACCATGATTTTGCGGACAAAATATGAATTGCAACATATATGGGAGGCAAAAAAAAGTGGGGGACCGGGGGAAAATGGACATTTTTCCCCCGCCCCCCATATTTGAAAGTGGGGGGGGGGGGGGGGGGGGGGCGGGGGAGGGGTTGGGGGGCAACAGCCTCGGTTGCTCTTGCCCTTGCTCCCCCTCCCCCACCTAGTTTCTTGGGTATACTTTTCTTTTAACATGCATGGGTCGTACAGAAGTTGGATTTACATAAAGTTTCATCAAAATTCACAATGTGGAATTTATAAAATAGCATTAATGGTCTTACCCCAAGCTCCCTGAGAATGAGGTTTCCTCTGTCATCACCGATACCCAGTAACTTGTCTGCACTTGGGAACCTAAGGAAGTCAGTAGCTGTAGGTGGTACCTTGTAAAAATAACCAATCAAAAGCCACAAATGCTCAATTGCATTTTGCTTTTTTCAGCTAGAGCTTTTCGCGTGTAAATGCGACGCGCGTACATTTCAGAAAAAAGCAGTCGAGGGAAATTGGAGTGAAACAATGCACTAAAAAAAAAAAAATCATGAAAAACATTTTCCACCTACTTAGTTTTTACTTAAGAATTTACTCGACCCCAACACAGCAAAAGTGTACGTGTAAAGCCCCTACAGAAAAAAAACATTGAAAAAAGCAAACTCCGGAATTCACGACAAAAATCATTACTTTATTCAAACATTTTAAAATAAAAGGATTGACACCCAATGCATGCTAATGGAACAAAATGTTTTAAAACCCCTTTTTACGTTTCACACACAAGTAAAATAGTTAAAATTCTGCAGGCATTTGAAATGGTGTGATTTTTATTTCAGTTTATCAGTTCTGTGATTTAGATTTGAGATTAAAATTTAATACGCTCCCAGATTTATAAAAAAAAATTTAATACAAATATTTGAAATAAAAATTGAGCCGACAGAAAGTCCAAAATGCTCTAAAATCAAATGCATTCTTTCTAAAAGATGCAAAAACATCTGAGAATAAAAAAATGTCAAGCGTGGCAGAAATGGACCCACTGGACCCTACTGTAAAGTTTTAAAAACTGTTAAATTTTGGATTATTTTAATGAATTTTCCTGCATTGATTCTTGCTTCCAGTTCGGGGAATATTGGCCATCAGAGAACAAGTTTTTCTAAACACCCTGTGAGATCTTCTGTGCCGTCCGAATTCTGGATAAATAGATAAAAAAAAAGCAGAGAAAAGTCTATTGGTTTTCTATCAACATTTTCTTTTTTTCTTGATTTCAGATCTCACAGAATGTTCTAGCCTTAAGATTTAGCTTAAATCCCCAATACATCATTTGCAGTTACCCAAAATTTTACTTCACAAAAACCTGACTAAAAGATGATTTTTTCCCATGTAAAATTGTACCTTTGTGGGAGAAATTGCCAACTGAGGGTGCTTTTAAAAAAACAAAAACAAATAAAACATACTAATTACGTAATCTGTCTTTAAGGGTAATTGCCTCAAAAGAATTTATGTGCATTTTTTGAAAGTATTAATAAAATCAATTAATTTCTAGATTGATCTAGCCTGCATTAAGTGAGCTAAATTTCAAACGATTTGCATTAAGCAAAGCTAAACTAATCAAAGTTATGATTTTTTTAACAAGTTAACACCGGGATTATTTCAAACATTGCTGTCCGTGGGCTTATTTTTAGTTGAAACATGGAGGGATGAAAACAACTGAACTCATTAACCATGTGCGGTTATTGTTGTTATGTTGATGCACCGTCATTGTACACCCCAATGTCGCTTTGTTATAAACTTTTGGGACCATTTCTCTCGGAAATTACTGCGATTGTAGAAGTCAAACGCAGTAAGAAACGAGTTTCTAGTCCTCTGCTACAAATCTTGGCATGTTTACACGTCCTCCGCCGTCAAGTTGTTATTGGCAGCAATTTTGCCAATGCTCCTCAGGGTGTGTGAAAAATCATATTGAATTTGGAGGATTCATGAGCATCACTCAACGAAATTCATCTTTTCATCAACTGTGTCATTTGGGAATTTGCTTTTCATAAGTGATCAATAAAAATAAGGATCGACTGAATCCGGGGCTAGACCTCTTAAAGGCGAGTGACGGGGGGAAAGCATGCTGTGGGAATTAGCCTTTTGTGTGTTTCGCATTAATACTGTTTGATGTACTTCCTTTTGCATGCGCACTTGGTATCCAAATGACCAGACCAAGTTTTTATTGTTATGTAATGTGACCGGGTGCACACAGCAGGTGTGAAGTGCAGAATCAATACAGAAGCCAAGGTCCTGGGTTAGAATCCCAGTCGGGGCACGGCAATTTTCTCATGTTACTAAATTCATCTTTCACCGTAGAAGAGAATGCCATAGAGCAACCAGACTGTTGGTTGCTAGGCACTGGCGTGCACTCCTTACCTTCAACAGCATAGTATGTGGACTTTAAGGGGTCGTCCAAAGTTGTCAACATTTTCACAGTTCTACAGAGAGTAGTATTTTTCCAGACCCCTCCCTCCCCCCGAAATACTACTTATCAACATTTTTCTGTCAGTACCATGAAGTGTCAACATTTTACAGTGCATGTGAAGTCTTATGCTGCCATCGAAACACCCCCTTTCCTACTCTTTGTAGAATCGTGAAAATGTTGACAACTTTGGACGGCCCCTAAACCGCACCTCCATTTGAAAGAGAAGACTTTTGGGCGCCAGAATAGTGTGAAGGTTACACGCAAATGGCCAATGGATCACGTTCATAGACGTCATCTTCGTAGGAAAGAATGCTACTGTGTATTAAACGCCATAAAGTACGCGCACGCACACGCTGGAACATGCTCGAAATTTGTTCGAAATACTGCGCAATCGATGCGCGTCACAAAATAATACGCTCAAAATCATGATGCACCTGGCAATTTGAAGGAAGTGACGTCATTTGAAAGTGATCAATTGGCACATCTTAAGATTATTCAATAGATACTCACAATGTTCTCCTTGTTGACCGTTTGATCCTCTTTTCTTGGTGAAATGACGGTTTTGACTTCTTGGACCTGTACCTCCGAGTCTAAAGCTACCCCCTTCTGTTCCTCCTCAGGCTCCGCCTCCTCCTCCTCTTCCTCGTCCTCGTCATCTACATCTTCATAGTCACTATCGTCCCCTTCATCATCACTGCATGCAACATGGTCAGTAAAATAATGGCTCTTTTAGACACACCCAAACCATATTTTATTTAAGACACTACGTATTGATAATGTGCTCTTTGTTTTTCTAAACCGCACTGTTAAAAATTATGCGCACATCTTATTTTGAATAAATTTGGTTTGGTAATGATGCCAGAGGTCGCATAATTCAAAGACGATTTGACGTGCAACTTCAACCCTAAATCAAATTTATGTAAACCGCGATGCATTGCCATTTGCATATTTTGTTTTGCTGTGTCGTCAGAGGGCACATTGTCTCTCGAGTACAAAGAAATACTTTTGGTAAGTTGTTTAGCACATTTGAAAAAAGTTGCCTTTCTATTTCCCTGTGCTTTTGCAATGTGGAGAACCATCATTATGGCAAATGACATCAGTCTTTGGTACTCTATACAATATGCAATAAGTTTTGGCAGAATTGCAGAGCCAACAATTTTTCATTTTGTCAAGATATATTTGGTTTGAAAAATCACAGAAAACTGCCTTGATGCCTTTTTACAATCCTCACACACTTTTTGGTTTTCCAATGGAAATGTCCGTTCTAGAAAGCAAATAGCAGTGATCTTTCAGTGGAAAAACTTTTCCTAATTAGCGGCCGTCCATAAAGTACGTACGCATGAAATGCCGACTTTTTAGACCCCCCTCCCCCCTGTACACATGACGTACGCAGTGGCTCCAACCCCCCTCCCCCTTGTATGCATACGCATTCCACATATACCTCAGCATTGGTAAGCATTGGTAAATGGTTCAGTACTACATGTATAGTGCTATACTACTAGTACGATTCGCATGTCGCCTTCAAAGTCTAAAATAAATGACAAAATGTATAGATTTCTTTTGCAATAAAATAACACATCAAGCATCAGTAACTGCAGACTTAATTAGAAAACTGTGAAATGTGTGAGAAAAATGTGTGGCCTGTCAACTATGTTTTGTACACAAGGTCTGAAGCCATGGTCAACTTGTCCATCCTTTCCCGATTTACTAAAAGGAAATTTTGGACCCCCCTCCCCCCTGTACGCATGTGTACGCAATGTCAACAATCACCCCTCCGTGCGTACGTACTTTATGGACAACCCCTTACCTGAGTGACCTGAGTGCTTCAAGCTTTCCGCTAATCTCCAGCGTTCCCTTGATCAACTCCACACCTTCCTCTCCAAAAATATTGCCTGTGGTCATCAAGAGATTAAGGGTAAAATAAAAAGATTGTAATACAGTATGCGAAATCAGTTCAAATTTTGTGTAAGCCCATTGAGGTATCGAGTGAGTGAGTAAGGGAGTTTTGGGTTTAGCGCCGTGTCGGCATCAGTGGCCATATTCACGGCGGGAATATGTAAATATATAAAACAATAGGTAGTAATCAACAATAATCATGTGAACTGTGGAGAAAATACAAACTTGGAGTCAGAAGGAACAATTATCATGTTGGAAAAGAATGAGAGACATTTCAAAAGGATTGAAGAACCATTGTATAGAAGTATTACGGTAGACTGATTCTGGGCAGTTTTCCAGGAGAATCCCATGGAAGTCGGGCTATGGAGGATCCCCCAGACACACGGCACCCTGTCTAAATGGGTCCCGCAAGGCCGGCCGTTTCCCTTGCAGTTTAAGGGCCCGGGCCTTTGAGGTATCGAAGTAATAGAAATAGTTGCGTTGGTTCAAATCAAAGATCTCACAATCGGAATATATGAATTCTTGGAAACCAAACGTTTGTTTCAATTGTTGAAACCTCAATATTCAATCCTACAATTCTGCAACTATTTCCCCCAAACTGCCTCACCGTTCAGGTCTACAACTCGCAATGTGTCTTTACTTTCCAAGCTCTCCGCCACTCTGATCCCAGCATCTCTTTCAATTTCACCATAGCTCAGGTTCACTTCCTGTTGGGAATTAATTTTAGATTACTGGGGATGAGAGAAAAATTGTAAGGACCTTATCGGGCTTCGAACCCGAGACCTCTTATTCACTAGGCAGATGCTCTACCAGCTGAGCTATAAGGCACAGTTGGTATTACTCCCTCAGGTTTTCCCTATAGACCCAATTCTTCTCTCGGTGTTGCATGGTGGCGCAACTGGGCAAAGTAAAAATCGTAACAGCAAATCGCCAGACATTGAAACCAAAATTCATCCGGTCACTGGCGCATACAACATACAAACTGTATGGGCAGAAAATCGCGTGATTGTGTGATGATTGCATCACTTTGACCTATGTGGGCGCCGTGTGCTAGCTCTATTGTGATTGGTCAGCGGGTTCGGCTTGATTGACAGGTCGGAACTATGTATTGAACCCGAGACCTCCGAGGAAGTAGACACCTATATAACACTAAAACACACTGGTAAACAGTACACATACCTTTAAGTTTGGCAGATGGCTCTTGAATGTTTCTGCAAGTGCTACTGCCCCATCTGACCTCACCAGACAATCACCAAAATTAACGGTTTCTACTTTATCGAGCGACTTCAAAGCCTGGTTTTAAAAAAAAAGAGGCTTATCATAAAATTGTTGAAGCTGTTATGGCAATTTTTCACAAAATATAGATGGGTCTTTCCACAGTAAAGGGGGCATTTTGGCAACACAGACCATATTTTCGAGGAAATATCTTTGTCTGGTCTCAAAATAAAAGAAATAAGTTTAAGTTGTTCTGAAGAGATAACTTAGGCACAAAAAGGGTTACAAATAGTGTGACAACATGCCTTTCTAAAAACCTTGTGTACAAATTTATAATATACGCTCGTAAAGGGACGGACACTTTTTTACGAGCGTATATTGGAAATTTGTACACAGGGTTTTTAGAAAGGCATGTTGTCACACTATTTGTAACCCTTTTTGGGCCTAAGTTATCTCTTCAGAACAACTTAAACTTATTTCTTTTATTTTCAGACCAGACAAAGGTATTTTCTGAAAATATGGTCTGTATTGCCAAAATGCCCCCTTTACCGTGGAAATACTCGGATACAAAGTAAAGTTCAGAAATGGAAAATAAATCATCCAAGTACATGTAAAGAGTTCAGTTGCGAAAACAGATAAGTGTCTTTTAAAATATCTCATGTACCTCAAGATTTGCTGTTGTGTCTTTCAGAAAATACCCAGCACAATGCAGCTCTGGCGCATTCAATTAGTAGGAGTGACTTGATTTTACCAATTTAATACCTTTCTTTTACTTTTTGTTGGATATTTTCTGAAATGTGCAACAAAATATCACGAGGTACATAAAAAATATTAAATGGCACTTATCTGTTTTTGCAAATCAAGAGATAAAGGGTAAAATAAAAAGATTGTAATACAGTATGCGAAATCAGTTAACATTTTGTGTAAGCCCATTGAGGTATCGAGTGAGTGAGGGAGTTTTGGGTTTAGCGCCGTGTCGGCATCGGTGGCCATATTCACGGCGGGAATATGTAAATATATAAAACAACAGGTATCTAATTGGTAGATGTCAAAGATTGCTTTATACGTATAGGAACATCAAAAGTAACATTACCTTGGCCATTGAGATTGCACCCATTTCTGTGAATGTGTTGTCTTGCAGATTAATGCTCTGAAAAAAAGAAAAAAAAACAATCAAAAGACATTGAAATAAACATCAAAATTACACTTTCTATAACCTTATCCCTGGCCTTATTACGGCAGAGTTGTCATCGAGTCCGAAGTCTTTGAAATACAAGTCTCAATTCAGGTCTTAAGTCATCAGCCTACACTAAATTTCATTTTTTAAAACCCATGTCGCAATTAATTTAAAATGGACCTGCAACTGAAACTGGTAAATTTAATGGTTTACTGGAAACTTTACCCTAAGCTGGTTGTTGTGTGTGAGTGCCTCAGCCAGTGCTGTGATTCCCTCGTGGTTGATTCCATTTTGTGGCATTGCTACCTCCTCCAGGGTTCCTATCGTCTGAAAATGGCAAAGACAAAAAGGCAACTTGCCATAAATCACACATTAAACGATCCGACCCAGTCCAACGCCCAAATACTTGAATTGTAACATACAATACCCTGGTATTAAAATAAACTCCTCAAAAACGTTCTGAAACTCCACTTTGACTGATAATTTATCTCTTGTTACCAAGTAATTTTCCTTGAATTTGGTATCATTGGAAAGCCCTGTTATTCCTCTTTACAGTGTGTCATTTGTTATGATTAAGCAATTAGGGGATGTGCAGCACAGCTGAATACGGGGTTGGGTGTAAAGTGAAATGTTACAAAATACATTGCTATTGTCAAAAAGTGTATTGACACATTCCCATCCCCCAAGCAAAAGGAGTGAATTTTGTGACTTTTTACAACATGATAAACAACATGTCGAATAAATTGATCTAACCTTAAAAGCCTCCCCCAGGGCTATTGCACCAATATTCTCCAATCTGTTTCTTCCAGCGATGAAGACTGACAGGGCTAGAGGCTTTCCGATGGCAGAGCTACTATTGTGGCATTTGATGAGGGATTCCGCTAAAAGCTGAAAATATAGGTAATATACCGTCTCATTTTATTTATTTGAGTTTTGTTTTGGCTGTACAACTACTTCTCTTAAATTTGAATCTAAGAACCCGGGTCTTTGGTAAAATGTGTCAAGATTCAAATATTAGCAGGGGTGAGATTTTTAAGTCTGAAAATTAATGAAATGTCTGAAAATGCGTGTTTTTCGATAATAATAATGCCTTTCTTTCAAATTCAAAAAGTCTTGTTTCAGACAAAAGCCTAGAAAATCTCATTCCTGCATTAGGCAAAAATATAGGATTCTAAGAATCAAATTTCTAGAGCTTGAACTACATGCATTATATTCAAGCAAACTTGAATCCGTGTTTCTGATTGGTGGATCCATGGCAACAGAGTACCTCTTCCGATTTTTATGTCGCACTCTGCATGATGCACCCTGGTATTCCAAATGTACTGCGTCCCCCACACGGAGCTGCATACTATATGACTGTGAATTCAAACGCGACGCATGTGCGTTCGATGCGACTTGTTATGCGCGTGATTCTCCGCATGTTGCACTCCTCACCCGCGTGTTTGTGCTTGAAGTTTGCTCGAAGATAAGTATGTTATCCCACCTGCACTCGTAGAATATGCCATAATGTAATGCGTCTGCGTCCCACATACCACCTTCAGCCTCATTGTATATTGGACGCAGACACACTACATTATGCCGTATTGAATAAAGCCCGGTTCACATTTCACACAAAAGCGAACACAAATGCAAATTTGACGGCATAGTAAAATTCACAGAAAATTAGACTAGTTATAACCCGTGCGAATGTTCACTGTAAAATGTTTATATCTGCTTTCATGTTCGCTTTTGCACTGGCCCTATCTATCAAGCTTTTTTTTCATGACCAGTAGGTTCATGTGTTATTCCATAAGGTTGGGCATAAAAAAAAGCGGTGTCCATGTTGCGTTGGTACAAGTTGGTTCTTTTATTTAAAGACTGAAGAATTATTCATCTGGTGAAATATTTGTGTACTGAATATGGCTAGGTGTCCCAATATAATCATGTTGTTTTCAATGACCAATCTCTCACAGATCATGAAATATTTGTCTTACCTACGCAACATGGACACCAACTATGTTTAATACAACAAGTACATTTTGGAGGTCTGTAGTTTTGTTACAATGTGATGTAAATACTTGTATTGTAGTGTAACATGCGTTTCTTTATGAAATGAATATACTTACTAAAGTAGCTGGGCTGCAATGTTTCTCATATTTAAGATCTGGTATGTCACACTTTTTGTACCCAACCTCGTGGAATGACCCCTTATACATATGATTCCTCGATGTTAATATTGATGATATCCATCTCATAGTTCAAACAAAAATTAAATTCTTCAGTTTACTAGTATTTTTCCTGTACCTTTCCTCCAATGCCAAGCCCGTTATTGTTAAACTTCAGTTCCTTCAGTGAGTAGCAGGCTTTGCTCTCGATGAGATCCTGAACTGCTTTGACTCCATCAGGTCCGAAGGCATTGTCGCTGAGATCTATCTCCACTAGGTGGGCGTCGGCTTGCATGATCGCTTCTCCAAGACACCTCTGAAACGGGCCAAGGAATTGTGAAAGAACCCAACAATTTAAACCTAACGTGCCTCAATCCTCCACGATTCTGAGGATCAGAAGATTAGAACATTTGAAGGATTAGGGAGGGGCGAGGCTGGATAAATGTTGAATAAGCCTGGATGATCTTGAAGGAGTGAGGGCGATTGAGTGTATGAAGAAAAAGATTGAAGAGAATTGAGGAGGAATGCATTTTGGGAGGAAAGGATGTTGACTGATTTTGAACACCCTTCTTTTGAACACAAGTACATAATTTTGGAGGATTTTGAAAAAAAAGGGCCTGTGGTTAGTTGAATATATACAAAGGTACAAATCCTTTACAAACTGCATACATTATTATATACAACACAAAACACAGTGGAGGAACCAGTAAGTTACTGTAACAATTGCATTTCTTTTTTCAAATTGATAAAAATAAATTACCATTCAACATAAATTCGCCAAAACGTTTCATCTCTGCATGGGTGACCATAGTTTAAATAAGACTGATTTAAATGGTACAAATCTGAATATTTTTTTTACAATTAAAATGATGGAAATAACAGGTAACTTTTTCAGTGCAATGTTTTGACACAAAAGTGCGTAAAAACTGATAGCGTTTTTCAGGCCGTAGATTCAATCGGTAGAAAATGCCCGAGGGGTTGTGTATAAGATATCAAAAGAGCAGTGCTAAAGAGACAGGATTTTACTGCCCCCCTCCACCATGTTTTGAGTTAAATCAAGAACACATTTGAGGCAATTGAACACAGGTCCTTTTCCCCTATTTTACAACGCTGAAAACCCAAAGACGGAGCAGCCTTACCAGCGCTGGGGGAATTTCAGTGCGGAGTCGACCCGTGAACATGTCTGCCCATCTTGCTCGCTGCAAAGTTAAGACAAAATATGGTTAATTTGGTCAGTTTCTTCTTTTAATTTTAAGACCACAATTTCTCATAATGACTTACCAGTATAGATTTGATGGGAAAAATAAAATTTAGTTTTTACTAGATTATAAGTATTGGTCACATCATGAAATATTCAAACCCTAGTATCTCTATGGAAACAATGTTGCAAAGACTTTTAATCCAGCCATCATTAGACACCTTGTGCATGAAACCTATGAGCCTATCCACAAGAATCCTATCTTTTCTGCTTTTAAATTCCAACTTTGTTTTATTCATCAAACCCGAGAGATGTTTTAGAAAAACATTAACAAGTTACAACCAGGCTTGGGCAATTACAAAATTTTAGGAATTAATTCTGGTTCCACTTAAAAATCACGATTCCATTTGTATTTCAATCCATTTTCACACGAGTTTAGAATACAATTTGAAAATAAATCTTTTGAAAACCTAATGATTACAAAACACTGCCAAATTCTTGGATTTTTGTAAATTTCTACATCCATTTAAAAACATCCAGAATTGCCGGGTTCTTCCTGAAATCACCAAGATAATGGGAATTGATTCCTCCAAAAGATCAGGGAATCAATTTTAATTGTCTCCAGAGAGAATTTGTCAAAGCCTAGTTACAGCACAGAGGTTTTTGGTATAAATACCATACATGTACATGCAATTAATTCTTCCTAACATGACATGATAATGCCTCAAAAGTTTAAATTTGATGAGGAAACGTGATTTTAGCACTGAGAGAAGTTCAAGTTTTTTCATGGACTCTGGAGTCTCAAATGGCGAGGGTGTATAGTATTTTTTCACCAGGTTTTTACCTCAAACTCAGACCTCTTCTGCAGAGCTTTTGCTATTGTTTTAGCGGCTTCTTTTCCGACCGTGTTCCCTGATAACCTCAGAGACTGCATGTCCTTGCAGTCTTCAATAGCTTTTACAATTTCTTTGGCTGTAATAAAAATACAAAGTTTATACTGCTGTACCGAAGCTGGTCATTAAAAAATCTAACTGATCGCAAAGTATGTTATAAAATGTCAAGTTATGGTATAAACCAGATAGGGTATAAACCAGATAGGTCTCCAAATGACCATTTCAAGTCCCTGAAGTTCATGTGGCGTTACACAATAAGAATCTACAAGTCGGACATCACTTTTTTTTTCCCTTAAAATGACTAATTAGCCGGTAAAAGTTGAGAAGTTGATAAGTAATGTTTTTCTTTAAAATGACTCATCAAGCATCAGTAAGTGCAGATTTGATGGAAAAACCCAAATTTGGGAGTGAGAAAATTTTAAGATTTTGTGAGGAAACACTTCCGCCCCCTCCCACCACTCCTTGTCTCCCAATCCGGACAGCAGCAGTAAACAAGATGAAGTACCATCGTCCGCTGTGTCCAGTTTGAGTCCTCTGTCTGCAAATGAGACTTCGTTGATTTGTTTGACAGCGGTTTTGGCAAGTAAATCGGTGACCGATCCAACTCCATCTCCGGACATTTTGAACTCGCTCAACGTTTTTCGCAACCGTTTCTGCTTTGGTTTTATTCTTGATAAGAAGATTTCTCAAAATTCAAGTGCTTTTCGAGGGGGTAATTCACGTGCGCATGCATGCAAAACACATTACGAAGCAGCTGGTATCCGGTACGGTACGTCCACACAAAGTCACAAGTTTTTAACGTTTGATTTGGAAAGTTCTGGGAACCCGTGCGTTTCGCGCAATTTTTCTTCCGCGAACGCTAATGTTGCACACCGCCCTCTGTTGAAACTTGTTAGTTAGACTTGTTCCTACTCCCATACTGTTCAAAGTGAGTTTATTCATGTTAATTTCAAAACAAAGACATAGGTGATTGGCCTGGAAGACCACGTATTATGCAGGCAATTGTGAAAATACTGAATGCAAAAATCAAATGAAGTCACTTTGACAAAGTAGAAGCAGAGACGTCTGAACGTCAAACATTACGATCACTAGTGCAAGTCTTATTTCACTTTGGACACAAGCGCCCTCTCGAGATGATATTGAGCTCATTTGTGGATTTGCAGAGATGAGAAATGGCAGCCCCCGATCTTCCCACAGAATACGACGAAATTGTGCTTGGAACTGGTACGTAAGTCGAAGCAGTTATTGCAGATGTATACCTTACAAGTATGTAATAGGCGTTGCAATTTCTGAAGGGTGGAATTTCTCGAGCAGTAACTTAAACAAGGGCAGCTAGTTAGGGGCAGTTCTTCCCGGAATTTTGTTCGAGGGGTATCCTCGGGTTACCATATTTCGCGCACATAAGCCTTGTCACTGTTTTGATCACAATCAAGCAACCAAAAAGAACCTTTTGGCTCCTTTGTCAGATTCCTTATGTCCAACCCTACCTGGGAGTAAAATTTCAAGAAAGAGCAACGTCGCCGTACGACGCCAGCTTTGTTTTTGCAAACACATGCAAAAGTAGACTTGCCAAAGTTACGTGACGTTAATTCGCTCCCTAGTCACATGTCACACTACGGTGTCTCCGTTGTGCCCAGTATCTGAAAATTATGCTTCTAGAAGAAGTGCTTTCTAATAACTATGATCCAGTACATTACTTAAGGACATAATTGAAAGATTATTGGAATTTTGGAGATGATTAAGTCATATAAACTGCATGCTTTTTCTGGGACATCTATTACCAAAACCAGCAGTGAAGTTGACTAATGGACTATATTGCCGTTGATTTCATTTTAATGTGAAGCCTTCGTTTTTTTGGTTTTTTGTATCATGTTTTATTATTTTTATTCTCTCGGTCTGTCTCCCTTGTGGAATGAGAAAAAAACACGAAATTGTAAATTATAAGTAAATTATTATGATTGACTCAAATTTCTTAAGCAGTATAATTTCGAATTGAAAAGCTATAAGACACATGTCTTTCCTTAAGCCCCGTACCTTTCAAAGCGCCCTCTTTTGGAAAGTAAAACCTAATCAATATTGTTTTTTAGTGCCTGGAGACTGAGCAGACAATCGGTGGTAAAAGTTTTCGTGAATTTTAAAGATTTCTCAGAACCATTTTGATTGTAGTATTTTGTACCTAGTCTATAAGGTAGAAATTTGTACCCTGAATTAACAGTTATTAAATTACTTACTGAGAAACCCTTAATTTTTCTCATTTGAATGCAAATTGAAAGATGATGTGACAAATAACTTTCAAGAAAAATTTGACGTCGGTGCGTGATTTTGTTGAGAAGATACGCCGAGGAAAGCAGCAGCGCGCGAAATTACGTGTGCGCGAATTTAGGTGCTTGCAGGATACGGGTGAGGGGGAGGGCGTGCCACCGGGGAGCGGGGGATCGGAAGGGGGTTACCTGTCAGATTTTTTAATGTCAGCTTGTTGCGGACAAGCGGACACACAGAAAATGTATTACATTTATTTGTTTGGTGAATGGTGTAGAGTGGGGGTGGGGGAAAAGACACCAATACTGAATACAAGGCACAGTGCACAGACTAGACATGGGGACGTCGTGCCAAACTAAGACGACGATGGTGTTCGAGAAATAGGCTAGAAAGATGGGGAAAGATTACTGCGACCCCATACACTAAACATATGGCACAACTCTCAACAGTTTTTCCTTAATAAAATCATGACACTTTCCTTCCTAATTTGTGTTTTTATTATCAAACTAACAATTTTACATAGTCATAGTTTATATGTCTTAACGAGGAAAATCCAGGGTGTCCGTGCATGGTAATGAACAACCCCCCCCCCATTACATGGCACAAGTCACACATTCCAAGTAAATTCTTAAACCTAAAATTTTAACTTATTGATGAGTTTAAGGTCAAACCGAACTGACATTTTTAGTGCTATTTTTATTTCGTCATTCAGGTTTGCAAGAAAGCATTTTGGCAGCAGGTTTGGCAAGAATTGGTCATCGAGTTCTCCATATTGATAGGTAGGCCAACTCATCAAACTACAAATAAAATCATAAAAATCAAAAATCAAAAAATAAAATCATATTTTATCGTTTAGTGCTCTACCTTGTTGAAGCTTATCATCCAAATCTGTATTGTACGTGAAATTATCTACAGGATTTGTCCAAGTCATTGAATTAAGAAAATGAAATTTTACCGTCATAATACTCATTAATTTTTTGTTGATCATTACGACTTAAAGGCTTGAAAAGAAGGTTGTGGTGGCAAGATTTCTGCATTCATTCCATGCTAAAATATAAAGTATTTCACATTGCTCGCTAAGTCTCTGAGAGAGAGGAAAAAAAATAAAAATTCAACAAAGTCAAAGAATTATGAAAAAGGTCGAAATTATTATCCAGGAATATCAAAAATTCATCTGGGAAAAAATCTAGAAAAAATCAGAATTTTGCTTTTGTGAAATGCTGAAATCCTGAATTTTCTTAGCTTCTCTTTAATTCTGTAGTAATCAAATAGGCTTTTACCTCGGGGGAATACAGTTGTTGATGTGTGTATATCAATGGTGTTTTACAAACATTCACAGAAATGACTACTACAGTGGTGACTGGGCTACATTCCATCTACGATCTCTTCAGGAATGGATAGACAAAAACAAATCCATGCAGGTATATTTGTGATAATTGTATTAATTACCGGACGTCAGAGAATGATCACCCAAGAATATATGGCCTCATGAATTGAACACCACCTTTATCTGTTGATACTACTCAAAACTTAATGAGAAAATTTCAATAAACTAGTGCGATCTTCTAAGTGCAAGTGTGACATTTGAAACTTTCGCTTAAAGTGTGACACATTTTGCTCATAATGTAATTTGAATCGATAAAGTCCAGGTTCTACAGCTGGGTAAAATCAGCAACTACCTTTTCCAGAAACAAGAGTTAAAAAATGCTTTGGAGTCCCCCCTTACGCCGTGAAACAATTTGATTGAATATGATACCAAGACATGTTTAACCATAAATTATTTTGAATATTATACATTAAACAATTTTGTTAACTTGAAAAGGAAATTTTTACAAATCTTTACAAAATTTCACACTTTGGCTACTTTTTGGTGTGGAAATACCCATGTCAATTTCTTTTAATTTCTGATCAAGATATTGAAAGTCACATGGCTAGATTTAATAAAATATTGCTACTGTGTTAGAAATTTGTATGCAAGCCATTTGGTTCCAAACATTCTTTGGTTCCAAACATTTTTAAATCCGTAGGAAACTTCCACTGGTGACCAACCAACGGAGGCTTCTGCTGAACCAGATGATTCTAATCAGCTGGGGGAGGGAGAGCGATTCCTGGAACTGCCACGGAATCCAAGCACAGTGTCTGGGCTAGAGGTGACGTGTTATGTCAGGTGAGACTTGTTAGTTGAGGGGAGAGAGGCTGAATACTGGAACGTCCAGATGAGGGTGCAATACCCTCACAGGTACCCATTTGCTCCTGGGTAGAGAGAAGCAGTGTATGGCAAAGAGCCTTGCCCAAGGGCATACACCATGATGCAGACTGGATTCGAACCCAGAACCTATAGAATCAAATGGGTTCTGAGTGCAATGCACCAGACCACTCAGCCACAGTAATCAAATGTGATGTTTTTTCTCTATCAGCAAAAACCTTAGTCTTGATATTGTTGTCTTTAATTTGAAATGTTGGCAGATGATAATGTCGTTATAGCATTCTCAATTTTTTTTTCAATTTAACATTTTTTTTTTTAGACAAGGGGAAGCATTACCCAGTCTCGAAAGGGTGGTTATTCCTCCAAATGCTTCAAGCCCAGATGAGGCAGGACCCAGTGAAGAACCGGAGCCTCAAAACCCGTCCGTAGATTCAGCAGAAGCCAGTGCCTCTGGAGCAGCAACCAGTGCATCATGTGACCAGTCAGAACCAATAGAAGACCAGGAATCAGAAGGGCTCCAAAATTCAGCCAATGAGGACAGGGAGTCCGCGGGTGCAGCATCCCCAACTATTTCTATTGACCAATCAGAAACTGACGCTGTTAATGTGGAACCATCAGATCAGGTTGAGGGTCAAAGTTCAAATCAAGATCAACTTGATGAGGAACAAAGCACTGTTGAACATCCAGAGGAGGGGTCACAAGAACAGGAAGTTGGAGGTCAAAGTTCACAATCACAGGAAGTTGATCAAGAGTCAGAGGATCAGAGGTCAACAGGTCAAGGTCAAAGTTCAAATTCGAGAAGTCAGACGAAGGACTGGACGTGGTCAGAAATTAATCAGTTGTGGAGAAAGTTCAACATTGACTTGGCTCCAAAGGTACAGTTTGAAATATGTTCCTTTAAAAGATTACTATGTATTTATTTAAAAAGTATTTTTTTAATAAGTTTGGTAGACAATTTGTTTGTAGGAATTGTCAACATCAATGTTAGTGTCAGGAGTTGTTTTTCACTGCATCCAGATTTCCCAAACTCATGGACATTTGTATCAAATTTTCTTTTTAATCAACAAATACTTATCTGCTGTCAGCGTGGGGGCCGCAACGTCAGCATGGGGGCCGCAACGTTTCGACCGCAACTTTTCGACTGGAAAGTTGCAGGCCTTCATCAGGCAATGAATAGCCTATTTCGTTTTATTTTCTCCAGCTGATGTTCTGCCGTGGTTCCATGGTTGAGCTACTTGTCTCATCACGAATCAGCCGCTATGCCGAGTTCAAGGCCGTAACCAGAATAATGACTGTTATAAGCGACAAATTAGAACTGGTAGGTTCGAATATTTACTAAAGAGGTTTCGCAAGTGTATTACAAGTGTATTGGGTTTTGCACTATGTGACTGTACGTGTATATTTATCTACATGTATACTTTTAAATCTGCTCTGGGCTCGACTATTTCCAACTGATTTTTCATGTTTTCTGGTCAAATATTTGCTTTGGTTATATTTGTTCAGGTGCCCTGTTCCCGATCAGATGTTTTCAGCAGTAAATATGTGAATGTGCTTGAGAAACGCATGCTGATGCGCCTCATTGAGTTTTGTCTCAACTACCAGGATCGATTGGAGGATTATGAAGGTAAAAAGCAGTGGTTTCAGATTAGGATAAGCCCAATGACTGTAACTACCCTTTATAGACTATCACAGCCAATCAAAATGCCTGGTCTCTACAAGGTTTCAACCAAGGACAAGTTTGAGCACAATAATTGGGGTCTTTCAAAATAGTCACTGGAATTAGGGGTTGAGAACCAGTCATATGAGCCAGTAGACTCGCAAAGCGACTTTACCTTTTTACCTTGTACATAATACCCTATTAACTGGTTCTCTTTTATAGAATACCAAGACAGACCTTTTGAGGAGTTCCTCAAGTCACGGAAACTCACACCAACTCTCCAACACTTTGTAATCCATTCAATTGCCATGGTTACAGCTAGTACTCCAACAAAAGAGGTGTGTGATAATTATACTTTTAAAAAAGAAGAAAAAGAAATGCACATCTACTTTCATCTGCCAATTTTAATTCAATTTTGTAAAAGCTCTGTAACACATGTCTGGCAGACCCAACAAGGTCACAAGCATAGACAATTGGTGCAGATGAAATTCACAGTGCTTTACATGAATGGGGTGAAATTTCGCTGATCTGTGTTGGCCAATTTGCAAAATTGTTACCAAATTTTTGTTTATGCTCAATTAAAATGTTGTGGACATTTGCCTCAGAATGTCATGCCAGGTTCACTGTGTTGGACCAAAAAAAAAAATATCTTCCGAAAATGAAAAATATAATTCTTGGTTTACAAAAACTGCTATTAGTTGCAAATTTACATTTAAACCACAATTGCTCCATCCTTCAGAGGGGATGTAAAGCCTTTGGTCCAGTATGTTATGTATGGATTTAACAGATCCCAGAACACTCTTTCATGAAGACTAAGGGGGTTCCATGGTGTCTCTGGCCATCGGCTTCCCATGGCACTACTTACCTATGTATTTTTATGTTTAGGTGGAAGGCATCGGTAAACTCCTTGTAAGTCAGCCTGCAGGCTACGAATTAAAGTTTCATCAACCTATTAAATGAATAAATAAAAAATAAACTTTAAAAGTAAAACCTGGTTCTGACATTTGCTTTTCAGGCCTTGAAATCAATGCAGTTTTTCTTACGTTCTCTTGGTCGATATGGAAACACAGCATTCCTGTGGACGCTTTATGGTAGCGGTGAGCTACCTCAATGTTTTTGCAGGTAAATGATAAATTTATGTTTTGAGACAAAATTGAGTGCCATGGTCGAGCGGTCTAGTGGATCGTACTTGAGACCGTGGTTAAATCTGAGATGGCGGGTTCGAGTTCGGCTCATACGTGGTGTGTGTGCCCTTGGGCAAGGCACTTTGCCATGAATTGCCTCTCTTCACCCTGAAGTAAATGGGTACCTGTGAGGGTAGTGAATGTTATGTGAAGGCTTAAGGAATGATACAATTGAGACCAATGACCAGGGATGGTGACGAATGTTATCAGCGCCCTGAGCACCTTGCCGCTGCATGGTGGATATGTGCACTATATGACTATATTAAAATTGGGTCATAGTTAGAGTTGGGTGATTCCAACTTTTTAAAAAAATTATTCTGAATCCACTTGGGAATCATGATTCCATTCAGGTTTGATACAATTTTCAAAACAAAAATTGACACTGAAATTAGAGAAATATCTCACAAACCTGATACAAAACACTGCCAAATTCCTGGAATTTTGCAGTTTGTACATCCATTAACATTCAGAATCGCCAGGTACTTCCTGGAATCGCTAAGATAATGGAATAAATTTCTTTAAAAGATGGATTCGTGATTCTCATTCTAACATTTAATTAATTATAATTGACTCTAGAGAGGAATCGCCCAAGCCTAGACACAATGGATTGGGGGTGCCCTTTGTCAATTATGCACCAAATTTTTGACAGATTAAAGCATTTAAATCTCCACAATGACGGAGTTTAACATTGTCGTTCCTTGCAGGATGTGTGCTGTATTTGCTGGTATCTACATGCTGAGAACAAATCTAAGGAAACTAGTTGTTGATGACAATAATGTGTAAGTCAATTATTATTATTATTACTCCTTGTATATTAACCTTATAACCTGTTATCAAATAATGTTCAAAAACCTTTCCCTGTACGTTTGTGATTTGAAAAAGAGGGTATAAATATCCATTGAGTATTGTACGTATAGACATGAACTTGTCGTGCATGTTTTGTCGTGCATGTATTGTGTGCATGCATGTATGTAACTACTTACATTTATTCAATAGACCTTTATCACGGTGCGGCCATCTTCCCTTTTCCCCCTATTAAAATGAACGTAACGAAAGCGAGGCTTGCCGAAATATAATAGTTTGGCCCCGTGTTGAAAATTTTCATTGTGTGCATCACAATGATATGCGCGCAGTGCGATCAAGAAAACGCGCAGCGCGGACATTGATTCTCTTAAAACAACAATGGAAGAAGTGCACGCGCTATCGCGCAGACACGCACTGATTATGCCCGACACGTACATGTACACGTACTATGCATGCAGTGGGAACAAGACAAAGATGGACGCACCGTGATAAAGGTCTATAGAAGCTGTGTATGACGAGAATGATGTAGATATTTTTATCCTGTCAAGGAGCATAATGATAGTGGTTAATTGTATTTTAAAATTTCAAACAGATGTAAGGCTGCAATTGATTCTGAAGGTCGGAGGTTAACTTTCAAGTAAGTCTAATTTTCAAGTACATACTTAAGTACGTATTTAACCTGAGAATTATCGGTGAGTTATATTTCATTTTACTTAAAAAGAATAATAGTGCGAGATACAAATGAAAAACTGTCAGAAGTTGAGCTGGGTCACATGATTTTGGTCTCTGCACCTACGTCATCGACAAGGCGCCCAATATTCTTTGATTTCAGTCTGTTAGAAACGGCAAGCTCTGGTGAGTCTAACCGCACAACAGTTTTATTGAATAATTATTAATTGTGAATAAAATGTGGTACTGTTTTACGTTTCCTGAAGTTATAACCTTTCGATTGATGCATAATCACGTTTCAAACTGTGTCTTCTTTAAGCTTTGGTATCGTGACAAAAAATTTTTTCGTGTTGTTTTATCCCCCTTCAGCAACTTAATCATGGAGAGTAGTTATGCTCCCCCTCAGGCTGGAAACACCACCCAGGGGTAAGTTTAAACAAAAAGCTCAAGTAGTGCTGTAGCATAATTAAGTAACTTTCTTAGAGGTGACATTTTAAGCAGATTGTAATAGTTCAGACATTTTCAGTCATAATGGAAAAAGAAATCAAAAGTGTTTTTAATCTGTCTGATTCTTTTTTAAATTTAGGAAAGTCTCCAGAGGTGTTCTATTGACAGACAGGTCCCTGAAACCAACAGACAATGAAGAGGTGGGATTTTGGAAAACAAAACAAAAAGAGAAGAAAAATTCAAAAAGAGAATTTATTTAATTCACCAAATTGACAGCATAAGTAACACCAATTAAAGATTAAGAGAAGATAGGGACATACCTTCTCACCACAGCCAGAAGTACGCACAGTACTTTGATATTTAGAATTTAGAGGAATTATGTGCTTTTCTGGTCGTGTAGGTGTTTTGAAATCTTTTTGTGGGTCACATACCTACTAGCTATGTTTTCTGTAAACAAAAGTCTTACAAACTGCTTTTTCTAAAATTTGATTTTGATGTTTGTTTTCAGATTACTTTGCTTACTGTGCCACCGTCAGGAAATCAATCCGGCCCAGTCAGAGTTTTGGAACTTGGAGCTGGGTCCTGCGCTTGCCCAAGGCAAATGTGTAAGTTTTACTTCTGGTTATCATTAGAAATTCATTTGATACATATTACGTGAATCTCATTTTTCTTTGAACACAGTATTTAGTGTGATACCTAAAACCACGAAAATGAAGTAACCAAATATTGGATGAGACAAAAATCATGTCGACCTCATTGGGACTCGAACCCCAGACCTCTGACACACTGGACATATTACTATCTGAGCAATGAGGAACAGTGGTGTGTGCTCCCTCATTGGGACTCGAACTCCAGACCTCTGACACACTGGACAGATTACTATCTGAGCAATGAGGAACAGTGGTGTGTGCTCCCTCATTGGGACTCGAACCCCAGACCTCTGACACACTGGACAGATTACTATCTGAGCAATGAGGAACAGTGGTGTGTGCTCCCTCATTGGGACTCGAACTCCAGACCTCTGACACACTGGACAGATTACTATCTGAGCAATGAGGAACAGTGGTGTGTGCTCCCTCAGGTTTTCCCAAAGAACCAAACTTTCCTCTTGGTGTTGGTTGGTTGTGAATATGAGCTACGAAAGATTATAAATGTTACTGAGAGGATTTCAGTGTTGATTGTTTTGATTCTTTCTTCAGTTGTTGTGCATCTGACCTGTGCTGAATCGGGGCAAGCTAAAGAGGACTTACAGAGTGTTTTGGAGACTTTATTCCAACCACTCAACTCAGGTAAGTCCATCTCTGAGAATAAGAGCATATCTTTGTCATTACAGCAAGGACAATTTCAGGTTCCATGTCCTGGGGAACTTGGAGGGGGAAGGGGGTGAAGAGGGAGATAAAGCGGCACTTAAAGATAGATACAGGGTTGGAAAACTGTTATAAATTGCATTATATCCATGTGTGATTGAGGATGTGTTTGATAAAAACCAACCTGGGTATATGTCAGCTCAGTACCTCATCTTCATTCTGAGAAGAAAAAAACAATAAAAAACTGTGTTCATGCTTTCAAGAAATTGTGTAAAGCCACTGTCCTATTTAGGCTGGTTCCCTGGCTATACTGCACAGAAAACATAGCCATAATACTACAGAGGTCAGGGGCCTAGTTTTCTTCAGATGGGGGTGCCCTTAGGAAACATGCGAGTGCACACACATTTATATAACTTATCTTTAATTATTGTTTTCTTATATAACGATATCTCCGGGAGAGTTGGAACCACTTCTTTCTTCCATTTGAGTAAAAACAATTTTTCTGGTAAAAAAGTTGATTACAATTTTTGACCATTGCAAATCCTGTATATACACTGTAGGCAAAGTGGCCTGGGGTCGATTTCACAAAGATTTACGACGCGTCGCACACACAAAGTCTATTGCAACTCACCAAACCAATGGCAAAATTACAAAGGGTTCGGTGAGTTGCGATGGGTATGGTGCATCGCAAGTCTTTGTGAAATCGACCCCAGGTCTAGTAACTATCTTTATTCATTCTTACAGAAGCAGCGGACCAAACAAGCACCAAGCCAAAGGTCCTGTGGTCTTTGTTCTTCAGCCAAGTAGACACGTCTGTGTGTGAGGACTCTGATTTGGCCGCAGGACTGCCCAGTAATGTACTAGTCACATCAGGGCCTGGTACCTCAGTGGGTTTTGAGCGTGCTGTAGCACAGGTATGTGGGACATGTCAGTGTGTGAGGACGTCAGTGTGTTAGGACTCTGCCATAGTTGTGGGATTGCCCAGTAATGTACTAGTCACAGCAGGGCCTGGTACCTCAGTGGGTTTTGAGCGTGCTGTAGCACAGGTATGTGGGACATGTCAGTGTGTGAGGACGTCAGTGTGTTAGGACTCTGCCATAGTTGTGGGATTGCCCAGTAATGTACTAGTCACAGCAGGGCCTGGTACCTCAGTGGGTTTTGAGCGTGCTGTAGCACAGGTATGTGGGACATGTCAGTGTGTGAGGACGTCAGTGTGTTAGGACTCTGCCATAGTTGTGGGATTGCCCAGTAATGTACTAGTCACAGCAGGGCCTGGTACCTCAGTGGGTTTTGAGCGTGCTGTAGCACAGGTATGTGGGACATGTCAGTGTGTGAGGACGTCAGTGTGTTAGGACTCTGCCCATAGTTGTGGGATTGCCCAGTAATGTACTAGTCACAGCAGGGCCTGGTACCTCAGTGGGTTTTGAGCGTGCTGTAGCACAGGTATGTGAGACACGTCAGTGTGTGAGGACGTCAGTGTGTTAGGACTCTGCCATAGTTGTGGGATTGCCCAGTAATGTACTAGTCACAGCAGGGCCTGGTACCTCAGTGGGTTTTGAGCGTGCTGTAGCACAGGTATGTGGGACATGTCAGTGTGTGAGGACGTCAGTGTGTTAGGACTCTGCCATAGTTGTGGGATTGCCCAGTAATGTACTAGTCACAGCAGGGCCTGGTACCTCGGTGGGTTTTGAGCGTGCTGTAGCACAGGTATGTGAGACATGTCTGTGTGAGGACGTCAGTGTGTGAGGACTCTGCCATAGTTGTGGGATTGCCCAGTAATGTACTAGTCACAGCAGGGCCTGGTACCTCAGTGGGATTGTCACTTTTCGCGTGACAAAATCTCCACCCCTGGGGCACAATTTAGGTGACAAAAATCCCCACCCTCGGGTGCAAATGCCATTTCAATGGGTCAAAACCCCCACCCTGGGGCACGAAAAATGTGACCAAACCCCCACTTAATTTTTGAAGCTGAGATTGAATTCCAATCCAGAAATGGTTTTAGGGGCCGTCCAAGGTTGTCGACAGTTCTGCAGAGAGTAGTATTTTTCAAGACTCCCCTCCCTCCCCCTGAAATACTACTAAACATTTTTGTCACTACCATAAAATTTCAACATTTTACAGTGCATGTAAAGGCCCTTGACTGCCCCCTCCCCTCCCCCTCCCTCCCTCCCCCAACACTTAGAACCGCGAAAATGTTGGACAGCCGCTTCGTACAAAACCACACACAAACTCACCAATGCTTGTTTTTCTTCAATGCCATTTCCTGTAGGCCAAGCGGCTGTTTGAGAGGCTATGCCCTGGTGAGGAGTTTCTACCCGCTGCTCCTGAACCTGAGGACATCATCTTTGAGGATCAGTCTAAGAACAATCCTGGAGAACACAAGGAGGTATGAGGAATTTATGTTATCCCTCTTCTACATCTATGTTTGATTGTATACCGAGCAATAAGGTTTAGCCAGGAGCTAAAGTACACTCACCATGTGAACGGGGTCAGAGTCTCCAGCACCAAAATTGATCATTATTTTTCCCGCTTTCTGTAACAGGTTGGGTTTGAAGCAAATTTGTCCTCGAGCGATGCTGAAAATCCGGAAGGGGACGCAAGTGCCGCTCCTGAGACTAAAAACACAAAAGAAGAAGAAATCTCTGGGGATCAATCAGTTCCAGCAGACCAGTCAGGCGATGTGAGCCAACCTGGATTGTAACAAGGTAGATGTGTGTTTAACAGTAAAAGTCAATTTGTACATTGAATTTGTATACACGGCACGATATGCGGCAAAGGGACCTCCCCCTATACCTCAACACACTGTTCCCTTTTGTTAACGCACCAACACGCCTCCTAAAAACTGAAAGAAATTTGAGACACAATGGTAGGGTGGATACCCTGTGCTGCATATGTGAATTTGTGTCTGTGAACTCCAAAGAGTATTGTCTTTGTAAGTGTGGAAATTGTATAGGTTGTTTAAGTTATCAGTATATTATACAGTGGGAAATGCTAGTACATGTATTCACTGATGTATTACATGGTCCTGTAATATTTTGGCATTCATTTGTGAGTGCTGATCACTACACAGAAACAAATATGAACTAACATAAGTGAGTACAAATATGTTATCAGAAACTGTCATCGGCCATGGAAATATAGTGACTTTGAAGGGTCAAAATTGGATTATATAAAAAAAATTACTGTGGTAAAATTTGTTGTCCTAAATGTACATGTAGTGCAATATTTAAATAAGCAGTTATATAAAATTCCTAAAAGCTAGGTGAAGACCAACAGAAATACTTTATTCATGATCACTTACAAATTCTTTCTCTCATGCTGAATTATTAATGGGAACACTCCAGGAAAAGTCTAACAATGCTTTTCAAGAAAGTTTCGTTATTTTAACTGCTTTAAGTTTTGTATACGTACAACACAGTAAAAGGGAGTCGATGAAACCGCAATGTTAGAATTTTTTAAGGCCTGGGTCACATGGGAAAATTGTCGTAATTACTTGATTATGATACGATTTTAATATTTTCATTAACATCAGATTGTAATCTCGTGTGTGCAGTAAAGCAGAAAGTACTCGCGTGCGCTTTATGGGATGGGGTCACACGCATTTTCTGACAATTTAATGTAATATGATTACAATCGAACGATGAAAATTTTCGTCGTTGACCATACGAGTACAACAAATTTAGGGTCACATGCACAAAATCTCGTAATTCGTGTGACCCCCGAATGTGAATTCACTATGGGTCCCCTTAATAGGTAAAGGCTCACAGTTTAAACAATAGAGGTGTATTAGCCGATTCATTCTATAGAAGCAACAAAGTACATGTAATGCTACATAACAAAATGTTCTTTGCCTAATAGTGTGAAAGCTAATGTCAAGTGATTTTTTAAAAATACATTTTGCACCATTTAAGACGAAATACCGTTGATAAAGCATGCAAACATCAATGGTGAAAGCAAAAGCATGCTTAGTAATGTTTACTTAAATACATACACTGTAATTTAAATGTTTTTGTAAAATGGGTGTAGAAAAAACAAGCACCTCAAGTTGTAAAAAAAATGTTTATACAAAAGCGGATGTTGGTAAAACGAAACAGTTCCGCACTGTTCTAACATCCTTGCACATGATCTAAAGCCGGCCGTACACCTTGCGTTCCGACTCTGTTGCGATTGCATAGACTAGCATGCTCGAAATTCTGCGGTTGCGTTTCGATGGACATGTACACAAAATCGTGACCACATCGCTATCCCCGTATACACCTTGTGATGCGTGATCGAATCATGGGCACCCAAGGTGTATGGCCGGCTTTAGACTTAGGTAATTTGAGTTTACTATTTTAAATTTTAAAGTGCCAAAGGAAGCTTGATTGGTTAAATCATAAATTTAACTGAACACAGTGGTTCCAAATGAGCATATGTGACTTGCTCTGTAAAAAGGATCATTAAGTCGTGCCGGCTAGGTCGAGGTTTTTGCTACAGATTCACACTCATTAAAATTACAATGGAAATCCCTGAAATGTGATTTTGTATTTTAATGAGTGTGCATCTGCTGCAGATTTCTCCACCTAGCCTGCACGACTTAATGGTCCTTTTTGCAGAGTAACTATACTATTCTACACGATTTTTGAAAGAAATACTAAAAGTTCATCACTAACTACAAAGTTTAATGTATATTACATACTTCCTAAATATACAAACGGTGCAACATCAAACTACACTAGATTATAAATCTTTACAGTTGTTTACTGTAAATGAACTATTTGAGGACCAAATGGCTTTAAGAACACGCATCTCAAAAGGATCTTTTTGGGCCATTTTCAGTTAACACTAACGTATAGACTAATCCGATAAACGAAAACTGCGGTGCGTTTACGTGACGTCACAATAGACATACAACGCAGTAACAATGGAAAAACCACAAGAGGGCGGGCTCACTAAATGTTGCTCGGATTACACTATACCAAGCACGATATGTGGCAAAGGGACTCCCCCCTAACGCCCCTATACCTCAACACACTCTTTTCCCTTTTGTTAACGAACCAATCCACCCTAAAACGGAAAGGAATTCCTTGGATGTTTGAGTCACAATGGGGGAACAATAATAGAGGGAATACCCTCTGCCACATATCGTGCTGCATATGCCCAAACTCCCTAGGGTGTATGTAAAATCATATTGATTTTGGAGGATTGAGGAGTGCTAGGGTTAATGAATATGAATACAAGAGTCTACAATAAAGGGAAAAGGAACATTTAGAAATCACGGTGGAATGTGCTTCATTTATAAACTTGCTCAAATTCAAACAGAATCTCAGCTACTAGGTTTAGGTTTCTTAGGTTTTGGTGTTTCTTCTGAATACAGGAAATACTTAGGGGTGCCTTTGTAGTAGTGAAAGGTCTTTGGTTCAGCTCCAGCCTCTGGATGTGACACAAATCTGAAATATGATGACAAAATGGGATTTTTTAAAAGTCGTACAGTTAGGGCATTTTGATTTACACAAAGGCCATAAAGATAGATTATCTGTTTTTGAGCAATTCTGGGAATAAAACCATGAACTGTGAAAATGTTAACCACTTTGGACGGCCCTAAGTACAAATGTATAAAAGTTTACACTGTCTCATGTTGAAACTTACACATTAGGCAGCCTATCTGATTCATCTACATCGGTCCAGTCTAACGTCACGGCATTGTTATCTTTGTAGTTCCTAGTCTTTGGGATAAGGAATCTAGCTAATTGTGCATCAGTGTCGCTTATATCACTGTCTGAAATACGACCATATGCTTTCCTGAAAAATTAAAAAGAAATGTATTTTCAGTGTCACAGAATGGTAAGGCATATAAATTTGGACAACCAAACTGGATGAGAGAAAAATCGTAAGGGCCTTATCAGGATTTGAACCCGAGACCTCCGACTCACCGGGCAGATGCTCTACCAGCTGAGCTATAAGGCACAGTTGGTGTTCTCCCTCAGGTTTTCCCTATGGACCCAATTATTTTGTGCTACCATGCAACACCGAGAGAAAAATTGGGTCCATAGGGGAAAACCTGAGGAAGTATACCAACTGCGCCTTATAGCTCAGCTGGTAGAGCGTCTGCCCGGTGAGTCAGAGGTTCGAATCCCAATAAGGCCCTTACAATATTTTTTAAATTTCAATGGTGATTAGGCACCATACCAGATGTTGCGTTCGTTAAATTGGGACAAGAAATTTTGCATAGCACTTATGTTATTTATATTGCTTTTGAATGATACTGAGCCACTTTCTGCTGAGCAGAAAGGTTTGCTGAGAAGTATTTTGTTTTGCTAAACGGCTCCATAAAGTGGCTTTGGTGGTAATTTTCTGTATGCGATCTATAGATTCACTATGCAGCAGAACATGTTACTCCCGCACATGGTCATTAACATGGTCATTAACTCTCACCTGATTAACCTTTTGTAGAATATATACTCATGGTGCCGATCCAGATCTGTTGTATCTATGTCCTGCGGGAAGGAAACAGAAAGGATTTGCAAAGTATTGGGCACCATCAAGTAAACGTTTTGGATCCGTTTTAGTGTTGGGAAAAACTGTAGATCTCAAAATCCAAAAATATGGATTCTTGAAAAAATTATATTCGAAAATTCGGTCCTCAATTTTTGCAAATTAATCCTGCGTGTGCGAGCGTAAAGCATTAGGTACAAACAAGTTTAAAACTAGGTGCACCACCTAATGCAAGTGATTTGGGGCGAAATGGCACTTGGGCGAAGTGGTTTTGGGGCGAATTGAATTTTCGTCTCATGAGACGAAAACTAAATGTTTTACTCATTTCTCAAAGACTATAGCACTTTAGACAAAACCATTTCAGGGTAAGTTTTCTACGGTCATCATGTTTATATTGTGTAAGTTGGGCGTAAATCTGTGAACATTTCTGATTTTCGAGATACCAATCATGTATACTGCCTTTAAATACCATCTTTAAATCTTTAAAGTGCGTTACCTATTGCATACTGGACCAATAGCTTTACATCCCTTCCGAAGGATGGAGCAAGTGTGTTTACGTGCCTTGCTCAAGGGCACAGGTACCCAAACTGGGTATTGACCCCGCAACCCCAAGTTTTGACCCAAACCACTCAGCCACGGTGCACAAACGTTTTCATAAAAAATGTTTTCCCGTTTGGTCTAAAAATGTGAAATCGGGTCTAGTGAAAATCAGAACCAAACATTTGAAAATCCGGTTTAAAATCCAAACACTATTCTGTTTAAAGATTTTTGAGACTCACCTGGAGTCTACCAAATGTGGTGAATTTCTTGTAACCTCGGCTGCCAGGGTTCATGGATGCATCTACCAGAAGAACTGTGGGATTTTTGCTTTTTTAGAAGAAATATCAAAGATGAAAAAAGCAGCATTAACAACTCATGTCATTGACTACAAAGATGTCTACATGATTCAGCATGGTGAATTTTCATTTTAGAGACATTTTCAGAAAAATCAATTTTTGGTCGATTTTCACAGGCCCGGATCTGTCCGCATGGACGACCCCGGACCTGTGATTTTTAAATTAAAAACTGGCAAAATGAGTGTGGGAAGTGTTGAATTTTTGGTCAATTTTAAAAGGATTGGATTTGTTGGCACCAACAACCGATTTCTTTTTGAGAACTGCCAAAATGAGTACGGGAAATGCTTCAGTTTCATTTACGATTATTTTTAAGATGCTTTCAGAAAAGTCAATTTTTTTCGTCAATTTTGACAGGACTAGACCTGTCGGCACCGACGACCCCCGACTTAAATAAATATTTCCACAATGTACATGTACTACAAAAATTTGCCATCGGTACACCAAAATTCCTTAACTTTTTATAATTTGTTATAACTCTTTTGTCATTTACCTCTTGCGGGTGATGTTAGAGAGGGCTTCAGCCTGCTGTCTCTTACTAAGGTCATCCCTGCAGAATAAAATATGGGAAAATAGCATTAATTGTTTGAACAATTAAAAATGTTGATAGCAATGGTAACAAACGCCACATAATTTTCCCGTGTAAAATGGTACCTTTGTGAGAGAAATTGCCAACTGAAAAAAAAGCGACTTCAGTTGGCAATTTCTCCCACAAAGGTACCATTTTACACGGGAAAATTATGTGGCGTTTGTTACCATTGCTATCAACACTTTTAATCTGGTTTGTCAACTCATGAAGTAAAATTGTGGGTAACTGCAAATGATGTAAAGGGGCTGTGTCACGGTTTGCGCATGCGCAGCAAAACTTGAACAAGTTGGGCTAACTTTTTTTTTATTAGGGCATGAATTTGGGATTTCATGTCATTTTGAAACAACCCATTAATCTTACTGAGCATTTCCCATGCGAGCTGCAACAAAATCAACCAAACTCCCCGAGATGTTGACCGTAGCATGGACTGCAGGAGCCACTCTGCCGTTTGGGGACGGTAGGAGGTGGTGCTCTGAAGAGACAATCGGGTACTTCGAGAAGAAGGCACATCTTGGAGAAATCAGAGGAAAACAATGGTTAAGAGAATCATGTGCAGAAGTAAAAGAAAAATGAAATTTTCTTCATTATTCCTACAAGTTGCCATTACAGGTCTGAAGACATAGCATCCTCCGATCACATTTTCCAGGTCATACAAAGCATACAAAAGCGGGGAGGGGGGTCTTTACATGTGCTGTTAAATGTTGACACTTCATGGTACTGAGAAAAAGAAATGTTGATAAGTAGTATTTCAGGGGGAGGGCGGGGTCTTACTCTCTGTAGGACCGTAACATTTTGGACGGCCCCTAAGTTTGCTGCCATTGACTTACCCCCATGTATGCATCTTTGTTGCCGGACCAAAATCATCGTACATGTGTAGTCTCTCCCCCAGCCACATGCTGATGTCGTTTAGTCCTAGGTATGGTTTGGATGTGTCTGTGTCAAATAGGGCTATGACATCTGCACCTACAAATTGAAAACAATGAGGGAACAAAAATCATTTAATAATAATAATAGTCAATTCTTATACAGCACATTCCATTTATACTGACATCCCAATGCACTTTACAATAATTAAAAAGCAGATCTATAAAACATTGCACATACCTATCCAATCTAAATTACACAAAAAAAAAGTAAGTCTTTATAAGTGATTTAAAACTCTGTACAGAACCAGCACACTTGATTGACATAGGAAGTTCATTCCTCAACCTGGGTGCAGTCGCAATGAAGGATCTACTGCTTTTCAAGGCCCAATTTCATAAAATGTTTGCTTAAGCCCGGCGCAAACGAGAGGCAAAAAACACGAAACACAAAATAAATTTGTTTACCCCCCGTTTCGCGTTTCCGTGTATCCATCCCGCAAACATAAACCAAAAATGCCACACAACGAAACAGCGGATGGACTGGCATCCCATCAAGGGGCAGTAGCAATGCTCCTAGTCACTCCATGCCATGTAAACTAACAACATGTTGGGGAAACCCAACTAACTGCTGGGGGTAAACCTGCGATGGACTGGCTTTACATCCAGGGGGCGTAACAATGCTCCTTGTCACTTCATGCTGTGGAAACTAACAACCTGTTGGGGAACCCCAACTAACTGCTGGGGTAAACCTGCGATGGACTGGCATCCCATGGGGGAGTAGCAATACTCCTAGTCACTACATGCCATGGAAACTAACAACCTGTTGGAGAAACCCAACTAATTGCTGGGGTTAAACCTGCGATGGACTGGCATCCCATCCAGGGGGAGTAGCAATGTTCCTAGTCACTCCATGCCATGGAAACTAACAACCTATTGGACAAACCCAACTAACTGCTGGGGTAAACCTGCGATGGACTGGCATCCCATCCATGGGAAGTAGCAATACTCCTAGTCACTCCATGACATGGAAACTGGGGATGAACCAGCTTGGCTCATAAAACAACTTTACCAATCTTGAGCAGAATGCACTTTTAGAATAATTCCTGCTTCAAGACTAAAAACAACTAGTAAATTGTTTTATTTGTCTAACCTGAGTCATTGAGCATCTTAGCTGATGTCTCAAAGCTTGGTAAGCCGTGCTCATCATGCATGAAGTGAGCATTCCACACCAAACTGGTGAACTCTCTAGGCTCGGTCTTTGCCACTGGTTGGTGCTTTGATGAAGAGAAGCGGACAAGGAAACCGCTGCTTCCAATGACCAGTAGGAGGACAAGATCTATACAAGAGGAATGAAAACTAGATATGTGACCAATTACTATGATAAATGGGCTGTACAGTCAACCTCAAGTTTGGGTTTTATAACAGTTTTGGAAAGAACAACTTCTTAAAAAAATAATTGTTTGCAAATGATAAAAATTAAAAAAAAGCACCTTCATTTGGCAATTTCTCCCACAAAGGTACCATTTTACACAGGAAAATTATGTAGCGTTTGTTACCATTGCTATCAACACTTTTAATCTGGTTTGTCAACTCCTAAAGTAAAATTTTGGGTAACTGCAAATTATGTACTGGGCTTTAAAGGGGCTGTGTCATGGTTTGCGCATGCGCAGCAAAACTTGAAAAAGTTGGGCTAGCTTTTTCAAATTTTGTCGCTGGGTTTTGCATATCCTATTCAATCTTTGCCATCCCTTATAATTCTTTAGTAATTTTGGCAGTGGTGTACTTGTCAACGTCCAGGATGTCCTGATGCATTACTTTTTACTTGAAATGGCACTGTTTGCTGTATTTTTAAGCCGCCAAAACATCACCGTGTTTGCGGCCGTCATTTAAAAAAGACTTTTTTCATTCCATAAAAAAACTTGACAAAACATGACAGAAACGACATAGAATGATATGGTTGGATACAGCAATTTGTACAACTTTGATTTCCATCAAAAATGGTATGCTTATTTGCTCCTGACAGCAATTTTACATCATATCTTCTGTCGATTGAAAGACACCGTGGCCGCCGCTGCACATATGTAAACAATTAAAAAATTTGGCACACTTGTGATACAGGTGTAAAACACTACTTGTGTATAAACATATTGAACCAAATCCACACATCTTAGAAAAACGACACATCCAAAAATCAAATTTTAAGGTTTACTGGAACCACTTACATATCTTGGCATCTGCAAATATCTGATACGTCCCTGTACCATCCAGATTGGGGAATGCAATGTGTTTGCTGAAGGGATCATCGTGGTCCCGTGATTTGCCCATCAGCAGAGCTCGGATGATGTTAAACATGACAAAGGCTCCGAGGATAAACGTCTGCTCTCTGCCAACGTAAAAGAAAATAATAATAATAATCATCATAAATGTTAACAACCGTTGTCTGGCTTAATTAATATTCCATGGCAAACCTTTTTTTTTACTAGTTTGGACTGAGAGTGCAATATAGAAATTTTTCAAGCTTTAACTGATGTATATTGTATTTATTTATTTATTTTTTTAATTTTTTTTACATACGTATAATTGTATTTTGTCTTTCTCTTGTAAATTATTTTTTTTCGTTTTTGGTATTGTGCCATGAATTTGTGCGAATAAAGATGATAATATAAAGGCCCATTGTATCATTTGCAATGACCCAATTTTGTTTTTCATGAGTTGACAAGAAAAACCTTACTCAAAGTGTTGATAGCAATGGTAACAAACACCACATTAATTTATTTCCGCCAAAATGGTATTTCAGGCTGTAAATTTTGAACATGTTCAAAAATTTTGGCACGAGTTGCGGGCTGTTATGAGTTGATACGAGCTTCTACGAGTTGTTGCGAGTTGCACAAATCATTCCGAGTTGTCCCATTAGTTTTCCAGAGTTTCCCGAATTCACCAACTAGTGAAGCTTCTTCCACTCGCACCCAAGATTTTTGCGTGTGTAAGAGAGCCTTTAGTTTTACCTTGTAAAAAAACCAAAAGGCAGGAACTCAAATGCAGTCGTCCAAATGGCAAAGTGCATCTCTAGCAGGTAAATAGCCATGGCTAGGGTCAGGGTCTTGGCTGGAGGGCAGCTGGTCAGTCGGTCAACCATCTCGGGCCAGATAGACGTGACATACATGGCCAACAGCAGGCCACAAAAGAGTCCTAGATAGGACTGGAGATAGTAGACTCCAATGAAGCAGTGGACCCCGATGAACCAGGACCATAGGAAGTGGGTTGGGAGTTCCTTCTTGGACGACATTAGGATTCCAGTTAGGAGCTCTACAAAGATGGCTACACTGTAAAGAGAAAACAGTATTTATTTTTTTATATGTATTTATTTTTGTATATTTATTTACACTGAGCAAAAATATAAACGTCCCATGTAAATTATTTATGTAACATGAAATGGGCGACCCTAAATGAGCCGATATTGTCTTATAATTGTACAAATTGGTTATTCTAACGGACAGTAATCTGTAGCATATTGAACAACAAAATGAATTTTGTATGATTTAATATATTTTGCAACCCCTAAGGCTAGTAAAAGTTTCAAAGTGTCACATGGGGCGTTTATAATTTTGTTCAGTGTATTTCGATATCCAACAGCAGAGATCCGCCACTTACAGGTATCATGAAAAAAGAATATTAAATAAACTAACTTACAGATAAAAATTGAAACAAAGACTCTATTAAAAGGAGAAAAAATACAAATTACATGTAAATTTAAATAAATCAATAAATAAATATACATACATTTGTGTCAATAAATAAGTTAATTCAATGTGAAGCTGGCTAAAACTGTGATGGTAAAAAAAACCAAAAAAAACAAACATACGGTAGGTGTGCTAGGAGTGGGAAATAATAGCCAATACTATTGAGATACCACCTCTCAGATGACCACCTGACAGATTTTGCTGAAACTTTGTTCAAAAATACGTTAGGTTACCAAACGAGGGAACCTCAACTTTTAGCTCTATATCTTTAATGGTTTTTGCAGGCTCCCCTGTTGAATTTTGGGTGCCAGGCCCCTTTTGACATAGTGAATTGCTCAAAGCTGTTCGTAGCATTTTTGAAGCCCCATAACCATGTCAGACCAAAATGACCTATTCATATCAGACCCCCACATTCAAACCACCAGATGACCACGTGGGGAGTTGATGACAATGAAGAGATTTTGAACAGACAAACATACAAAGTCCTCGAATCTCAGCCACATTCTGCTTACTACGAGGTCATGGGGGTGGGGGGGGGGGGGGGGGGGGGGGGGGGGGGGGGCGGGGGGGGGGGGGGGGGGGGGGGGGAGGGGGTGTTGGAACTATTTATTCTTATGGTCACTCCCTTGAGGGTTAAAAGAGTGAAAAACCAAGACCAGGGGCCACGACCTTCTTGACTATTGTAAATACCCCGTCCCAACTTTAACAAAAAAGTTCCACGAAGCACAACCAAAACCTACCCTCCAGGAAACGGATGTGGTCCTGTGTATGGAGCGCCTGTCACTGTCCATCGACACAGGATGGATACCTCACCAAATAACCACTGAGTTAAGAAGAGAAGGCTGCCGAATCCCATAGCAGTCCGCCTCCAAGATGCGGCCATTGCAGGGTCGGGCTCGGCCTGGGGCTCGGGGTAATCAGCTGTTTGGAGTGGAGAAATAGGGCCAAGTAAGTAGAAGTAATGATCTTTGATGTTTTTAAGGGATAAAATCATTACACAATATACTTCAAGCAGAAAAAGTGCCTTTTTACTTCAAAATTGTTGATGTTATTTACCCGCTATTTCCCTCATTTTTACCTCACTTTTTCCATAAAAACAGGAGCTAAATTTGTAAAAATGACTTTTCCTAAAATTCCCATTCAATTTATAAACAGTGTAAAATATTTATGTCCGGGCTCTATTGGTACTTCTGATGATTTTGTCCGGGCGGCACGCCCGGACAAAACCTGTAGTGGAGAATGCTGAAGATAGTAAAATCTTCACCTGAAATGAATCGGTCGACCGCAGCAATGATCCCCAGTGCAATGACCACCGAGTTGCTCTGTGTGCTACTCCAAGCCGGATTGAGAGAGATGAACCAAATCCTTGATGCTAACACGGCAAAGAAACCAAGCACTAAACCCCACAAACTCACAGATCTGTTAATGTAAAATAAACAAGAACAAAATGTGTTTAGTACGGTTGGAAATTATGCTTAATTCAGTAACCAGTTTGGAATTACTTGTATTTTGTCGGTTGCACATCCTGGCACTTTTGTGACCCGGTGTCATGTCTTTATATACGGGCATAGCACCATAACTGGAGTGAAAACAAATTTGTTGTTGCGTAGACAACGGCTTTGTTCCTTCGCTTGTCACCATCATTCTGTGATTAATGTTTTCCCGAGAGTATGGGATGAGCTACCTAAACAACTTCGTATAGATTTTGCTGTAGTTCCACTTGCGTCATGGCTTAGACGTTTGAAAGAAACAATTTGCTCCACTGAATATTAGTGTAACTCCAGACGGGTACAGTCATGTTGTTGTTAATATTATTATCATTAATGGCATGATTGTTTTGTTAATGACAGAAGGTAATTTTATGACTATTTATTTCATCCAAGCTGGTGTTCATATCATTAGCTAAATTTGTTTATTCATTTATTGCTTGCTGATTTTTAAATATTTATTTGCTGCTTCTTTTTTGACTTGACTTATTTTCAGCTTGGATTTGCCATTATAATTTTAAGGTATTTTTGTTTGTTTTGTTCTGTTTTGTTTTGTTTAAAAAAATATATATATATATGACAATCCTGTATATATACAGGTATAATATTTATTTAATTTTACATTATATTCATAACTGCACTGAAGGCAATTATCTGTATATATATTTATTTATTTATCTATTTTTCAATCATAACTTAACCAGTTTACTTGTATATTGCTTGCTTATTTTCCGGCTGTTTATTTGCTATTTGTTTAAAAACCTATTTTTTTCGACTGATTCTTAATTTGCAAATTTCCTTTCTTTTCAGCTTGTATTTACCAATTCTTTACTTAATGAAATCTTAAAGGTCATTTTTTTTATATTAATGTTGTTGTAATCATCCCTTCCTATTTATTTTTACAATTTACATTTTCGTCGGTTTGTGTCCCTTCTTTTTTCTTTAATTTGTGAAAATGATAATCCTGTATAATTAATTTTACTTATATTTATAACTGTACAGTTTAATTATTATGTTTTGGTAAAGGTTGTTTATTTATCTAGTTTTTTGGGGCAGCAGGTCTTTGGATCACAGTAATTGTTACTTTTGTTGCTCCTTGCCTATTTTGTGTATTGCAGGAATGGCTAAATAAATAATAATAATAATAATTGTTTTCACTCCAGCCCGGAAGTGACGTTGCGGCGACCGACAGAATAGTGGCCACCTAAGGGACTGACAAAAAATGGCCAGAATGAACAGGTGGCGCTAATACAGAGATTCGGTGGGCACATGCATTTAGATGCACGTCTATAGTAGAAAAACAGCAAAGAATGAAGTTTAATTTGGGCATGATTTTCGTTCACTGGTCGCCACTGAGATGTCACATGCAGAGTCTATGGGACATGGCAGCTGCAGAGAAAGTGTTTTGAAGGAAACTTTTGAATGTTTGTCACTTATCAATTCACTTCCCTTCAACACTTGTTGGTGTCTATTGAGTCATTCATATTAAGGATTAGTGGCAACCAGTAAGGCCAAACAAAATAAATGGTGTGTTTACGGTCACCCGACCTACCTGGAATTTTTGAGGCCAAATTACCGACCTCAAACTTTTTATTGCCAATTTTCAAGTTGATAATTTTAAATGAGCACTATTTGCAATAATTTCCAACGAACATAAAATTTTCTGTACTTGTACATGAACATGGTTAATAGTATTTAGTGAGTTTCAAACATTGCAAAACAACACGCAAATGCATGAACTGAAATGTTTAAAAAAATAAAATTATTTTTCTACCTACCTACCTACCTGGATTTTTTTAAAGCTGTTACCGTAAACGCACCATTTAATTTGTTTGGCCTAAAGAGAAGTCTTTCCCAAATATATTTTTTTTGGTGTAATTAAGTTGACATCAAAATCTTTACATAACAGCCTTATTATGCATGACTGAATAAAGCTTCTGTGTGCTGAAAATCTCCACTCTCAGATTGACTGTTTTTTTGCTCGGTGTACAATAAGAAAACAAAATTATATCCGAAAAGCCCCTATTTACCTCTGATGGAGGGATTTATGCCAGAGTGTCCCACACAGCAGAAGCATTGCGGCTCCATTCCCCAATGCCAACATGAGAATACGCGTAGCATGATCAGTGGCCTGAAATGAACCAATCCCAGCAACACAGACAACACGCAGAACGAACATGCCCCATCGCGATGCGAATGCGTCGTGGATCGCAGCGACACTGCAGAGTTGAGGCAGGAGCCAGACTAGACAAAGCTTCTCATAGCCTGTAAGTTGCTGCTGGCCCAGGATAGGGAACCAGATCGTTGGAAGTAGAGCTTGGAAGATGGACCAAAAAATGAACCCTGTAAAAAACAAAAAGCAATTGTTGAACCATAAGTGGGTTGGATTTAAGAGTCACAGAAATTCAATTTTGCTGATGGATATAACTGCTGATAAAACCATAGGGGCAAGAATTTAGGACAAGAATTGAGGAGTTGATCAGGGCTTCAGACCTAGAGTGGAAAACATATCAGACAGGCTGAAAAATGTCAAGTATTTCCTCACAAAATCTTTTATCTCACTCAAACATTTGGGTTTTTCCAAATTTTGGGTACCGTGGCCGAGCGGTTTAGGTCATTGACTCGCAATCATAGGTGAAAACTTGGGGTTGCAGGTTCGAACCTCCCCATGGCTACGGTACCTGTACCCTTGGGCAAGGCACTCAACCACACTTGCTCCATCCTTTGGAAGGGATGTAAAGCCGTTGGTCCAGTGTGTTAGGTAATGGAACGCACTCTAAAGATCCCAGAGCATTCTTTCGTGAAGAGCAAGGGGGATCATCCCCGGTGTCTCTGGCCATTTCTAATTCTAATTCTTCATGGGTTTCCTCACGCTTGCGAGTGACAGTGCAATGAGCACTATTGAGGAATCCTTGGTATGAATACCAGAAAGAAATAATAATAATAATAATAAAAAATAATCAAATCTGCACTTACCGCTGCTTGCCGAGTCATATAATAGAAAAACAAGTTCTGATCAATTTCTCAACTATTACCGTTAGACTTTGTGCATGAATTCTCAACTGGCGAATACGTATTTGTATGGAATTATTTCCCAGGAATGGCCTGATTATGTTCTGTAATAAAACATGCAAAAATGCTAGCTTGATGATATTAGATAAAAAAAAAAAAAAATTAAGATGAACAATTTTACAAATTTATTACGGAAAAAAAGGGATTTTTCAGAGGTTTAGTGTCCGTGTATGATAATAGGAATTTAATCCAAAATAAAATAGTAAATACTAGTCTAGTAGTAGGCCTACATGTACTTCAGTTCTATAAGGTTATTTCTATATCTAGGAAACAACGCATACAGAGCGCCCTCTATTGGTCGTCTCACCCAGAACGGTTTCAGAGAGCAACTCTCGCAAGAAACTCCTTGGTATGACAGGGAGCGGTTTGGGTTTTTCTTCTTCCTTGGCCTGCGGAGGATTCTCCTCAGTGTTTGGAATCGCATCCTTTGTTTCTTCTTGCGGAATATCACCCCGGTGCGTCTTTTCAGCTTCCGTTTCTTTCGTCGCTACTTTTTCTTCACCGCTGGGCGTCGCCATCTTGAAAGATAAGTGCGCCCTCTTTTGATTACTTCTGGGGTTAAACTGGTTTCCGGTCCACATACCCCACGGCGGTAGTACTATTTACCGGAAAACACCAGAAAACACCGGAAAACATACTACATACCGGAAAACATACTAAATACCGGAAAACACCGGAAAACAGTATTTTATGGTGTTTTCTGCAGGTAGTGGGGGTGGTGTTTTAAGTGCTTTCGGGTGTTTTCCGGTATTTAGTATGTTTTCCGGTGTTTTCCGGTATTTAGTGTGTTTTCCGGTGTTTTCCGGTATTTAGTGTTTTCCGGTATTTAGTATGTTTTCCGGTGTTTTCCGGTGAGTTTTCCGGTGTTTTCCGGTGTTTTCCGGTATATAGTATCACCCGTTTTCTGCATATGTAGAATAAGTGGATTAGAAACCAGTCTGTGAAAATTGAGATTGTTTTTGTTATTGCACTGGCTGCGCTGACTGGCAATCGATCTCCCCCTTTGTTTTGCGACCATTCTTTCTGTGAATCTGCATGCTAAATTGCCAAAAGAATACCGGCTTTAGTTCTAGTTTATGGTTCACGTTGTACTGAATGTGCTGTGGGCGTAAAATGTAAAATTAAGCCTGTGTTTTTTTGTCGGCAAGTTTTTCAATATTCATATTGATTATTGTGGCAGCGCATGCAGTATGCATAAACCACCATACATGACCATAACATAACCATGAAAAAATATCAATTGTTGCGACCCCCTCCCCCTCCCCCCGGCTACCTCACCTAAGAGGTGGGGATTATCACTTTTCGCGTGACAAAATCTGCACCTCTGGGGCAAAATTTAGGTGACAAAAAACCCCACCCACGGGTTCAAAACATGCACGTCATGCTAGTAAATCATAAATGACTCGGATGCACAGCAGACATTTTTAATTCAGTGGGTAAAAATTCCCACCTTGGGGAAAAAAACATGACCAAATGCCACCTAAGGGGTGGGGCAGCATGGGGAGGGGGGACAATTGATATGCATTAGTCCGCATTGGGCTTTTGTGTATTACATGTATTTGAAATATGACAACAATAATGTCAACTCGTTAAGTATAATTATGGGTATTATGGTCCCAATGGAGTGGGTGTCTGTGCATGGTAATCCTTCTGCTGAAATGTTTGTAAGTTTAAACTTGACAAGCATATTTTGTGTGTTTGCCTTCAGATCACCTGTAGAAATGGTTAATTGCAAATGACGGCAGAAACGTCCCGTCCATCTGTTGCCGCAATGGACGATCCCATTTCAATTGACGGGGAGAAATTCTGCTCTCACAACCACGCCGAGCGAACATTTAGCAAAATGCAGGTTTACCTCCAGCGGAAGCAGTTAACGGACGTTGTGTTAATCGCTGGGGATGTCCGTATACCAGCTCATCGACTGGTACTCTGTGCTGTTTCGGACTACTTCGCTGCTATGTTTACCAATGACGTTGTGGAAGCGTCGGCCGGGGAGGTTGAGCTAAAAGAACTTGACCCACAAGCTCTTAAAGCTTGTATTCAATACATCTATACAGGTAATTAGTCTTTTGCATGTTTAACATGAATAGCGTCTGGTAAACTGACGTACTTCCTTTCACATGCCTACTAAATTTTTGTTGCTATGTTGTTCACCGTAGGAGAGAATGGCATTTAATCAAATTGGTCATGTTATGCTGAAAAGAAACAATTTGTATACTTTCCCGAAATTGACTATCTCTTCGTAGCAAAATTTCCGGCAACATTTTTATTTACTTTGCAGTTTTTCCAAGAGGAATGCAGAATGACAAACGTAATGGAACAAAATGCCACAATACATTAAAATAACCTTCAATTGCAGAGCGCAGACATACACTGTGTTTACAATATGTGCAAGTGTAGTGAAATTTGACACCAAACGCCCCATGTTACAAGCGTCCTGATTGGCCCAGAACGGCGTCAAAATGTCTGTCGCTGCTTCCACAATGAAATAGGCCGAATTTCAACAGGGCTCACAATCGGACGTACGAGTAGAGAAGTCCATTAAAGAGGCCCTGTTGCAGAAGGAAATGAAAGGACCGTCTCGTATTACAGATTCAACTATATAGACCAATCCGGTAACTAAGGTCTCCTTCCCTGCATATCCGCCATAGCTGGGGGGCGTCCAGTGCATGGGCTGTGCGTTTTGTGTTGCTGTTAGAACGAAAAGTGCTCATCCATTACATGCACGAACGCGCCTCCTTCGCGTACACGCGACGCGCCTGCCTTTGCGCACACAACCTACAAAGACGCGCAACTTGTTCGAAGTAAACAAATGCAGCTTCAGCAACTGCAAAAACATGCAGTTCATTCAGTGGAAGCCCCCCAGCTATGGCGGATGTACAGGGAAGGAGACCTTAGTTACCGGATTGGTGTATATGTAATAACTAATTTCTCAGTTCTGCAAATCCAGTAAAATTCTTTCATTTTTTTGTCAATCTAAACAGGAGAAGCCTTGTTGAAAGAAGAGAGCGTTGAGAATCTGCTAGCAACAAGCCGCATTCTGCAGTTATCTGAAGTCACAGAAGCCTGCTGTAGCTATCTCGTTAAACAGCTCCATCCCTCCAACTGCCTTGGTATTAGGTCATTCGCCGACTCACAGGGTTGCGCTGATCTCCATAAAGTTGCTCACAACTATACTATGGTATTTATTTGGTTGGTTTTGGTCCATGTTTTTTTGGGAGAACTCATACCATTTTCGTATGAAATTTGTAACTGACTCTTACATGTACCTAACTCGTAGTATACTCATAATGTACTCGTAGATCTTGTGGCACCAGGGGTTTTACCAAAAGTTTCCCAAATTCGCCAACTCTTGAAGCTCATGTCTGAGATTTTTCCGTGCACGTGAGTGTACCTTAAACTAAAGGCACAGGCTTGTCAGCAATGCGCGCGTGCCAAATTCCTACCACGAAATACGCAGCTCTATAGCAAAGACATGGAGCTGCGTATTTCGTGGCACAAATTTGGCGCGCGCGCATTGCTGACGAAAGATTGCCTTTAAGCAAAGATTGCCTTTAAGAAAGATTTAGCTACCAACCATTAAATTACAAGAAATTTATAATCCATTTGACAAAACTTGAAATGTCTCTACTAAAAACACTGTTGATATTTATTTGGATGCTTACCCGTGTCTTTTGTCATGACACCAGAACTGTATTTCCTCCATCAGGAACATTTCTGCGAGGTGACCCAAAATCAGGAATTCCTACTGATGAATCACAATGACGTCTGTGAACTGTTCTCCAGTGATGATCTCAACATACCTAATGAGGAAATAGTATACTTCGCATTGCTCTCATGGGCCAATCATAACATGGCTGAACGTCGCAAGCACATCGCCAAGATCATGACGCACATACGACTGCCATTGCTTTCGCCACAAGTAAGTGACTTTGAGATAATTTTGATGCAAGGAAAAAAGAATTCCATTTAAGGATTATATGGACGGATGTAATAATCTGCAAATATAACATGATTTGCGGGTAAAAAGTCAATATTATAACACGGCTCTTTCTGATTCTTTATCCTGACTGGCTGAATCACAGTCACGCGGAGTTCACTAATATAGGCTAGTGCATGAAATTTGTCCCATCATGAACTAGACGCATATATCAAATTGGCAAGTTTGGGGAAAGTGCTGCATTTAACAAATTATTCCTTGGAGAAGCATTCCAAAATATATTTGAAAAAAACAATGAAGAAAAATCACATTAAAAAAATGTATCTTTATAGTTCCTCAGCGACATCATCGATAACAACAGCCTATTTCAAGGGGAAGAAGAATGCCAGCGTCTTATCTTTGAAGCCATGAAGTACCACCTCCTGCCTGAACGGCGCCCTCTAATGCAGAGCTCACGTACAAGACCGCGCAAATCGACAGTCGGAACTCTGTATGCTGTAGGAGGAATGGACAGTACTAAAGGTTTGAGGCATTTGTATGTTATTGCAAAAAGTGTTCAATTATGGTTGGACTTTTTTTGCCATTAAAAGAACGGTTCTCGGGTCTGATAACAGCTTCAAACGCGAATTTCAATAAAACATTGTAATATTGGGCCGAATTCATAAAAACTACCAATTGCTTTTTCTAATCTAGGCTTTAATTTACACTAGTTTCGACCAAGCAAAAGCTTCCCAAAGTTTGCTCAAGTTTGCTTATCACACAAGATTTACCATTATAAACCCTTATCAACTCAGTTATGTAATGCTGTTCCTGTTTTTAAATGTTTTCCAATTATGTAGTCTTTAAATAACCTTTATCTAAAAATCAGTGCACTTGAAGGGACTTGCATGGCCTTGAGATGTCTTTTTTTTCTTCAGGTGCAACTAGTATAGAAAAGTATGATCTACGTACCAACACATGGACTCACATTGGCAACATGAGCGGGCGTAGGTTGCAGTTTGGCGTGGCAGTCTTCCAGGATAAGCTTTTCGTTGTGGGTGGTCGCGACGGTCTGAAGACACTGAACACTGTGGAGTGCTACAACCCGGTGGGCAAGTCATGGAGCATGCTGACCCCTATGGGGACACATCGACATGGTCTGGGTAAGTAAACCTATCAACTGTTCAGATTTCTGACAAAAAGAAAAAAGAAATACTGTGGAGTACTGTGGCCGAACAGTTTGGGTCATGGACTCGGCCCCCAGTTGGACAAACATAAGGTTTGATGCTTGTCTATGGTACTTGTACCCTTGAGTGGAGCTGCCTGAAACTTCCACCCTCTTTTTTGACTAACGGGTTGACTATAAGCAAGGGTCTCCATTTGTCTAACAGGTGTTGGTATGCTAGAAGGTCCGATGTATGCCGTTGGTGGTCACGATGGTTGGAGCTACCTATCGTCTGTTGAGAGATATGACCCACAGAGCAAACAGTGGAGCTATGTGTCCTCCATGTCTTCACCTAGGAGCACTGTAGGAGTGGCGGTACTAGATAGCAAGTAAGCTCTTTAATGTTTATGTATTGAGTGTATGATTTCCTAACTGATGCATTCACTATTGTATATGCTTAAAGAATTTCAAAACCAGGAATCATCTACATGTATACGTGTACAACCTGTATGAATGAAAGATTGCTGTATGTCGAAAAAGACGAGTCATTCTCAACTGTCTATTTGTAGATTTTCAAAATGTTTTAATACTTCTAGTACCTTTCAATAGAAATTTATTCAGAAACATTGGGTCGTATTTATAGAAAGTAGCATTTGCCTTTACTACAAATTTTATTAGCATTTACTCGTGTTTGTATGAATAAAACTAAGCAAATGCATTTGCTAAATACTGAAAGTATTTGCTAGACCGCTAGCATTTGCTTCGTTTTGTATGAATAAGAGAAAGTAAGTGCTACCATTTTCACTATTTACTATTTCTACTGGTGGATGCTGAAAAGTAAAAGTAACTTTTATTCATATAAATCGAAGCATTTGCTTAAATACTATACTTCATGCAGTAAGATTATGTAAAGGAATTTTGTTGAAGGTCATGGTCTCATGGAAGAAAATTTTTGGAGATTATCTTTTCTTCTCCCTGTAATCTGTTGAATTATTTCTTGTTTTTTGTACTCCAGATTATATGCTGTTGGAGGGAGAGATGGCAGTGCTTGTCTGCGGACCGTTGAAATGTACGACCCTCACATCAACCGCTGGACCATTTGTTCCCCTATGAGCAAGCGCCGTGGTGGGCTCGGTGTGGCCGTGTGTAATGGTTGTCTCTACGCTATTGGGGGACATGACACCCCTAGTCAGCAGTCATCCAGGCAGTTTGATTGTGTAGAGAGGTAGGATTTTCAGTGTGTACATGATAGAAACAGTGAAAGTTTTATGGTGTATGTCAGTGGACAGGTTTGATTGTGTAGAGAGGTAGGATTTTCAGTGTGTACACATCAATAGAGGTTTAGATGCATGTTAAATATATGGGTCTTTCCAGAAATTAGGGGTTTGTTTTTTTGTAAATTCAGGACACTCTTTAAATGCCTTCTATCTCAAAGAGTGAGTACATAAAATACAATTCATAAAATTGGTAAAGGCGTGTGCACACTATCGCGGAGAATCCATGCTTGTACGCTGCGCTTATGGAAGACACACAAATCTAACCACCGGTACCGACAGCGGTACCGGTGGTTCTTTTTAGTGGTACCGTCTGCACGAAGGGAGAAACCACAATCTTTTTCCTTTCATGCAGACTGTACCGCTATTAGATTTGTGTGTCTTCCCTTACTGCATTGCATGAGCTCTGAACAAAATTTAACAAATATTTTGCTCTGTTGTAAAGGTACGACCCTCGCTCCGATGTTTGGTGCACACTAGCCCCAATGAGTTTTTGCCGTGACGCTGTGGGCATTGCCGTGCTAGGCAATCGTATCTTTGCTGTGGGAGGGTATGATGGCCAGACGTACCTCGACTCCGTGGAAAGCTATGACCCTCTCTCTGGTGAATGGAGTCTGGTAAGTTTGATCATTCATTTTTAACCCTAACCATCCAAAGAGAGTTTGAACTTCAAGTGTAAATTTCTATTAGGCTGCTGCACACATTTGTGATTTGCTGGCTCACTGGCCTATTGGTCCATCGGTAGTAAATATATCGGAAAGGCTGGTTGCAGTAAAATTGCAAGTTTACAGTAAATAAACCCTTTCACGGTTATACGAATGCATTGTTAGGTCACTGTGCATTAGCTATGATCCGCGCACGCACACGGCAACGCGTGTTCGAAGTGCCCCGTGAACAAGATGGCGTCCATAACCGTGAAAGGGTTTATTGCAATCCCGCAAAAGTGGTTGGGACAAGTTGAACTAAATATACTCACCCTGCTCCGCTCCCCTTGTCAATGTTGTCCAGCTGAAGTTTTGTCCAGGATTGCAGCTAAAAATTAGGGGAAAAAAAGAATACTTCAAAAACAAATAACTTGTCGGTTGACCGAGAATTATGAAATTGTGTGGACTTGTCAGGATTTATGATGGCATTGTGTTGGGCTTGCGATGGCCTCGCAATGGCCTCAAGATGAAAAATGTCATATTTGTCTAAATCATGGAATGTGCTATGAAGTTTCTGTACAGTGTGACGCTTATCATGTGTTTGGTTTTTAAAAAACTATTAAAAAAACACCCAAAAACACAAAAAAAGGAGGACAACTAGTGCACACTAGTTGAAATGATGATAATTTGCCACATGGTGCCTCCACAAAACATTCAAATTAACACCTGGAAAGTATCCCTCTTTCATCTTTGCATTTAGGTATCGTCCCTCAATACCGGTAGAGCTGGTGCTTGTGTTGTGCATGTTCCCATCCTCTGATGTGTGCTGACGAGGTCAAAGGTGAATCTACCAAAGGTTAAAGGTGACCTTTATAACAGGGTATTTTGTACTCATTTTATTTATTACCAACGTACTAGAGGCCCACCTGTTTTTGTGGGTGTATAGGTTTTCTTCCTATTTTTCTGTTTTAGTATAAGTCGCTGTAGAAGTGTGATGTTGTGCGAAATCATATTTAAAGGCACAGGCTCGTCAGCAATGCGCGCATGCCAAATTCGTGCTACAAATTACGCAGCTCCATAGCAAAGGCACGAGCCTGTGCCGTTTAATGGCGTTGTGTCCAAACAACTGAATTTGTTGCTGTACCATTTAAATGAGAGATTTAGACTGATGTCTTCCAATTAAATTTACACAAATATATACTGTACACATTTTTTATACCGAGCAACTGAAGAAACACAAACATTTTCTCAATTTTTTAATTGGAAAAAAAGAAAAAAAAAGTCAACCAGAAGAGTATAAATTTTCATCACAGTCATGCATAATGAAGCTGTTATGTGAATATTTCGATGCCAACTTAACTACATCATATATTAGGAAATTTTCAAATGTTGATTAAACTGACAATTTGTGTACTAATAAACATATGCAAATGTTATTCCAAGAAAATGGGCAGGGAATAAAAAGAGGGTATTTACCGCTACATTACGAATATAGTCCTAAGACTAGAATGGGACAGTGTTTTGTACGTAATTAGACTGCGGACTTCACTCAAGGGGGCCGTTATTTTCATTTTTCTAATGGTAAAAAAATGGACCAGAAACATTGCTAGCACTGCCAGCACGACGGATAGGTTGTTTGGACACACCCGGGTAATCGCAACCTCGTAGCATATGACGTGACCACTTCTACAGCGATTAAAAGAAAATGTCTAGCTTTACACCAAAATACTTAAATGAGATGCTAAAAAGAACGTGTCTCCATATCACGTTAATTAACTGAGTCAATTTTTTTGAAATGTCATAGTTTCATTTGTCGAGACCATTCCTCTATATACCAAAAATTTGTATCAGAAGATTTGAAATGTTACACATGTACTTGAGGATTTATTTTCTGTTTTGGAGTTTTTGCCCACAAAGAAAGTTTTTCTACCAAAAAAGTATGTGTGTAGTTTTATATAATTCTAGTCATCTTCCCATTTTACTCCCCAGTGCAAAGAAACACTTTTAACATAACTTCATTTCATAGTTTTTCCCCCAATTGTATGTGTTGTATGAGAAAAGTGTGTTTATGTTAAGGTATGTGGTGCTGTAAACAGATGTGAATTTTTAAACAGGTAAGGTGAACACATTTACTAACTTGACTACTTTTGAGAACTTACATTTGTATCACAAATATTTATTTACTTATAGAGCCTTTGCACGGCGGCCATGACAGGGGGCAGTCACATTGTCACCGTGCGTCATACATGAGTAGGTGCTTTGTGGTTCTATTGTTACATCATTTACATAAAAAAACCCTGCCCCCTGTCATGGCCGCTGGTGCAGCAGCTCTATTGAGTATGTGCATCCACTGGGCTATCTTAGTCTGTAGACCTGTTGGATTACTTGCAAAAATTTAGTAGGAGTGTCAGAATCAGGGTTGTAGTCGAGTCTGTCAAAAGTCCAGTAACAAGAAGCAAAGGATGAACACGCACAAAAGAATGCTTTTGTTGGAGTTCATTTGAATACTGTAAAAGCTGAAATATTCGTGGTGGTTTTATTTTCGCGCACCAGACAGAGCCCGCGAAAATAATAACCCGCGAAAATATTGTTTGCAACAATTGTGGCGATCCCTGAAACAAAACATAATTTCCATCCGCGAAAATAACAACTCGCGAAAATGTCAGTGATGTTGAAGTGCGTGAAAATATCTGTACGCGAAAATATTGGCTTTTACAGTAGCTTGTAACTTGAATTAAGACCCAAGGACTTATGATGGACTCGACTACAACCCTGGTCAGAATAGTACTCGCTAAAAGTGTATCCTTAAAAAATTCCTGGAACAATGGCACTACAGAATGTTGGTAAACTAGCCTGCATAAATTTTAGACCAAGTGGATGCCTCAATGCTTTATAAAATCCATGCATGGTTTTTGTGTAAAATGAATGCTTAAAAATTAGCACCAGCTGTTAATTTTTAAGGCACCTTCAAATGCTTATTTTCTGCAGAATGATACAAGTACCATTTTGAACAGAAAAACAACAATTGTGGTATGTGTTGTACCATTGCCATCAAAATGTTAAGAATTTACATGTCATGGTGGTGGAAATTATCTTATTCTATATTTTAACTGTTTTCCACTCTTTTTGGAGGCACTTTATCACTAAATCTTGGGTGAAATTATGTACTTTTTACAGTTGTTTGTTTCAGGTTAACACAATGCCACAAGACATTGCCAAAGTAAAGTACGTTGAGTGTAACTACATGTAGGCCTATCCTATCATGTATTAAATTAAACTTATTCTTTACGAACAAATATTTATGTTATAATTATTTTAAGTGTTCAATTACATACAATTTTGTATTTAGAGGATAAGTGTCCTGCAGCCGATTTCACAAAAAATTGCGTAGCTTGCGCAACTTTTGAAAATGGCGTGAGCCCCATAGGCTTGCGTGTAATTATTACAGGAATGTTGCGCAGCTTGCACAATAAAGTTGCGCAAGCGGGCTTACGCAGTACGTAAGGGTTCGTGAAATCGGCTGCTGGGAATTAGTTGTGGGTAAGCAAGTCACTGGCACAGACCTTATTTTATTCACCCAAGCAATTTTCTATCGTGTTTCCTGTGTCACTGCGTTATAGAATGTGTACTACTGACTAATGACACTACATGCATTCCAAGTCTTGTTGCAATATGGGGCTGCGTCCGAATAATTTGGCTGTGGACATGGCTGAACGACTGTTGTCCGTGTGATTCAGACATACATGTACCTACGACCCTCTTTGCGCTCTCAATCATTGAAGGAAAATTAATTAGTTACCAAGTGCTGGGTTACAGAAGATAAGGATCAATGCAATTACCTGTTTCCAACTGTAACAACTTGTTACATCACAAACTCTAAACTGCTTCCATATTGACCAAAGTTAATTATCTACTCTAAGGTATTTGACAAAATGTGTGCCCTTCTGTTTCAAAAATACAAAAAAGTTAGGCTTGAAGTTGTCGTGCTAAGTACGTTTGCTTCAGGTTGCCATTTTTATTTTCTCACTTAGGCCACAAAGCTGCTCATCGTTTTTTTTCTATGGCTTGAAATTCGCAAAATCACATCTGCAGCCCACTCGTCAACAGTCATAGCCACATCCGTAGCCACATTCAGATAGACGCGGCCTATGGCTATAGTTTCTGAATACAGAGTCTGGCACCTTCACAATCAACAGGGGGCTTTTCCAAATCTCGGCTTCGTCTCTGTCTCCGTCTCCGTCTCAATGTGGTTTACATGGAGCCTGAGCCTGAGCCCAAGTCGAGATTTGGAAAAAGGCCCAGGTTACATTTTATAGAAATGCACTTCTGGGTGAATACAATTTATTAAGAAGTTAACATACAGTAATTTCAATTTTTCAAAGAAGTCAAACCCCGCAGGAAATGTATTTTTTTATCATTGTTTGTACGTACAATTTGTAGTACTTTTGGGTATCATTGTATCACCTAAACTGCCAAATGCAACCTACTTCCAGAAGAGAAACTGAATATAATTGTTAATTTTCTGTTGTGAAATGAATGTATCAATTTTTAGAGTGTAATAAAATGTATGTAATTGTCAAGTTGATATGTGCAAAATGTTCAGGTTGATTTGGTGTCCCACAAAGAAGCATAAATTATGTGTGTTCTACGTTGTGGTTTTCTTTACAACGGATGGAATGCTTTTTTTTGCAGTGGAAATAATCTGTGACAATGACGTCATGTGGCATTTCGCTTCTTGCTTGATCACAAATGATTTTGCCTTCTGGTATGGACTTAAAGGGGTAGCTCCGTCATGCACTCATGCTAGAGGCTTCAGACAAAGTATTGCCTGTAACTCGGGGCACACTAACACCACAATGACCACCTAGAATTAGCCTTTCTTCAAGACAAGTTGAACAAGAATAGCTTTTTTGCATATGTCTGGCTTATCTGCAAACGAATATGAACATGGGTATGCTATGCATCCTGTCCCTCAAATCGTCCACATACTCATGTACATATGTACAGTGCACTTCCACAACCGTGGGCCTGTCCTTCCAGGAACCAACCAACCAGATCTAGTTGCACCGCTGTCTCCCAAGCACGAGCAGGGTTGGTATTACCGTAGGCCTATAGGGCTTTAATCATGCATATAAGCCATGATCATATTTTGGGAGACGGTGCAGTTAAGCCGCTCCACCATTCCATCAGATTGTGGGTGGAATGGCATATAGTGCAGGTCTTGTGAACCTCAAGCAACTTGTTCCGTGTGGACCTTTTGGGGATAAGTGAATTGCATGATGACCTGCCCGACAAGGACCTTTACCGCCACCAGGTATGAGATCGGGTATGAACAAATTTAGAAAGACCCCCACCCATTCAATTGGTGGAGATGCAGATGAAAAACTATTAACAAAATATTAACCTTTTTACTTGGCAAACATTTTTTTAAAGCCACTGCCAAATGGTTTTGGGTATGAATTCCATTCACTGGTCGCCACTGAGACGCCGTGTGTCAAGTCTGTGGAACAGGGCAGAAAGTTTTAGTATTTTCAAGGAAATTGTTGATTGTTTTTCACTCCTAAAATAACCTCCCTTTAACATATTAACACGTTGTGGTGGTTATTGAGTCATTTAGGTTAATAAGTGGCGACCAGTAAACGGAATTCAATTCAGGTTTTGTACGTGAGGCCTAAGGGATCCGTCTTTCAAAAACAAAGACAATTCATCAACCATATTAGAAAGGTATAAGCACTATAAGTACTACTAGCCTAACGTAAATGTCAGCATAGTCGCCAGCAGGTCCGCGACATCGCCATGATTTGATGAACAATGGCTAATGAATAGGGTGGCGACCTCAAGGACCTGGCGACTATGCCGACATTTACGTTACAGTTCAAACAGTTAGTTTGACGCCACAGCCCTTCCGCGTGGCGTATCGGGTGCCGCACTACATTGAGGCTCGTGTACTAATAATTGTCCACAAAAAGCACAATTTGTTTTACCTGTTTTCCCGCCCTTGTCGTGACGCCGCTGTCATCAGTCGCTCGGCCTTTTCGTGAGTCCTCAACATAACACCCGGCGTCGGAATAACACCACAAACTCGTTTTCTGGTTCGATTTTGGAGAGACACGTACTGCCGTCTTTGCTTTCACGTGTTGCACTCAGCGAAAACGAACAGCGCGCGAAGAGAAGACAAGTGTCCTCAGCGAATGGCCGTTGGCCGGGTCTCCCAATCTTCCGGCAGGGGCCGGTTTCCCGCCAACGTGTTTTTAGAACCGCGGTGGCACATTGGCACTGATTGGCACAGCTCCCCGTTACAATGTATGCTGTCTCATTCAAGACATTGTTTTCATGTAGACATTGCTAAGGCATTGAAAAGCTGCTGCTAAGGGAAATGTTTTATGATAAAATGATTTTTTTTTTAAAATGTGTATACAATCAAAAATGTGGTATATGAATAGTGTGTATAGGCCTATACCCATAAATGAGCACAAAGTCCTTTTTAAATATAAATATCGGAATAAATGTGTCAAAACACTGAAAATTAGTTATTACATGTACTATTTATTAGCAGATCCTTATCTGTATACTGATTCTCATACATTGACACACAATACAAAATATAATCATTTAAAATTTAATAAGGATACACCATTAACGTAAAGTAAATCCACGATTACATTCTTTGCAGTATTGCACATTAACATTATAAGTCCCCATTTTCTATATAAAGAAATATTTGTAACATTAATTTGGAATGTAATGATAAACCAAAATTCCCCAAATCTACAATTTTCTACAAACGAGCATGACCAAATCACATTTTTCAAAACCCCATTTTCCCCATGGGTGTTGAGATTTTTATACCGTATCGTTTGTCATATTTTTCTCATTACCATTCTGAAATCTCGCATTCTTAATCTGTGTATTTTCAAGGATACCGACGTCCAAAAACCACCGATGTTTTGTAAACTAATTTATCCGGTTCCACAAGGCAGTCAGCAAAATTTACTCCAACGTTTTTGCTTCCACATCCAAATTGGAGATTGCAAATTTACTGTTTGGGAAGGTATTTTACATGATTCTTTTGTTAAAATGGAATCTACTTTCTGGAAAAATATGAACACGCGTACGCTCCTTTAAGGACAAATATAGCATTATAATACACATTTTAAACAAAATTCATAAAGGCCCAAAATACCATTTGCAAGATGAAAGATTTTATGGATTTTTTATTTTTTAAAATATCGGACAGAAAATTACATTTGAAGTTTGTTTTTCCTTTAAACCATTTCTTTTCTTTTAGCATAAAACGGCCAAATCCTCTAGATAGCAGGGTTGTAGTCAAGTCCATCACAAGTCCCTGGGTCCTAATTCAAGTCACAAGCTATCCAAATTAACTCCAACAAAGGGATTCTTGTTACTGGACTTGTGCGGGACTTGTCACAGACTTGTGATGGACTCGACTACAACCCTGCTAGACAGTATGTAAAAGGTCATCGCTGTTCAACACCACCCATGAAAGATTTAATCTATTTTTAATCATACAGGTTTTTTTAAATACGTTTATAAATATACAGGTTTTTTAAACCCCAAGAAAGAATACTTTATACTATATGTAATACTATTACAGTTAAAGGGTAAAACATATCTAAAGGGGAAATACTCCCTGAATTTTATTTTTATTAATAATTTATTTAAGGGAAATTCATAGATGCATAGTTGTCGGCCATTTTTAATTTGACATATCAATTCATAAATACTAACAAACATTCAAAATTGCTGCGATTAGGAAAGCCTGTAACTTTGATTTGAATGAACACGACCAGGTTTGATCCAAATATTTTTGGAAATTTGGCACACATTATGCACAAGTTTATTATTAATTCTGAACTAAAATTATCTCGATAGAATGACATTTAAAATACTGTTTTCTACTATATAAACCCTAAGGAAGCAGCACAAGGCTAGGAGTGATCTGGTCTTGAAGGAGCATGACCAGATCACTTTTTGTTTATCTCCCCACTTACTTCATGGGTGTTGATATTTTAATATCGGTGTCATATTTTTCTCATTACTATTCTGAAATTCTGCGCTCTTAATCCGTATTTGTTTTTGAGGATATTGTAAAAAAAAACACCAATGTTTTGTAAACTAATTTATCAGCTCATATAAAGCAGTGCAGTGATTACAAACCCTTTTGCTTTTGGAGATTGTAAATCTCCTGGTTTTTTTTCCATGGATAGTGTATTGGGGAGGTATTTTATACGATTATTAGGTGAGAACGAAAATCTTCTGGAAAAATCTGGTTAAGCTTGATTTCAAATGAGCTGTTTATACACTACATATAAAGCAGGCCTCCCACTGTGCGATTTTGGCCACGAATTTCCTACGAATTGGTACGATTACCAGAGACTGTCCATAGACTCTACACACAATCGTAGCTAATCGTACCTAATTCGTAGCCAAAATCGCACAGTGGGAGGCCCGCTTAAGAGCATGTGGGCAATCCAGCTATACATTTATGTATTTTAATGTACATTATACACCATGGCAGTGTGTGTTTTGAGTACCAAAGTCCCTTCAAACACTTCATCAGGGTTTTTGGCCAAATGAAACCCTTCATTCATGTCTACTTTGGACTATTGCCAAATTTTCTTAAAGCCTACATTCACAACCAATACAGAATTACATTTCTGGAACAACTACATGTAAAAGTACTTTTTGCGACTGAGACTATAGGACATTGGCCCGCAAAGTTGGATCGCCCCCCGCCCCCGAGCCTTTTTACGAGTTAACGTGCGTAAACTTTACTCCAAACTCTCTCTACTTTGCTTTTTCCTCATATTTACGCATGTTATCGTGTGAAAAGGCCAAATGTGAAAATACCACAAGTATATGCTATAACTCTGATACAGACAATTTAAAAATAATAATCAAACGAGTTATATTGAAAGACATACTTGCAGGGTTAACTGAATACTGCCCTGCACTGCACATGCATCGCTATAAATCTTGTGACCTTCTTAAATTTTCAGTTTGAAAATTGGAGAATCTTTGCAACTTGGAAACGTCATTGATTATCTTTGCTCTTTAATATATACATGTGTTAAACAACACAAATTACAATTTTATATTTGCAAGATTATATCTCTTTCGGAAAAAGCGGTTTGGAGGAAATTTTACAGTTAAATGAGGCACTTAAAACTACAGAATCAACTTGGGTGGAAAGTGTTGTTTGAAATTCTGTGATTTTTAGTGGGTTGTTTCACTCGAAATTTCCTCCACAACACTTTTTTGAAAAGCGACGGCGTCTCACATTTACGCACCAAAAGATTTAGTGTGAATCCACCCCAAGGGAAAATAAACTCCTAAAAAAAAGTTCAGAAAATCAAGTTTGACCGACGATTTCTCTCTTGTTGCAAAATAATTTTCCTTGAATTTTATAGCAATTGGGGGATGTGCAGCACAGCTGAATACGGGGGCGGGTGTAAAGTGAAATGTCACAAAATGCATTGACACATTCCCATCCTCCAAGCAAAAGGGGAATGCACTGCATGACAATAGCAGTGAATTTTGTGACATTTCACTTTCCACCCACCCCTGTATTCCGCTATACTGCACATCCCCCAATTGATTAATCATAACAAATGACACATCACTGTAAAGAGGAATAACAGTGCTTTCCAATGATACCAAATTCAAGGGAAATGATATAGTAACAAGAGAGAAAATGTCAGTCAAACATGACTTTCCGAACTTTTTTTGAGGAGTTTATATACTCCAAAAACATTTACTTGGGATTATTCTTGTGACATTGTTGAGACTTTTTTGGCATTTTGTGACTTTAGTGTCATAGTACATGTATCATCTTTACAGGCACAAGCACCTTGTTATTATCTTTATAATTATATTCAAAATAAAGCTGACAAGTACTTGTTTTCTATATTATTTTGAATCTTGATATACACATGTGATAATTTAGCCTGCAGATATACATATATTTGGAAATCTAATAGTTGCAAAATGTACACATAAATAATTTCTTAATATCTTGTGTTAGTTAGGCATCTCTGTTATAAACTGAAGAAATAAAATGAAGGAACAAACACGAATCAACCTCACATATTGTGGCAACTCCGGAAATAAAAATGTACTCTCCAGAGACTTTGAAGGCTTGTAATGCTTCACGTATTCATGTTATTTGATTTTAAACACGTGTTTTTCAAGCATCATTGATGGAAGTGTAATTCCTGAAAATCTGATTGTAATGCCATTCTCAATATGCGTGGTACATCAAAAAATATCTCGGGTTTTGGGGACCCTACACACTTACTGAGAATGGCATTGCAATCACTTTTTCAGGAATTACACTTCCATCAAGGATGCTTGAAAAACACGTGTTTAAAATCAAACAACTTGAATAGGTGAAGCATTACAAGCCCTCAAAGTCTCTGAAGTGTAAATTTGAATTTCTGGAATTGCCCATTGATTAATCTGCAGCTACATGTATGTAAACATTTTAAAAGAAATATCACATTGAATTTCATGAAATACATAACACGCACTAGGCATTTTTTTTACTGAGAGCACTTTACCATCTTGAATGTAACCATACATTTGTACTTGCAGAAAATTGTTTAATTCTCCAAAATATAGCCACCATAGCAATTAAGTCTGTTATAAAGTAGCACATAGATGTTTATTTTTTTTCAAACCGTATCTCTTTCGACCAGTTGAAAAATTAGTTATAATTTGCATCTAAATACACTTTTTGTAAAGCCTGGTATACATTGGGACTTTTTCGGCCGACGCGACTCAACTCAACTCAACTTGTCAGCTGGAGTTGGTGTCAGTCGGGCCTAGTTTTTCAACACTGCTGAAAAACGTCAGATTAGTTCAGACAACTTCAGACTAGAAGCGACTGACTCCGATTTGAGTCGTGAAGTGTTATACAATAGGAAGGTTTCGCACCGTCACGGATACCGATACGGATACGGATACGTCACGACTCTATGCTCTTCTCGTGACACGTAACCGAAGTACACACGTTTTCATACACGTAAATAACGGATATCGGCCTCCATACACGTAGCATAAAAACGGATACCGGTTATGGGGATTTTTTGCTTTTTTCGTGATGGATGAATAAGTTGTATGCATTTTGTTTCTTTGTGATGTATCTTCCATGAATACCGATCGAATTTAATAAGTCATGCCCACGTGAAAGTAAGGAAAATCAGCTGAAAACAAAGCCAAGCGCAGAGCAGATTTAGCAGATCGTATTCACACAGTGCAAAACCCAGTTCAGTGTGCACATCAACGTGAACAGTTACCGTTATCATATCCGTATTCGTCACCGTATTCGTCACCTTGCGAAACCTCCCTACTTACCGACTTTCACCAACAAGTACGCTCCAGTTTAGGCGAGTTGAGTTGAGTCGCCTGAAAAAGTGGCAGTGTATACCGGGCTTAAGTCGCCATGTTTTGAGTTTGTGAGTCAGGTCACAACAGATTTGTACACACCTGTACTTCATGGCGTGTTAGAATCAGGAAACAAGCATTCAATCCTGACGTCATCTATGCAACGGTTGCACAGTTGATAGCTACATTAGCTGCAATGTTTATCATCAGAAATTAATTGTGCTGCTGAAGTTGAAAACAAGTGTGCTGGATTCCTGTGAGGGTTTATGCATCAGGTAATACATAGGTAACATTTTAGTAAATTTGTTTAAACTCTTTCTTGGTGAAATCAGCTGCTACGGGCATCCTAGACCTTAGCCCAGGTTGGACGTCGTCTTCATTGCATATGTAGTATGCGGTATGGAGTCCAACCTGGGCTACCCAGACCTGTGCTTCCCCACAACCGATCCTAGACATTTTTTGGACCCCTAGACATCACATGACCTTTGACCAAACCCCTTCACCCCTGACCCCTAACCCCAACCTTACCCATTTCCATTCACTTCCCCTTCGTGATCCTCCGTCTCATCCTGCAAAGTTTCATTACAGTGTTGAATTCCTGCGCAGTAATGCAGCATCAACACAGCCAACATCTGCATGCGTTCCTCGCTGCGCGCCATATTGCCCGTATGCCGTCGGCACCGCTGTTGGCGGCGTTGTTGCTGCTGCTGTTGCTGCTGCTTGCTTTCTGTTCGTTGCTGGGGTCGGTGCTTGTCGGCCTGGATATCTTGGGTGAGCTGGATTTGTCGGTCGGCTTCGGAGTCGATTTCTTTCGTCAGTTTGTTGACCTGTTAATATTTAGCAAAATTCAACAAATTTGTAAAAATGGAATCCTCATTATATGCAGAACAATACTGAGCAACAAAAGACATGCAAACAAATTCTCTACTTTTTGATTGGGAAAAAATGCAGTCAATCTAAGGACCTACATGTATGTCATATGCCGAGTGTCAAGTGTCCGACATTCTGAAGGCTCTGTGTGGTCATTACTACATCATTCACACACACGAGCGTCATGCTAAAATTGCTTGCAACACAAAGCATCTTTTCCAAAACAACACTTGATGCTTGAAGCATGTGTGTGACCAGTAGCCGATTTCACGAAACATTGCGCAACTTGCGCCATGGCGTAGCTGCGCAATAAACCCAAGATCGATTTCACGAAACTCTCCCTAGCTGCGCAACGTTAATTTTTTCACTTTAGCACTTGTTACTTCTAGGACGAGGATAATTTCTAGTTTTATCAACAACTATTTGATGTTTGCGCTTGATAAAATAGTCATACATAAAACAGTTATTGTTTTTCAAAAATGTTGCACTGTCATCATGGCTGCCATCGCTCATGGCGCTCGCTCATCATGCGTCGCAGATTTCACTGATGATAAAAGGCCGTTTTCTACTAACGGAAGGCCGGGGTTCAGTTCGTTGACGATGCGGTAAATAAGCACGTGTAGCTAGCTGCATTATCGCAAATTTTCACTGTTATAAGTTGAAACTTATTGCGCAAGTTGCGCAATAATTTTTGCCGTAAGTGGACTTACGCAATTGCGTAAAGTTTCGTGAAATCGGCTGCAGGCCTTGAAAGTGGGAATTTTCAGTACGCAATAGCCTTATGCAGTCTCGTGTAACAAAGCTGTTATGCAAATGTTTCAATGACAACTTAATTATAGCTAAGTATGAATGGGTAATTTTATGAATAATGACCCAGGGACTGCCGGGGTTATTATACATTTGTTTTTGTAAAAAAAAAGCAATCTCTATTAAGCTTGAATGCTCTGTGTGGTTTTCTATTACACCATTCACACATAGGCGGCGCATCAAAACCAATGCTAGCCACAAAGCAATCAGAGCATCTTTTTCAAAACGACAGTTCATCAATCAAAACCATGGAGGTTTTTAATTACCTTTGTTTCGAGTTTTTCCTTCCGTTCATTTTTGGGCAGATCTGTGTACAATTCCCGGCCCAACTGAGGTGAAAAAGAGAAAAGTTCAAAACACAAATTGCTTAATGTGTAAAATGAGTGTCATGCAACCAAACAAAATTATTTTATGTTAAGCCAAGGCACAATATGTCTGAATGAAGTTAGTTTAGAGGTTAGTATATTTTAACTATAAAGTGTGAAATATGTATTATTTTATTGTGCTTTTTCACAATATATGTGGGACACCCTGTATAGACCGTATCGAATAGCTGCCATCTTGTAGGGTTATTTGTTGCCGTTTAAATTGGTCATAAGCACAATATGCACATTCATGTATGTCCTCATGGAACAAAGCGACTGCCCTACAAGATGGCAGCTATTCGTTATGGTCTATACAAATACCTCTCTAGCAGCAGTCATAAAGACAGCATCCGTATCATCCACCTTATTGCCTTCAGTGCGAGCCAGCTCACGTAATTCTCTCTTAAGTCGGTTCAATCCCCAGACAGCGACGCTGATTTCGTCATCTCCCTCCTCCTCATCCGACGACGCGGAGGAGTCGTGGGGTGACGGGGTGGGCGAAGGGACCGGCGAGGGCTGGGGCGACACCCCGGCACGGCGTGATAGGGTTGGGGTCAGCTGGGGCGACGTGGAAGCGTCTGCGGTCTGCTTGACACTGAGTTGTTGGTCCCTGCTGGGGGACGGTTGGTCGGGCTTGTGCCAAAGTTTGGTTCTAAAAGACAAAATATAAACCATAAGATTGAATTTCCATCAGGGTAAGAAAAGCTCCTTTTTTGTCCAATATAAAAGAATTTGTCACGCACATTATTGCGCAGACTAATAATGAGTAATTGGTTTAGCTTGCGTCGGGGAGAATGAATGTTAATTAGGGTTTCTTTTTCCTTTACCCGACGTATATTAGCACTGTATACTCTGTGCTTTCCCGAGACACTATGAAAAACTTCATAGCGTGCTCGGTGGGATTCGAACCCACGACCTCCTGCAAACAAGGCAGACGTCCTAACCACTCGACTACCAAGCTAGCCGGTGTTGAATGGCCAGTTCAAATCAGTTAGCAACGGGGATTGCAATTAATCAGTAATTGGTTAAGCTTGCGTCGGGGAGAGCACGCTTTTCGTAGTGTCTCGGGAAAGCACCGAGTATACAGTGCTAATATACGTCTGGTAAGGGCAAAACAAACCCTAATTAACAGACTAATAATGCATAAATTCCAGGAATATATTCTCTGTTCAGATGCACAGATCAAAAAGTTTTATAAAACACCAGATTAAATCCCTGTCACGTGTCGTTTATTATTTAGTATAGGCACAGCTGTGCAGATGGCTGGTTTTCTGCCGTGCGTTAACCTCTCGAACTACACGTTGCGTGTGAAAGCGGGCACGTTCTTCGTGAGCTAGCCAGCTGCTCACCAGACACAAATGGCGGGCAATTCATCGCTAATTTGTAAGTTTGGATGACGGGAATTTATTATGGTGTTATATAAAACAAATGATTAATGTTTGCAACCCGTGCAATAGAACGAATAATTTCATTCGGTGACAGATTCAATGTTCTATTCCACTCAGCTTTACCTCACTTGGACTCATGGAATAGAACATTGAATCTGTCACCTAATAAATCTTTTTGCAAACGATATAAATAATTTCATCTTCATGGATTATTTTCTGGTAAAATTATATCATCTCGGATGGAAACATTTCATTGGATAGTTGCTATCAATTCAATCTTTAGGTTTCCCTGTCAACTCGTTTAATAACTTTTGGGGTCATTGCAAATGATTTAACTTAAGGAGCAATGTAGCTGAAGTTTTAAATTATGAAATACCGAAAGAATTTTAAACATGGAACTTTGTGCATTAATGGAAGGAAAATGGTGTCTGGCGCAATCCCTTTCACCTGTGCAAAACGACATACAATGGTACAAGTGCACAATGCAATAACCATGCCATAGGCAGAACCAGAAATTGTTGGGGGGATGGGGCTAAGGGTAAATTTTTTTTAAAACTCCCGTCCCAACAAGTTTTTAAAAATGTTATGTGTTCAATGAGCTTCAATTCGCAGCCCGTAGGCTGAATGCATAGTTCCGAGATTGCCCAGTTAACCCCGCCCCTTGGATATTGTTGCTATGTGCTCACAAGCCATCGCAAAAAAATGGCGACACTACGTACAAAGCAACGGGACTCGGCATGGAAAGCACAGATTCATTGGAGAAAACCCAAAGGTATTTATGTTTTGAGGTCGACAGTTACCGTAGCACACACTGAGCGAAGGGCTAGTAATGCAGGGATGACATATCTTTCATAAAAATGCGCTTTCCTACCTTTGAACAGCGAATCGCCCAACATTGAAACCAAAATTCACCCGGTCACTGGCGCATACAACATACAAACTGTATGGGCAGAACATCGCGGAATGTTTGTGATGATTGCATCACTTTGACCTTTGTGGGCGCCGTCTGCTAGCTCTGTTGTGATTGGTCGCGGGTTCGGCTTGATTGACAGGTCGGAACTATGGATTGCATGAAGCTTACAAGTGTCTTCCACCTAAACATCAAAATACATAGGTGGGTGGCGCCATTGGCAGCCGACGGCCAGAGACACCGGATATTTAGGGTCCAAATTTAATACCTGGACTACTCCCATAGACTATGGGGAGTACGTTCTTCCCTGCAACGTCCCCCCCCCCCCCCCCCCCCCCCCCCCCTCCCCCAGCCCCCCTGGATCCACCAATGCATGCTGGGAAAAACAAAATTGAAATCTTAAATATGTGCTGTTCCTGTTAAGGAAAGTTAGTATCAGATTTTAATGGACCAGCCCACGACACCACTGGTCAAAATGACCTCCACACCATGTGAAAATAAAACCTGGACAAAAATCAAAGTGGAAACATTGTTCAAGTCGGTTTCAAGGAAGCGAGAATGCCTGGGGAGGAATGTGACATAATTATCTGACAGTGCATCCCAGATGCCATGCCATGCCATGCCGTGCAAGCAATGCAAGCAAGCAAGCACGCACCTCGATTACAATACGCAGTGCACACCACACACTGCGTCAATGCGTGTTTTGGTAATTAGAAGACGTTATCTTCGAGTCGTGTAGATACACTGTGATCATTCGTGGGCAAGTCTCTGCAATTCAGTGTGAGAACGTGTCCATTCATCAATCGTTATTAAACCACAAGCAAAGTGGGAAAAAAATCAAACAAAAATGTGAAAAAGTTGTTTCAAAAATGGGCTATATAATTAAAAGAAGGGACAACACTTGTTTGAAGTTATCGACAGTTTAAACAAAAATATTACCGATGTATTGCCCGGTGCATATTAACCTTCATGAGAATCAGAGAATCTTGTTTTCAACGCCAGCAACACAATTAATTTTGATGATAAACTCTGCAACTAATGCAACTACATGTATGTGCTGCGCCATATTTAAAATTTTGAAAGGGATGTTGACGTCAACCATGCAACGATTGCACTGATTACGTCAAGATTGATGCCTTGTTCTCCGACTCTCACAAGCCGTGAAGTATGTAAAAATCTGTTGTGACCTGACTCACGCCCTCTCAAGTCTGAGCACCGAACTGCAAAAGATGGCGATTTAAATGAAGCGTACCGAATCAAGCAACCCTTTGCAAGTATTTTCCCTTCCTTTAAACAATGGTTATATCTCATACAGTCATTCTACAATCATTTTAGCTAAAAAGGACAAAGTTTAATAGTCCCTCATAGCTGAATGGCCTATTGCAAAACAAAAATGTTTGGAAAGCTGTGTCTGTATTGGACTAATTTTGGTAAAATTTACAAAGATTGTTATTTTATCAAAATTTAGTCCAATACAGACGGCTGAAAAACACCCAAAATTGTAAAGTGTCCACGTTTGATTGTACGTTTTACACTCCGTCGTTGTAAGTTTTACAGAGCAAGCTGGGTTACGGACAATTTACAGAGTCAGTTTTACATCGCTGGAATGTCCTGTATGGATGAGCATTGTAATGTAAACCCATGATAGAACACATGTTGTTTCTGCATGGACCTGGATGATGCGGTGACCTGTTACTGTTAGTTTTACAAAGATTTTACAGAACAAAGGACGTTCTATGTGCCAAGAATAAATTCAAGTGCGAACGCACGAAAGAATCACCATGATGGAATGTTAACAGTGACTCAAAGCAACTTTTTACTTTCTTTAACGTCATGTACAAATTCTGCACACATGAGAAACTAAAACCAGTGAGGAAGAAATCCAATTTTGCAACTTAACTCTGGGTCGACTGCCTTGGTTAAAACCGAAAGCATTTTTATCTTAAAACATTGCACTAAAACCTGCAACCAATATTTTTTCGTACGGATTTACTGATGGTGCCAAAGAGTGAATTATGAAATACGACGACAACAACATACCGATCGCATGGCATCTGTGCTTGGGTTTTCTCTGAGCATTTCTTATGGCATATCAGTTGACACACCTGACATTTTAGGGCGTACTTCGTCCACACCTGTAGAAACAGTCAAGATCACTTTTTTTTATGCAAAGAAATCTCAAAATAAGCCCCATTTCTTTTAAAACTTAGGACAATAATCCATTCCTGTACACCAAACCAGTTGTTAGAACTAACTTAAAATTCTGAAAGTGGTTTTTAAAAATAAGCATGCATCATCAAGTTTTTCGCATTCCTTTATAACAAAAAAAAAACATGCAGGATTTTGACCATTTTCTGAAATACTGCCATGGAGCTAAATGCAATTTCAACAAGCATTTTAATCCACTTACAAGTAGCATCCAATTTCACACTTTAAAAAATCCTAGATTTGACAAACAGTTTCATAGGGTTTCTGTCTGTGAATTACCTTTAGAAAGCAAGACTTAAAGAATTCATCAGTACAAATTAAATACAACACGGCCAAAAATGAGTGTAGTTTAACAATTTCAAGTAAGATGTTACACAAAAATTGTTGGAACAAAAAGAAATAAAAAGAAGGAAACATATTTTAATGTTTTTAATCAAATGTCTATTTTTAATGGAATGACATTTCGTATGGAACTGCAAATATCCAGGTTATTTGGTCATTTTCTCACCTTTTTTGAGCAGAAATCACACCTTGTTGGCACAGAGAAATGAGTCCCCACAAACTTGTGTTGTAGTCCTGGAAATAGGCTGTAAGAAAAATGGACAAGCAGAGTTGAGAAAACTCCCCTGATAAGAATGCGTCAGTGTTAACCGCAATGATCCTTAGTGCCGCGTTTACATTCTGTAGTTGATCTCGAGCGCGGTGCCAGAAGTTGCAGTCAAAGGTCATGCTCTATGTGTGTATGTACTGATCATGGGTTGTTCATGTACAGTGTACAAGGCCACTTGAATTTTCCCCGCTACGGCTGTGGAGCAGATGCGGCAGGTTGCGGTAAAGATTAATTGCTTATCTAACCGCAAACTGATCCCGAGCTCGGGATCGAACCCTCCGACAATGCAAGACCAAAATCTCGGAGTCTGATCCGGGGCCAATTTGGTCCCAGGAGCATTTACACTAAGTTTGTGATCCGGGGCTGATCCCGAGCTCGGTGTTCGACACCGAGTTCGGAAACAAGTGTAAACAGAGAGATACCCAAAGCTATTAATGAAAAAGAACTTTGACTCTTACACACCATAAAATTATTTGTTCCATTTCATTCCAAGCATTCATTATTTGTTACACATGAATGATCCTCATCTGATTGGCACCATGTTGACTGGCACTTTTAATATCAATGTACTGCCCTCCATGTGTGAAGTGTTCATAATACCAAACGCCACCAAAGCTGTGCCCACTTTGAATGCATACTTTGTATATCAAGAAAACAACATAAAGTCCAACCCATGGGTAGATCCTTGGCTCTGAACTGCCATGCCTACTTTGTATGTGTAACAGACCCTATTCACACAGAAGGACGGTTTAATCGTGTCTCCTAAACCAGTTCTATAAGATTCAAACTGCTAATTGGAAAGGTCCAAGCTATGCATAAGTTCCAATCTCTGGAATGCATAAATAGTCATGCACCTTTCCGATCCTTAGTTTGTACTCTATAAGACTGATTCAGGGGATATTATTGAACTGTCTTTCGGCCTGAATAGGTTAGATTTTCTATTTTGGAGACATTTTTGGAATATCTAGAATACATGACTAACTAGAACAGCGAAGCTGCCATGGCTCGCTGTTTCCTATTAATTAAATCCCCAACCCCATCACTCGTACCCCAACCCCCACCCCAACCTCCACCGAAAAGAATTGGGAAGTTGATCGTGGCTTCAGACCTTGTGTGCAAAACATATGAGACCGGCTGAAAAAAGTGTTTCCTCACAAAATCTTAAGGTTTTCCCACTCAAAATTTAGTTTTTTTCCCATCAAGTATGCACATTCTAATGTTAGATGAGTCATTTTTATAAAGAAAAAAATTCTGATCAACTTCCCAACTCTTACCCTAATGCCCCCACCCCATCATCCCCAATCCCTATAACCAGCACTATATATGACAAAGGGACTCCCAAAACGCACCTATACATGTACCTCAACACTCTTCCCTCTTGTCAACACACCAACTCCTCATAAAACCTGAAAGGAATTCCTTTAAAATTCCTTGGATGTTTAAGTCACAATGGGGAACAATGGAAGGGGGAGTACCCTTTGTCACATATCGCGCTGCCTGGCGCTGCATTTGAAGACCTACTTAAGTTCATCTGGCCGCGTGTGCTTGTGACCTTTGCCCTTGTTCAGACTCTTCCATTTTTCCTCCGCAACCGTCGTATGTGTACTCTGTAGTTCCTTGAGTAAAGATTCCATGGCATCCACCTCCTCCAGGGAAGGAGGTTGCTCACCGGACGGCGTGTGTTGAAAGAATAGGGTGATGTCACCGTGGCATAGACGGCTATCAAATCCTGAGTGCTGGTATAGGTGGGACTGACCGGGCAGGCGACTGTAGATGCATTTGGAAAAGGTGAAAATACATCATTTTACCTAATTCAGCACTATGAAAAAATGTTGAAGAAGTAAAGCTGGTCCATTGTTGTGTCCTGAAATTAAGGGTTCAAACGCATGACTTTAAAAAATGTTTTTTAACTGATTTGTTTTACTGACTTAAAATGAAATTTGAGAAACAAATTTAAAGGGGATTATTATACCCAAGAAACAAAAGATCTTGTGCTCAACAAGTACAACTCGTAAATTATTTTAATGCAAAGAACAACAAATATTATCCCCTGAAAAGCAAATACAAAGTTCGCAAAGAATGGCAATTGCAGCGATGCCTCACAGTAGATGCACTAATGCTCTAGAAAACCTGAAAAATCCAAGCATGGTTTTTGTGCACGAATGAATGGCTAGCGCCATTTTGTCCGAATGATGTTTTTGCGGACAACCTTTTCATGTATTGCCATAGTAATGCTCGAATGATTTGTAAGCAAAAACGTCATACTTTGCCCAGTATTCGGACAAAATGGCGCTAGCCATTCATTTGTGCACAAAAACCATGCTTAGATTTTTCAGGTTTTCAAGAGCATTAGTGCATCTATGTGGCTGAAAGGTAGTTTTCTCGACATAGGCTTTTAATTACCAGTGAAAAACGCGCTGTTTTTAACAGTTTACCCATCGTGTATACTACCTTTAAATTAATGAGTGTTGTTCTGCTGCAGATTTCTTCTTCTGGTCAGAAAAATCCAACCTAGCCTGCGCGACTTAAGGGAGGGTCACAAATGCATGACATGAAGAACTCATTACTCCCGGTATTCTGAAGACATGTCAAGTTTTTATGCAGATGTTTAAAAAATTTGTTTTTAAAGTTTGACAACTTTTAAAAAAGTGTCACATTCTGCAGTAACTTACGTGGCTCCTGCCCTCTGTTCCGGAGGGTGTAAGTTACTTCGATGGAGGTGCTCTCCTGCCTTCGTGTTCAGGCATTGTAGCGATATGTCCATGAGCGGTATGCATGTATAGCCGATCAGAATGTCCTTGCTTCCCAGCGTGAGCGGAATGCGATTCCATACGCAGACATTGAGATAACGATCAAATTCATCCACCTCAAATGTGAACGTTTCATCCCACATGGGTTCCTTTGGTAGAAAGAAATTGAAATTATGCCAACAAGTTCTATACGATTCCAAAAAACAAACAAGTTATACGCTGACTGAAAGATGGATGCGGATAGATGTAGCTTACTGTATTTTATCGGTCAGTAAGGTGTATAAACACCTTTTGTGGCAAGGCTAACTGCACCAGCCTCTGTAAGAGCCACTGAGGCAGGGTGCACCACTCTGCCTGGAGTGCTCCCTGAGAACCTGCACCTCAATGGCTTTTATTGAGATGTGCGGCTTCAGAGGTCAGCTCATTCCATAAAGGTTTTGTGGGAGTTGTTAATAACTACAAGATTCTCCCAGAAACAGGAAATGTCACATTTCATTAATAGTATGGAAACAGCAGCCAATTTCACAAAAAAATGCGTAACTTGTGCAACTTTTGAAAATTGCACAGGCGCCATAGCTTGCGTGTAATTAACGCAGGAATGTTGAAAAGATGAGTTTCCTTTTTTTTATGGACACCCTGAACAGGCACCAGCAGAAATTGATGCAGAATGGCTACTTTTGCTGTGTATCATAGGAAAAAAGTAAAAATGCATACAAAAGGGTGGGCCACCTTGTTAATAAAATATGACAGTTATCTTTTTGTATTGCTTACATCATATGTAGGAACCAACGACGTTTCATACGCATCGTCATAATTAGAAATCTCTGAATTGGCAATATCTGAAGCCGCGGCTTGGTCCCCGCCAGCCGCGGCACCCGTTGATCCTGTCGCGGTTGAAGCTGGTGTTCCCGCCGTCTCCGTATCGTCCACTAGAGACGTTAAACTTGACAGGCTAATTCTGTCCGAATCCATATCTTGACTGTCCGAGTCGCCACCTCCCCCACCCCCTTGTAAACTGACAACTGTCGGATTTTTAACCGTTTTTTGTTTTTTCTTCGTGGCAACAGGTTTAGCCTGCATAGACTCCTTAAACAGCAGCTTAATACTCTGTAATCTGTTCTCCCTATCCCCAGCTGTGGAGAGATTCCTAAGCGTTGAGTAATCAAGGCTCGAAGAGAGTCTACGCATTGGAGTTCCTCCTTCCGTTGAGTCGATGTTCCCGGTTCGTCGACGGAGAACCGGGGAGTCGGTAGCCGGGACCTGGAGTTTGCACGGCGCGCTGTTTGTGTGTGTGATCATGTCCGCTTCGTCGGCACTCACGCCGAGTGTTTGCATCATCTTCACGTTGATGAAATCTTCGTAGTCGTTGTCATCGAGTTGAACATCGACGATTTCGATGTTTCGACTTAAGCCATCTGCGGTTGTTTGGCCGAGGATTTCGACGTTTCGACTTAAGCCATCTGTGGTTGTTTGGCCATCTGTTTGAGTATCGATTGGGTGAGCTGGCCGCTGTACTCGAAGTAAACATCTAAACAGTAAATTTGATGTAAATGAAGTCAGTTTTAAGTCCACAAGTTTCATGATGATGAAAAAAAAGTATGTTGTCCATGTGCTTTGTCTATCAACAACCATTTGACTCCAATTCTCAAAACCATGCTGGCATCAACAACCATTCAGCCGTAATCCTCTAAATAAAACATCCCGGTGTCGATCGGCATTCAGTTTAAAATCATCCTTGCATCAAAACCATTCTTCAAAACCTTCAGGCTGATTATGGAAGATGGAGAGGATTAAAACATGACTTGTTTGAATGGAAAAACTCACCTTTCTTTATTCTGTTTGATAAGCTTAGCGGCATGTTTTAATGAAGTCACCCGGACACCGTCAACTGCAAGCAGGAGATCTCCCTATGACACAAACACAGAATGGCAGTTATTGACAACTATTAAAATTCATTCCTCTTGAAAACTTTGCATGTGACTATCATGCTTTCAGCTGGCAAATTTTGAACCATACGCAGCAGGGTCCTTTGCCGTCACACAGCTATTAAAATGCACATTTCTGCAGGTACATCCTTTTTGTATCTGTACTAAATACATTTGGGTCATTCCATTACAGCGGTGTCCATGTTACATGGGTACAAGTTGTTTTATTTATAGATTCGAGATTTAATTATCTGTTGAGATGTTATTCTGAATATGGCCAAGTGCCCTATTATTACAGTCCTACAATGGAGAGGTTTCGCAAGCCGACAGATATGCGTACACATACGTTCAGCTATCCGTAACCGTTAGTAGCATTTCTGTGGTTTTGCAACTTCAAAACTACAGCGTGTTAGCTAAAAGGCATCCATTTCCGACAGCGAGAAAACTACCCTGCACAACACGGCTTTGATACTAATTTTTAAAAAAGTTTGTAGACATTCATAATTAATAAATTTGAAATTTCACCATGCATTTATTGCTTACGCATAGCGAGCTCGATATCAGTGGTGTTCAAACGCGAAGCAGATAGTGAGACGTGAATGACATCACAACCTGGGACGTATCCGTCGCACTATCCATATCCGTGCGCTTGCAAAACCTCTCTAATAATTCTTATTTTACCCACATACTATAGACACCACATACATGTATGTTTAACACTAAGAGTACATTTTTGGGGTCTGTAGTTTTTTTTACATGTATTTTGGCATTCTACTGGCAAAAAGACCATTTCTACTTGACCAGAAAATGTACCAAAACAATAGCGTGTTTCTACTGAGGACAATTATCATTTTGGTACTATTTTCTGGCCTTGTAAAAACACACTATTCATACCTTTTTGAGTTCCGTTTGGCCAGCAGGTGAATCTCTATTGACTGAAGCCACGACGACATCCGACTCTCGATAACCAGCCCTGAATAGAAGCCCCACACGGGGACCACCTTTGGGCAGTTCCACCTCAAACATCTCCCCAGGAGAGCGACGTACAATGTCTTCCTGATTCCATGGGTCAGGACCTGGTCAAAAGAGCGGAGGTCAATTGATGTGAAAAAAAATTAAAAATACTGTCCAAGGTATTTATAAATGTGATTTTAAACCAAATCCAATCTCTTCCAGTGAAACTAAAACACATACAGTTGAGGTCAGAAGTATAAATACATTTACACCACTACCATCATCACCCAAAATGGTAAACATGACTAGCTACCGGCCGAACCATTGCAAGGTGTACAAGCTATGTTTTAAGTACTGCATGCACGTGAGGAATTGCACAAAATCAAGAATTGAGTAAAGACTGTTACACCAGTTTTAACACTTGGTTGCATTCATATACTGAAACGCAAAAGAAACTTACCACTTGTTTAAAATGTAATGAAATTGTAACAGTTCAAAACAAACCAACAATTGCTAATTTAAACATTGGCATTTTATTGATGACATGTCAAGTTTTTGACCAAGATACACCATCTCATCAGTTTGTTCTACAGTAAAAGAAAAGGGTGCAATGTCAGTCCCCTTTCAATAGCGTGTGTGGCCACCATTGATTTGGATACAGGCAGTGCATCGTCGGCGCATACTGCCTACCAATCTTTGGATGGATTGCAATCGTGGCACGTTGCTTGAAATACCCATTTTGCACTGGCCTTTTTAAAGCCAACATCAAGACATCACGTTACAATCATCCCATACCCCTTGGCTAATCACCGACAGTCAAAACAGCTGTTCAACAGCTGTGCCATGAAGTGACCATTGAAGGTTCAAGTGACCTTCAGACACCATTTGGTCTGACAATGAGGACACTATTGTCCACAAATAAGTTCACACATTACTACACGCAGTGTTATTGTTGCTATTTAAAGGTTTAAAATTTGTAAGTTTCTCTTGCGTTTCAGTATACTTCCGACTTCAACTGTACTTCTTCCAATATTTCTTCATTTTGAAACCAATTCTAATTTTATACTCACTGACTGAGAGTGTACAGTAGATTTTCGAGTGGCCTTTCTGCGCTGGAGATACGGTCAGCCGACTGCATTCGACGACAGTCACAGCGAGTTTTCCCGTCGTTATTTTCGCATCGTGAACATAGACATCCGCGGTACTGTGCGGCGGTGCTGGTTTGACAAAGAACGGCTTGTAGCGCATCTTGTAGTTTGGCAAAGTGTGTTTCTTTTTTAAGGTTTTACGTAGCTGCAAAAGTCCGAAAGACAAATGTTTCTAATTTGTAACCAAATACGTAACGGGAGGAAAATCACAAGGTACTCATTGGGATTCAAACCAGAGACCTCAGACACACCAGGCAGATGCTCTACCAGCTAAGCTATGAGGCCAGAGGTATACTCCCTCAGGTATTCCCCAAGGCCTCCGACACACCGGGCAGATGCTTTACCAGTTAAGCTATGAGGCACAGAGGTATACTCTCTCAGGCATTCCCCAAGACCTCTGACACTCCAGGCAGATGCTCTACAAGCTAAGTTATGAGGCTCAGAGGTATACTCCCTCAGGTATTCCCCAAGGCCTCCGACACACCGGGCAGATGCTTTACCAGTTAAGCTATGAGGCACAGAGGTATACTCCCTCAGGTTTTCCCCAAGACCTCTGACACACCGGGCAGGTGCTTTACAAGCTGAGCTATGAGGCCAGAGGTATACTCCCTCAGGTATTCCCCAAGGCCTCCGACACACCGGGCAGATGCTTTACCAGTTAAGCTATGAGGCACAGAGGTATACTCTCTCAGGCATTCCCCAAGACCTCTGACACTCCAGGCAGATGCTCTACAAGCTAAGTTATGAGGCTCAGAGGTATACTCCCTCAGGTATTCCCCCAAGACCTATGACACACCGGGCAGATGCTCTACAAGCTAAGCTAAGCTTTGAGGCACAGTGGTATACTCCCTCAGGTTTCCCCCAAGACCTCTGACACACCGGGCAGATGCTCTACAAGCTGAGCTATGAGGCACAGTGGTATACTCTTTCAGGTTTCTCCCAAAGACCCAACTTTTCTCATGGTGTTGCATCAATGTGCATACATTTTTCTGTGTTCAATAGGCACCATGCAATGTACATGGTTCTAATTTTTAAAATAGCTTAGAATAGAGAATGCAATGTACTTATTTGCATTCATTTCTATAACTAGTACAAAAATAAATTCCGAAACTGCATTTTATAAATTGCACTTTTTGTTCATAACATTCAATTCTAACTTGTAACTGAAGAAAATATAAATTTACCTTCAAATTGACGGCAAAAAATTACCTAAAAACAGACTACAAAGAGCTACGTTACCTGTCCAACAATAATAGATCCCAGTCTGGGCATGGTACGACCTTCAAAATGTGACTCGACCTCAAACTCAACTTCAGGCTCCTTAACAAAATAACAAAGATCAACAATGATTATTGGGAGATGAAATGTATTTGGGTCTGTTCACGAAAAGGGGTCCACAATGCAGTTGGCTAAACAGTTAATCACTATTTCCATAATCCTCCCTATTAAGTGGAACAAAATCGATACTACAGACATTTGTAATCCAAAGATCCATACTCAGTGAAAGCTAAATGCACTCGGAGCCACAATATACTTATAAATGCCAAAGAGTGAATCTGGGTCTCTTGAACCCTGGTCACAATGCTACATGTATGAAACATTTCTTTGCCAATAACCAATAATAACTATTATTATATAAAATTAAGCTTTTGCGGACACCGTGCATTTCTGTTACTGTGCAGCACAGAGCCCAGATTCGATGTGCGTGCACGTTGGGCGCACCACGAACACAAGTGTACGCGCACGTCATGGATCGAGGGAATGGATTGCGTGCGTGTGCAACGCACGCCAGAGTACAGTAACAAAAAATACTGTACAACAGAAACAAAAGCGCATGCATTTGTAAACTGACGTTTTCAACACCAAACAGACGAATCTTGCGGAAATCTTTCAAAACAAAGCTTCATTTTATATAACAATAATAATATTTGATGTCTTTTCGGGTGATATGAGAATATACCGCACTCGTCATGAAAATACCGTATAATATCTGCCATACTACATACACAATGACTCTTATTACACAGAATCGAAACAAAAAGAATACAAAGTTGATTGTGGAATGAAACAGAAAGTCCTGTTAACATTACAAAAAAAATAAGCAAAACAGCTTTGCCTTTCATGAAGATCTTCACATTGTGAAATATTACGAGTGAGGCAAGGTTCAAATAAATGTTTTGCCTTTCCATGTCCTCAAAAGATGTCCTCAAAACTGCATCTAGGTGGGGTTTGAACCCAGGACCTCCTGTTTACTCGAATAAGTACATGTACCTTGTAAAAATCATGTTCTTAATACTTGCCTCATAGAAAGACATTGACCAGTGGTTGTACGGATTCCTACTGAATTGTAGCCTGAGCCGTCCTTTCAGTTTAGTGACTGTTAGAGAGACATAAGCCGTAGTTCCAAAGACTAAATCAACATCAACGGATACTCTGAATCCGCCGCTATACTCAATGTCTGCTGCTATGTCAATTTCCTGTTAAGAAAAACAGAAAAATAATAAACACAAATTAATATCTATACAGCCGAACCTCGTTAATAAGGTCCTTTGGACGTTGCAGGTTACCTTGTTATAACAGGAACCTTGTACTGTCTAAATTGGGACAAAAAATTATAAGCAGGATATTGCATAAGCATACAAACAAATTTCTACTATATATACATGAAACAACCAAACTTGGGATGAGAGAAAAATCGTAAGGGCCTTATCGAGATTCGACCCTGAGACCTCTGACTCACTAGGCAGATGCTTATAACTTGTCTCATAATTTTGTGCCGCACTGCAAAACATACATGGTGTACAATGTACATGTACCGGCGCCCAGATGTACATGTACATGTATACATGTAGTACGCATTACCGAGGCGCTTTTACCGACTCGTTGTGTCCACACTGGACTTACCGTCTCAGGAAGAGTTCTCTGGTAAATTTTCCTGGGAAGCAGTTGGCCAGGGAAAGTAACCGAAAAAAATTACTGAGAGGAAAACATCTTAGGCTGTCCGCATTGGACTTAAAATGGGAAAAGTACCCATCCTCTCGGTAAGTTTCCCCAAAAAGTCCAATGCGGACAGGGCTTAAGTCTTACATCATGGTCGTGGTAACTCGACAGGGGCGCTAGTTCTCCGTGTGTCCCCATTGGACTTGTTTTTGTAATTCTACTGCACCAATGGGAACACCACTAAACTTTGGCACAGAAAAGTTTGTCTATTTTCCTTCTAAAAACAACATAAAATGGAAAATGGAAACCAAATGAAGGCAATTAAAAGATGGTATACACTCACATCTGGCACTTCAGTAGGGTCATCCTGGAGACACCGCATGAGAGTGACTGATTTAATGGTTGGGAAAGATGTTCCTAGGCAATAATCTTGAACCTGTTGCCATGGTAATGTAAAAGAAAGATTTGGAGTTTCAGAACAAAAGTAAACAGAAAAGAAAACAAGTGAATAAAAATGATACCATGGTAATGTAGACATAAAAAAACACTTTTTGGGGGGGGAAAAGGATCAGCAGGTTCACAGGGCTTGCCTTAAAGCATCACAAAACAGTGGTGGCACTACATGTACTCTTTAAAAATGGCCACTACTCTTCAGCAATCAGCCACTACCATTACACACATTAACCCCTTCGCGATGGAGAACTGCATATATGCAGTTTTAAGTGTGAGTGTCTTAGGGGCTGTTATACAGAATTAGCCCATGGGGTCAGTACTACCAGGGCAGAGCTGGTCTACATGTATCAACTTAGGCCTTTTCCCACGGCACTTTAACCCCGAGATAACCCGGGTAACAGAAAAATTTAACCCCGAGATTACCCGGGTTAAGGGTTCGTTTCTCACGGCAAATCTTGGGGTTACGAATTACCCGGGTTATCTGGCCAAAAATGCCACTTAACCTAGGTAATTTCTAGCCCTGCTCGGGAGGTGGGTTAACCCACCAATCTCAGGGTTAACGGCGACCTTGAGACGATTCTCCGGGAAACGACGACAATAGCCTACCCGGGTAGGCTATTTAGCGAGTTAAATTCTTGTGATTGGGTCAAATGTTGCAAGTGCGCCCGCGCTTGAATGGCACTGTCAAACTGGTACATACTCTTCTGGATCATGGAGGTAGAGTAGGCCTACAACAAAATACCTGTTAGGCCAGTGACAAAGCACACATAGATAAATATTATTAAACATGCGAAATATTAACAGCAAAATTGCCAGCGATGTTTCTGTGTCGTCCGCCACGTTTGTGTGTGCGCACGCAGCCTGATCGATCGATCGATTTTCCACACACAATGGTTTCTGGGTATTTGTGCTGATTGGTGTACCCGGGTTACGTGCGCATGCAGAAATGCCGTGGGAAAAGGGTCGCTGTTGTACCTGTGTAAGAGACGACCCGGGTAAGTGCTTCTCCGGGTTAACGCTTGTCGTGTGAAAAGAAACTCCGGGTTAAATGTAACCCGGGTTATTTACCGCTACCCGGGTAGAAAAGTTACCCGGGTCGGAGGTGGGTAGTGGGAAAAGGCCTCTTGTTGGCTTGGGCTCAAGTAAGTTTTTGGTTTTTTACCTGTGATTTGACTTTGGCGAAAATGACTAGTGACTGGACTTGGGCAAATAAAATTGATTTATGGCTTGAAGTCTCCAGCCCCAGAGATATACAATGTATTTATAACAAAAAACTGCCAGTACAGTCTCCTGCTCCAGGGGAATAAATTGGAAAATATTTAGCTGGTGCGAAGGGGTTAAGCAATAATTTCAACAATATTGTTCAAGAACATTGTTTTTAAAGGGCCTCTGACATGCTAAACAACTTTTTGCCTAATCTTTGCTTCATATGATGGATTACTTGTTCAACAAGACATGCTATTGTTCGTTTGGATGTAAAATCAATAAAAGGTAGCCTTTTTCAACTTTGAAGATTTCATTGCAATAAACCACAGACAGAGGGCGCTGTTAAGAGTGCATCATGTAAGGAAGACAGAAGGGAAAAGTTAAGAAAAAACATAAGACTTCAAGTTGGACTCGTGGCAAATTGCTGCGGTTTTCTCCCCCAATTTTATATATGGCTTACAACAGGAAACATGTAGAACAAACTCAAACAGTCATGGATTACAAAAGTTCCAGGACGTTTGAGAAAAAGGTGGAACCTTTTGTGCACAATTGAATGCGATTTTCCTGTGTTTGCCTCTTGTGACATCGTGACCTTGGTCATGATTATGCATATTAGCATAAAAACTAAAAACCTTAGTTTTAACCCCCAAAACAAGCTCCAAATAGGATTTTTATTATTGTAACTGAGTATATTGGTTTTATGGCATAGATGTCATTGATAAAAATCCCAAATAAGGAGCCCTTTAAGCTGTCGAACATCAAAACTGATATAAAAGGACAATAAATTGTACAATAATTGAACTATAGAAACACTCCAGAAATCCCCTTTCTGTATTATGTTAGTAACACAGTATACAAATAATGAATGTTTATGAGTGCTGGGAGGAATATTTTCTTGGCCCAATTATTTGTCATTGCCGTACGTAATCCTTAAATAATTTTGTGTGTGCTGATACTGCCACAGCCTCAAACGCAAATTGTATGCTAAATTTAATCTTAAAATGTCATTAACAATCCGGCTGATGGGTAGTCAATGTGCAAGTAATATTGGAAATGCACAAACACGCTCTGGCAGTTGCCAAATGTTCATTTCATTTTAAATGAGTTGACAGATAATCCTTTTAAACACAGAGACTGATTTTTAATAAACATGCAAAAGTACATTCTTAATATTGTAGCATTTTTCTGACAGTAATACTAATACTAGGAAAATGGTTCAACTACATGCCCCAGTGTCCCTCGGAAGTTATATGTACATGTATGTACATCACTGTATATCGCACACAAAGAAAAATATTCATTCATCAATGATTCACCTAATCTTTTGAGATAAAGTTCCCAGTTCTCACCATATTTTGTTTGATTATTTTAATCGAATAAATGAATGTTTCCAAAGTTCATGTAATTCCCGTTGTTGTGTTTGTAGTTGTTGGTGTGCTGATTTGTTTACTGTACTAAACAAAAACAAAAAAACTTTATTAATTATTGATGATTTCATAATAGCATTACAAAGACATTAAAAACAACAGCGATTTTTCTAAATATTTTATTCAGCAGCAAAATATTCAACTTTAATATTTTTGTTTCAGAGACGAATTTGACTGCCAAATTGCAGTGTTGAAAATTTAATAATTGGGGCTTGACAGTTTTAACATTCATTTATTTGATAAAACTTTTATTTTAAAAATCATGACAACACATTCTAAGTTCTTAAAAGATAAGGTATTTCTATTGAAAGTCTGGTGAATGATTTATTTATTTATTTTGTTGTTGTTGCTGTGATTGCAAAATAACACTTTATTATAAATCTCAAGGCGCAGTTTTACAAAAAAGGCTGGTCAACCTGCCTTGTGCACTTATTGAAAAATCAAATATTACTAACAGAAAAAATATATGTATATTTATAAACATAGTGACTCTATGGGGAATAGCTACTGAGGTACATGTACACTTGGCCATTATAATGAGAAAACAGCTGCAGCCACTGAATAATCATCCTTTGCTTCACAAACATTTGACATTTAAAAGTGAATGTGTGGCTAAGGCTGCCCCATTATAACTTGAACAAATTCACTCTAGAGAATTTCTAAAAATAGCACAGGTCTGCCTTTGCAGCCGACTATGATGAGATGTTCGAGTTGAAAAATAGCAGACAGGGATTTTCAAAAGAGCCGAGGGAATTAGATTCAGACTCGACACCTGCAGGGAATTGGTCACATGACTACAACTTCAATGCATTTTTGTTTCAGTACGGGCTTTAATACTAGGCATACACATGTAGGATGTAAAATGGCGCACTTTTTCTTTGATTTGTTCAGTCATGTGGAATCAGTCTATTAAATTTGTGCCAAGTGACGGAGGAAAATCATCAAAATTAATTAATTTCCTCTAAAGTCCAATCAGTAGGCAGATTAGGAGTCCATGCATGGTAGTTTAAGTTAATCCTTTTGTGGAAATTAATATTTAATTTCCATTTGTATACTATTGAAATACTATTTTTAGGCTGCAGAATTATTTTAGTATACTGGTCACAAAAAAATAATAGAACTCAAACAAATTTTCCAATAATCTTTAACAATATTTTCTACGGTCAATGATACAAGGCATATCTGATGAGTGATAACAAGCTGACGGATACGGATACGCGTACGCATACGTTTAGCCATCCGTAACCATTAGTGGAATTTTCGTGGTTTTACAAATCCAAACCTACAGCCTGTTATCTAAAAAGATAAAACGTCTTTGATACTAATTTTACTTTCAATCTAAAGCTTTGAACATCTTGAAATGACATCGTTTGAAATTTTTTTTTTTCCGTCTAATGAGACGAAAATTTATTGTTTTACTTATTTCTCAAAGACTATAGCACTTCAGACAAAACCATTTCAGGGGAAGTTTTCTACCGTCATTATGTTTATATTGTGTATTAAGTTATGTGTAAATCTGTGAACATTTCTGATTTTCGAGATACCAATTATGTGTTCTACCTTTAAAGATAATTGGGCGCTCAAGGTCTAATCTGTTTTTCCCCAATACAGTCAGACCTCATTAATTTAGAGATTACCTTGCTATTTTTATAACAGGAACCTTTTTCGAGGAATGAAAACAAAGACAGACAAAACTTTGAGACGTAAAAATAATTCCTTTTTATAAGCAGTATAATATAGGTTTTCCCGGACAATTTTGGAAAATGCGCATTTAAATTTGTAAAACATAAATTCAATTTCGCGCCGATTTGGAGAATGACGTATATCCCGGTTTTATTTTCGCAATAACTAGCATTTGATTTCATTTTGCGTCATTCAAATAAACAAATGTGCATAACGTTTCATTTGAAGGATTACAAATACGTTATTAGGCTTTCGGTTTCAGTATATGTTGCCAATTATTACGAATTTGTTATGAATTAAATTCGCACATTTTGCATTCAATATATTTTAAGCATACAGGCCTATACATATCATGCATGTCATGATACAACTTCGATTGATTAATTAATCAATGTATTGTAGATATAATTGATCATCATTGTGTTTGTTCTTATATTCATAAGATGAATCAAAATGATCTTGTAAAGAAAAACAATCATGCTAAAACGCGTTGTGTTAAAATGCATTTTGATGGTATCTTTTAAACCCGAATTTCGATTTTCAAGACATGTCAGGGATAGCAGTGTTAACGTTTTGAAGAGTAAGTTTGAGGATTTGTAAAGAGTGCATCATTGTTTTGCAGCCGGCGAAGACAATAAAACTGACATGTCAATAGACGTTGAATATTCCAACATGGCATTGATATTTTAGTTACATACAGGAATTACATGTAATTTAACAGCAGAACACAAACACAAATTTAAGTGCAAATTAAATGCGATGAATACATTTTAAAAATTATTATAAAATGGAAATTATGCAAATGAAATATAATGGCAAATTACAAATATAAAGAAATTTGAAGGAAAGTTGTACTTACACTGATCTGCTCCAGGACTTTCCCTGCAGTCTTTGCAGTCAAGAGTTCATCCAACTCGACGTTCATCTTCTTGACGATCCAACGTCGAACAAACTGCGTGTCTTTGAGCTCTTGGAAGAGAAATCCTACCAAGACATTTAGAGTATTGCAGGACTCGGTCTTGTTTAATATGGAAGAGATATCCAATTCCTGAAGTGGGAAAAAAAGAAGAATGGTAGGGTAATGGTAACGCACTCTGAAGATCCCAGACCATTCTTCGTGAAGAGCAAGGGGATTCCCCGGTGTCTCTGGCCATTTCTAATTCTAATTCTTCATGGGTTTCCTCACGCTTGCGAGTGACAGTGCAATGGGCACTATTGAGGAATCCTTGGTATGAATACCAGAAAGAAATAATAATAATAATAATAATTAGATTTGGCTCTTTCACAAAATGTTTTATCACGCCTGTCAAGTCAACATGTGTTAAGATAGCCTTCCAGTATTCTCCACTACCGTTTTTTGTCCCAGCGAAAATAATCTATTTCCCCCTCTAAAACACTTTGAAAGTACAGCCAAGTCATTCCAAAATTACATTTAGGTGTAAAGTCACTAAACATTATTCGCTAACCACCGGGGTCATTATCATTCACTTACCAAGCATTACATGTATCTATTGCATCGGTGACTGATAACAACTATGGCAGTTGCATGCATTCGTTTTGAACAGCGCCCCCTGAAGGCATGGCTCAGCGTGCGCAGACAAGATTTTTTAGCACATGAATCGAGTCTGGGATACTGACATACATGTACTTCCTTTCATATGCACACTTAATATCCACTGGACGAGACTAAATTTTTGTTGCTATGTGGTGCATGCGGTAGGCGTGAAGTACAGAATCAATAGGGCGCTTTCACAGGAGGTCAAAAGGTTACAGGTCCCTATTGCTTGTCGTCCAGATCGGGAGAGAACAATAGAGCCACATGCTTTTCTGCTACATGTAGCAGCCACATGCATTTCCCCATGTGGCTCTATAGACCCCTTGCACGGCGGCCATGACAGAGGGCAGGTTTTCATATTTAAATGATGTGACAATAGATCCACAAAGTGCCTACTCGTGCATGACACACTGTGACAATGTGACTGCCCTCTGTCATGGCTGCCGTGCAAGGGGTCTGTTGTTCTCTCCAGATCTGGAGGATAAGCAATAGTGACCCGTGACCTTTTGACCCACTGTGAAAGCGCCCACCGTAGGAGAGAATGGCATAAAGCAACCAGACTGATGGTTGGTAGGCATTGGCATGCACCACATAGCAACAACAGCATAGTATGTGACTTTCTAAACTGCACCTCCATTTCAATGTGAAAAATTCTTTATTACCTCTGGGATCTTGGCCTTCTCATACTGCGCCCGTTTGGGAATGGGCTGAACCTGCTGATTCTTGTAATACAGGAACAATAGCAGCATCTGCATGAACAGCATGCAGAATGCGCCAAAGAGAACGGAGACAAACACCACGAAGAACATGGTGTCTGATTGGACGATACAGAACGGGCCACTCAGGATGTGAAATGCACGGTGTACGATGAGTGTTGGGGTGTTAGTGACTTGACTTGGAGGCTAACTGCCGTTGACTGGAACTGGTCTAACATCTGTCACGAAAGAAATTAAATACAGAATTGATTATAATTTGTTATATGGCACCGCAGATGTTTCAAATATGGATTAGTTACGGTAATTTACGTTAATGCGCATGCTTTTTGCGCCGTTGATGTGTTGAGAAGTGTGCGCAGTTCGATGCATGGAGCGTGCGCTGCACTACCTAATGCGTTTCTTTTAAGGGTGAGGTAAGGTAACAATAGTGCGAGTTACGGCTTTTGATACTGTGTAGTTTAAAAGCACTTTCTCGGAGTTGTTCGAGAAAGGTCTACATATCTCGCCCCTGTGGCCAAGCCTACGGAGCCCGCATAGTATTTGGCCACAGAATGGGGCTCAGGTACGAGTGAACAACCGCTTGATCATGTTGATGAATTTTTGCAACAAAAGTATATTAAAAATCTGTTGCAACTTGTCTAGCGAATACACAATGTAACTCTTTCCAATTTAATACGGTTCAACAAACTTTCCCTGCTGTTCTGTTGACATCGCGTACCGCCCACCCGCCCCCAGTTCAACAACGCGTACACGTACACCTGCACGTACGTTCCAAATCCAAGTCATTTCCCCTTATTTTTATGACAGGTAGGCCTATCTCAATCTCTTACCATAATGAACATCACAGACTCCGACATCATGTAATTCTACATCTTCTGACACTCTTCACTTTACTCAAAAGTTGTAATAAAAATATTAAAATGCTACATTTTCTCCTGTTGTTTTCACTCGAACTCCGTGATTCTGAAGCGCAGGCGACAGGTGGCAATAGTCACGTGATTTAAGGGTCATGTGGGTCAAGGTCATCAGTCTGACCTTTGACATCGACAACAACGCGCAGTGTGTTTTGTGGTTTGGACTGTCTGTGCAGTTCTTTTTCTTTGGCCAAAATTTGTCATTTTCTTGTCATAAATAATGTCTGACTATAGTTCTGTGAAGGGAGGGAAACTGAGACTGAAAGGAAGTACCAGTGCGTCTCGCAAAAGGTACAAATAAATCAGCGATATAGGCCTACTAATATTTTACTATGTCAATCTAGCTAAGATAATCTCAGCTCTTTTTTTATCATTTTTCATTGGGATGTGGTCTTTTAGCAGTACCGCCATCGTGAAGGTCAAGTCTGGTAACCATTGCGCATTGGTATTCCTTTGTACACAGACTAGACACTTGGTTATTTTTGAACAAGACAAAAACGGCTAGGCTGTGAGCATACCGGTTTGTTTCGCTAGAATTGTTTGCAAAATAATCATCGTGGCTGGTTATTTCCCTCAAGGACCTGCGTAGTGGTTATGCCTGGCAAGGTTTGGGTGAGTTTTAGGGGGAATTAGTGTGTCACGGTGAGAAAATGACAAATTTGACTTTTTTGTTTGTTTTGCGATGGCGGGTTCATGTTGATAACTTCTCTCAGCTCTACTGCTAAAAGACCACATCCCAATGAAAAATGATAAAAAAAGAGCTGAGATTATCTTAGCTAATGTCAATCGATGGTTGAGACTTGAGTGCGGCGCGGGGCCGTGGCCGGGCGCGGCGCGGCCAGGCCAGGGCCGAAACCCGTACCCGGGGCGGCCGGGGCTGGGGCCCTGGTGTGCGCGCGGTGCGGTGCTGGGTGTTTATGTATGGTGAGGGGGAGGCGGTGGCGGTGGCGGTGGGGGTGGATGAGGGAAGAGTTGGGGTCGTGTTATCCTCAAACACGATGCCCCCCTTTTAAAAAAACATTAAGTAAGGTTTAAATATAGGATTAGGAAATAAGGATTTGCATTTATTGATGCTTAATAATAATAAGTAATTTTAAGGAAAAAATAGTGAAGTCCGATAACTAAATTCTTACCGATTAAAAACTCAGGTGAAGTAAGTATGGATTTCTTATCTGGGGTTTGCATTTTGGGAGAAGCCAAAAACTTTCTTCATGTGAAGAAGATTTTATATAATATATTTATTTATTTATTAAATTTTTAGCTCAAAACACAAGAAGCGCAAGAGAGATGAAGAGAAAGACGAGAGACTGCCTGATGCAGAAGCGCACGGTAAGCAAGGAGTGCATAGTTCTCGGCTTCGGACTGGGGAAAGGAACAGATGATTTCTTATTTTTAGGAATTTGTGTTTAATAAGTGCCAGTCAGTGGGACAAACGTTTTAATCAATATAAAGTGGCTCTCTACTATGGAGTTTAGAAGAAATGCTATTTCAGAGCCCAATGACCAGGGGTAATGTGTTTGTGAAGTGCTATGATAAACATGATATGTGTACTATAATATTTCCTCATTATTTATCTATGCAGGTGGATGGTGGGCTGTGAGAAACTTTGATGATATATCTGGTGATATTGTCATTGAGATAGCACCCAACACATTCATCTTTGCCCAGGATACGGGAACGTTTACTTTGGGAGCACCTCATACTAGCAACCGTGAGTCTCAAGAACAAATCAGACACCACTCCCCATTTGCAACGACCCCACATTTTAATTCATGAGTTGACAAGAAAAGAACGTACTATTTTGTTAAATAGTAGGTATTTTAAAAAGGAGGTGGTGCCCAAAAAGGAAGTAGCCGGGGATGAGAAGCATGTTGTTTTTTAATTAGTCTTATCAGCCATTTAATTTTAAAAGCATTTTGGTTGAATTCAATTACACATACCAGTATATACCGCAGATCATTTAGTTTAGCGTGACAGAATGTTTGGTAGTATTGTAACTACTTTAGCGCATTTTGATTGGTCGTTTTTGGCGAGTGACAAAATTACCTCTTTATAACCCTGAAAAAAAGAAAGATTTGTACCGGAAAACCTGAGGGAATATACCACTGTGCCTTATAGCTAAGCTGGTAGAGCAATCTGCCCGGCGAGTCAGCAGTCTTAGGTTCGAATCCATTAGGGCCCATATGGTCTTTCTCTTATCCCATGTTTAGTTGTTTCATTTCAGTGGTTATTAGGCATCACACCAAAGATTGCGTTCCTGAGAAGTTAAGTGGACCATTTTACTTTCTGCAGTTGATTGATCTACATGTATTGTGCCTTTTTTTGGTATTTTTTTCGTATACATTGAACAAAGATTTTAAGGAAATTACCTCCTGGAATCAACACATAATGTAATTTTAAGATATACTTCCCACTTGCACTTTTGTCGCAAATGTTGCTTTTCTGTAGAAAAATCACGTTTTCTTCTTCAAAAATTGCCTTCAGTTAGTGCACAAGATAACCATTCACGCGCGCGCGCACCGCCCTCTGTTGTCGCGCTTACGCACAGACCGCTCGCCGCGTCATTTTGTGCATTACTTTATGCAGTAATTTTATCATTTATTTATCTCAGAAATGCAACATTTGCGACGGAAGTGTCAGTGGGAAGTATATCTTAGAATTGAATAAGCTATCGAATCCATAATATAAAATTAACCAAAACCGTGTTCAATGTATATGAAAAAAATACCCTTTTTTCTAACATTTTTACAAACAGCTCAAGAAGGCCCATCCCCGCCTGAGCAGTTGACTGCAATCCAATTATCAGACACCAAGATTGCACTCAAGACGGGGTTTGATAAATACATCTCGATAGATTATGACAGGAGGATCGTCGGCCAGTCAGATGCCATCGGCCCCAGGGAGCAGTGGGAACCTGTCTTTCAAGATGTGAGTTTTTAAAGTTCCTTCTTTCTCAGGTTTAAATTCGACACCCTCATCACATAATTGGCCAAGTCGTTTTGCTAATTTTGAGAAATTAAAAAATAAAAATATCTACCTGCTTGACTTAAGGTCGGTTCATATTTCATGCAAAAGTTAAAGCAAATTTTACGTCATAGCAAAATGTCCGCACTGTGAATTTGCAGAATGTTGAACTAGTTTCAACTTATGCAAATGTTTGCCGCGAAATGTTTGAAATCAGATTTGCGTTCCCTCTTGTGAGGTACCGGTACATGTTTGAACCAGGCATTTAATAGGGAATTATTTTTCTGACTAGGCAACACCAATTACAGTGAGTGTGTGAACTGGGCATCAAGAGCGGATTTTTGGCCAAAATATGACTTGGACAATTTTTTTGTTTTGTTGTAAGGGTGAGTGATACTGAATAGACCGTATCAAATAGCCGCCATTTCGTGGGGCACCTTTTGTTACTTAAACCGTTCAAGAATGGAAGCACAATATGTGCAACCAAGCATGTCCTCAAGGAACAAAGAAACTGCCCCACGAAATGGCGGCTATTCGATACGATCTATTTGTGCTGTTTGTTTCTAGGGTAAGATGGCCTTGATGGGCTGCAACAATTGTTTCCTGTCCTGCAATGAGCATGATGATATCGTTGCCACCAGCACCATAGCAGGACCAGCTGAGATGATTATGGTAAGTTTAATGTCTTAACTGCCTAAAAACCCTTATAGAAACTACCACCTCACGTTTTTGAAAATTGCCATTGCTGATTGTTTTCGTCTAAGAATGACTAGAAGCACAAGAAAAATTATAACAGTTCTCTAATTAGGAATTAAAAGTAGGTTTGGCCGGTTTTAAACATACTTTTAAATCCGGATAGGGTCCTGGGCACTAATAATGGCACATAAATACCTTTTTGCGTAAATTGGTAAAACTCACCCAAATTAGCTTGACGTTTTGCATGAATTTACTTTCCTACCACATTCATATGAACTGCTAGCTGTGCGTCGAGATGTTTTTGTTCGATTGCGCATGCACATGCTTTCGGGCGCGTGCAGTTTCTGTGTGCATGTGCGTGTTCCATACGCGCTGACCTGAGCGCGGGTTCGGCCGCTAGCCAGGCTCAAAAGTGTTTAAGACTGACTGGGCCTTTATTATCTGTTTAAAACTGCCCACGTGATGTGCTTTCAGCCAAACATTTTTAAAGCTTGGTAGTTGTGTGCTCTCTAAACAGTCCAGTAAAATCACATTAAGTTGGAATTTCTCCCTGTGGCAATTCTTTTAAGTGACACGTATCAAAAACGTAATAATTTAAACAAGGTGCTCACCTGGGAGATAACTGCCAAATTTTCGGACACTGTCCTGTGTCTTAACGCGTGAAAAGGCTTGGTGATGAATTATTCAGATTTTATTGTACATAATCTCATGATTCCCTTGCTTTGGCTGTTCACTTCCCTGCAGATCCGGTCTTGTGCCCCTCTCGTGAAGAAGAAAAAAGATGACAGACCAGCGGAAGAAAAAGGCAATGCAAAATCCTGTGAACTCAGCTATGTGTAAGTTGGCAAATAAAGTATTTAAATGTTCATTGGGAAAGCGTGCAGAGAGAGCCATGTAGACGTGACTAACGACACATCGTTTGGACCAACACAATAATTCCTGAACTTAGTAATTAGTCGCCCGTTGTGGAACCATCGAACCCGCCATCGGCATGCTCGGTGGTCGAGTGGTTAAGACGTCTGCCTAGTATGCAGGAGGTCATGGTTGTGAGTCCCGCCCGAGCACGTTATAAGTTGTTAGCGTGTTCTCGGGAAGCGCACTTATAGTATATAGTGCATACTGCGTCATGAATGGACAAAATCACTTTCTTTTAACATAGTGACTAAATCCCTTTTTGATTTTCTACAGGAAAAAGTTCCAAAGTTTTCAGGACCACATACTACGAGTGAATGAGACAGACAGAGGTGACATCAAGAAATCAAAGCAAACTGGCAAACTGCATGAAACACTGCTGGACAGGTGAGAATCACAAGTCACTAGCCATTCTCTTGTTTATCATTTGTACCTACAGTCAAACCTGTCTTTAAATAGCGACCACCTGCACATAAAGACCACTCAAAATTCCTCCAATGAAAAATCATGCATTATTAAACCTGTACAGAAAAACCACCTGCTTAATGTGACCAGCGGCCACTCTCATTTTGTTTCCCTTGGCCCATCTCACACTGTGTATAGTGGCCAAAATTCCTCTATAATTGCAAACTTTTCTCACACATGTCATAAATAGACATGGTAATGAACAAAAACTTCACAAATTACATGAGTTAACTACAGCCAAATTCTCATTAGTTAACATGAAGCACATGCGCTGGTCAAAGGCTTAAAAATTCAAAGACTACTTTTCTCGTCTCCTTTGAGTGGTCTACACAGGTTTGACTGTAGTTAAATGGACATTTGATATGTGGCGGATTTGTTTTATTCTTGGCACGAAATTGGTCACAGACCATCCCACATGACTTGTACCACTGACGATTTTATTGTGGAACAAGAAGAATATTTTGTGTAAAACAGTACAGCATGCACTATCTTAATGCTGATTGGCTGTCAGGACCAAACCACAATAGATGTATTGTGGATTCTGGCTGTTCATACAAGTTAAATTAAACTTTATGAATAAAATGATAATGGGTCTTTCCACAGTAAAGGGGGCATTTTGGCAACACAGACCATATTTTCGAGGAAATACCTTTGTCTGGTCTCAAAATAAAAGAAATAACTTAGGCCCAAAAAGGGTTACAAATAGTATGACAACATGCCTTTCTAAAACCCTGTGTACAAATTTCAAATACATGCTCGTAACAATCATATAAAATACCTCCCCAAAATACTATCCACATGAAGAAAACAATCTCCAATTTGGATGTGGAAGCAAAAAATTATGGAGCGAATAAATTAGTTTACAAAACATCGGTGATTTTTGAAGATTATTATCAAAATATACGGATTGAGAACATAAAATATGACTAATGATATGGTATCAAAATCTGGACACGCTCCTTTATGGTTTTGTTCACATGTTTTTGTTTTTACAGGAGAGAGAAGATGAAGGCAGATAGGTACTGCAAATAGCACCAGGCAACATGGCGACCTTGTAAATGTGCATGTCCGACTTTATTTTATTGCTACTGGCCAACCCACAATATGTCCCCAGCAAGATCCATACGGGACATTACCCCTGCATTTAGCATCTCAAATGCTCCACCAGGTTTTAATTTTCTCTGCTTTGTAAACTAGAGAAAGCAAGTGGTAGTCGTCCATGCAGTTTAATAAATACTTTCAAAGGATCTCTGTACATGATGCTTCTCATGCTGGAAGTGGACAACTCCTCTTGTCAAAACTCACAAAAAGTCATCTTTGGAGTAACAGTAATGTCCACTTCAACCGTCTCCTACGAGGGCTTCTAATGTTTCCACCTGTAAAAAAACAAAAAGGCAAATAAGGGATCTGTGGAAATGTCTTTGATAGTAACTCTTTTTCCGAGTCTGACTTTTCAGAATTATCACACTCAAATACTACCAAATACCGATATTAAGTAACTACTCTGCAAGTATTTCCTATTCAATGGAACTAGAATTTGTTTAATTTTTTAAATGTATGTATTATCACTGTAATTTAAAACTGGTTTTAAATCTAGGTCTGGAAAGGTAGTTTTCTGTGTTATTTATTTGTATTGATACTTAAAGTAATATTCAAATTTGTCACTGAGATTATTTCTCATTTAGAGGCTGTCCACGGTTCTACACAGCATAGGAAGGGTGGAGGGGGTCGAGGGCTGCATAAGACTTTACATGCACTGTAAAATGTTCACATTTCGTGGTACTGACAAAAAAAATTTGGTAGTATTTTGGAGGGGGTCTTGAAAAATACTACGCTTTGCAGAACTGTAAAAATGCTGACAACTTTGGACGGCCCCTTTTTATATGAGACATTTTAAATACACGACAGGCCAGTTGGTGGAGACTGATGATTTCTATACCTCTTTCTCTCTGATCTTGATGTCTTCCAAGATGCTGTCCAGTTGTGACTGGAATCGGTCCTAAATTGATGATAGAGATGAAAGTCATTTAAAATTCATTTTAAGGTGTCAAGTTAACATTTGGTACATGAAATTCGGCAGAGGGTACCTCTTTCCATTGGTTTCCCATTGTGTCTAAAACATCAAATGAAGTTTATAGAAAATTTTGGTGGATAGCACGAAGGTGAGATAATGTATCAAACTTCTCTGCGCAAAGTATGATGGGATTAAATGGAGCACTTCAACTGAATGGGTTGCAGTTAGCCCTCGGTACTGGAGCCACCTACGAAGAGTCTCAGGAATATTTTTAGTAACAAATTTGTAAGGTAGCGAAGCGCCTACCAACACTATAGTGCATCTCCTTTTTTTAATTTTTTTTAAGAGTACTTCAAACAATCTTATGAACCACTGCACAACGTGGTTTTGTTTACAGCACCAACGTCATCTATTATTCGGTCTATTGATAGGGTGAATCAAGGTTACTTGGCGTATGTATGTAGCTTAGCAATAAAAATGTTATTACATGTATAAATGTACATATTAAATCTTTACCGGGTCCACCAGAGTTTTTAAATTTTCTGTTTATTATTTGGTGTCTTGAAGTGAATTAACCGTTTTCATGTAATCCACGCATACATTTGACATGCGCTGTTTTAAAAAAGCGGCATGGAAAATTTTTTGTGTGAACTGGCAAACTGAAAGTGACAAAATAGAAAAAATACTTGCTGTGGAGGTTGATTCTGTGGGTTTCAGTGTGTTGTTTTAGTCCAAATTCTTTCCATGCTGTGTTTTTGTTAAATTTAAACGCATAATGTGTGAAAAAGGTTGTGTGTGAATCCACCATAAAAACAATGATACCAGACAATGCTGTTGTGTTCATTACCTTGAGTAGCATGTTATCCACTGTACCGATGGATTCTTGCATAGCTCGCTGTCTCTCTTCCAATTCCGCTAACTCCTTTCGTAGTTCTTCCAAACGGTTTACAAACTCATCTGGAAAGAAAGAGAATTACATACACATTGTCTTCTGGCTTAAAAAATGTTGGAAAGCGTTCGTCAATTTATGTTAGATGAGCAGAGTTTAAGGCGGGTTCACACTGCACTATTTTCGTCCGTTCGACGTATGTTACATTATTTATGCATCTGCCTGTCCCGTAGCCACACGTCAAAACGGATGAGTGATTAGTGATGTCCGTGAAACAACTACTTACTGTGTAAAGCCACACTGACAACAACCAGGACAAATAGATACTGCAGTCGACGGACAGTGGGCAAAACAACGTGCTGAGTGTTGTACGTGGGCGCAGCCATGTTTACTGTGTCAGGTGACCCAATCATGGCAACTGTCATCCAGGCCTGGTCTTGGGTGACGTCACTCACGCTTTGCAGAAAACTGTGCAAAGTTCAGCAGTGGTTAAAGCGGACGAACTTAGTAGGGCGCGGAAACCACTGCTAAAGGAGTATACTACTGATGTGACTGATGGATGATCCTTCATGGTTTTTATCAACAGTGCCTCTGACACAAATAAGTTAAAGAGTTCAGGCAGATGAGACTTAATAGCAACTATGAGAACTGACATACTTGGCTGTTGGGGTTCGTCCATTCCCGTCTTGGAATCCCCATCTTCTTGTTCTTCCTCTTCGTATTCCGTGGCTGCCGGCTCCCCTCCCATCATCCCTGAATCCCTTGTGTCTTCATCCATGTCTAAGATGTTGATGTCATCTTCATCGTCTTCTGAACTACTCACGTCGCCGAAGATACGAGTCAGATCATCACCCTCAGCTGAAAAAAAAAAGATTCAAATGATTTGGTAAAAAAAATAAAATGAAGGTGAATTAGTATTTATGCATGTGCGCACACATTGTTTGGCTACAAGGGTGCCATCATGTGCATGAATCTAGGCCCCCGGCTACTGTGGTATGGCTCTATTTCCTGTACAGCCAGGAAACCAGGCTAAATAGCACAGTGCCGGTAGATTTACACAGTTTCAAATTCTTGAAAGCATGGTCACAGTTTTTTATTGTGTTCTTAGAACGTATACCAAGCAAGTTTAATCAAAACTTGATTTTGTTTGTAATTAGTTGACATTGAAAGTGCATCTGATGACGCACTACGTAATGCTGTACAACTCGCGCTCGTGGGATAACTAATAATGTACCACTTCCGATTTAATGTCGCATTCCGATATTATGCACCCTGGTATGCCAAATGCACTGTGTCCCCTAGACAAAGCAGCATACTGCGAATTCAAACGTGACACGCGAGTGTCCAATGATGCAGCTTGTTATGCGTGTGATTCTCTGCATGTTGTGATTCTCTGCATGTTGTGATTCTCTGCATGTTGCGCTTCTGCATGTTGGCATATGTGCGTCAAGTTTGCTTGAAGATAAATTTGTTATCCCACTCATGCAATACGGCATGTAGTGCTTCTGCATCCCATAAATGGGACGCAGACGCACTACACTATGCTGTATTCCACTTGCGCACGTGAGATACTGAATAGTAATCTTCATGTAGGAGTTTTACACACTTGCCATCTGACTAACCTGAGCCATGAGAGACTCCAGGAGCATTCTCTGTCTGGTTCTCATCTTTAAGGTCTTCTTCTGCTAGAACCTCCCAACCTGAAGGGCATACGCTAAGGACAACACCTCAAGCCATTACAAAGCTTTACAAAATAATGGAACTAATGCAATATTCAGTATGGTGCCTAATCACCAAGGAAATTAAACAACCAAAATGGGACGAGAGTAGATTGTACGGTCCCGATCGCGAATTTGTACCCGAGACTTCTTGCACACTGGGCGGCTCTACCAGCTGACCTATAAATTTAACTAGAAATATTAACCACTTCGCAGCGGCTAGGCATTTTCCAATTTATTCCCCTGGAGCAGGAGACTGCACTTGCAGTTTTGGTTATGCAGTATACATGTATGTCTCTGGGGCTGCAGACTTGATGACTAGTTTTTATTTCAAGTCATTAATCAATCTTATTTCCCAAATCCAGTCACAAGTCATTTTCTCCAGAGTCAAGTCACAGGTCAAAAACCAAAAACTGACTTGACCCCAAGCCAACAAGATAAGAGACCAGCTCTGCCCTGGTACTGACCGGCTAATTCTGTAAAACAGCCCCCAAGACACTCACACTTAGAACTGCATATACATACAAATTAATTGAAGGTAATTGTGAAAGGATACGAATCTTGATTGCAGTGCTGTCCATGCGAAGTAACCTCTTGACCTCTTCCTCTACATCAGGGGCTTCAATGTACTGCCATAGACAAAGCATATAACATGTCTCAATTTGGGATTGAGGTTGAATGGCTTCAGCATGTTTTGTGCAGCTAATTCATGTTGTCTTTTGCGTGTTTCACATGAATAGCGGTCTGGTGTACTGATGTACTTCCTTTCACGTGCACACTTAGTATCCACTGGACCAGACTAAATTTTTGTTGCTATGTGGTGCACGCATAAGGTGTGAAGTACATTCTAATCAAAACAGGCACAGGATGAATCACTGATTTTGCCACCAAGGAAAATACATTTGTCAATTTACAGGCAGCGGCATAGCCAAAGGCTGAGCACTTTCGGTACTCACATGGCCGGGCTAGCCACATTTCTTGGTACTCCCCCCACCTCCCACCTCCCACCACCCCCTGCACTCACATGGCCAGGCCGGCCACATTTCTTGGTACTCCCCCCACCTCCCCCTGCACTCACATAGCCGGGCCGGCCACATTTCTTGGTACTCACCCCACCTCCCACCACCCCCTGCACTCACATGGCCGGGCCGGCTACATTTCTCGGTACACCACTGGCTATGCTACTGTTTACACAATACCTTTTTCTTTGCTGTTTTTCGAAATCTCCTTTTTCTGACATTCTTCAGTGGTGGTGTGACTGAAATTAAAAATAGAATATTGTTCAAATTATTCACCATTATTAGAAAGTTTACTGCTAACCACAGGATGATTCATCCGAGCGAACATTGGTTGACCGATATTTCTTATAATGACCAAGAATTTGGGAGATTGGGTTGCAGTGAAAAACAACTTGGCTCCATTGGGATTCAAACCGTGGACCTTCTGCTTAATGTGCAGACACCCTACCAATTGAGCTGTAAAGGCAACTGGTGGTCTTGCAGTCATTCCTCACTGATTGGGACAGGCCATCATGTGAGCTTAGCAAGCCCTACAGAGGGATGAATCCTTCAATGAGATAACCACACCTCACAGAGAACACTTACGATAAACATTTTTTTTTTTTTTACAATATTGTCCAACCTACTTCCATGATTGTTGATGAATTTCTTGTCAACTCGGTCAGTTTTCTTGAGTCCTTTTTCCTCTATCTCTTTTTCCTTTTGTTCTGTTTCCAAGTCCTGTTCCTCCGTACTACACACTAGCATCTGGCAATCATATCAAAAATGTAATGGGTTTACGGAGCTTCAAATCGCAGCCAGGGCTGTAGTTAAAGATAGTATACATGATTGGTAAACTGTTACAAATAGTTTTATCCCCCTGTGTGATTGAAGATATGCATGATTAAAACCAACCTGAGCAAAAACCAGCTCCGTACTTCGTCTAACTTTTGAGAAAACAGTAAAAAAAGGGTTTGCAGTCATTTCGCCTCAAAACCACTTCGCCCTGAACCATTTCGCCCTGAACGAAGTGGCATTTGGGCGATGTAGTGTTTGGACGAAGTAATTTGGGCCGAAATGGCACTCGGGCAAAGTGGTTTTGGGCGAAATGGCACTTGGGCGAAATGGTTTTAGGGCGAATTGAATTTTCGTCTCATGAGACGAAAACTAATTGTTTTACTCATTTCTCTAAGACTATAGCACTTTAGACAAAACCATTTTAGGAGAAGTTTTCTACGGTCATCATGTTTATATTGTGTTAGGCGTAAATCTGTGAACATTTCTGATTTTCGAGATTACCAATGATGTATACTGCCTTTAAATCCACACATTCCGAGTCCGAGTCCTTGGTGTCCAAGTCCAGCATACATCCGAGTCCTCAGCAGGCTGAGTCCAAGTCCTTTGTTTTATCCTTAAGTGCATTGCTGTCAAGTGTCAATGATGGTGCCTATGATCTCTGGCAGCTTGTAAGTTTGCTTTGGGGTAAGTTTGCTTTGGGCCAAGTTTTTTGGGGGTAAAATATATTTTGAATGCTCAAAATCAATTCAAGCGGTTGAAATGGTTTATTTAATATTCTCAAAATTTCATTTTACATGGTTGAAACAATTTTGGGCTCTAACATAATTTATAAAAAGGCACATCGATGTACCAACTCGACTCACAGGACGGGTACTTTTTAACTGCACCAACGTAGGACAGGCAGTTTTGGAAATCCTAGATGAAATGCTGATGTACACGCTTACACATTAAATCGATTCCGGATGGAATGACGATTCTTTTTATTTGGAATCAGGGTCGACTCCGAAAATGCTGGAGTCGCCCAAGCCTAGTTGTAACCTAAAACACTGGGCCATGGTACTCCACATTGCACAGTTATAGAAGGTATAAAGCTTGTCTAAATGTTTATTTCAGGGCTAAATTTGACTGTGATGGAGTGAATTTCTGACAAACCTGACAAATGTCTGCAGTCTTCCAGAAAGTTTTCTTGTCGATGGTTTTGTGGGATTCGATGATACAAGGCAGGTCCATCATCTTGAGAAAAAAAAGAGAAAAAAGTGTGCCGTTTTTTTTACAAAATGACTTGCAAAAGAAAAACCAGTTGATACATTCTAGTAAAAAAAAAAAGATATACTTTGTTGTTCAGTTATTTCTCAACTTGCAAGACTGCAAAAATCAGAGGATTGAATATTTAGATTTGACAATTTTTGAAACATTTGTATTTGGAGATCTTAGGTTTCTTCCAACCCTATTGATTGCTTTTCGTGACGTAGAACATCCAGGAATGTTTGGTGGTCAACGGTCACGCGCGTACACGCGCGCGCCAATAGACGCACATGAACACGCGTAAAAAATACTCACCAGCGTATTTTCATTCGAAGATGCCGCACGAGCGCGCTGCGATATGTTTAAATTATTGAGCATGCATGCGGCTTGTAAAAACGAAAGTGCTTTTGCTTGATCAAAATGTTTAGCCTGAAGAAATACATTTTTATCTTTATCGATACAACAGCCATGGCACAACAACATATTGCCGGTTATCATTCGAGCCACGTGCGTCATAAAAAATGACAACCAAAATGGTGGATGGAAGGCGTGACGTCACCGGAAATCAATCAATAGTCTCGACTACAAAACTGATGGACTGTTAAAATATTAGTATTAATTAGAACATTTTGATACAAGATTACATACTTTTGCAGAGAAAACTTCATTGTTGAACTTGACAACACCATGTCTCATATCAGCTGAAATTATAAACAAAGTAATAATTATGAAATTTTCCAACAAAATCAACAAAAATACCGTACATGTACAACAACTGATGTAGAACTTTAAGCCTAATAAATTTAATCCTGCAGTCCTTTGCAGACAATAAACATAGGAAAACATGGATGATTTTCCTCGGTCTTATTATTAGGATAGCAAAACAATAAAGGATTTGGAACTAAAATTGTTCTTGTTATAAGCAGAATGTTGTATCAACTGCTCTTATTATCAAGGTGGTCATGGCGCTGTTGCCATTATTATCGCTGTCATCAGGGAATCACCACATCCATTTCACTTCAACTAGGTGGCTACCTGGCTAAGGCACACAACCCTATCAGAAGTTAGATTATGGCATTCCTCCTAACTGCTCTCCAAAGTGAAAACAAACATGTTAGCACTAGTGAGGCTCGAACCCACAACTTCTTGATCGTGAGCACGGCTGTGTACCCACTAGACCACACATGCTCCTCAATAATAATGTTGGTTCCACGATGGTTATTCAAAAGACTGGAGATAAAATAAATAACTATTAACTAACTCATAACTTACACAGGACTTCTATTGCCAGTTTGTCCTTGAGAATCTGACTTCCCGAGTTGATAACCTTTTTCAATTCTCCAGCTGCATGCTTTAGAAAGACAAAATTAGGAAAATTTGACAATAATGAAAAATAGCTTGCTGCTCATTCCTTTTCTTACCCAAAGTAAAAAGTTATTTCAGCTTGAAAAAGGCCCATTACATCATTTTTAATGACCACAATTTTTACCCCAACCCCCCTTCAACCCCAATTTTTGTTTCAATTTTGGGGAGTTGCCAGTCATTTTTATATCAGCTTGTTGCAGACAGGCAGACACACAGTAAATGTATTACTTTTTTGGGGGGAGGGGTGGGGGGCTTTTGTTCTAGTCAGAGCAGGGCCCAATTTCATAGAGCTGTTTAACAGCCCATTTACTGTTAACCGAGCGTCAGGCTATTTCATAGACATCGTTAACGGTAAGCAACTGAAAACCTGCCTTACCGCAGAGCCAAATTTTGCTTAAGATGGTGACGCAACAATGGCAGTTTCCAAGCGCGCGCATGCTTAAGCACGCCACGGCCGTGAAATAGCCTTAACGTTAGCACAATATTTCTGCTACAGTAAGCACACGTTTTCAGCTAGTGCTTAAGCAGCTCTATGAAATTGGGCCCAGGTTTTTTTCTAAAGAGAATATTTTAAAGAGAAGTGGATTTAGGAGGAAAAAGCGTTAAAACGATTTCCTTGAAAATACTTAGCACATGGCATCTCAGTGGCGACCAGAGAATGGAATTCATACCTCCAAACTCCTTCTCTTCAAGCAGACATTCCACATCAATCCTCCAAACTTTCAATAAGACAATTATTCTTAATCCTTCAAAATCTTGAACATCCTGCATCCCAAGATGTACTGGAGGGTATTGGAGTCTGTGGTAGGCCAATGATATTCACATTTTGTTTACCTCCGGCATTCTGAGGATGAAATGGTTCTCTAGTTCAGGAAGTGGTTCCTCTCTCCGTTCTGGTGCTGCGCTCACTGCCCCTGCCTTGCTACTGCTTGGTGTTGATCGACCACTGCTGTTCCACCTTGGTTTCGGAGTGGCAGATCTGATGTAAAACAAAATTATATTAGGTATAAAAGCCCCAGTACACAATTTGCAGTTACCCAAAATTTAAAAAGTAAAACTCACCGGTTCTTTTTAGAACCACACAGTACATATGGGTCTTTCTATAAATTAGGGGTCCAAAAGTGTGACATTTAGTGTCCCCCTTTACACCTGATATGTGTTATTTTCTGTACAAAAATCATTAAAATGCCTTTTAAACCATTTTGTATGAATTGTACTTTATGTACTCACTCTTTGAGATGGAAAGTATTAAAAGATTGTGTCCTGAATTTTCAAAAACAAGATGTAAAATGTAATTTGAACGTGATCAATAGTCTTGAAAGTGATTCCAAAGATACTAGTCGATTATAAGTGCTTTGTTATCACTGTAGTCAACAAACTTCTGTTCTGATCAAGAATTGATATTATAAAAAAACTCTTTCCTTTTTTGAGAGAGTATTGAGCTCGTGCCAATGACGTCATTTTGGGAGTAAAACAATGCCGCGTTGTTGTGGAAGCAATGTGCGTGCGCGTTGTGTGTGTCCATAGCGCGCGTAACGCGCTATGATGAGGCTCCCATTGGTGAACTAAACCGCGTTACGCCCACCAGAGACACACACAACGCGCACGCACATTGCTTCCACAATGACTCAGCATTATTTGACTCCCAAAATGGCATATTCGCACGTGTTCGAAAGGGGTCAATAGGACCTACATACATTAATCTGATACATCTGAACATCGCTGAACTAACAGATTTAAAGTTATAATGTCCGTGGTTCTCAGCAAATTTGATTTTTTTACCTGAACGAAATTTTAAAGCATTTACTTTATTTTGATGAAAAAACATTATACTTTGTATTTTAGACATCGGCAACCCTGTGAAAAATGACGTTTTTATACGGCCATTTTTGGTGCCTTGCCTAGACTTGCCCAAGTCCGACTTCCATTGTTTAGTCTGTTATGCGCAGCGTGCGGAGCACCCTCTGGACTGGTGGCCTGTAAAATTTTGTTTCTTCTGTCTCAGAAGACTTTCTGAGACAGAAACAGAAGAAAGAAGATTGGACAGGCCACCTGTCCAGGGACGCGCTATATGTTGCGGGCCAAACACGGGAGGTCAGATTTTGGCAAGTTCACGCCTTGCCATGAGTTGAATTATGGTAATTGTTTGATAACTAAACGTTGGCTATTTTTTTTTTTGATGTCTCATTTTAAAGTGAATAACTTTTTTGTTTCTAGAAAAATATCAATTCATAAAAACGTTTTATTTTTCGAGGTGCCACACCCAAAATCTTCATATATTTCCCAAATTTTATCTGAAAATACAATTTTAGTCCTGCTCACCGACTGCCGCTACCACGGCTAGCCCCTGGTCTGCTGCCTGGTCTGCTGCCTGGTCTGTTGCCTGGTCTGCTGCCTGGTCTGTTGCCTGGTCTGCTGCCTGGTCTGCTGCTGGCTGGGGACCGGTTTCGGTAACTCGCTGATGATCGACCCTTGGCTTTGCTGCTGCTACTCATATTGTAGAGCTGTGTAGACACACTCTAGAAATATCTCAGTACCTGATACATATGAAGTAGAAAAAAATAGAATAAACGGGGGCAGGAAGGCAGGGGAATACCGAAAGAGGAAATAGGGGGCAGGGAGGAGGAAGGGAGGAGGGGAAATGGGGAGGAAGGGGGAGAGCGTGGCTGGCAGAAGGTAGGAAAAGGAGGTACGGGAAAAAGGTAATGTTGATGATGTCCCCTAATTAGGGCTGGCTCACAAGCCAACTAGTGGTTATTCCATTGCGGTATGACGTCATGTCTAATCGTTGATAATTTCAACGATGACAAGTTTATTGAAAAAATAAACAAAAAAATAACGTTGGATGAGTTTTTTACTGTTTAGAAGATTCATTTGGAAAAAACAATCATTGCTAAGAATTATTGAGAGGAGAACGACCTCCATGGTATGTTTTTCAAAGTTTGATTTTGACTGTAATTTATAACGTGAGATTTCTGTCACGTACGTGTATTAACTGTCTAAAGTAGAGAATCCAAGGCCGCACACCCCCTCCCCTCCCCTAGCGACCCCCAACCCTACACCCCCCCGCCCCCACCTCCACCCCCACCCCTAGCCCCCACCTCCACCCCCACCCCTAGCCCCTACCCCTAGAACTATGGGGGATATAGTATCCCCCATAGGTGATGTTGTTTTTTTCCAATATGGCGGCGCCTGAACTTTAAGATCGGACCGAAACGTTTTCGGCTAGCGCAATAATCCGCTGCCCAATCGCCACCAAACTCCGTCTGATAGTTCTTGAGACACTCACCTTGCGTGTGTCTACGGAATTTCGGTACCATTTGTCCATTAAATTCTCCGAAAATAATGTTGGAAAATGAACGGGAACATGTGCGATGCATGTGGATGCATGATCGAGGCATTCGGTGCGATGCATGTGGATGCATCGCACATGTTCCCGTTCATTTCCCAACATTATTTTCGGAGAATTTAGTGGACAAATGGTACCGAAATTCCGTAGACACACGCAAGGTGAGTGTCTCAAGAACTATCAGACGGAGTTTGGTGGCGATTGGGCAGCGGATTATTGCGCTAGCCGAAAACGTTTCGGTCCGATCTTAAAGTTCAGGCGCCGCCATATTGGAAAAAAACAACATCACCTATGGGGGATACTATATCCCCCATAGTTCTAGGGGTACCCTAGCCCCCACCCCTAGGCTAGCCCCCACCTCTCCTTATTGAATGTCAAATAAGTAACAGCTCCTTATTGAATGTTGAATAAGTAACAGCTCCTTATTGAATATTGAACGTCGAACGTCGAATAAGTAACCAACTTCACACACCGGTACGTCACCTGCCGTTTCAAGTGTAAACAAAACGATTTTACCCACACAAAACGAATGTGTGAAACGTCAGTACACAAGTAAAACATGCAAGTAATGTGACGTATGCACCGGCAGGCTACGTGCAGCCGCACCGTTTGCTGTACCGTTTCAGAATTTGCCCAAATAGGAATTTTGTCGGTTTTTTTTTTAATAACAAGACTTAAAGGAGTATTTTTGAAAAATAACGATTTTTCCCCCATGGGTGTTGAGATTTTGATACCATACTTATTGTCATATTTTTCTCATCACCATTCTGAAATTTTGCGTTCTCAATCCAGATATTAAAAAAACAAAACAATGTTTTGTAAACTAATTTATCTTGTTCCTTTCTTAAAGGGGTAGACCAACTTTTTTGCTTCCACACCCAAATTGGAGATTGCAAATTTCCTGTTTTCTTCCCGTAGATAGAGGTGGTGGTCTAGTGGATAGCGTGTCAGACTTTCGGTCAAGAGGTCCATGGTTCGAAACCCGACTATTGCACCGCGTTGTGTCCTAGCTTGGACAAGACACTTCACTCCACGTTGTCTCTCTCCACCCAGGTGTATAAATGGGTACCAGCAAAAACGGTTGGGGAAACCCAACTAGTTGTTGGGGGTACCGTGACCTGCGATGGACTGGCATATCCCATCCAGGAGGAGTACATGTAGCATTAATTGCTCCTAGTCACTCCATGCCACGGAAACCGGGGATGAGTACCGGCCGTAATGAGCCAATTGGCTCGTAAAACGACTTACCTTCCCGTAGATAGTAGTATTTTGGGGAGGTATTTTACATGATTATTAGGTTAAAACGAAATCCATTTCTCTTAATATGGTGCTTTAAACTTATTAAAACTTAAAGGTATCTAACTAACCACAGACCAAAAGAGTTGATCGATCATCGAACCCCTATTACCGAACATCTTGACTTTACTTTTATATCTTAAAAATGTTGCAACGAATTTTGAAGCATATTTTATTTCATATTTTAAATCATCTTTATGTGGGTGATGTAGTTGGGAATGAATGGTTCGCTCCTTTAAAACAAGAATGTACGCCCGAATTGGATTCAATTCTCAATTGGGTTTACGCTAGACTATGTTAGTTGCAATACGTTGGCGATATTCAGTTGGCAGATCGGTTCGGGGACAAAATCGACTGGAAATCTCACACGACATGGTTTTGTATCAAGATCTTCGTGATTGCTAACGAAAATGAAAGGATCTGGTGAGTATTTTACGCTGACAATATTTTTTTGGAGTAATGTAGGTTTAGCATTCGTGTCGTTGTCGAGAGTTTTCCGGTTGTCGTGTACGCGTACCGTCGGAGATTGACTATGAATGCCCGGTGTGACAGGGGATTCGGTCCTGGTTGATTTGCGTCCGATCGGACAGCATGCAGCCGATTCCACGAATCCTTTATACGCACTGGCTTGCGCAACCTTTTTTTGCGTAAGCTGCGCTATATTTCTGTGATAATTACACGCAAGTCTATGGGGCTTATGCCATTTTCAAAAGTTGTGCAAGCTACGAAATTTTGCGTGAAATAGGCTGCAGGATAACAGTAAGAATTTACAAGTCGGCCATCACTATTTAGGGATTTAAAGTGGGTTTGACTGGTCTTAAACACACGTTTAAAACCGGATAGGGGCCTGGACGCTGATAATGGCCTACTTCCAGATAGCTGAAAGTATCGGCCTTTTTTAAAATGAAAATGATGTTTAAAGCCGATACTTTTAGGATGACAGAATTTTTCTCCCATCCCGTTCGCAGCCCAAAACGGAATCTTTAACCAAGTCTTTTTGAAGGAAATTGCAATTTTTGGGTAAAATCAAAATCTCTACACATTCTACATACCGCCCTGAGCGTAATACTCTCAAAACTTTGGATTTGCAAAAATCCTAGAGTCCTGCCTCTGCGCTATGTTGCTCGCGTATAAGATTAAGAGAGTCAAGCACTAGACTACCCGAATTGCGACCCAGTTGGTACCCATGCAAAATGAAAGACAATTACATGTACCTCTCATTTGATATCATTGCTGAATAGCTCACTCCTTTTCAGAGACCGTACCCCCGTACCAGTAGCTACTCAAATGTACCTTATCCAATCAAATTCCCCCCGCTTTTACCCTATTTGGGGGCGAAAAGAATACTTTTAAGCCACGGTCCAGATTTTGTATATATTGATAATAAGCATGAGACATGATAAATTGAGGTCTCAAGTGATGGTCGATTTGTAAATTCTTTTCACGCCCTAATATGAGTTTTAAAATTTTGTTTAATAAATTTCATATCGTCACAAAATACACTTTGCTTTCAACTCTAAATTAATAGTTCGAAGTGCATAATGTTTAGCCCCATTGTGAGGCCAATTCAAGGATAGGGGGTATCCTTGGCCTCACGCTGATGAGTGTGAAAAAGCGAAAATACTTCAAACTGATTAGATAATGAACTTCTACAATCTTTCCCAAATTCTTTAAATTCCTTTAAAAAAGCAACACTTCATAACACTTTGGTGAAACTGTCAGTAGGAAAAAGAACCACATAGGCCTAGTAATAGTTCTGTGTTAATGTACACATACAGTGTCGTTTGGGGAGTCTACATGTGTTGCAGTTGTGTTAGTCATTTTTTTATTTGATATTCCCACTTTTATCATTGAATGCGTGTCAAAGGTAAATGCACCCAGTGAGCAGTGCATGAATCACAATATGTATACGTACATAGTATACATCTTCACAGTGTTAAAATAGGATGGGGCTAGTTGAGGTGTAAACTATTGATCACGTTCACAGACGCCATCTTCGTAGGAAAAAATGCTACTGCGTATTAAACGCCATAAAGGAACACGCTGGAACATGTTCCAAACACGCGCGCGTGTTGCTCAATTTGTTCGAAATACAGCGCAACCGATGCGCGTCACAAAAAAATACGCTCAAAATCATAATGCACGTGGCGATTTGTAGGAAAGTGACGTCATTTGAACGTGATCAATAGGCCTTTTACCACTAGACCAAATCTCGGTGGTGGCCTCGGGTGACGCAGCCCTGAAAATAAGCCCCGATTTCCACTTGAAATTATCACCCAGCGCCAACCCCCTATAGCCACCCCGGAGATTGCTCAGGACCAGGGTTTGAAAATGGTGGCCCCAGGGCGAAACACTTTTCCCGGGGCGAGAACAGTAGTGTGAAAAGGGGCAGGGGCGAGTTGTCACTTGTGCAAGTCAGGGACGAGGTGCCGATCTCTGGTGTAAGTTCATGTATAACAAGTAACAATTGATCCTGAAAATCTTTTTCTCATAAATTTACCTTCAGGTTTAAAAATTTATCTTCTCTCAATTTTCATGTTAAAATTCACCAAATGACCCTTTTCTTTTCTTTTTCTAATTTTGCCTTAAATGCACCTCGCCAACATCTACCATTTCACCCGGTGTATTGTGTTCACTTTTGGCAGTCTGTCAATGCACGGGTGTTTCCACTGTGTGTTGGTACGTAGGGGAATAGTTCTTTTCATGTAGGTAAGTTTACACGTGATCGGTTTTCAGTGTGCAACGATGTGTACAGGTAACGTATGGTATTTACGTAGCATTGTGGCATGGAATTGTGGCCGTCTTTATTTTTGCACGTATATATGTCCTTGTTTATTTTGCATGTATGCATTTATTTTATCTAACCTCAGTATTGGGTTCATGGTTTTAAATTGCATTTAACACAGAGGAAAAGAGATAGCATTTGATATATGTACAACTTTTCTAAAGAACAAAATTTTTTTGTGTAGGTCATAGATTTATTAAACATTCGGTTGCTCGAATATTAACAACATTTACCTTAGGAAAAACATAAAGCCATGATTTCCTGTTTTGAATTACGCATCCATGTGTGTCTCATGTGCAACATTGTAAAAATAAGAATATTATGTTACCCTGGAGTCACATGGGAAAATTATCGTAATTACTCGATTGTGGTACGATTGTAATACTATACGACTGAGGTCACACGACATACTAATTATTATCAGATTGTTATCGTGTTGTAATAAAGTCGGGTCACATGTACGAGCGTGTCGTACACTATACGAACCCGCACACAATCGAGGTCCGCATAAACCAGGAAGCACCGTAACTGTGTGGACTTACCGGTACACGGGTTCGCAGACGAGTTGTCTCAGCATTTAAAAAGGGATAAGGGAAGTGGGAGAAGGGTTCACAAAAATATACATGTATAAGGTGTGTAACGATTCGGGGAGTTGGGGCGAAATCCTGTGTTTCGTTTTTGAGTTTAAAAAGATTTTTGGCCAAATTTCCTACAGTGCACGAGTACAAAGCGAGGTTCGCATAGTGTATGTGGTAACAGTCTGGGTGCACACAAGTGTGTTATTCACTACTTTCTGCGTACATGTGTATGTTTTTAAAACACCACCCCATCATGTTATTTACATACATAAGGTTTCAATTATGCTATTACCATTACAATAATATTATCAGTGGGTGTAAAACAATATTACCCACAAAGAAAGAGCAAATAAAATTGCAGATATGCAAATATTCATAATACTGTAGTGGACTTTAGATTCATACACAAGCATGGATATTTCGATCTTATGTAGGCCTTTACTGCGTACAGCTTTCAACACACATAGTCTTGTACAATGTACCCACCTCCCAACACAGACGTCTCATTGTTCCCCTTTTATTTGGACTTATTTTTTTGGGGCGACTGCTCTTGTTTCGTACACGATTCCAAATCGCAGACCCCCCTTGGCCATCGCGGACCCTATTGTTCCTATTGTTAAACATCCCCCATTTGAATACAGAAACCTGCACTCTAGTACAATGAGCTTCTTGCATAGCCGCATTTAAAAGAAAGCTCTATTTAATTGGGGTTTGTTTTGCCCTACCCAGTGTTCTTCACTGCCAGTCTTGAACGTGGGCGCGCCACCCGAAAAAAAAATCATCACAGGTACCATTAGCGCCTCGACAAAAATTTGCCGCCCGGACAAAAAACTAAATAATGAATTTTAAAAATATTCTAAAATAATGAATTTTCCCCTCCAAAACATTGTGAAAGTACAGCCAAGTCATTCCAAAATGAGGTGTAAATTCTTGATTTAAAAAATCACAGAAAATTGCTTTTAAAAAAAATAAATTCTGCATACTCTGCACACAGATTTCCATGGTCACCATAACACTGCATCAATACAACTTTAATCCCTAAACCGGATGAAGAATTTACAAAAGGGGGAACTTTTCATTTTCAGTGAAACGGAAAATAAGTTGTTTACCTTTGTGATGACGATACAATGCACAGTACATGTATGCATGCATTGGTAACCTCACTTGTGCTTGGTACTTTGAGCATAAATAATGTAATTCATGCAGTTTGCATTGGTGGATCCAGGGGTGGGGGGCCTATAGCACCCCCTTAAATAGTAAGAAAAAAAAAGAAGGAAGAAAGAGAGGGAAGAACGCACTCCCCTTCCCATAGTATAGTAGTAGTCCAAGTAATATCATGTTTTTAACATTGGGACAGGATTTTTGAAAAATGTTTGGCTCTTAGCACCTCAACCCTCTCACCCCGCCCCCACGTCCCCCTGGATCCGCCTATGGTTTCATTTATTCATTGTTTTTTTGTGCTTTGCTTACATACATGTATATTGATTTATTGCTGTAGCTTGGTAGATTTTCATGCAAGTGTGTCACGCTGTTCTCATGGCTCAGCATACATGTATGTCAATTTCATATTTATAAGTACTGTAGGTCTTTTTCCAGTCTAGACGCTTTTGGAAATTTAAATAATGTTTTTTACTGAAAATGCCTTTCTTTTCTCAAAATAGAAGAATTTTTACTAAAAAGATAACTTGAATTGATAGAAATGTGGGCAGATGTCCATGAATTTGGGAAATCTGGTTGCAGAGAAAAGCAACTTGGCTCCACCAGGATTTGAACCGTGGACCTTCTGCGTAACATGCAAATTCCCTACCAATTGAGCTACCGGTATGAAGCCAATTGGTGGTCTCAAAACATGTGCTGTAGTTGTTCTTCACTGATTGAGATTGGCTATCACATAGCTTAAAAACAAGCATCCAGATTCTCCATTCAAACTCATACTTCTATCGAAGTAATTCACCTCGGCGGTCCCGGTTCATCATCCCTAAAATTAACATTTTTATCATACTTGCCATAAATGGTACAGATAGTGTGACAACATGGCGGTTTAAAAGCTCTCTAGAGGCAATCCATAAAGTACGTACGCACGGGCTCAGAGCCAATGTGTACGCCAATGTTAAAGTCAATGGATGATGTCACAAATTTTGCCAAAAATGCATAGGGGGTCTAAAATGTCTGCATTTCGTGCGTATGTACTTTATGGACGGCCCTCTGTCCAAATTTCCTATTCATACTGAATATAAATGTAACAACAACAACAACAACAACAACTTGTGGAACATTTTTGTCTGCCTCGTTCATCCCCTGCTATAGGGAATTTGTACAGGGAGGCTTGAGAAACATGTTATCCGATTCTGTTACATATGTACCGTACCCTTTGGGGGCTAAGGTTATCTTTTTGGAACATATTAAAGTTATTTCTTCTATTTAAAGAGAAAATACATGTGCATTGAAAGTATGATTTAATCAAAGATCACCCAAAGGGCCTCGAGACTGGAGAAAGACTGTTTGTCAGAATTTAATATTTCTTTGTTGTTTTGCGCATCATGGCCTTGCATGCCTTTGGTCCTTTAATCCTTTGCAGAATTTTTTAAACAAATGAAAAAGCAGAGTGTAAATACAGAGCGAAATTTTATGCCATTGTGAAATAAACATTTTAGAAATTTGTTCCGTTTCAAAAACTACTTTCAGGTATTAATGCAAAAACGCATTTAAAAAAAAAGTTTGCTAACAAAATGTCTTCGTTTCTTTTGACATATGAATGTAGTAGATCCTATGGTGTTCATTGCAGTGAAGTTCTACAGCATAGTAAAGAAAAATAAAACCATGTAATTAAGGCTGGATTCCCAACGAGTCTTTTCGTGTGTACATTTGACGGGCGTCACTTTGAGAAAAAGCGGTGTGGGGAGAATTTGGAGTGAAACTTCGCACTGAAAACCCAAACAACTTGGCGGAAAGTGATTTTGTGATTCGGTGATTTTCAGTGCATATTTTAACTTCCCTCCATACGACTTTTTCTCAAAGGTTGAGTTCGGGCGGTCTGTTCTTGACACGCGAACAATGTTCTCTTGCCCGAATGGCGGGAACACAACCACCTATCACACAGCACCTATCAACCGAGAACTAGTTACCCGTGTCAAGAACATACTGCACGAACTCAACCTACGCGACGTGTCATATCAAATTTAGGCGCGAAAAGACTCAAAGTGAATCCACCCTAAACGATAAAATTCAAATTATTTCTAACCTTCATGTGTAACTAGATTCTGCCGAAAATCAGACATTCTTGTTTGATACAACTAGCGACCATCTGTACACCGCACCCATAGCCGTTGTACACTCAGAAGGGTATACTGTTCCAAACTGCACCATCATGACTGAGGTGGCTGACCCCATCACAACTAGGGATTTCTACATCGGTCTAGCACTGGCCATCAGTTCGAGCATTTTCATTGGCTCAAGTTTCATCATTAAGAAGAAAGCTTTGATAAAGATATCTACGTACGCGACCAGAGCGGGTTAGTCTCTTTGTATCGATTGATTCCCAGCAGGATTGAGTTGCTCATAATAAGTCGACTTTAAGACAGATTACGTGATTGGAAATATGTTTAAAAAGACACTATTTTCACGTGCCAGTGTTTTTTAAACATTTATTCTTTAAGTGCCAGACTTTTCGCGTTTTTTGTAATTCTTTGAAAAAAATAAATAAGTTGTACTCATTAAGCTTGTTGTATAATGCTCTTTTGTACATTCTACGTAGACTCGGTAGTATTGTTTTATGGAGTGATAAATACAATCTTTTTCACTATCCAAATCCTTAAAATATTCCAAGACCTGAGGGAGTATACCATCTGTGCCTTATAGCTCAGCTGGTAGAGCATCTGCCTAGTGAGTCGGAGGTCTCTGGTTCAAATCCCGATAAGGCCCTTATGATTTTTCTCTCATCCCAAGTTTAGTTGACATGTACATGGCTGAGGAGATGTATTTATTGCTAACCACTCTTTATTTGATTGTTTTCTAGGTGACGGCGGCCATGGCTATCTCAAAGAATGGCTATGGTGGACAGGACTTTTCTTGTGTAAGCAAAGTAAAATTGTTATAAAATTTCCACAAGATGCAAATTAAAAACATTATTTTACTTTGTGTTACATTTTAGGCCATCCCAGTTACGAGCGTATATTGGAAATTTTTACACAGGTTTTTTAGAAAGGCATGTTGTCACACTATTTGTAACAATTTTTGGGCCTAGTTATCTATTAAGAACAACTGAAACTTATTTCTTTTATTTTGAGACCAGACAAAGGTATTTTCTGAAAAATATGGGTCTTTGTTGCTAAAATGCCCCCTTTACCGTGGAAAGACTCATGTACATGTACCAACACTGTGGTGAATTTACGTGCGTGCATTGTCGTAGTACAAAGTACTGTAAACTTCTTCTTTTGTATCAGAAAGCTATCTTTATGTGACTATCCCTCTGAATATTGTTATAAATACTCTATACCTTTGTGCTCCTTTACAGTGGCTTTTGGCGAGATGTTCAACTTTGTGGCATACGCATTTGCACCAGCGACACTGGTCACTCCACTCGGTGCCCTCAGTGTATTGGTTGCGTAAGTATTTCAGTGTCATCTTGAGACATGGGGATTGTGGATGCGGGAGTTGTTTAATATAGCTTGGGGTCACACTAATCAGTTGCGTCACAAGTTATAACAAATTGCATCTGGAGTTGGTGTTCTTAGAATACTGTGGTTCATTTATAAAGGTTGTGTTTTGCTATCTGCTGATCCATCCCAAGATTTAAGACGAGTCCTAACTGTAAGATTCAAGGAGTTGGTAAACATTTTTCCTAAAAATGGATTTCGTTCTAACCTAACAATCACATACATGTAAAATACCTCCCCAAAATACTATCCAAGGGAAGAAAACAGGAAATTTGCAATCTCTAAATTGGATATGGAATGATGGTGTAATTAATGCACTGCTTTATGTAACTGGATAAATTAGTTTACAAAACATCAGCGGTTTTTGACGATATCCTTGAAAATATACAGATTGAGATCATGAAACTTCAGAATAGTGTTGAGAGAAATATGACAAATGATGTGGTATAAAAATCTCAACACCCATTGGAAAAAATGGGTGCTCAAAAATCTGATTTGGACACACTCCATTAATCTGTAACAGCTGAATCATGAAAGCCCTGCCACAAATGTCATCAAAAGTCTTTGCGCTACAAGTTGCACGCACCCCAAAGCAAAGCCCTAAGCCCACCGCAGGCCTAGCACATATGATGAACACACAAAAAAATCCTAAATTGCTGCGGTTCATATCAGTACCTAGTCTGTGCTACTAGACTGTGGGCGGAACCAGACCGTGCTAAATCATAGATGACCTACTCACGTGAGTGATGACGGACAGTCGTATGCAAATGTGACCTCGCACTGTTGCGGTGTTGCAACTGGAAATATATTTATCGCGTGGTGCGCTTTGTGTGTTTATACGTGTGCACTTGTTACGGTTTCAAATGATCAGTGAATCTCAGCTCGATTGCTGATTGGCTCCCCGACTTTTCGGGGGAATATTGGCTGAAAACAAAGAAAACATTAAGCAGCCAAGACCTTTGTGGAATTCTGGTCAACCACACAACAGAGGGCTCGCTAGAACGAGAACAAACAAACAACAAAGGTTTTGGAGCCAAGACTAATCAGTACCCTGCAGCGTGACTGAGACTGCGACTTTTACTGACTTCCAGTGCTTTTTGAGCACCCTGGGTACATCTTGACTATGACCCCGTGCTCACTAGAGGAATTGCTTCGTTCACATTGCGTGCGTTCACATATCACTTAACAAAGATCGAACGAAGAAGCCGTGGGAGGTCGTACATGTGCGTCGCGCAACAAACGCTGAGCTTCAAGCGTCTAGACGAGCTGTGTGGTTTTCCAGCAGCGCGTCAAAAACAACTCTTGCTAGGCGCTTGACGCACAATGCGCTTGTGCAACAGGCCCGTGAAATCGCTTCGTCGAACGAAGGAAGCCGTTCACATTACAAATTTGCTTCGTCGAATGAAGCTATTTATTTCATCGAATGAAGCAATTCTAATCATTGTCGAAAGAAGAGGCGTGCATTCACATCAGGAAATCTCTTCGTCGAATCATCGTCGAACAAAGCAATTTCTCTAGTGAGAACGGGGTCTATGACACTACTTGCACTCATTTCCCCTTCTCTTTCCATCCTACCTCAGTGCTGTGATGTCATCTTATCTCCTGAAGGAAGCACTCAACCTTCTTGGTAAGGTAGGCTGCCTATTGTGCATCACAGGGTCTACCATTACGGTCATCCATGCACCCCAAGAAGATGCAGCCAAAACGCTGCCAGAACTCGCAATGCAATTGAAAGATCCAGGTAAAATCATGTTCCTGTTTATAGCCATGGGGTTCCTTCAATGTTTGTCATCCAGGCATGTAACTTTTTGTACAGATGATGTGGATGTACATGTAGGTTATGACCCCAAGGTCAGATAAAAAGTTCTGCTCCGCTGAGCTTCACCTTGTGGAAGAGAACATTTAAAGGAGCGTGTTCAGATGTTTCCAGAAAATGAATTTTGTTCCAACCTAACAATCATAAAATACCTCCCTAAAATACTGTCCATGCGAAGAAAACGCGAAATTTGCAATCTCCAGTTTGGATGTAAAAGCAAAAAGATTGGTGTAATTACTGCACAGCTTCATGGAACGGATAAATTAGTTTACAAAACTTCGGTGTTTTTTTTACAATATCCTTGAAAATATATACGGATTGATAATGATTAGAATGTCTTTGTTCGATAAAGCTTCATTCAACAAAGAATTCGCTTCTTTTGACAAAGCAAATTTGTAATGTGAATTGACAAGGCGATTTGGCAGGCCTGGTCACATATGAACTATGACATAATGACGTCACGCAATGTTTACCGCGGTGCATTACGTGTATGCATGTTATGGGTGAAATGTGGGGACAAAATCTCTGCATCGTTAGTTTGTACAATTATTGCAGGGCCATTTTCGCCGCCTTTTGAGGCCTTAAAAGTTGAAACCATAGTTCTGGCGTCCGTCATGGGCTTAAAACTCACGCAGGCACAACTAAGTTGACACGAACCATTTTAGAAATTTACGATCTTTGTTTTTGACATTTTTTTGTCAGCGAACCGGTTAGTAAAGTTCACTAAGTTACGTGCATAATACGCTAGGCGCTATGCATGCAACGCACGCAAACTAGAGATGCAGAGATTTCGTCCCCACTTTTCACCCATAATGCACCGCAGTAAACATTGTGTGACGTCATTACATTTCAGGTCTATTCAGTCTTTGTTTAACATCTGTTAAGTGAGATGACGATTAACTAATCTTTGTTAAAAGCTTCATTGAAAGAAGTGGTTTCCCTAATGTAAACGGGAATTATGCCAGAATAGAACTTGTTATTTTGGTATTTTTCTTTTTATTTGAGCAGCATTCATCACCTATGTCTGTGTGGTGTTTCTCATATCTGGACTGATGATCTTCTACTACGCGCCACGTTACGGCCAGAAGAACATCCTAATCTACATCACCATCTGTTCCATTGTCGGTTCGCTGTCGGTCATGGCCGCCAAAGGTCTTGGAATAGCTTTCAAGGATTTCTTCAGTGGAAAAGTTTCCGAAACACTAACCAACCCTCTAACATGGCTCTTCGTTTTCTGCCTCATCACGTTCATATCTATACAGATGAATTATTTAAACCGTGCTCTTGACGTTTTCAACACGTCGGTGGTCACGCCGATATACTACGTGTTCTTCACGACAAGCGTTATCGTCGCGTCAGCGATACTCTTTAAGGAGTGGATGACTATGGACGTGGCGGCCGTACTAGGAACACTAGCCGGTTTCACCACCATTGTGTGTGGAATTTTCCTGCTGCACGCTTTCAGAGACCTCAACATAAGCTTAAGGGACTTGTCGAATATTACCCAGAAACGGGAGAATGGACGAATTGTTAATTCTAACGAGCCTTCACCGGTTAATGTACAGAGCGAGACACCATTTCACGCTAATGTGGAGACGGCCGCGCTACTGAGTAGCACGGAGGAGGGCAGAATTGGCGAATGATTCCACTCGATTCAAGGCATGTTGTCATCGAAGGGTGTTGGTTAAAACGTATCTCAAACAGTACTTGCAAAATATCTAAATTTTCATTGAACCATGTGTACACAATGAAGCTCTCTAAAATGTATTCCAGCACCTGGTACTTATTATCAGGGTACCAACTAAAGATGGCTGCAACTAAAGATGAAAGTAGCCATTGAAATAGCAATGCTCCTCGACACTCCATGCCATGGAGGGGGGTGGGGGGGGGTGGGGTGGGGGGTGCGCGTAAAATGTTTAAGCATGAAATGCTGATGACAATGAAATAGCGAGCGCGTAGCGCGAAGCCCTAACGGCTTCTAGATGGATTCTAGATGCTCTGTGGTGCTATCTGGGGCAATATTTAACCACTTTAAGCAGGAAAAGTGTGCACAAAAAGTTGATTATTTGTTTTGTTTTTTTAAAAGGGGGGTGCGTGCGCCCCCAGGCCTCCCACCCCCTGGATCCATCCCTGCCATCCAGGGGGAGTAGAAATGCCCCTAGTCACTCCATGCCATGGAAACTAACAACCTGTTGGGGAAACCCAACTAACTGCGAGGGTAAACTTGCGATGGACTGGCATCCCATCCAGGGGGAGTAGAAATGCTCCTAGTCACTCCATGCCATGGAAACTAACAACCTGTTGGGGAAACCCAACTAACTGCGAGGGTAAACTTGTGATGGACTGGCATCCCATCCAGGGGGAGTAGCAACGCTCCTAGTCACTTCAAGCAATGGAAAATAACAACTTGTTAGGGAAACATGCAATGGAATGGCATCCCATCCAGGGGGAGTAGCAGCGCTCCTAGTCACTCCATACCATGGAAACTAACAACTTGTTAGGGAAACATGCAATGGACTGGCATCCCATCCAGGGGGAGTAGCAGTGCTCCTAGTCACTCCATACCATGGAAACTAACAACTTGTTAGGGAAACATGCAATGGACTGGCATCCCATCCAGGGGGAGTAGCAGCGCTCCTAGTCACTCCATACCATGGAAACTAACAACTTGTTAGGGAAACATGCAATGGACTGGCATCCCATCCAGGGGGAGTAGCAGTGCTCCTAGTCACTCCATACCATGGAAACTGGAGATGAGTACCGGTCATATAAGCCAGTAGACTTGTGAAATGACTTAACCTTCTTTTAATGGAGCTACGACCCTCATGCAATGGTCATCATGCATTGCCTGACACTCTTTATGAGAGTTTGGAACGCACCTGTTTAACTGCTTGCTTCCTTAAAGTTTTGGAAGCATCTGTTTTTTTTTTTTTTTAGAATCTTGTTATTGGAGTAGTTATTGGTGTATTTTCTCCTTGAAACAGTATTAGTAGTTTTCAAGCTGCCTCAAAGGCTAAACTTGAACAGTTTCGAGCATAAACACCATTTGTTTCAGAATATTGTACTTCGCTTAGAATGGTTTCACTAGAAAACAGCGTATATCTATCTGTCATTATTAGTCTCAAGTAATGTTCTGGTCAGAGGCATTCGGGCTAATTGAGACACTACTGCGATTTGTTTGTTGAATAATCTACAGTTTAAAACTAATATGTGGTTTTTAATTGCCCAATAAATATCAATAAATTATTTAAAATGAGATGTAGTGTATCGTTACATTCACTATGCGAACTTTCAGACAAAAGAGGTCCGCATAAACCAGGTAGCACCGTAACTGTGTTGACTTGCACAGGTCCGCAGACGAGTTGTCTTAGCATTTTGATAAGGATAAAGTGAGGGGGATTATTAAAAACGATGCCCTTAAACGAATCGTAAAGTTAGGGCGAAATCCTGCGTTCCGATTTTGAGAAAAAATATTTTCGGCCAAATTTTCTACAGTGCACGAGTATAAAAATAAGTCCGCAGGGGGGAAGACTGTGTGTATGCGTGCGCGAAGTGCTGATTAAGTACTGACAAGCCTGTGCCTTTAATGGTTTGTCAAAATTTACTTTTGGTAGAATTTAGAAATTCCGAATCAACACATTTGTTTTCGTTTATTATAATTTTTTTTTATTTAGCTTCTTATTAAACTTATAGTTAGCTAAGTATTTTTGTATTTGGTATCAGATGTGTACAATGTACCAAAAAAGAGCTGTTTTTTCTCTTCTAATTTAAAGTGTACTTTGTATACAATTAATTAAGGAGTGTATGTGTGTATATTTAGGGGTTTTATTTTGTGACTAATAAATTGTAAAGTCCGGGTATTTAAAAAAAGTATGTATTTTTGACAAAGAATATAATCTCAGACTGGATGTACATAATCGTTTCAAACACGGATGTCTGTTAATATATTTACAAAAAAAGAAACAAGCCAAATATGTGGGTTTTATTTCTTATTGTAAATTTAACAAAAATATTTGTGAAGAAAATCTGAGACTGGATGTAGGTATCGTTTCAAACGCTAAAAAAATCTTACGAATTGACACTAGTTTTGTATTTGTTCTATATACGCTCTATTGTAGCTAAGGTTACCTCAGCCCTAACTTTATCATGTGGTTATACAAATAACCACATGATAAAGTTAGGGCTGAGGTAACCTTAGCTAGCTCTATTTTTGGTATGTCGCGATATTAATTAAGTGAAATTTTGCAGTAAACTAAAATAGCACAATATCTTTCGAGTTTGTCCTTTTCCTTCCTGCTAGAGTTATGGACACATCTCGATCTCCGGGAGAACAAACGCTCGCGTTAATTATATGCAACATACAAATTACCATTGTTGAGTATGGGAGGTCCTTTGTTTTCGTCATACGCGCTGTACTCTTGGTCAGTTACTGTCAACAAAGTAACTTCACTTCTTGCTTTACTGCGGTTCTGCGAGCATCGTTTAGCGATTTTACGATTTACTTGCGACAATTTGTCCAAATGACCATAAAGAGGATGAAGAATAAAACATCGGTAATAAGACACAACTTTAAAAAATGCATTTGTCTGAAATGATCGATTTAAAATAAACGCCTCTCGTCTTAACTTAGTAGAGAGTGTTTAGCCTAGTATAATTGTTTATGCGTAGATAGTCCTCAGGAACGGATGGTCAGTGTATACGAAAATACTATGAATTGTAGGTTAGGGCGACAAATCGTGTGTAAAAAAGGTATATTAGGGCGACCTGCTCAATAGGGCGACATTTTGGTGTCGCCCTAATATTTTTGAGTTTAAAATTAATTTTTTTAGGTCAAAAACCATTTTGTTTAGGTCGAGAACCATTTTTATGGGGACTGGAGCTGTTTCTCTTCGGTCTGTTTCTCTTCGGTGGTCCCCGGTGAGAGTCTTCCCGAAATGTCGCCCTATTGCGGCATTCAGCGTTCTTTAAATCCTTGTTACTCTTTTGATGTTGAGAGATGAGTTTTCGATCAAAAATCTACTTGTAATAGGCCTATACCCAACAGTTCTCTTAAATTTAAGACGTCTTAAAGATAATGAGCATGATCTTTCAGGAGCACAACATGTCTTCTTTTGCCTTTACATGGATACTTTATTTCGATAATTTTTTCTTGTAGGCTTATAAAATATTAGCGAATGTTCAACGCGATACCAGTTTTCCGTCGTAAAGACGCCTTTTTCAAATCATGTTTTCTTGACAGATGTCGAGATATTATCGACGAGCAACTGCCTGGGTGTCCAAGCACGTCGCATCCCCCCAGTCACGCGTGTCCTACACCAAAGTGCAGGTCAGTCAATTCAACTATTAGTCTGATTAACTACACTCGACCAAAAAAGTTCCGTCACCAGTAAGACATTTATAAATATTTATTATGAAATTGGATTTAATGTAGGAAAATAATATATCATATTTTAGCTGAACATATCCCTCAAAGGGATAGAGCTTTTAATAAGAGAGATCATGATGGCAAGCTTCACTGAACAGGAATGCAACAAAGGAGTGTGGGGTCAGAATGAAAAAGAACAATGTGATTTGGGCAATTTGTGTGTAGACAATTTTAAGTGAGTTTGGATTTATCAATGTCTTGTCAAAAACATCCAAATCAAAATGGTTAAATTGTCCAATCTGAATCGTGCCATTGCATTAGGTATGGTGGAAGCAAAATACTGAACTGTAATTCCCCTTGCTTGAGTGCAATAAAGTTGACATTGTTGTTTTTTGGTGTTTTTAAAGTTGAAATAAAACACCACATTCATTTGGAGACCATGCATTTGCATGCATACTCGGCTATATGCCCAGATTCATGCCATTAAAACGAGACATGTTGAGTACAGTGTGTAGATGTGAAGTATTCAAACATGTTATGAGGCTTAGTGGCTACTTACGCGCATGCCTGCTTTTGAGTATTAGGATTTAGGCCATATTTGACTGCTATGGTCATGAATATTCCTGGAATTTTTGTACTTTAATTTATTAAATTTGTAAGTTGTTTAACTAAAGATGATGTGTATAAAAATCATATTGGTTGGGTACAAAATTTGAGTTGCAATTAGCAATTTGCATAATGGCTGATGCCCCGAATTCATCACTTTCAAGTGGAGGTGTAATTTAGAAAGTCGCATACTATGCTATACTCTCCAACAAAAGAAACTGTGCATGATAAACATTGCTGTATTTTTTCAGCAATGCTCGCTGGAATAAACTGTTAATGAAAGTCCATGAAATCTTTCAAATGGTTAACCGAACTTGAAATGTGTTCGTGTTTTCAGAGGTTGCTGAAAACTGACTTGCCAATTTTGAAGTCACAAAGTCAGTATCGAGTGTGTCCCCCTTGTGCATTAATCACTGCTGTGCATCTTCGCCTCATGGAGCAAATGACACGCGCATGAAAGAGAATATTGACTTTTGGGTAGTCCTTTTATACGGCTTGCTAATGAGACCTGAACTTTATGGAATTCTGTTACATAACAACCTGTAAGACCCATATTGTGAAATCAACACCCAGGCATGCCTAAGTCCTGCACTATGCCATGAGCAGGTTTTGAGTGCATAACCTTTTTCTAACAATGTCAGAGAATATTGTCTGTGAATTTGGTTTTTATTTTCCACCTTCTTGAAAAAATACAGCAATTTTTACCATGCACAGTTTCTTTTGTTGGAGAGTATATTATTGCTGCATGGTGCACACCATTACCTAACAGTCTGGTTGTTTTATGCCATTCTATGGTGAACACGGTGTTGATTTTGTACTTTACACCTGCCGCGTGCACCACATGGCAACAACAAATTTGTCTGGTCAAGTAGATACTAAGTGTGCATGTCAAATGAAGTACAGCAGACGCTATTCACGTGAAATGTGCAAAAGGCTATACATGTAATACAGTCGACATGTAATAGGCCTTGAATCTATTGCGATGACTTTTGGGCAATGGAGACAAGATCTGGAACTCCTGCGATCTGGAAATCAAGAAGCATTTGACCGTAGCCTTTCCCCTAAGAAAAGGAAAGACAGAAAGGAAAATCTTATTTTTAATGTTCCAATCAAAGTTGTAATGCAATGTCAATCAAGCTAAACCAGCGTGCCCATGTATGACCAGTCAACAGAGCTACGCAGACAGTGCCAACATAGGTTATAGTGCATTTGCTTGTAAACAGTGCTCAGCCGTACTGCTTGCATGTGGTGCCTCCGAGTGAACTTTGGTTTCAATGTTGAGCGATTCGCTGTTCAAAGGGAACAAAACGCATATTTTATGAATATATGACATCCCTGTATTACTAGTCCTTTACTCAGTGTGTGCTAAGATAACTGTTGACCCTAAAACATAAATACCTTTGAGTTTTCTCCAATGAATCTGTGCTTTCCACATTGCTGTGTGCATTGTGTGTTGCCATTTTTGCGATAGCTTGTGAGGTGTAGCAACAATAACTAAGTCGGTGGGGTTAATTGGGCAATCTCGGAATTATGCATTGTGTCAATCTGAATTCTCCTCAAGTAACACGTGCAATAATTCTGTGGTTCTGCCGCCCGAGTTGATTCTGTGATTTTTCACTCCAGATTCTCTCTGTGCTAATTTTTCTCTAAAGTAACATCATCAGTCACATTACAAGTAATACGATTAATGTTTATGCCCAAATTCATTAATTACCTGAGGGTCACTCCTGAGTGATGCCACCCCGCCACCTCCCAGGGAATTCCTCAACAGAAAACTGAAGCCATTAAGACCAGGAACTTCATATCTGAAACAAAATAATAAAAAACAAATTATGCATCTTGTTTACATGTATTAAATTTGTATAGCGTCTATTTGATATGGACATGTTCATCTGCACTGCATTATAATAGGTTTATGGAATTTCATTTTGCAACCTGTAAAGCCGAGTTGCATGAAGCTTACACCCAAACACCAAGATACATTTGTGGGTGGTGCCATTGGCAGCCGATGGCCAGAAACGCTGGGAATGCCCCTCAGATTGTACGAAAGAGGGGTGTTTTATTAAAGTCTGTCGCACAACAAACTGGACCAATGGCCTTTACATCCCTTCCAAAGAATGGAGCAATTGACCTTTATCACGGTGTGTCCCTCTTTGTCGAGCATGATCATTGTGTCTGGACGACCGCGCGATGGCGCGTGTAATCTTTCGTTGTTGTTTTGAGAGAATCACTGTCCGCGTTGCACGTTTTCTTGATAGTGCCACACGTTTGTCATTGTTATACACACAATAAAAAATTTCATCACGGGACTAAACTATTTTTCCTGCAAGCCTCGATTTGGTTACATTCATTTGAATAGGAGAAAAGAGAAGATGGCTGCACCGTGATAAAGGTCTATTGCCCTTGAGCAAGTGCCTTGATCAAGGGCACAGGTATAAAGTTTTCACCCGAGTGTTCTGAGTTATCAATACTAACCCCTCGGCCACAGTACCCCATGAGTCAATGAGATTTCACATTTTCATTTTATGATGTCTTAATTCCAGTTTGCAATGATTCTAAGCTTCTAATATCTACCTGGATACTGGGCTGGTCGTCTCAGGATCAATAAGATGCTGGAAATATGACTGGACAGCGTCTGGTGTTAGAGCTTTCCTGAGGTATGGTACGTAGGACGGATGTCTTGCAATAACGCCTGATAATTAAATCACAGTAAATCCCATATAGTTTAGTAAATGCCAAGAGTTGTTTTAGAGGCACATAAATATTGAAGATTTCTGACATGGCAAACATTTTTATACATTTATATCATCTTGTATATCAAAACGAGTCAAATTGTACTTAACAAAATCTACAATAACTTCAGTTCCAAGAACTCTCTGACAATGAGATTTGTGTGATTGGAGCACTTGGCAATTGTGGTGAATCTGCCTACCTCTACAATTGCGAATGTGTCATACCTATTGTTGCATTGTTTCCCTTGTCCCCGCTTCTAGTATAGGCTAGTTCTCCAACACTGAAGCTGTGGTTTCCGCTTTCCAAGTCCTCAACAATTGGTAGATCTGCTTCCTGAGACGACGTGGGGTCTGGGGAAATGTCTTGAGATGATGCAACTATAATGTCTTCTTTGTCTTCAAGATGTACTTTCATCTGTAAGGTAAGGTTTTCATTATCCATAGCCTACTAATAAGGGGTCCATAGTGTTTTGCAGTGCGTTTACACTTTGGGGGTTCTGGTTAGTCGTGTCCGGTCGACCATTTGGAACCAGACCACAGGGCACAGTCGTGCTGGTCACTGGTACCCATCACAACATTACAACAAACGCGCAAATTGTTCGAAGTGACGACACAATGAGCATCATCACATAATGCATGTAGTTCATGCACTGACCGCGTCCCAGCTATGGTGGACAAACAGGGAACGTTTCTGTGGTTATGGGAAAGGTCTATAGATTTGGGAAACTGAAATAACAGCGGGGTAGCTTTAAAATAAACTGATTGGATATAGCACCCTTAAAAAGACTTTTGAAACTGAAAGACTAGTTTTCAACAAATAATTGGTTTTACCTGTATTTGATCTTTTGGGTAGAGGAATGAAAACAGCTTTAAAACTGGAGATCTGTAACAAAGGAACAAAAGAATAATGCCGTGCATGTTTTACGTCCTTATTTCACAAAAGCCCGGTTAAACTCACTCGATTAATTACAATGAATTTGTTTTACCGACTTACACTCTTGGGCGTCCTCCAACAATGCCTGTCAATCCAGGAGCTGTACAAGAAAATAAAGGTAAAAAACAACAAACTATTATTAAGAATTTTAACTCGAAAACGTCCCATGGCCAAAGAGAGATGATTTCTGTGGATTTTTACATGTCAAAAAATGTGTTTGTCACTTGCCATTTTTCACCCATGTAAAATGAGAAGAAAAAAAAACGAGTATAGACCGTATCGAATAGGCGCCATTTCGTGGGGCAGTTTCTTTGTTCCTTGAGGACATGCATGGTTGCACATATTGTGCTTCCATTGTTGAACGGTTTAAGTAACAAAAGGTACCCCACAAAATGGTGGCTATTCGATACGGTCTATAGTGCTGTGCTCAGTTGACAGAGCACTTGCCTGGAGTGTCAGATGTGTCGGGTTCGAATCCCAATGATGAGGACCGTATGATTTTTCTCTCATCCCATACTCTGTGTATTTGTAAACAATTGTTCCAGACTCTTGGACCTCGATCAGGAACTCCCCCCCCCCATGCCCTCCAAAAAATCTTCCCCCAAAAATAAACAATTTTTTATCCACCTTTGTGGTTTGTTCCAACTCATACAACAAGATGGCCACAGGGCAATAACTTAAAGTTGGCCAATCGCAACTTGTTTGGTTACGGATCATACGATAGAAAAATTATGATTTGTTATTACAAACTTACCCATTCCTGTACCAGCTGGAGCAACCTCTTGTGAGAAAACCTCCAGTGCGTTACGTTGCGAATGTTCCACTGCGAGCCATAGCACGACCTCTCGTGGGTTGATGTTCCTAGCATGAGGGCCGTAGGTTTGCTCCGAACCCAGTATCTGGATGTTGGTTTGTGTGTAATCATTAAGGCCTAAGTGTTTGAACATCATTTGGGTTCTGAAAAAATAAGCCAATTAATAAAGGAAAACAATACAACATAAGAAATTAACAGTGTTGTCTGATTTTTTTTCCCCATCGAATCTGCACTTACCAATGCTTGATGAGTCATTTAATCAACTTCTCAACTCTTAGTCTTACCTCACACGGCTGTCTTAACCACAATTAACAACAACATACAAACACATCAAAAATGCAGTTCATAACTTATGGTTTTACCGACACCCACAGATTTGTGAGGACTTTCAGGGCTTTGTAGATGAACTTGCCTAAGATAATATTGCAAAGCATAAACAAGTGTTTGTTATCTAAAGAAATACCTTTTGAGAATACTCTTTGCTGTTTTTCTGCCCTTCTCTGCGGCATTAGGTCCAGTGATAGGCGACACAGCGGAAGCTCGAAACCCATCAGCATAGGTGCCACTAACCTGACAAGAACAATATTGCGAAGGTACATTCTGCAGGCGATTTGGAGTGATAAAATACGGCCCCCTCAAAACGGATGAAAAGATGGTCCAAAATTTAGCGTATAGGATCATTCACACACGTATTCCTTAAAAATATATTGTTTATATGCTGAGGGTAATTGTGAATAACCCATAACCCCAACCCTAACCCCATCATCCCCACCCACCCCACCCAGTCCAGTCATCCCCACCCAGTCACCCACAGCCCATTACCTGCACCCCAACCCCCACTCCATCACCCACCCCAACCCCATTACCCGTACTCCAACTTCCACCCCATCACCCATCCCACTAAATCACCCTCAACCTAACTCCCCATCCCATCACATGCCCCTAACCTCCCACCCCGTGCCACATACCCCCACCCTATCACCCCATCCCAAACAGTCCCTACTCTACCCCAAACTAGGAAAAACTTTAAAAAAGACTTTTAACAAAAAACCTTTAACATTTTGAGCAGACGGACAAACGGAAAAAAATTGTTATTTACTTCGCAGCTTGCCAAAAAATCAACACTATTTCCCATTTTCATGGAATGACCCACAGCAGTACTGTTAGCTCAAATTACAATGTATATACATGTAATGTCTTCAGCACGTCACACCCTTGATAGTCTCTGAGGTACCTTGAATTGTGAAGTTGGAGGTTTTCCTTTAGCACCCGTCACCAGTACAGCTCCATTGGGGTCTCCTGCATGTTAGACATAACACAAAACACAGAAAAGGACTTCTTGAAAAGGGCATAGAAAAGTCAATATTACAACACTGTTGGGACTTATTATACATAAAAGTACAAAACCAAAAGGACAAACATTTTATTCGATACAAATGTTGACAAATGCAGTGAAAAACACCTGGATGCTTAACGTGCAGATACCCTACCAACTGAGCTATGAAACCAACCAGTGGTCTGGAAACATGATATTGCAGTTGTTCCTTACTAATTGGGATTGGCTATCACATGAGCTTAGCAAGCCCTACAGAGGGATAAACCCTTCAGTGAGATAACTACCCCTCTCAGAGATCACAAGTTACGGCCCAAACCCCTGCCTGGCTTGCCAAATTTAACATTTACGAAGTATGAACGGTTAGGAAAGTGAACAAAATCTTCAAAAACTTCATACATGCCTTGCACCTCATGCAGTTTGACATTACTGAAGTCGCATATCACATCGGGCAAAATGTAGCAACGGGGATCTCCCAGTTCATACAAAATCTGCTCGGCAATGGTTGCCTTGGAAACCAGTCCACCTGTATGGGGTGGCTTGGTGATGATAAACTTGCCATCCTGCGCACACTCGATGATGGGAAAGCCAATGTTATCCCTGCAGCCAAATACACAATTTAGAACAAAATTTACAACAAAATCTTTTCAAACATTATTTGGTCACGGAGGAAAATCCGACAGGTAATACATTGTAATGGTTTATAAAACTTCAATTCGCAGTCTGTAGGCTGAGCTGCATGAAGCTCACAAATTGCTAAAAAATGGGTATAAATGACTGATGGCTTGGATAATTTAATTTCAATATGGTTCAACATTTACTAAACCAAAGTGCTCTAAGCCAAAAGACATTACAGCACATCTGGGCTGCGTGCCATTTACATTAATGCTCCAAATGTTTGCCACTAATTAATGTTTTCGTGCACTCATCTTAGCTTGGTACCAGATGTTGGCGAATGTTTAACAACGTTCGAGTGGGGCACAGCCCTGAGCAAGTATGGGTTAAATTAAAAGGGTCTGAATCCTAGATTACTACATGACAACATATGTACAACTTGCCAGTTTTCCACAAGGTGCCAGTCTGTAAAGATTCCCCCAGTAGCCTGTGCCCCGCATTCTGCTATGTGACCAGCCAGTGAGGCCGAAGCTAGATGTGTGTAATCTTGAAACTTCCATCCAAACTGCATTTGATCGTGCCAAAAATGTGAGTTCAAAATCAAAATGATTACAGTTAAAAGAAACACTTCATCTCATCTTGGATAAGGGCAATTGCATCTGCAGACAACTTTTTTTTACCATTCATTCATAAACAAAAAACATGCATGGATTATTCAGGTTTTCTGAAGTCTTACTTACAAGTAGAAATAACGCCATTTTTAACAGTTTACCAATCATGTACCATCAGGAAGTACTGTTGTACTGAATTTCTATATTAAACTCACAGTATGCATGAGTGGTCCCAAGACCACAGCAGTGTCAACACATCTTCCTGTGATGACGATATCGGCACCTAGGTCCAGGGCCCTAACAATTGGTCCAGCACTGTAAAGATAGGTAGATTACTAGGTTTACAATTAAGTTACAATACTGAGGGCGCACTCCATGGTATACAATTTGTGCATCGCACTCCATGATATACAATATGTGCATCCGAACTGTGACCAATGTACTGAACCTGTCATTTCTTTGGGAGACATAAACAGTAGGGGTGTAGACCAAATTGTCTCAATAAGAATACACCACATTTAAACCAAACATTTTAATTACAAGTGTAAGAAGTGGCCAAGTGTTGTTTTAAAGGCCCACAAAGGTTGAAGGTTCTTTAAACATAGCCACAACAAGTTGCCAAATTTTGTATATATAGGATGTGCTTAAACAAAATAAAACAGTCGCTTCCCGCAACTTGAGCCTCTGCCACAGCCGATTTCACAAATCCTTGCGCACTAGGTAAGCCCGCTTGCGCAACTTTTTATTGTGCAAGCTGTGATAATTACACACAAGCCTATGGGGCTTCTGCCATTTCCAAAAGTTGCGCAAGCTACAACAATTTTCGTGAAATCGGCTGCAGGCTCATTAGGTGTCTAATGAGAAATTCAAAAAATGTCCGAGTGGCGCACAGAATTCTGATTGTATTTTTGTATATTAATGAGCTGGATCCGCCACTGATTTCTAACTATGGTTGCAGAAAATTGGCATAGGCTATGCGATAAACGACTCTTTTCCCCCGAACATGTCACATATCAAAACAAGTAAAATTGGCTATCAAAAAAATCCACAATAAGTTCAGTTCCAAGAACTCTTTTGCAATGAGTGACCCCTCATTTCAAAAGCTTTTTTATCGCTTTAACACGATATAGAAATTGATGTGATTAGGGCATGCACTTAGAGATTTTGGTGAAATTGTCAAAACAGGCCTCAAAAATCATTTTCAAAAGGGCACGGCAATTTTCTCTTGGCACCTGAATGAGGAAATGGACAATTTGTGTTAGAACTTTTCAAGGGCAACACGACAAAAGCATAGGGCACCGATGGCAATTTGCCGTGGTGCCGTGGGTTATTATGTATAAAGATTTAACATGAGTTTTTATACCTTACCCAAGATAGGCATTCATGCTGACCAATGTCTTGGGAGCTGCAATACCAGAGTCAATATCCCGGGTACCTGATGCAATGATCTCATCTCTCTGAATGTGCGTAATTGTAAGGAAAATAAAAATAAGAAATCAAATTTCACAAACATCAAATACAAATTGTCGATTGTCATAAAGCTTTTTATGCTAATGTAAGCAAACAAATTTTTGTGAAGCTAAAAAAAATTCTTAAATGCATAAACTTATTTCAGAAGACTTGATTATACTTCAGGCCAATTTACACAATCATACTTTTGTTCAAGAACTTCATCCAATATGTGTATGATGATGTTCAGGAGCAAATGTTCTATCGTGTATATGGGAATCTGAGCATCTGCGAACAAGCTTGAACAAGCTTGATCATGTTGGACGATGTTCGAGCATGCACATTAATTTGAACATGTTGGACGATGTTCAAGCTCTAAACCAACCAGATAACAGAATTGGGTCACATGGTATTTCAGGTTGCAAGAAAATCCACAAAATCCAAAAAACATTCGTGAACAATCTCTGGGACGTCTAGTGACCTTGAACAACCGTGAACATCGTCATACAAATGTTGAATGGAGTTCTTGAACAAAAGTATGATCATGTAAATTGGGTTTGAGCTTAACAAGCCCTACAAAGGGATAAACCCTTTAATGAGATAACCATCCCTCCTAGAGATCACTTAGGATACGACCCAAACCCCTGTTTAGCTTGAGTGCAACTGGACAACAGTTATACAACCTTATGCATGAGGTCATCGCCAGTAACCACGGCAACCTTGAGCTCAACTCCAGCCTTTTTCGCCGTTTCCTGTACGGCAGCTGCACAAGCATGTGGGTTGACGCCGCCTGCGTTGCTCACCACACGGATGCCTTTACGCTTTATGTCATTTATGAGTGGACCAATTGCAGCTTGGACGAAATCTGGAGCGTAGCCGAGATCCTGTGAAAGAGAGAATTGATTCGTCATTTTATTGTTTTGATTGGTGCATAATTGTGATGTTAAATTATGCATATTAAAATATGCAAATTATCAACTTCTTATAAATCAATGCTCCATTAAAACAAAACCTTTGTTCTGTTCTTTTATCAGGTCTTTTGGATTGCCATAGCTGAGCGGCCCAGTTGAACGAATTCAAGACCTTAGTTCTAAAGGTTGTGGGTTAGAATCCTGGTCCGGTCCATCAATGGTACGTGTGCCCTTGGGCAAGGCACTTTGGCATGCATTGCTTCTCTCCACCCAGGAGCAAATGGGTACCCGAGAGGGTGGCGAATGTTGATGTGTTTGATTAGCCATTGAGCATCTGATAGGCAACTGCAGGGCTATATTCTCCTTAGGGAGCTGAGATGGAGTGATTTGATGGAGCAATATGATCAGGGGTAATAACAGTAAATGTGCAGTATAACTTTAAGTCCATATTATCTTTTAACAGGTCAAAAGGGAAGGTTTCCAGTTCGCTTCTCAATTTATTTAAACTATACTTTTCCCAAAAAATATTTAAAAAAAAAAAAAAAACTATTGATCATAATAGAAGCTTGTTGAATACAATGATTATGTAGAATAACACGGCATGATTGACCAATCACCTTGGAATCACTTTCAAGACTGTTCTGCTTCAGTGATTTCCTCCAGGTCCAAGTAGACCTGTTTGAACAAAGTGATCCCAAATTGTATGTGATGTGTATTACAAAATCAATTGACTGGTATTTCCAAATAAGTTGCCATACAATTTTGACCGGTAACCCATTTTTTTGCAAAGAAAATAAATTTTGTTTAAACAACTTTATGAAATTGACCCCAGGTTAAAGTTGTGGTGTAAAAAGAAACCTGGGTTACATTTAACACAAGTAAATTTGTAGCTCCCAGTGATGAGCAAGTTACCCTAGGTAAGAGCTGAGTTGTGTGAAAAGAACTCAAGGATCACACTGGGATTTGGGATAGATGACTTACTGGTTTCTTGTGTTTAGCTGCTGTGAGGAGAGACATGGTGATCTCAGAAAGGTAGTCAAATACCAAGAACTCCAATTGGCCATGATGGACAAGCTGAGGGGCTGTAATATAGTGACACAGAAAATACAACTGTTGGGTGTTCTAATCAAAGATTGTAGTAGGGTTGGAAGGGTGTGGGACGGAGGGGATGAATAGAGAATCGGGTTGGCGTAGCGGTACTTTCCTCGTCTTTAACCTTTGTGGCCCGGGTTCGAGCCCCGTCCGGGTCAGTAGGCCTATGGATTGGGTTCTATTGTTCCTACTTGATTCCATGGGTTCCCCAGAGTGTTTTCCTCCCATCTTCAAAACTGTAATTTTCCTGTTCTCTCGCACTTCGTGGCCGTGCTGAAGAACCTCCTAGTCTACAACTTACGTTTTTAGGGGATCATACAAAAGAAGGGGGTGGACAAGGCAGAAATCCGTGGGGGAAAGATTGTTATGCACAGACATCCACTGCAAACTAATGTTTTTACATGGTTTATACATGGAGCTATGTCATCACAAGCAAAATCCTGCCCGGTATTCTTTCTGATCGTTTTTTCTAAATATTATGAAATGTGATCAGTGATTCCCCCACTCCCCCACCCCCCCTCCCCCACTCCCACCCCCACTCCCCCACTCCCCCTCCCGGATCCGAACCTGCACAAGCGGTGTCGCCCCAAAATCCCGATGCGTATCCAATTCGAACGGTTTTGTCCCCCAACAGATCGCTAAATTTGCGAAAGCTGTGTGGTGATAAGAAGATAGGATGACGAATATCACTTAATCGACTAAGATCGCTGAATATGCGCTTGATTTTAGGGAATTTAGGCCCATAATTGGCAACTGAGCGAGAACTTAAAACGAGCATGGAGGCTGCCATCTTGGAAAATGTTAAACTCTTTCCAGCCGTTAATTTGGCGTATTGTGGTAGTTTGCAAATTGTCAGCAGCAAAATGCACTTGAACTCAGCAAACGTGCAAAACTACGGCTGGAGTGTGCGGATCGGAGCGCCCTCTTGCGATACGCGGGAGATATGATTATTTAGTTTACTGCTGCATGGGCTGGATGGCGGTCTACTGTACTAGGGATCTTTCATAAAAATCGTTGAAATTTATAAATATTACAACTGCTAACACACCTTGGAAGGTCTTATGTTACACATAGGCTCGTCTTGAATGTAATCAAGATGGTGAAAAAGAAAATAAAGCCACCAAAGAAGGGAAGAAAGCGTGGTAAAGATTGCGAATTTAGAAGTTCAAGTTGACCATAAGTTTTGTCGACCTTGCTAGGCCTACATAAATTGTTTGGAAAGAATTAGGAAGTTGATCATGGCTTCAGGCCTTGTGTACAAAACATATGAGACAGGCTGAAAAATGTCGGAGTGTTTCCTCACAAAATCTGATATTTTTCCCAATTGAAATTTTGGGTTTTTCCATCAAATCTGCACATTCCAATGCTGAATGCTAGATGAGTCATTTTAAAGAAAACAAATTCTGATCAACTTCCCAACTCTTGCCATTTTTCTTTTCAATAAAAGAAAAACTTTAGAAAAACTCTGTTTGTTTTCTCTTGTACTTGCAGTCGTGGTATGAATTCCATTCACTGGTCGCCACTGAGATGCCGTGTGTTAATAAATACTGTGGAACAGGCCTAGGGCACTAGCAGAAAGTATTTTCAAGGAAAATGTTGAATTTGTTTTACTCCTAAAATGTAAAATCACTTCCCTTTAAAATATTAACACATTTTGGTGGTTTATATTAAGTCATTATAACGCAGGAGAATAAGTGGCGACCAGCAAACAGAATTCTTTCCGCAGTCATTTTCTATGGAATCCGGAGGTGACAAGGTGAAAAATATCTTTATCTCGGTCCTAGGCTTGATAAGTCATTTAATAAAAATATGAATGATCAACTTCTCAATTCCTACCCACATTTACATTCTGTTTTTGTTTTACCTTTCTTTTTAGCCTTGAAGGAAGACGTGCACGCCACCACAAGTTTGCCACCGTCTGTAGAAGGCCAGCTGAGATGCTTTTTGAGGGTCAGCATCAGCAAGATTGTATGGCTGTCTGCCAAACCCCCTGAAACGACCCACGTCAGACTGCGATGGTGGGGAGAGACTACTGAAGGCAGTATATTCAGGTGTGTTAAATTGGACCCTACATATTGCCTTTTAAAAAAAAACATGGTATTTTTTTCGTATACATTGAACAAAGATTTTAAGGAAATTACCTCATTGCTTTTCTGTAGAAAAATCACGTTTTCTTCCTCAAAAATTGCCTTCAGTTAGTGCACAAGATAACCATTCACGCGCGCGCGCAGCGCCCTCTGTTGTCGCGCTTACGCACAGACCGCTCGCCACGTCATTTTGTGCATTACTTTATGCAGTAATTTTATCATTTATTTATCTCAGAAATGCAACATTTGCGACGGAAGTGTCAGTGGGAAGTATATCTTAGAATTGAATAAGCTATCGATTCCAACATATAAATTTACCAAAATCCGTATTCAATGTATATGAAAAAAATACCAAAAACATTTATTTAAACATGTAATCTGGGGTTGATTTTACAAAGAAGTATGCGCAACGTGTTTTTATACTGATGAACCCATGATTGCAGATACCCATGATTGCAGTTACGACTACGAAACAGGTAATTGCAGCTTTGTAAAGAAGTATCATCGCAAGCATTTTGTGAAATGCAAAGACCTGTCGTAAACTTATGAAAGTCTCAGTGAGTTGCGAATGATTTTAGCACTTATATCTTTTTGAACATTGGTGATCCAGGTGGGGGAGTGGGGCTGAAATGGCTATAGCGCGCCCCTAAAATTGTAAAAAAATAACTAAATAAATTTAGAAACAAATTAAGAAAAAGAATAGAAAAAAAGAAGGAAGAAGAGAGAGAGAAGGAAGAAGGGGAGGGAAGAATGCACTTCCCTTCCCATATATGACATGTGTCATGTGACAGAATCTGGCCAATCATGGCAGAAATCTCTGCCAAGTTCAGCAGTGGTTGGAGCGGACGAACTAGTGGGGCGCGTAAACCACTGCGAAAGGAGTGTAACAGGTTGGATGCCCAAATTTTTATATCATGGAGTGCACACTTAGTATTGCAGCTTGAAAAATTAAATAACTAAATTTCATACATAGTATGTATAAATAAAAGCTTTTGTTGCAACTTTGTAGGCCTCTTGATGTGAAGAATCCCCAGAAGACAGCGACTCGAACCGTAGCCAGGTTTCCAGTCAGGTGTGGCCCTAAGCAGTTTGCTGCATACCTCAGTGATATCCTTTGCTATGTTCTCCAAACTGCAACTTTAATTCAAAATAAATGCTGCACACATGTTCAACACCAAGATAGAGTTGCGAAGATTGGGTTAAGAGTGTCTACTTGACCATGACGCCCATCTAATTTAAGCCAAACCATGTGTTGGAGTCAGGAATTGGGAAGGTTAGGTAGAGCCAATGATGTTCTGTTTCTTTAAAAACATTTGATTTAAAAAAATCACACAAAAATGCTGTCTGCACACACACGCATGGTCATTGACACTATTGTACATGTTTATTTGTACATTACAAGCATTCCAAGAAACTTAGATGAACTATGAAAAACCTTTGTTTTCGGCAAGTTGTTTCATAGTTGTTTTGACTGGTACTGTATGTCAGTTGTTTCATCAGGTAAGGTTTTGTGTTTGTGTTGTTTATGTTTATTTCCTTAATTACACATTCTTTTCACATATGGGAGCTCTTGTTGTTGAAGTCTTAAAGGGACCAACGATGCAGCCAATTGGCAAGGCTCAGATTAATGAAATCGGACATCTAGCACCTCAAGTCCCTATTAATGGGTAAGATCATTTAGTTTGTTGAATTTTGGTCATTAAGAGGAAATATTTTTTTGGTAAGTCAAGAAAATTCCCTTAAATTGTAAGAATTACTATTTTTATCCTTTTTTCTCTATTCAGATTCTTCTCTGTGTTTTCCAACAAGTCGGCCGATAAAATAGCAGAGTTGCACATTTCTCTTGTATTCGAGCATTTACCAGGTTAGTGGTACCTTATTACCTTATCAAGTGTAAATTTAGGAAGTTTTATATTATGTTTGATGACACTCTCTTGTTTTTATGGAATGACCCAAATTGCTTCATTCGAGAAAATTCAGCCAATTATCGTTAGTTAACGAAGCATGTGTCCGCATCCCACTTCATAATGAAGATTGAACAAAAAGTGGTATCGCCTACATCAAGCAACTTCTAATAAAGATGAAATTAAACTGTGTGATGCCGCCATAGCCTTGTCGTACATGCACACCGAGTGTCAAACATCAAGCATCCGACATTTGGAGTGCTCTGTGTGGTTTTGACTTATGCTGTTCACACTCAAACAGCATGCCAAAAAAACCCCAAAAATCCAAAAAACAAACGATGCTTGCCAGACGCTTATGCTCGGCATACATGTGTAGTGACCAGTCTTGACCAGACCAAATTTGACCAAATTTGTTTCAAATTTGACCAAATTTGTTTCAAATTTGTTTCATCAAATTAAGCGATTTCTTCGTCGAATGAATCCATTTTGCTTCATCAAACAAAGATTCTAGTATTCGTCCAATGAAGAGGCATTCGTTCGCATTAGGAAATCCACGTGCATCACATAGCAATAAAAATTTGGTCTGGTCAAGTGGATGCTAAGTGTGCATGAAAAAGGAAGTACGCCAGTGCACCAGACTCTAGCCTTGCGAAACACGCAAGAGACTAATTCCACTATTAGATGCAACAAGCACAGTGTTTGACATGGTGCCTCATTGCCATGAGAATGAATAAATACATTTTTCTCCTGTACTTGTATCCAATATAGCTGCTTACGATAGTTCCAGTTCGATTCCCACAACCGACCTCAGCGTTGCCACAGCAGGCACGGGAACGACTGCAGAATCTGCCTCAATCCAGTCACAGCCAGTTCGGACCGGTCCTCCGTTACCGATGCCAAGGCCACGCAGATTTGTGTCTAGTTCCAGCGAAGATCCGTTCATGTCCCCAATACCAAAGGTTTGATTAAAAAACAGATTAATTTACTTTGCAGCTTGAAATGTTAACCGTGGCTCTACTGCACGGATAACACAGCCATTATAGCCATTATGTCACTTTTTTCCCATAATACACAGCAAAAATATCCTTTCCGCATAAAATATCTTGGTGGTGCCCTTACTGCAAATCCCTTGAATTAATCTCTCTCAAATGACGTCCTACAGAGTGCATCGGGATCTTGGGCGAAAATGTTTGATCTTGGGCGAAAATCGCCTGTGTTTTATTTCAAACAAATATTGAGCAACACACATACGTGTTTGGAACATTTTCCAGGATGTGCGTAGGCATACCGTATCAGCGTTTGCCCTTAACTTTTTTTCCAACTGGCCAATAGGGCCAGTTGGCTTAAGTCTTCACTGGCCCGTCAGTATTTCAAGTGGCCCGGTTAAAATTTCCGGTTGTTCTTTTTACACACAGTCGACCTTTAATGTTTGCAATAACCACATTTGAGTGAATAAATGAGGTTCTCCCCAGTACAAGTTATATTTTATTTGGAGAGGCTTTCCAACTGGCCCAAGATGATTTCAACTGTCATTTGGCCAACGGACCAGTGCTAATTCGAACGCTGATACCTGATTTTGTTTAATACGCAATTTGATGTTTCCTACAAAGATGGCGTCCGGAGAGTAGTCAATATCTGTATTTTATTTTCCATTATGCAGAGACCACAGTCACAAAACCGTACAGATCTAAACCAGATCATCACACCGCGTGGAGTGGATGATGAATACAGCTTTGTAGTTGGCCCAGAAAAGGTTGACGAACCCTCACATCATCCTGTCAGGGAGAAAACCAAGGCTGGAGTGGAGACTAGGCTGGGAAAAAGACTAGGAGAGGGTCAAAGTTCAGACACAGATTATGCAACTAAAGATAAAATTGAATCGGATGCGCATTTAGGTGAGTTATTGTTTGTTTGTTGCTTGGTTGGTTGCCAAGTACTTGACAAGACCTTGTGCTGTTTTGTAAACTAATTTATCCAGCACTGCAGTGGGGTACAGTGGCTGAGTGGTTTGGGTCATTGACTCACAATCATGGGTGAAAACTTAGGTTCAAATCCGGCTGCTATACCTGTGCCCTTGGGCAAGGCACTCAACCACACTTGCGCTATCCTTCAGAAGGGATGTAAAGCCATTGATCCAGTGTGTTAGGTAATAGTAACGCATTCTAAAGATCCCAGAGCATTCTTTCGTGAAGAGCAAGGGGATTCCCCGGTGTCTCTAGCCATTTCTAATTATAATTCTTCATGGGTTTCCTCACGCTTGCGAGTGACAGTGCAATGAGCAATATTGAGGAATCCTTGGTATGAATACCAGAAGAAAACAAATATATAATAATAATCACACCAACCTTTCTGCTTCCACATCCAAATTGGAGATTGCAAATTTCCCGTTTTCCTCCTATGGATAGTATTTTGGGGAGATTTTTTTATGAATGTTAGGTTAAAATGAAATCCATTTTCTGGATAAATCTATTAAGCTCCTTTAAACTTATAGGGAAGAAGAAAGAACAGACAGCAAACGCCCACGATTCAGCATCCGTCAGACGGCTTCGCCAGTTAGACCCCACCAGCATGCCTGGCAGTGATTTAATCTCGGCCTTGCTAGACCGTGGAACCAAACTCAGAGACAACATGATACGATCTGAACTGGATAGAGTGACTGCGGTTCCCCCAGGAACTGTCCAAGGGGTTCATGGGGTGACGGCGAGGGAAATATTGATGGATGACATCTCGGGAACGAGGCAGAGAGAATCTGGGAGAAGGTAAAATATGTTGATCTTTGTTGATAGTTTTGTAAGAATTAAAGAAAAATCTTTAAACAAATTCATACTAAAGAAGCTATCAAATTAGTAAAATAAATATTTGATATTGAATTAAATATTTGATTAGAATATTAGAATATTTACACAGCTCTGTAAATTCATTCGATATAGACTACTAAAGTGAAAACGTCACCCTTTGTGTGTTGCCATGGTTTTTGGGTCTACACTAAAACCAGTGAGCTGTTTCCCTGCGCCATACCAATGGACGTTTCAGATTACCAGCGAATGTTTAGACCCAATTACCATGGCAACCGACATCACACTTTAGTAGTCTATTGATGATGGTGTTAAGCCAACTTAAGTTAAAAACAATTTTATGTCAAAAGCCACTTGTTTATATTTCAAATGTATATTACAGGGATGTGATCGTTCCAGGTTTTCCCGGAACTTTCTTTTATCTCAGTGGTTTGTGATAAAGACTTTTCCGAGAAAAACTGGAACAAATCACATCCCTGATATTATTGTTTGGTTTCGAATTTATACTAAAATGGTGGCCAAATCAGTCAAATGAATCTTTAGTATACAATTAGCCTTTTGTGTGTTTCACGTGAATAGCGTCTGGTGTACTGATGTACTTCCTTTCACATACACACTTAGTATCCACTTGACCAGACTAATGTTTTGTTGCTATGTGGTGCTCGCGGCAGGTGTGAAGTACAGAATCAATGCCGTGTTCACCGTAGAAGAAAGTAACCAGACTGTTGGTTGCTAGTCAGTGGCGTGCACCACATAGCAACAACAGCATGGTATGTGACTTGCTAAACTGCACCTCCATTTGAAAATGAAGAATTCGAGGCTCCATCCATTGTGCAAATGTTACTTGGAAAAAGCTAAATTAAAAATGTTATTAGAATATTTGAATGGTCAATTATTCAACTTTGTATAAAATTATTCTATTTTGATAAATATTTATTTGTGCCACTTGCAGACGTTCTTCCGGGGATTTATTCCGTGAGATTCTCCGCACTGCCGATGACACCCACAAGCCAACCTTTGCCCAAGAGATGACAAACAGCTCTGAAAGAAGCATCACGGATACGCAGACTATTGAACTACTTGTAGGAGATCAGATTTCCAAGCGAGAATTGAACGATCTTAAGACACTACAGGTAGACATCGTGTTTGGGTTAGGATCAGGGTCGTGTCACAGTATTTAAAACGTTACAGACATTTACAGATTGAGCAAGCTATCCACATTAATACTGGTAAATATAGAAACATTTGACTCTGTTCTTCATAGTCTTACTAAACAGTCCGACTTTAGCTAGGGGTGGCGTGGGGGGCGCACGCACCCCCTTTTCAAAAAATAAATAAATTGTTTTTAAAAATCCACCTTTTGTGCATACTTTTTCTGCTTAATATTGCCCCAGATCGCACCAAAGAGCATCTATAATCCATCTAGAAGCCGTTAGGGCTTCGCGCTATGCGCTCGCTATTTCATTGTTATCAGCATTTCATGCTTAAAAATTTCACGCTCCCCCTTTTTAAAATCCTGGATCCGCCCCTGTCAGCTACAGTGATCACACATCTGCTCCTTCATTTAGTAGTATTTAGACAAAAGATGGAGCATTACGGATGCGACATGGCTTGTGAGGATGCTTTTAGAAATTGGAAAACTCTGTATGTTCTAGTGAAAATGACAGAGCATTTTAATACCACTTATATGGACGCCAAAGAGCTGTACATGTTACTTCATCAGGAACATACAGTGAAACTTGTCTATAGTGGCCACCCTCGGGACTGTAAAATACTGGCCACTATAAAGAGGTGGCCTCTTTATAGAGGTTTCATTAGCATTATACATATGGCATTTGGGACTAAAGGGGGGTGGCCACTGTAAGTATGTGGCCTCTTTATAGAGGTTTCATTAGCATTATACACATGGCATTTGGGACCAAAGGGGGGTGGCCACTGTAAGTATGTGGCCTCTTTATCAAGGTGGCCTTAATAGCAGGTTTGACTATACAAGGAAAAGTGAAGAAAAACATAAGAATTTAAACAGGAAAATATTGTTGCAAACTGCTTCAATTTTTACCCCAATTTTGTCATGGCTTACAGCAGGCAACATGTAAAACAAAACCAAACAGCCATGGGTTACAAAAGTTTCAGCAAGTTGGAAGAAAAAAACTGAAAATATGTTGAGTTGAGTGTGATTTTCCTGTGTTTGCCGAAATGTAAATTCAAAACTGTGCATATGTATGCATATTTGTATCCACATAAAAGAAAGAAAAAAAAAAACCTTAACTGGACCAACCCCAAACAACTTTCAAATGCTTTTTATGACTGTAACTGAGTGGAATATTCACGTAGCACATATTTCATTGATAAAAAATGCCATTCAGCAGCCCTTTAAAGTAACCTTTTTGACCACAAATCCTTCATCCATTATAGTTGTAATAGAGGCTTTATGTTGGCACAATAAGCTACACATGTTGCCTTATTTCTAGCATTTCTAACCTTTGACCTCACATTAACCTTTGACCTTTCCTCCCCAGTCTGACCTGTCCCCACAGTCCAGTGTCTCATCAGAGAGTGAAAGTCTGAGTGAGACAGAAGATCCCCTGCATGATCAGAGCTTATTGGAAGATCTGTTTTATAAAAGAGTGGTAGGAAAACTAGGAATAGACCTGAAACATAATGATGTCGCTGTTTGTAGTGGTTTCCTCTAATAATAATAATAATAAGATTTGTAAGAACTCTGGATGCCGCAATAAGGTGACATTTCGGGAAGACTCTCCCCGGGGACCACCAAAATTTTGGCAAGAGTCATTCAAAATGACACCTTATTTTTTTACCCGAAGCTTCCAAAAATGGTTACGGACCTAAGAGAATTGGTTCTAGACCTAATAAAAATGGTTCTCGATTTAAAAAAAATTGTTTAAAAATAAAAACAATATTAGGGCGACACCAAAATGTCGCCCTATTGAGCGTGTCGCCCTAATATAGCTTTTTTACACACAAATTGTCGCCCTATCCTAGCATCCATAGTTTTTGTAATGCGCACATATCCACCCTGCTGGGTGTTCAAGGCGCAGAGACCCTAAAAAACAAACAAAGTAATATTTAACTTGAAAGAAAAAAAACAAAAAAAAAAATTCAACCGTTACATTATTATGTTTCAGGTATATTTAGGCAATTTGTCACAAGTAATAGAAGTATTGGGTGTGTTCAGATGATCGTTTAATAACAGTGTTGTGATGACTCAGACGTAGAACTTGAGTCACTGTGATAAAAGACATGACTTGGACCCATGTCAATGACAGAACTGACGTGTACATGAGACATTTAAAAATGACTTTACTTGGACTTGAGTCATAAATGTCTTGACTCGGACCACGACAATCCTTAATTCATTCTGCCAATTGACCCCCTTCGAACTCGTGCAAATACGCCATTTTGGGAGTCAAATAATGCTGAGTCATTGTGGAAGCTATGTGCGTGCGCGCTGTGTGTGTCTCTGGTAGGCGTAACGCGGTTTAATTCACCAATGGGAGCCTTAGCATTGCGCGTTACGCATGCTATGGACACACACAACGCGCACGCATATTGCTTCCACAATGACGCGGCATTATTTGACTCCCAAAATGACGTCATTTGCACGAGCTCAATAAGGACATTTAATATTTTTTTATTTAGTCACAAGCAATAGAAGTGTTCAATTTTTCTCATTCAGCACCTGAAATTTTTGAGTACTAATCATTGGGGTTATTGACGGCATAAAATAAGATAAAACAGTTTTGAATGTAACACACAAACTATTCCTCAACATCATAGAATGACTCTTTTCTGTTCTTGTCGATTTGACTCACTTATAGAGAGGTAGCAGTGAGAGTAGCTTGAGTGACGTGTCAAGTAGCGAGGATAATGAAGACAGTGCTAAGAAACAGACCAAAGCTTCATCTAAGAGGAAACATCGACATCGACGATGGTCCTATGAGTCTTCCTTGAGTGACCCCGGCAATCAGGCAAGTCAAGTATGCAGAGAGTTGTGGGTTCGACTCTCAACCGAGCATGCTATGAAGTTTTCTCATAGTCTCTAGGGGATGCACCGAGTATATAGTGCTAATCAATCGTAAACAATTACATGTAAAAGTCCAGACTAAAATGCTGATGAAGAAATAGTATAAATAGTCAATGGCCTTTCGACTAGCACTCATGAGAGCATTTTGCATTTATTGTGGCATACACTATGGCTGCGTTCGGGTGTGTACTCAAGTTAACACGAGTATACTCCTGCGCGCGCGAACGGCAAGATTAACGACACTCCCCAACAAATGGGGAGTGTGCTCTTACTCCTGACGGGTGTCATGTGATTTGTACAAAGATGGTGGAATATGGGTGGGATTTCTGGTGACTTTGCTCAACGTGTCAACTTAATAACTGAAACAACAACTCACTAAGGTTTGTTTTAGATGGCATCAAAGGTTCTCACGACCTACGGTCTGTATTTTCTTCAGTTTCTTGTGCGCAGTGAAACGGCGTTTTTTGTGTAGTCATGGCCATTCGCGCATCACTAAAATGAAACAACCATACTGCCATTTTTACAAATGCATCAAAATGTCACACTTTGTTTCTCGTTTTACAGTTGTTGTTTGCAACTGTTTCTCCTTGCATTGAAGTAAGATCTTTTTGTCACTCTTAAATTTCAGAGGCCACCCTCAAGAAAATCCCAACAAAGTCCCACACTATCTTCAAAAGCCTTGCCCACAGATGACTCAAACATTGCACGAAACAAGAAGAGCGCCCCCTATGTAAACCGCGATCAACTTGAACCAACGACGATGAAAGAGCGATTGAAGAAAACGAGACACCGTAGTAGCAGCAGCATTGGCCTGGATGGAAACAGTGATTCAGATTCTGGGAGTGTGTCCAGGATTTCTGTTAAAAATGCTGATGAAATTGAAAAATCCGGTGAGTTTATTTAATAAAATCTACTCAACTTAGCAGAACAGTCTTTCAGTGGCCAATTTCATAAAACATTTCATGCTTAAAGGCCCTGTAGATGATCTGTTTTTGAGTGATTCTGCGAATAAAACCATTATAAATCAAAAGACAGACATCAACAAACTCATCTGAAGAAATTTCAGCTTTGTCAAATGTACCACGTTTAAAAAAAACATGAAAATCCATGTGCATTTTCCTGGTCTTGGCGGGGTGTTTCAAATATTTGTTCTCAGTTGATCGGGTACCGTATGTGGCTTGCGTCATGCACTCTGTGGCGCACATCATATACTGCGTGTGCGCGCGCGATCCATAAAAATGCATCGCGTTGGAACACGCACACGCAGTGCACAGCGCCCATGCATTTTGGACCGCGTAGATGCGAACCAAAAATACGTAAATCGTTTGCAAACGATCTAAATAATTTCATCTTTACGGATTATTTTCTGGTAAAATTATATAATTTTGAGCGGGTCATTGCAAATGATACACTGGGCCTTTAAAGCCTCATACATCATTTGCAGTTACCCAAAATATTATTTCACGAGTTGACAAGAAAAAACCTTTGATAATTTGTGCTAATATTCCGATATTGGTTTTCTCTTCTAGTGAACCCTGCAGAGGGCCTAAGCATACAACGCTTGACCCTACTTGGACGTATTCACGTAGCCCGAGTAATGATCGATACCCTTTTGCTGAGAAATCCTGGTACACAATCTAGCTTAAGCCAGCAAGAAAGGAGGCCCTCAAGAGGTGGAAAAGAGAGAGGAAAGCCTCCTAGACCTTCGCCAAAAAAGACGAAGACAAAAAAGTAACATTACGCATTAAAATTACATTCATAAATACCTTAGACAGTTTACGCATCCCTATTGGCTGAAAGCACATCACGTGGGCAGATTTAAACGGACGATGAAGGCCCACTATGCGGGGATGCGCTACAGTATTCATGCACATGTACATGTACCCAACCAGGAAAGCTGCACTTTTACACACGGTATACCTTCCAATCATGTCACATTCACAGGTGGTTCTCACTCACGATATTACCTTTTGCATTTATACATGACGGACAACCAATATATGATGCCCCCAGCAGTGAAAATGAGTATTTTAAATGCAAGTGTGATATTTTTGAAACATTTTGAAGAATTAGTATTGAAATTTCGTTCCTTTCTTCGTTTAGGAGTACTTATTTTGTGGAGTACCGTTTTCCTGTTGCGACCTCACCACGCGAACGAACCCTGGTTAACACTACGGCAACCGAGATCATGAGATTGGTTTCTAAGAAAGTTGATGATAAGGGAGGTGAGAAAGTCCTTTTGTTCGCTTGCTTGAGATATTTTGTGTGAAATTGCAAACTAATTTTGTTTTCTAAAGGGCATTTGCAGTAGAAAATTAAAACAAACTTGTGAGAAGATGCACACCATGACTGACACCGAAGGCTAATTTCTTTGAGCTGTTTAGCAGCCGATTTTGTGCTAACGGAGGCTCTGACTATTTCATGGAGACCGTAACCGTAACTTAAGCACTGCAGAAGGATGTACCCACCTAAATCGGAAGCCCATAGGAAACAATGCTAAATATCCAATATTCAAAAATACTGTCATCCCATCATGCACTACTCCATGTACCGCACGCAGTCAATTGTGGGAGAACCGTAAAGCCACGTATAGGCAATTTCTAAACTAGACGACACTCGTTGAGGTCTCAACATTTGAGGGCATACAAAAATTCATGATCTCAGCGCATTGATTTCTGCCTATATTTGTAAGCTTCAGAGACAATGTTTGATTCAAACATGGCGACATACATGAAGCATATTTCTCTACTTTTATATGCTGGCGATAGTCAGGAGAATTAAGCACTCTTTTGCAAGTATTATATTGTCCTCTAAACTAATTTGTATGATTTTTATGTAATCGTGTAGCAAATATATTGTCTTTTGTGTCATTTTTTCTAATATCAAGAAGTGACATTTGGCCATCGATCTGTGTTCCCTGTCCGCTTTGATGGAACAGCTGTTGACAACTGGTGGAAACACCTTCTTGTTTTCAAGGTCTTCTCACGAATTGCTGGACAGAAATCGGTAACAAATTATTTTTATAGACATACTGACATAGAAAATGGAAAAGTTTTAATTTGAACACAATAAATGGTTTCTTATTCTGTAGTGTATGTTAAAGCAAATTTCACACTGTCTGTATTGCATGCTGCGACTGAATCACATAACACGCAGTCCTGGGGCGGATTGCACAATGCAGTCTAAGACCGGTCTATAGCATAGCCGGCTAACGCGGCATCCACTAAGTCCGCTTGCAATATCGTTGTCTTAAAGTTAGACCAGTCTTAAAATTTAAGCCCGCGGCGAGCAGGCTATAATTTGTAGACACCGCACTACATCTCGTAATTTTGCATGAAAACAGACGAACGAAACACACATTGTGCCCATTAGAGCTTTTTTCAGTGCTATTTGATAACTTTCGCGGTCAGTTTTTCTGCAAAAACTGCACTACACACGCGTCAAGTGGCTTCGTGAGGACGTTTGTTTGGCTTGAAATTACGCAAGGATAGCCGGCTGCGTCACTTTCCGTTAAGATGTGCGTTTTTTTTTGGCTGGCGCAGCCGTACTTCAGTTAGACTTGTTTATTGCAATGGGCTAAACCAGCGACTAAGCCGAGACTGTTTAATGGGCCAGTCACAAATCAGTTGCGATGCGTCGGCGATGGGTAAAACCGGGAAATTTGAACAAAATCTTGAGACAGATCTCACGATTTTGCACCCGTCGGAGGCGCTCTCCGGACGCCTGCGGCTTGTCGCAGATTTTTTTGGCATCGCCACACCCGTCGCGGTCCCCAACTTTGAACTTAAAATTTTAAGATTGCTCGCAAGATTTTTCACCCATTTTGGGCATCCCAGACACAATCTCTGATGACCTACGATGCCCTCCGATTAATCGGAGGCGTCCTCCGAATAATCTGAGACTAGTCGCAAGATTCTGTGTGGGATTGGAAATTCAGGTTGAGATTCAATGTCTGCGAGTGGTCTCCGGCGCCCTCCGACTGAATCGGAGGCGCCCTGCGACGATTCGTACGCTTTCTGTGATCGTCTCCGACGAATCGTACGGTGGAATCGTAGTAAATCGCCGTGTATATAAGGGCGCCTCCGATCGGATCGCTAAAAGTTTGAGACGCTCTTGCTGCAGTGTACAGGGAGAAATACAGATGACCGAGGTCAGAAAACCCTCCTTTTCCCCCACATATACCCGGGGGGGGGGGGGGAAATTAAAAGAAAAGATGCTCGCAGATATCGTCTCCGATGCAATCGGAGGCGATCGGAGGCTAATCCCACGATTTTTCGACAAAACCGGGTCAAAATCCTTGAAAAAATCTCAGACAATGTAACTGCTCCACTTTTATTAGGATTATTGCTAGGATTGTTCAAGGCTTCTTTATTTTCTACGACGACCCCCCGCCAAAACTAATCCCCGACAGATCGCCGACATTGTGACTGGGCCATAAGCTGGATAGCCGGCTATAAAAGACTGGTCTTGACCCAGGCCCTTGGTGCCTGAAATTACACAGTTCTGTCGGTACGGTGCCAGCCTCAACAACCTTGGTTCTTTAAAATGAAATTGGAAAAAAAGTGTTGAAAAGACTTTCTAATGTGGTCTGTTTTTTTTCAGCCAACCCTCCTTGGTGTTGCAAGTCTGTCTCTACGATCTGTCCTGCAGTCCCCTGATCTCGCTATGCTGGATGTACAACTGGATATCAAAGACAAGACACAGTCTGACTCCACGGCTGCTGTGGCTGAAGATCCTAGCATGAAGAACACACTGAGTTATTCCATTATTGGCACTCTAAAGGTGCGTCCAAAATGTTGTGATATTCATCACTAATGAATGCGAGATGGGAAAAACATTTATATGCTCCTCATTGGGATTCGAACCCCAGACCTCGGAAACACTGGTAATAGACTTTTATCACGGTGCGGCCATCTTCCCTTTTCTCCTACATGTATTAAAATTAACGTAACGAAAGCGAGGCTTGCAGAAAAAAATAGTTTGGACCCGTTTTGAAATTGTTTATTGTGTGCATCACAATGGCACAGGCGTTGCGCGATCAAGAGAGCGCACAACGTGACTTGGAGAATTACATGCACTATCGCGCGGTAGCGCAGACGCACTGATCGTACCCGACATGTACTATGGAGAACAAGACAAAGATGGACGCACCGTGATAAAGGTCTATTGGTTTGGATCACAAGGAGGAACATATGATGTTCCCATATTTGGTTCCTTGTGATTAAGCACAACGCTAAATACTGCTTCCATTATTTTGCTCACTTGCTCATCCATGCAACTCTAAAGTATTGTACAGCTCTTTTTTCAGCGTCATGCAGAAATTGTGACTTTTAGAAAGGTCTTGGGAAGGTCTGGGAATGGTCTTGACTACATCCTGATCGGGGTTGCTTCAATATAATTAGATATTCCTTTTCCCAGGTATCCATTGAATTAGCCGCGGACGGCAAGGATTTTCCCATGGCACTGGCACGGATGAAAGTAGCTGAAATGAGAGGAGGCAAGATTGTTTCCTTACCGTCCAACCAGCTTCGCCTCCCAATAAAGATACCAACAGGCTTTGCAGACAATGACAGCAAGAGTTCCTCCCGAAGCCTGCAAACTGAGAATGTCTCCACACAGGTAAGCAGCAGCCTTCCAACCAGCTTCGCCTCCCAATAAAGATCCCAACAGGCTCTGCAGACAGTGACAGCAAGAGCTCCTCCCGAAGCCTGCAAACTGAGAATGTCTCCACACAGGTAAGCAGCAGCCTTCCAACCAGCTTCACTTCCCAATAAAGGTCCCAACAGGCTTTGCAGACAGTGACAGCAAGAGTTCCTCCCAAGCCTGCAAACTGAGAGGGTCTCCACACAGGTAAGTAGCAGCCTTTCAACCAGCTTCACCTCCCAATAAAGATCCCAATAGGCTCTGCAGACAGTGACAGCAAGAGCTCCTCCCGAAGCCTGCAAACTGAAAGTGTCTCCACACAGGTAAGTAGCAGCCTTTCAGCCAGCCTTACAAAAATTTTCATATTAATATTATTGTTCAAGTTTTATCATTAATGTGTCAGGAAGTTATTAATTTGATATTTTTTTCTCAATTTGTGCTGCTCCCAGGTTGTTGAAAGAGAATTGGATGGAAATAAAGAACTCCCAACTTCCTCAAGAAATGAAACAGAGGGAGGACAGACACACCAAGAGAACAGCCAAAGAGATATTCAAATGAAATACATACAGGGGGAGGATGAAGCAGTCCTTGAACAGCTAAATCGAGGGAAGAAATCAACTGAAGATATTAGATTGCAACAACAGGAAAAGAGCGCAACTAACATAGATTATGAGGTAATGTGATTCTTATTACAGTGGAACCTCGTTTAATAAAAGAGATTCTTCAGACTTTGCAGATTACCTTTTTATAATAGGGGTCTTGTATTATCAGGAATGAAAACAATGAAGAGCAAAGGACTGGGACTTGTTTTTACAGGCATAATATAATGTTCTGTGAGGTTTCGGTGTTCACAGTTAGTGATCACACGTGTCTAAGTTTAGTTAATCCCCAAAAATCTGTACCTTTTGCTATTCGTTTTTTTTGTATCTGTGTAGAGGTATTGCTATCAGTGTTGACAACAAAGGTACACTGAGAAAATGTGTGTATATACCACAAGTACACACAGACCAATGACATAACATAATAGGCCAGCCAATTAACGGTTTGACCTCGAACAAATTGCAACAGAAATTATTTGAAAAAGAATCAAGGACACAAAATTCAACAAACAACATATCAAAAGTCCAATTGATTTTTCTTGGTGGAAAATTGTTTTTGAAGCAGTTTTTGTTTAGTCTGGCAATCTACTTCAGTTTGCATGTTTCGTAATAGTGGGTGCATAGTAATCACGACCACTTGCGAGCAGATGACCGTCTCTGAGAAACTAGTCTGGTAACGTAGTTCAGTTTACATGCTTCCTAATAGTAGGGGCATGGTAATCACGACCAAATGGAAGCAGACCACAGTCTCTCAAAAAGTCTTATTGATGTTGTTTTAACAGGCAAAAACTCTGCACTGCTTACTTGCGATATCAGAGGGTCGAGCAATTACAGTGTGTGGTGTACCTCCCCCAACACCAGGCAGTAGCGTGCCGCGCCCACCGCCTCAACCACATGCTGGATCAGGAGTTGGCATCTCAGGTACAAACTGAATAAATTCTCCACACACCATACTGCGGTTTGCTTTGCCTATGACAACAAAAGAGTGGTTTAGACTATGCCATATTGAAGTATGGGGGTGTTACGGCCCAGTGGTCTAGTGCGCCAAACTCAAGTTCCTATGCTAGATATGTAGGTTCAAATCCTGATCACGACAGGTTGTGACACTTGTGGCCTTGAGCTAGACACTTTACCACAATATAATAGGGGCAGAGGCTACTCAGTTGTCTTGTTGTGGACTAGTTACCGTGTGTCTTAAAAACAGTGTCTCTTAAAAACAGCCCTAAAAGTGCACGTTTCAGACAGAGTGGTACACCCTGCCTCAGTGGCTCTCACAGAGGCTGGTGCAGTCAGCCTTGCCACAAGAGGTGCTCATACATGTTACTGACCAATAAAATAAGCTACATCTATCAGCCTTCTTGGTCTTTCGGTCAGAGTATGATTTATGTTTATTTCTTTATTAAACTGTATATAATTGCATAAGGATGATAGGTTATATTTATTTGAAAACCACTTTCCATTTTTCCATTATTTCTTGATGTCAGGTTTAGGTAGTGGTAGAGACCGAATGACAAGGAATACATACCTCATATGTCGCTTGTTCTGGAGTGATGACTCAGTCAGGTCTAATGTTTGTTGGGGAACCACTGAGCCAGAGTATAGCTTCATACAGGTAAGAGGTTTTTAGATCATTACAAACAAGATGGAGTAGTTGGGTTGACGTGGTGGTTCTTTCCTCGCCTTCCACCTCTGGCGTCCTGGGTTCGAATTCCGGGCGTGTATGTGGATTGGGTTTGCAGTCCCTACTTGACCGCGTGGGTTTTCCACTGGGGATTTCTCTGGGGGTTTTCCTCCCACTTCTAAAACTGCAACTCCTTCTTCGTCATCTCAAGTTGATAATGAAGTATAGTTAAAGCTGATACCGTATGGTTGATGGCATAAAGATCCTAAGTTTAAGATGCCTTAAAAGTAATTACAACCAAAAAAACAAGACGGTGTGTAACCAGAACATTTTTTTTGTTATACTTCGCTTAATACCCAAGTTATCTTTATGTTGTTTTTTATTTTGGATATGTATCAAAGTAATTGAGATTAAGTGTCTTGCCGACGGACACAAACACGTTGGCACAAGTGGGGCTTGAACCCATAACCCATCGATTACGAGCACGGCTGTATACCCACTAGACCACACGTGCTTGTTGCAGTTTAATATCTTATTTCATTAGGTGTCTCCCGTGCTGCTGACACCATCGTTGATGGAAAGAGCCAGGAATAACTACATGGTGGTTGAGGTTTGGGACAAGAAGACATCAGCTCAAAATGATCAGGTGATGATTTGAAGTGTGAATTCTGAAATAATAAACTGAGATTTTGATAAGTCATACAGTCGCCATAGGATTAAGCTTACATTTTCAGTTCAGCAGTATTTTGAGTTGAAGGCCAGTTTGCAATGACACAAAATTTTACTTCACGAGTTCACAAGAAAAGACTAAAGAGTGTTGATGGCATTCAACTTAACGACAAAGACATGCTTTTCGACTTGCACTCATCAGAGCAAAATGCAAGAATGGCGTGGGCACGCTTATCTATATAATATAAGGCTGAAAGCAAGAATGACGTATTCAGAATGCTGCATGCTGATTTGTCAGCTAATAACAGCAGGGAGCACGCTACTACACATGCGAACAAATTCTTTCTGGCGACATAACACAGGTTTAGTGAAGTGTATGTATGTGGCTTCGAGCATGGGCGCTGATAATGGCCCTCGCCTGGCGGCTCGGGCATTATCAGTGCCCAGGACCCTAGCTGGTTTTAAACCTTTGTTTAAGACTGGCCAAACCTACTTTTAATCCCTAATTATTTTACTGTAACCAAATGTGGAATGAGAGAACAATCACTTTTATTGTTTTAAAACTGAGTAGTTTTGGAATGATGATTGATTCATATTTGTTTTGGTTGAAACATCTTTTGTCCACAGTTGGTTGGAATAGCCAAGATGCCATTGCACCAATTCTACATGTCATTCAGGGACGTCAGGATTGCTGGTACACTACTCAAATCACAGGTAACAAGCGGAAAGACTGATACTGGGGGTTGATGCATATTACATACCTATTTATCCAACGATGTATTGTCCAACAGCTATTCTAAAACTGGAGTCTGCTAATCTAGGGATCTACTGGGAAGCGCCTAGAAGTCTGAAATTAGTTTGTTAAAGGTTCAGATAGTTAAAGTTCAAACACTTGAAACTTGGGAACCCAAAATTTAATAAAATACAGTACGTGTAGCCAACAAATATTTGTACATTGTGAAAAACATGTTGATAATGCTTATAAAATAACCACAATTCAAATAATTGTATCAAGTGACTTAAATATACTGGTATAGTAATTGCAATTCAAAAAAAAAGAAAGAAAAAAAAAACTAGAAAAAAACTTTATTTCTGATTGTTTTATTAGTTATTATAAACATGTTATAAACATGTTTTTAACCATATCGAATACCTCCCATCTTGTAGGGCAGTTTCTTTGTTCCATGCGGACAGGCATGGTTGCACATTTTGTGCTTACATTATTGAACAACTTAAATAACAAAAGCCGTACTACAATATGGCAGCAATTCGATTTGGTCGATACATATATTTTTTTGTTACATTGTAGGCTTCATGCGGAAGCAATTTTCAGTCATATCCCCTGCATGAATGTTGAGTTGAACTATCCACCTCAGTGTCTTTGATCCAGTGCTGTTTATAACATGCCTCTTTTTAACCTTGTGACAGTACCCTGTAGCCGCTGTCGATAACTACATCAACATCATGGATCCCTTCACTGGAGTCCAGTACGGCCAACTCAAGGTGCTGCTGGCTCTTGGCTCTGCACAACAGGTATTATAAGTTGTCATATAGGCAGTGTTGTGATGAAGGCCTTTAAGAGGCCATTGCTAGACTGCTGAATGGCCACCATAAGTTTGTAATGAGGTCATTGCGAGGCCACCATGAGGCTGTCATGAAGCTGCTTCTGATGCTGCCGCAAAACAGCTGTGAAACTGCTGCAAAACTACCGCAAAACTGCTCCAAAACTACTGTGAAACTAACATGAAACTATCATGAAACTATCATGAAACTATCATGAAACTATCATGAAACTATCATGAAACTATCATGAAACTATCATGAAACTATCATGAAACTATCATGAAACTATCATGAAACTATCATGAAACTATCATGAAACTATCATGAAACCCCACATTATATTTCATTGTATCAATCCTTTCTGAAACCTATATTTTAATCAAAATTTCAGGTACATGTAAAGTCATCTCAAAGGCATGTGATCCACAAGGTCAATTTCAATGAATCAACGTCACAGCATAGTTAAACACACAGTTAAAATGTCAATGTACCCCATCATACTCCAAATTTGCAATCCATGTCAATTTTCCTTTCCAACAATATGCAGATGTACCTCGTTGACATTTCAAGAAAACAATAACAAGTTTGGCTCTGTAGTTCCTGGTGTTCAAAAGGTCACATTCCTTTTTAAGGGGGCAAATTTCTGAAACCACTATGGCCGTACTGATCAAAAATTTCAGATTCCAATCAATAATATGCCAAGCCTCATTAAATTCTGAGATGGTCGGGTTCAACCCATTGGGTGATTTGACACAGAATGACTTTTTTGAAATGTGTAGGGCACATAAACAGAAAGGGTTAAGGTGCACTTCCATTTAAAAAAAAAAAAAAAAGCATTAATAGACACCTTGCAAATGTACAAAGTCATGGTGGTGTTTGTTCTTTTCAGATCTCTGCTCTCCAGCGATTGAAGTTTGACAATGATGTAGTTGATACCAGACCGCGTAGGCCTGGCCACTATCTGGAAAGGTAGGGTTTTTCTCTCCCCATAGATGTGCTTTAACTCGTGGCGAAGAATCCTCCAAATGAAATGATTTTGTTTTCACGTGCCCACAGTATTACGGTCAAAGACAGATTACATGATTGGAAAACTGTTACTATCTCCATGTGTGATTGAGGATGTGTGTGATAAAACCAACCTGTGTGTAAGTCAGCTCAGTACCTTATCTACATTTCAAGAAAACAATAAAAACTCCGTCCATGTTTCAAGAAATTGGGCAAAGCAACTGTCCTATTTTTGACTGGTTCCCTGGCTATACTGCACAAAAAGCAGATAATGCAAAAGAATCAGGGGCCCATTTTCAGTAACTAGGGGTGCCCTTGTAAAAAAGAAAAATGTGTGCACACACTAAGTTATATTAAATCATCTTCAGTTATTGTTTCTGTATAAAAGGTTGTCATCTCGGGCTGAATCATTGCATTGGACAATTTAAAACATTTCTATCTTCCATGAGGTTCTCAGCAGCCGATTTCACGAATCCTTGCGCACTTTGTAAGCCTGCTTGTGCAACTTTTGATTGCATAAGCTGCGCAACATTCCTGTGATAATTACACGCAAGCCTATGGGGCTTATGCCATTTTCAATTTTTCGTGAAATCGGCTGATGGTCAAATGGTTGATTAATTGTTTGGGACATTGCAAATCTTGTATGGGGCTTTAAATATAATCCTTAATATCTGAAAGCTCATGTGTGATTTCCCTCTCATCTAAAAAAGAAGAAACGAGCGAGAGTCCCGTTTTATGGTATTTCTCATTTTTTATGGTTTTTGGCATACAGTTGGCTATTTGGAAACCATGATAATATGCAACAGATAAAAATACCAGTGATGAACATTGTAGCCTTTTAGTTTGATCTGATTTTTGTTTTCAGAGGTGAAGTTCTCGGAGTGGTGCATCCAGAGCAAGATATGACAACAGATGAGCTAGGTATGGTTCTTCAGCATTGAAGGAAGGCAGCAATCTTGCAAATGGGTCATTCCGTTAAGTTGGACTGCAAAATACAGCTGAAAATTGTACAAACTGAAAATTGTTGCATTGTTGCATTGTTGCTCCCCCCTTCCTTTTCCTGCTTAAAGTGGTTAAATATTGCCTCAGATCGCACCACAGAGCATCTAAAATCCATCTAGAAGCCGTTAGGGCTTCACGCTACGCGCTTGCTATTTCATTGTCATCAGCATTTCATGCTTACGAATTTCACGCTCCCTCCTTTTCAAAATCCTGGATCTGGCCCTGGATGTGTCATAGTCCCCTGTTATATTCATTCATGTTTTTATTAAGCAATCTCTTATTGTTCATGAGATTCTTGTTTTGCGTTCGCTACATGGACACCACACATATATTTTTGCTTTGAACTCTTCCAAAGTCTTTATACTTGACCGCAACTACAAGATAACCCTAATCACAACAATTTCTCTATATCTCGTCAGTTGAGCACATCTTTGAGGTGATTGTGGAGGGTATTCGAGGCCTCCCACAGCTTGACGATACCGTCTGGGGAGAGGCAGATTGCTTCATCCAGTACCACTTCCCTGCTCAGGCACAGCCCAGACGGCCTGATGGTGGCTCTGCTGCTCTGTCAGGTATAGTGAAATTAATTTTTTTTACAACATTGCTTTTTTTCTGATCGAGAGAGAATTTGCACCAGGAATGCAGTTAAAACCTTGCCAATGTTAGTCTATGGATGACGTCACAAATGCAGGGGGGGGTGGGGGGTGGGGGTGGGGGTGGGGGTGGGGGTGGGGGTGCGGGTGCGTCCAAAAAGTGGGCATTTTGTCAGATTTATAAACTGTTTTTAGATGTCTACAATTTCTCTTTTTGTGTTTTTGCAGTTGGTCCAGTCCTGCTGCCCCACCAGACCCCTACCACCCTCTGCATGCCTGACCCAACCTTCCATGATGTATCTAGACACAGACTCCAGCTGCCAAGCGGCACACCTGTACAGAGAGAGCTCCTCACAGGTAGGGTTTGAACCTAGGACCTGTGGTTTAGTTGGTCCAGTCCTGCTGCCCCACCAGACCCCTACCACTCTCTGCATGCCTGACCCAACCTTCCATGATGTATCTAGACACAGACTACAGCTGCCAAGCGGCACACCGGTACAGAGAGAGCTCCTCACAGGTAGGGTTTGAACCTAGGACCCCTGGTTTAGTTGGTCCAGTCCTGCTGCCCCACCAGACCCCTACCACTCTCTGCATGCCTGACCCAACCTTCCATGATGTATCTTGACACAGACTGCAGCTGCCAAGCGGCACACCGGTACAGAGAGAGCTCCTCACAGGTAGGGTTTGAACCTAGGACCTCTGGTTTAGTTGGTCCAGTCCTGCTGCCCCACCAGACCCCTACCACTCTCTGCATGCCTGACCCAACCTTCCATGATGTATCTAGACACAGACTGCAGCTGCCAAGCGGCACACCGGTACAGAGAGAGCTCCTCACAGGTAGGGTTTGAACCTAGGACCTCTGGTTTAGTTGGTCCAGTCCTGCTGCCCCACCAGACCCCTACCACTCTCTGCATGCCTGACCCAACCTTCCATGATGTATCTAGACACAGACTGCAGCTGCCAAGCGGCACACCGGTACAGAGAGAGCTCCTCACAGGTAGGGTTTGAACCTAGGACCTCTGGTTTAGTTGGTCCAGTCCTGCTGCCCCACCAGACCCCTACCACCCTCTGCATGCCTGACCCAACCTTCCATGATGTATCTAGACACAGACTGCAGCTGCCAAGCGGCACACCGGTACAGAGAGAGCTCCTCACAGGTAGGGTTTGAACCTAGGACCTCTGGTTTAGTTGGTCCAGTCCTGCTGCCCCACCAGACCCCTACCACTCTCTGCATGCCTGACCCAACCTTCCATGATGTATCTAGACACAGACTGCAGCTGCCAAGCGGCACACCTGTACAGAGAGAGCTCCTCACAGGTAGGGTTTGAACCTGGGACCTCTGGTTCAGTTGGTCCAGTTTTGCTGCCCCACCAGACCCCTACCACCCTCTGCATGCCTGACCCAACCTTCCATGATGTATCTAGACACAGACTCCAGCTGCCAAGCGGCACACCGGTACAGAGAGAGCTCCTCACAGGTAGGGTTTGAACCTGGGACCTCTGGTTCAGTTGGCCCAGTCCTGCTGCCCCACCAGACCCCTACCACCCTCTGCATGCCTGACCCAACCTTCCATGATGTATCTAGACACAGACTCCAGCTTCCAAGCGGCACACCGGTACAGAGAAAGCTCCTCACAGGTAGGGTTTGAACCTAGGACCCCTAATAATGTCATTTGCTAATACATTTTTCCAATTCTGTAATCCATGTTTAAGTCAGTAATATTTTCTGTTTTTGACAGCATGTGCCGGTGTTGGTGGTGGAGCTGGAAGTATCCCGTTTGAAGTCTGGTGTCGCTACTACTATCCCAATGTCAGAGATCAAGTTGTTGCCAAAGTAGGAATTTCAATTATGTTCTTCATAAATTAGTTGTTTGCAAACTACTTCTAAGATGTCACTTGAATATTTTATTATCATTAAAGGCAGTACACATGATTGGTATCTCGAAGAATCAGAAATGTTTACAGATTTACACATAACTTACACGATATAAACACGATGACGGTAGAAAACTTCCCCTGAAATGGTTTTGTCTGAAGTGCTGTAGTCTTTGAGAAATGAGCAAAACAATTATTTTTCGTCTCGCGAGACGTAAATTCATTTCGTCCCAAAACCATTTCACCCTGGACCACTTTGTCCTAAACCTCTTTGCCTAAGTATAATTTTGCCCCCAAACCACTTCGTCCAAACACTACTTCGCTCAAAAGCCACTTCACCACCCCCCCCCCCCCCCCCCCCCCCCAAAAAAAACAACTTCGTGTACAGGCCGTGGTTCAGGGCGAAGTGGTTCAGGGCGAAGTGGTTCAGGGCGAAATGACTGTAAACCCTTTTTTGACTGTTTTCTCAAAAGTTAAACGAAGTACAGAGCTGGTTTTTGTTCAGGTTGGTTTTTATCATGCATCTTCAATCACACAGGGGGATAAAACTATTTGTAACAGTTTACCAATCGTGTATACTATCTTTAAACTAACATTTCTTTAATCTAATTATTCCCCCTCTGCAAAGCCTAGTTTGTGACACAAAGTGACAGTCATGATGGTTTTCTTTCTGTCCTGCAGACATGCTTGCCCCTTGCCAAGCTGTGTGCCATGGTGACCATGCAGAGACGCGGTGAACCCAGCATTCAGACATTCTCCCTGCCTCTTAGGCTTCACAATCCAAATCAAGAATCCATGTCCAGAGAACAGCAAGCAAAGGTAGGTTCACATAAATTGTCAGACTTGTTTTAAACATGTATCAGACTTCTTGCTTTCGATCAGCGCCCAATTTTATGTTGTTTTCTTTTGGAAAATTTATCCTACAATTATGAAATAAGTCGTGTGACACCCCTATCTTGTTGAGCGTCGTTGGACAAAGTGATTGCGCACATTGCAGATTTGCTTCATCGAATTAAGCAACCTCTTTGTCAAAAGAATCTGTTTTGCTTCAACGATCAAAGTGATCCCAATCGTCATCGTCAAAAAAAGAGTGATGCGATTTCCCTGATATAAACATGGTCAGGAAGAGTTCGCATCTTTCCCAGTAATTGATTGCCAGATTTCTTTACTGTTTTCTTTGCTAGCTTCAAGATGCTGGTCTGCTGGACGTGACAGTCAACTACAGGCATAATGTGATCAAAGAGAGTGCATCCATCCCTAAGGCTAGAGAGACGAGTGGTGCTCAAGTCTGTCTCTCAGTGGGCATCTTGAGAGCTTGTGGTTTGAAGGTAAATAGATTCAAGGGGCGGATTGCAGTAACAATGGTCTTAGCCATCTGACTTCAAGATAGATTATAGGATTGGAAAATTGTACTAAATGGTGCTGTCTCCATGTGGGTAATTGCCTAAATTAGGGGTCCAAAAGTGTGACATGCTTTTTAAGATTTCAAAGTGTTTTTAGTGATTGATAGTGTATTCCAAGTATAATTTGTTTTTTTTTCAACAAATGCCACTTAAATTTAATGTTTGTGTGTTGGTATGGCACCAAGATTAATGCAAACTCATTCTACAGCCATTTTCATTGGCGTAGGTAACCCGGGACACCAAACTCCTATTCAATACCATGGAACAAATTATAAGCCTTTATTGTCTTTTGTTTTCAATATTTTTCAGGAATCAGGGAACAAAATATTGAGAAAAATTATGCTGCCCCCTATAATCACAGGCCACAGTCCATTACTGGGAATTTGTGATCATGAGTGGTGATTTTTGAAGCAGACAGTGTCGTACGTAACTGGGACACCAACAGTTTTGGACCCCTAATTTTGGGAATTACCCATGTATGGTTGAGGATGTGTATGATAAAAACCAACCTGTGTATAAGTCAGCTCGGTACCTCATCTGCATTCTGAAAAAACAATGAAAAACTGTCTATGCTTTTAAGAAATTGTGTGAGGCCTCTGTCTCAAGTAAGAGTGTTTGGAGTAATGATTTACCAACAAATACTTCAACCGCACATGTGCACAAATTAGTCACATCGGCAACAATAGTGCCGCAGATGTGTATATTACTGTACTACATAATTATAATGGATTGCACACTTCCTTTTTAAAGCACTCAACTTTTCTCAGACATTTCTCAATTAAACATATCTGGGTCTTTCTATAAATTAGGGGTCTAAAAGTGTGACATTTGGTGTCCCCCGTTACACCTGTGTTATTTTTCGTACAAAAATCATTAAAATGCCTTTAAACCATTTGTGTATGAATTGTACTTTATGTACTTACTCTTTGAGATGGAAAGTATTTAAAGAATGTGTCCTGAATTTTTAAAAACAAGATGTAAAATGTAACGGGGGACACCAAAATTTGACCCCTAATTTATAGAAATACCCATCTTCCAACTTGCTCTGATTTTGTACAAATCATATGAGAGTCGGCAGATCTACAAATTTTCTGGGATTCCTCTGCAAACTTATAAGTTTTGCTCTCTTTCTGTGACAAATTGGAATTTTATCTGTCTCTATTACAGAGTGCTGCAGTGTCCCTTGCTCAGACAGACAGCAGTCTGCAGTATGCCAGTGAAGTGGGCGTAAACGCCTACGTCAAGATGAAGTTATCATTCCTGTCCAAGCAGGTACGCTTAGTGCGGTCATAAACCGTTGCTTAGGTTATCCCTTGTCTTGTGTCTTTTAAGGCTCGTTCCTAACAATTATGGGTCCAAACGTTGATGATATACCAGTTACATCTATCTTACATATCTCGCAAATAGTAAATAGGTCTTCCTCGGGTCAGATGCTTTTATCTTTTTTCAAAATGTAGCCTACATGTAATAATTTGAACTCACAAGTTCCCCTTTCAGACAGAAAAGCTGTTTAGCAGAAAAAATTGCTTAATCCAAAATTTGTTTGCTTTATAAAAACGGTTAATCGTCAAAATCTTATGTGATGTGTATTACAGTTGACTGGTGTTCTGCTATTCTTGCTAAAAACACAAAGTTGACATACAATTTTGACTATTAACACATTTTTATCAGGCAAACAAATTTTGGATTATAAGCAAATATTTCTGCTAAACAGCTTTATGAAATTTCCCCCAGGTCTTAACATTTGGCCAATCACATTTGCCTTTTTAAACTGGTTAAAAATGAACCAAATTCCACTGTTTACTTATCCCTGTTTTCCCTTTGGTAAATGCAGGACGTCCGTATGACCCAAACAGTCGCCCGGACCTTTGCCCCCGAATTCTCCCACCATGTTGACTTCCCCTGCCCTCTTCTCATGGAGGAGGGGAGTCTTGCTGAAGCCTTGGAAACAGCTGAGATGACCCTGGAGATTTGGCACCAAGTGCCTGGATTCAAATCGGGTAGGAGATAATTCACCAATAAAGTACTCAAAGTATCAATAAAGTATTTTTTTGTGCATGAGTACGTCTATTTAAAACAAATACATTGCCTTAAATTTAGTACACCTATAAAACACATATATTTATCAGAAAAGAGTAGAGTACATATTTTTTGTAGCAGAGTAATTTAGCAGATTAAACCGAGACGGATTTGAGGCCGTCCCAGTTACGAGCATTATATTGGAAATTTTTACACAGGGTTTTTAGAAAGGCATGTTGTCACACTATTTGTAACCCTTTTTTGGGCCCTTCAGAACAACTTAAACTTATATCTTTTATTTTGAGACCAGACAAAGGTATTTCCTTGAAAATACGGTCTGTGTTGCCAGAATGCCCCCTTTACTGTGGAAAGACCCACAACAAAATTATCAAAATTAGAAGGATCGAGATCCCTATAAAATTTGAGTAGTATTGATTGTTCGTTTATTTTTCCTGGTTTTCATTGCAGATCATGATGTTAATTTCACTGCATTAGACCATGGCACAAACTGTGAACTGGGCATATCAACACGTAGACTGTTTGCACCAACTGGGGATGTTCTACTGGGAACGATCACCGTGCCATTGCATTCGCTGCTGTCTCATAAAACTGGTAAGCATTATTTAACATTTACCTGACTTGAAGCAAATTGTTAAAATGTAAACATGTGTACTAGTGGCTGCACAACTGTGTTCAAGACCGTGGGTTTCAGCCTTACTCGTGCCAATGTGTTTGTGTCTGTAAGCAAAACACTTGTATAGCGCACAGGCCGCTGTTGCCATTATTATCGCTGCCATCAGGGAATCACCAGAACCATTTCAATTCAACTAGGTGGCTACCTGGCTAAGGCACTCAACCCTATCAGCACTTAGATTATGGCATTCCCCCTAACGGCTCCCAAGATATTGCTTGGGCAGATAAGGCGAATGACTTGCCCATGGACACAAACACGTTGGCACAAGTGGGGCTTGAACCCATAATCCCTCGATCACAAGCACAGCTATGTACCCCTAAACCAAAACCCAAGTGATGTGCTCTCAGCCAATAGGAATGCATAAACCATCTGAGGTACATGTAACGCACTCTAAAGATCCCAGAGCATTCTTTCGTGAAAAGCAAGGGGATATTCCCCGGTGTGTCTGGTCATTTCTATTTCGAATTCTTCATGGGTTTCCTTACGCTTGTGAGTGACAGTGCAATGAGCACTATTGAGGAATCCCTGGTATGATTACCAGAAAGAAATAATAATAATAATAATAACTAGAAATGTGTTCGTTGAAAACGAACACATGGCTGTTCCCCTCCTTTTTATAAACATATGTGGTGTTCGGGATGACCTTTGTTAGTGATTGTTTATGAAGAAATCACGATCGTAGGTCAAACGGTTGAGTTTTTATCTATTTTTAAATATTGAATATTATTACATGCCCCTTTAATCTGACATGTAGGGAAAGTCAAAGGTGTTGCTATATGTTTGGATACCCCACCCTAGTCGAAGTGTAACACAGTTGACCCCATCGTGGTATATTGTACCCCTTTCAAATGGCAAGGCAAAATCTGTTAGACCAATAGGAAACGAGGTCAAAGGTCAAGGGGTGTGCGCATCTCAAAGACCTTTGTTAGTCATCGTATATGCCGAAGGAATCAAGATCGTAGGTCAAACGGTTGATTTTTTATTGATTTTCCAATATTTCATTACGTAATCATCTTGTCGCTAGAGGGCGCTATTTCGTACGATGACGTCATCACTTATATTTTTGGAAAGCTTAAGGGCCTCTGATAATAACACCATTGAGCCCATCTCAATACCTCCTACCACTTTCAAACTAAGGGCCACTTCCGGTTTCGACCGGAAGTGAGCAAGGTCAAAGGTCACAAAAATATTTTTTAGATACCCCACCCTAGTCGAAGTGTAACACAAGTGACTTTGTCCAAATATCTTGCACCACTTTCAAATGGCAAGGCAAAATCTGTTTGACCAATAGGAAACGAGGTCAAAGGTCAAGGGGTGTGCGCATCTCAAAGACCTTTGTTAGTCATCGTATATGCCGAAGGAATCAAGATCGTAGGTCAAACGGTTGATTTTTTATTGATTTTTGAATATTTAATTTATTAAACTTCATACCCCTTTAATCTGACACGTGATGACGTCATCATGACGTCATTAGTACTGTGCACAACTTCACATAGTGACCAATGTCCATGTGAAGTTTGAAGTCAATCATCAATGTGCAAGTGTCCGAAATAGCGTCTGAAAAAAATGGAAGAAGGAAAAGAATAAAAAAAAAAAAAAAAAAAAAAAAAATCTTAACGAAAACAAAGGCTGTTCCCAACCGTGTTGGAACAGCCAATAATAGTTTATGAATTCGGGGCTGTCATAAGTTGTCAACATTTTCACGGCTCTACAGATCGTAGTATTTTACAATACTCCCCTCCCTCCCCCCAAAATACAGCTTATCAACATTTGTTGTCACTACCATGAAACGTCAACATTTTACAGTGCATGTAAAGTCGTACACGACTGTCGACTGTCGACTCCCCCTTCCTACGCTCTGTAGACCCGTGCAAATGTTGACAACCTCATCTATAAATGTAGTCAGAGTTTCTGGTTGTACCCAAGAGAAAGCTTGGCATAATATAATGTTTCCAGATGGAACCTGTCCTTGTGACAATAGAGTTCTATTTCCACCCCTCCTTCCAGGTCTGCTGGGCTGGTACCCCATCTCAATCCCAAATCCAGGATGGACGAGACAACCAGTGCACCAGACCGCCTCATCATCAGAATCGCCAAAGTCCGTCAGTGGGCGGGGTTTTGAGCGTGTGGGTGGAGGCCTGGAACTGTCAATCAAGTTTGCCCATCAGGGGGACCGGGATCGCGTGATTGACTCTGGTAGGCGGGTCGGCTGGTCACCGGACCAGGAGATCGAAGGATTCGAGGAAATATGGGATGGCAAAGGTTGGATATTTGTCATTTTGTACAACTCCTGTTTTCAATAGAGTCATACCTCGATCGTAATGGGGTATTTCATTATGCCTTGATTGACCTGTCTATTCTATTGTCCTCAAGTAACCTGAAAAATCATATCTTTACAGATTTTCAAAAAGTCAGTTGACACAAAAAGCATTACGTGAATGAAATTTGTGGGTGCACATATAGCTCAGTAATACCCAAGACACACGACATTATATGAAACATGCGAAATACCGATAGTTATTTCTGAGCAGCCTGTAAAGGGTCAGAATTTGAAATTTCATGTTATTTTTAACATGTGTCCATCAGTTTATCCATTTTATATTACTTGGCTCTGCTTGGCTTGTTTTAACAGGTTCCCATTCAGCTGACATTAATGTCCATGTGGATTGTGCCTGGTTCCCTGTCCACGTTGCCCTCAGGCCTGGTCAGCAGGCATTAGACACTGCAGCTAAAGCATACGTCAGATACAAGCTGTATGATAAAGGTAATAAACGCAGTATTTGGTATAGTGCCTAATCGTTGTAATGAAACAGCCAAATATATGATGAGGGAAATATCATAAGGTCACTGTATTTAAAACAATCTTCAAATACATTATATTTTTAATTTGTTTACAAAAGAATAATTGTAATGACTTTGACCAAGTCTAAATTTAGTTGTTTTAAAACACCTATATGGTGCCTAAATGTAGGGTGAGAGAAAACTGTGTTGTCCTCACTGGGATTCGAACCCGAAACCTCTGAAAGTCCAGGCAGATGTTCCACCAGCTGAGTTATGAAGCACAGTGGTGTACTCCTGAAAAGCCTGTATGCAATATACAGTTGTATAAATACAACTGTATAAATACATGTACACCACTACCATCATAACCCAAAATGGTAAACAGGACTACCCGAACCATTGCAAGGTGTACAAGCTATGTTTTAAGTACTGCATGCACGTGAGAAATTCCACAAAATCAAGACTTTAGTAAAGACTGTTACGGAAATGGTGTAAGCACACCAGTTTTAACACTTGGTTGCATACAGTTGTATTTATACTTCTGACTATGTATGCAACCAATTATACCAATTATATCCCTAACCTATTGTGTGTAGTGTACTTATAAAATAAACTTCTTTAAATATGTATTCGTATACATGTAAAGCGTAATCAATCTAGAGCGTAATCAATGCATTGGACATTTGGATCAACTTCTATTTTTTATTTAATATTTTTTTCCCTCTTTTTTTTCTGGTCAAATAGGTAAGTGCAAATATACTGACTTTCAAACACTTATTTTTTCTCTGTAAGAGTCGGTGTGTTCCAAATTGTGTTACTTGGATGTGGATGAAGAGAATTATGTAGCAGCAGAGCTCAGACATAGCCGGTGTTTCCAGACAGCTCTTACACCACCCCTGGCTTGGTATGTAAACATGTGAAGACAGCAATTCTTAACCAGTTAACGCTAGGATTATTTCAAACATTGCTGTACGTAGGCGCGGGTTTATTTTTAGTTGAAGCATGGAGAACCTTCTTAACTTCCATTTAAATTTGATACAAATTTATCTAAGCATAAAATGTTTCACGGAATGCTGTCATGTCATCATACTTTGCTGTGATTCACTAAGATCTTCTTTTTACATCGTTGACAGTGGTGGCACTAAATTGTGACAGGTGACCTTCGCTTGAAATGTGACTTCTCTGTTTTAGGTATCTGAGAGAGGAACGACTCGAGATTCAGCTGTGGGTTAGCTACAGCCGTGAGCTGTCTCAAACCGACACTGGCCCCACCCGCCCACGACAACGAGACAAGCTGATTGGCTGTGCTTATGTCGACATGTCGGCACTGTGCGATAGAAAAATTAGGCAACACAGAGTCAGGTAAGGCTTTTCATCCGATTATTGGTTAAGGGGTAGTGTGCAGTATCTTAGGCTGGCAGTGCATGTATATGAAAAATGTCATTGAAGGGTTTATCCCTCTGTAGGGCTTGCTAAGCTCACGTGATAGCCAATCCCAATCAGTGAGGAACAACTGTACCACCGTGATTCAAGACCACCAGTTGGCTTCATAGCTCAATTGGCAGGGCATCTGCACGTTAAGCAGAAGGTCCGTGGTTCGAATCCCGGTTATTTTTCACTGCATCCAGATTTCCCAAACTCATGGACATCTGTCCACATTTGTATCAAATTTATTCACCCCGGTGGTCCCTGGGTCATAATCCCTAAAATAATAATCACTTATTCATACTTAATAATTGGGGCAAGCCGGGCAGGGGTTTGGATCATATCTTAAGTGATCTCTTGGAGGGGTGGTTATCTCATTGAAGGGTTTATCTCTCTGTAGGGCTAGCTAAGCTCACGTGACAGCCAATCCCAATCAGTGAGGAACAACTGCAATACCGTGATTCGAGACCACCACTTGGCTTCTTAGCTCAGTTGCATCCTGTCTGATCTAGATTTCCCAAACTCATAAACATTTGTCCACATTTGTATAAAAAAATAATAGTTTTATTGTGTGGTTCCATTTCCAGTGGCTTATACCCCGTGTTCCGTCCTGGGGCTGCTGATCTTGGTGGTAGCTGCTTAAGAGTACATCTCAGCTTGAAACATGTCCTCAGCGAAGCACCCCAACAATTCGTAAGAATATGCAGTAGAAATGGTTGTGGTTATTGGCAGGTTTTCAAGATATTTTTCTAATTTTAGAACCAAGTTTAATTTGGTTTTGAAAATAGAATCGAATTGCAATTCCTGAGTGAAATTTGAATCGATTGATAAAAATATTTGAATCATCTAAGCCTATTACTGCTGTGCTCACTTTTTTCAACTATTTTTGTTTCGTTGGAAGATAAAAGTGGCGTACTCCCATCAGGTTTTCCTAAGAGGGTCAACTCTTTTCCTGGTGTTTCATGGATGCACAAGTAACAGATTTTTTAGCTTTCTTTTTATGGTCATTAAGAACTTAATATGTTAGGGGTATTACCTGGGTACTAATTTCATAAAACATGTTACGATTAAGCAAATGTTTTGCATTAAGCATTGCACAAAAATTGGCTCAATCAAGAGTGTATTCGTGCTTAAGCAGAGATTGTTTCATAAAATGGAACCAGTGCTGCTTATGCAGAAAACATGTGCTAACAGGGTATATGAAATTGGCCCCTGAACTGACCCTGATTTGCGGGTAGATTTCGAGTTAGGTGTGCCTGATTTGTCAGCAAAACAATCTTTCCAAGGTTGATTTTTTTTTTCCAGGAATTTTCTGATGAAGCAGAATACCAAAGCCAAGATGAAGCTAGACATGTCCGTCCAATGCAGCATCACCGTACTCAGTCACATGATCAAGATCAGCCAATAGACACAGAGACAGCAAGAAGACAAGACGATGAGTTAAAGCGCCGTCAAGAGAAAGAGGCAGAGGAGAGGAGGATGGCTGAGCCAGTCTTAATGAGTGTTGCTGTGGAGAGAGCTATGCATCTTGCTCTCATGTTGCAGAGCAACAGGTAGTTATATGTTGCCAAACTGTCATTAACACAGGATAATGTCTCCCTAGTCAACCATTGGCCAATTTCATAAAACATGTTAGCACTCAATTTTTGATTAAGCAGCCCTCTCTCTATTTCATAAAAGTGTTAAAGCACTAGCAAACCAAACGGCATGCTAACCTACCGATTTTTTGCTAACGTGACGCTATCTTTTTTCTTCGCCATACTCGGCAAAATTCGAGACACATTTTCCAACAGATACACAACTTTCAGCTGTTGTTGAAGACAGACGGTTTTTGGCTGAGATGTACACATTTTATGATAATTTGTCCGTTTCTTCAGGTCGGAGGATTGCCACCCCAGCTGTTACGTAACATTCCAGCCAGCCACAGGATCACCCGTCCACACAGCCACAGTTCCCAACACTGACCAACCGGTCTGGGGTTTTGAACAAGAAGTTAAGATTAGCTCAGAGGTACTTGATCGACAGGTAAAAATAAAATATTTAACCACTGTTGAACCAAATCAACAGCGAACAAATCGCCAAAGTGTCAACAAAAAAAAAATCAATTTCCTCAGAACAACTGTTCAGAGCAAAACAAACCCTAAATGACTTTTAACAAATAATCATGTTTTAAAGCTATTTTGATATTTCTTGTGAGGTGGTCTTGTTTTTTCCCCCAAAGAGTTTCATCTTCAAAGTCTGGCACCAAACCTCATCAGAGCCTGACATGAACAGTGATCGTATGCTAGGGTTTGCATCCGTCGATCTGGCACCCCTTCTATCAGGCTTCAGGAGTCTTAATGGCTGGTATAACATCTTAGACTTCGCTGGTCATTGTCAGGGGCAGATTAAAGTCTCTATCACACCCAAGGGGAGCGTGTCGCCTCTCAAACGCTCCCCCAAACCCAAGGTACATTGTATTTTATTGTCAATTTTTTTTCTGCGTTTGTCAGTTTGCATTTTCTGTGTTATATTTTCTTATGCATCGTTCAGACACTTCTAAGTTTGGCTAAATATTTCAGCATGTGTGGGAGCACATGTGGTCTAGTGTATTGATCATGTTCACAGACGCCATCTTCGTAGGAAAAAATGCTACTGCGTACTAAATGCCATAAACTACGCGCACGCACACCCTGGAACATGTTGCTCGAAATTTGTTCGAAATACGGCGCAACCGATGCGCGTCACAAAAAAATACGCTCAAAATCATGATGCACGTGGCAATTTTTAGGAAGTGACGTTATTTGAACGTACTCGCCACAATATGTGACAAAGAGACTCCCCCCCCCCCACCCCCCCATGCCCCTATACCTCAACACACTTTTCCCTTTTGTTAATGCACCAACACCCCTCCCCACCCCCCCTAAAAACTGAAAGGAATTCCTTTAAGATTCCTTGGATATTTGAGACACAATGGGGGAACAATGGAAGGGGGAGGTACCCTCTGCCACATCGTGCTGTAGATGGTCTAGTGGGTACACAGCCTTGGTCATAATTGAGAGGTTATGGGTTCAAGTCCCACTAGTACCAACATGTTTGTGTTTGTGGGCAGGACACTTAGTCTCATTTGCCTCGTCAATCCAAGCGATATTTTGGGAGCTGTTAGGGGAAATGCCACAATCTAAGTGCTAATAGGGTTGTGCGCCTTGGCCAAGTAACTACCTAGTTAAATGGAAATAGTTCTGGGGATTCCCTGATAGAAGCGATTGGTTCAGGTAGGAACGGTAGGAAGTCAGTTGTGTAAGAAGAATTACATTTGTTTTATTTCGGCAGACAACTCCAAACACCTCTGCCGTATTTGCCCAAAGCTTCCCAATACTTCCATTCCCTGCGTTACCACGCCACCATCAACCCAGCCAACCATCGACATCACAAACTGACCCTCCGACGTCAAGCCACTACCAGGAACACCTGCAGAACGTTAGAAAGTTCCATGAGGACCTCCATGGTAGGCTGAAATCCCAGAAACTGGACTCTACCACTGCGGTGCAGGGGTCGAGACAGAAAGGGAGGGGCGTTAATGGAGCTGGGGTTGACGATACTGGTAGAGTTGCTTCAGATGTGTCAAGATCGTTTCTAATGCAGAATCTTAGGTAGGATGATAGTACACTGTGAAAGTATTTATCTTATTAAGCTTGAAAGTGCCACAAACTGCGGTGCTGTTCTTAAAATGCCGTAAGTTGCCGGCTATTTTTCAAATGCCCTAAACTGCCCTTTGTATGATTTTCTGTTTTTAATTTGTTGAAAAAAAGTTTCTTAAAGGTTGTCTACATGATTGGTAAACTGTTACAAATAGTTTCATTTATCTGTACTAAAATGTAACACAAGTGTCCATTCTGGTTACAAGCATATACTGGACATTTGCACACTGGGTTTTTAGAAAGGCATGTTGTCACACTATTTGTATCCCTTTTTGTGCCTAAGTTATCTCTTCAGAACAACTGAAACTTATTTCTTTTATTTTGAGACCAGAAAAAGGTATTTCCTCGAAAATATGGTCAGTTGCCAAAATGCCCCCTTTACCGTGGAAAGACTCACTCAAAGTACAGGAGCTCAGGGAGGCACTTCAAGCAGAGCGACACACCCTGTAACTATTAACCATTAGACGAATTACAGAGTTGATTTTTGCTCAGGTTGGTTTTAATCATGCATACCTTTAATCACAAAAATCACAGGGAGATGAAACTACTTGTAATGTTTTACAATAAAAAAAATTTCGATAAAAAAAAAAGGTTTGAAAAAGTTTGATAAAAGGCATGGTGTTTGTGAATTTTGTCAATTACTGTGTCCATTTTTCTCTATTTTGACCTAGAAAAAATATGGAGGAACTTGACAGTGTGTACCATGGCCTACAACAAAAACTGGCGTCTCCCGTGGGTAGTGACTTACCAAACAAACACGAAAGCAGGAAATCTGAAGAGCCAGCGCAGAATCTCACTAACGCATCTACGAAGGAGGTCCCAGGTAACTCTATTGAGCATGTGCAGTATGACGCTAATAGTCACACAAGTGAGGAAGAATTTCGTGAAGGGCCGAGGAGGACTAGCGATGATTTAGTGTTAGAGAAAATTCGGGAAGAGTTGAGAAACGAAGATAATGCAGAGTTCGACTCTGATGTGAACGATTTTGGAAGACCTTCTCGAGACGAATTCTCTGATGCGGAGGGAAGAGCGTCTCCAGCATTTGAGAGTGACTGGGAAGACAACTTAGAATTTCATGAAGATGGGGATATGCAAGATAGCGACCAAGACATTATCTTGCCCAGACCGCTAAACGATGTTTCATCCGCTAACTTCAGTAATGCTGTCCGACCAGATGCTATCTTAACAAACAATGTAAGGGCACCACTAAGAGAGCATTCAGAACGAGGCGGCTTGCAAAGTCTCGATGAGAAAGAAAATGCTGCTTATTGTAAAATGGAGAGCTTAGGGACATCTGGTGGACAGCGGACAGATCTGGTATCAGACGAGCCTGAGTTTGATTCAGAGCAGGATTTGGCAAACCGTGTCGAAGACGTCACGAGTGTTGAGCATCTTTCCAGTAATTCAAGAGAAGTGCCTAGGACTAACGAAGAACAAAACTTGGAATCAGAAAGAGAACTAAAGAAGCCTCATGGAGACAATCTTGCCAGAATGGAATCTTGCAGTGACACTGAGAATATTGTCTCGGATGCTGAAACGCCAGAAAGGTTTCAGCACTTGACAGATTCTACCTCATCCCAGTTTGAAAATCAAGAACATTTGGAAGTTGTCGGTGAAACTGATGATTTTGTTGAAGAAACAAGTCGGAACGATCAATATGTGACTTCAGAAAGAGAATTAAATCAAAGATTGGAGAAAGACAATCATGGTCCAAATAATCTGCATAGTGCTGGAAGGGCCGCTATCAACGATGAGCAGAGGATAAAACATGATAAAAAAGCAGAAATGTCTCAAGATAATGAGCTATCACAGAAGATACAAGCGGACACAAAGGATTTTGGGGATGATGACAATTTTGGGAGTAGCAGCGACGATTCAGTGGTTATCACGATTGATTCCAGACAAGCCGAGAAACAGACGGAAAGAGAGGCGATGAAAGGACAATCGGAAACTGCAAAATGTCCAGCGTATCCTTTTTTGTGTTAAAGGCACAGGCTCGTCAGCAATGCGCGCCCGCCAAATTCGTGCTCGAAACACGCAGCTCCATGCCTTTGCTATGGAGCTGCGTATTGCGTGGCACACATTTGGTGGGCGCGCATTGCTGACGAGCCTGTGCCTTTAATACCAAAGATTAATGATTAGGATTGTGTTTTGGGTGAGAGTATACAAATACAACATGGTTTGAGGGTGGGAAGATATATTGGCTCCCTAAGGTATTGAAAATTTACAAACTAGTTCTCAAGGAGAGCTCAAGGGAAAGTAGTTTTTCAATTTTAAATACCAAGAAGAGCTAAAATTGACGAGTCACTCAAAATATACCATTTTATACTTGTTTTACCATGTACATGTATCTCATACATAATATTCCCCAGTTTGGAATCACTGACCGCAGGAAAATGAGTACAATTTTGCATGTACATGTACTGCCATCTTTTCATTCAGCTTGTGTCCATGCTGGACTCATGGTGTGCTGTTGCGTATTACTTTGAAGCGAAGAATTTGGAGCACCCGACAGACGATATCAAGCATAATTTAACATTCTGTCTGAACCTTAGTACCCTTGACTGAGTTTCCCCCAGTGCCCCACCGGCTCGTGCCAAACTGCCAAACTTCTTCCTCCCAGCCTCGGATCTTGAGGCATCAATGAGGGCGCTACACAACGTCACCAGTGTCTTGCCACGGACCCAACCCAGACAGATTACTGATGACCATGTGAGTACAGATCATCAATATATATACACTGGATGAAGTATGCAATAGCAGTTAGCTATACGAGAATTGAAGCCACGCACAGGCCGCCATTGTACCCCGCGCCACGAACAATGCTTGGCCTAGACTGCTCCCCGGTCCATGCGATTGCTTGCATTCCACTTAACACATGTAGACCATGATGTAGACTAGTGAAAACAGTATGACCAGTCTAGGCAAGGCATTGTAATGCATAGTTCCGATTTTGCCCAGTTAACCCCGCCCCCTTGGATATTGTTGCTATGGCTCACACGCTATCGTCAAAATGGCGACGCACAACGCACAAAGCAATGGGACTTTCAACGGAAAGCACAGATTCATCAAAGAAAACTCAACGGTATTCATGTTTCAGGGTCAATAGTTATCTTAGAACACACTGAGTAAAGGGCCAGTAATACAGGAATGTCATATCAATGAAATACATACTTTCGTACCTTTGAACAACGAAATGACCGGCCTTGAAACCAAAAATTCACACGGATCATCGCATACAACACTGTACAAATTGTATGGGGCCGGCAGAACATATCGCGTGATTACGTTGTTGTGAGACAGTGCACTTTGACCTATGTGGGTGACATCTGCTAGCTCTGTTGTGATTGGTCGGCGGGTTCGGTTGATTGACAGGTCGGAACTATGCATTGGTGGGGTACAATGGCGGACGGTGGCTTCAATTTTAGACGCCGTTGCTTCATCCAGTGAATAAATATATCGATGGTACAGACCAGGGGCAGATTGCAATAAAATTGACTTTAGCCACTGGTCTTAAGCGGGCCTCCCTACGATTAGCTACGATTAAGTACGATTGTCTTAAGCGGGCCTCCCTACGATTAGCTACGATTAAGTACGATTGTCTTAAGCGGGCCTCCCTACGATTAGCTACGATTAAGTACGATTGTGTATAGACTCTATACACAATCGTACCAAATCGTAGCTAATCGTTGGAAAGTCTTTCATAGCTGGCTTTCCAGTCTCGGCTTAGTCACTGGTTTAGCCCATTGCAATAAACCAGTCTAATGGAAGAACGGCTGTGCCAGCCGAAAGACTCACACATCTTAACGGAAAGTGACGCAGCCGGCTATACTTGCGTAAATTCAAACGCCGTTGAGTAGAGAGTGTGCACTGTGCATGTATGCAACAAGGTTACGTCAAGCAGGGCAAAACAAACCCTAAAAGTGTTTCAATTAACATTGAACAATTTTCGTTTTTAGGAGACGGGGAGAAAACCAACCGATGCAGCGAGAGAATTGACGCAGAGGCTGGCAACCAGACATTCAGAAGCCAAGTCCCAGGGTACCAGACTACCAGCGAGAACAACACCGTACAAACTACCGACTGCTGAGGAAGCACGACGAATTGCGAAGATATTCGCATCGAGATACTCACAGAGCTGACACAAAGGAGAGGAGGTAGTGTATATAGAGAAATTTCAATCTGTCATCGAAAACGAGGGTCTCGGCGCTTTCTTTCGTGATAGATTTTGCAAATGAAAAGATGTGTAACGCAATACAACGGCTCAGCAAAATAAGGTATTTTTGGGGGGTTAAGAGAAACCAAAGATCTCGAAATTTGAATATTTTGGGATCTTGAAAACCGAATGTTCAATCCTCTGACTTTTCAAATCTGCAATATAGCACGGACAAACTATCGGTAGTTGAATTAAACTGTCTTTTGTTTGGATAAATTCTGTTTTTGTACATTCATACTCGGTTGATACATTCAGTCTCGGATATTTGGTTTCCAAATGTGAAACCAAAACATTTTGTTTTCAGTCCCAACCAAACTTTTCCATTTTGTTAGGAGGGTCTTTATATAAATTAGGGGTCGAAAAGTGTGACATTTAGTGTCCCCTGTTACACCTGATATGTGTTAATTTACGTAAAAAAAAATCATTAAAATGGCTTTTAAACCATTTTGTATGAATTGTACTTTATGTACTCACTCTTTGAGATGAAAAGTATTTAAAGAATGTGTCCTGAATTTACAAAATCAAGATGTAAAATGTAACGGGGGACACCAAAATTGGACCCCTAATTTATAGAAAGACCCAGGAACGTTTTCATTTACTCAGCAGTTTTTCAAATTAATAAGATGGATGCAGAATGACAAACGTAACGGAATGCCCTCTGTAGGATACAAATAGCAGCCAATCACCGATCATGTTACATCGGACATACACTGTTTACAATCTGTGCATGTGTAGTGAAATTTGACAACAAGCGTCCTGATTGGCCCGGTGCGGCGACAAAATTTTGATCGCTGCTTCCACAATGGAATAGCACAAATTTCAACAGGGAAACGGCGAGTAGAGAAGTGCATTAAAGAGGCCTAGTTCCTAGGGGATGGCACAAACCTTGTTATAAATTTATGTAAATCTTTTTTTTCAAGGATGGAGGTGTTAGAAATTTATTAGGTGCAAAATTTCAACAAATATCCTCGCATAATTTCATTTAATCTTATGTAGACACAGACATTCTCCAATTTGGCTTTTAAAAGAGCAGTTTTAACAAAGATACAACTGTCAACAACATTGTTGTTGCCCATAAAATAAATTAAATATTTATTTATCGCCAAGGAGCAAGCTTTGTTTACACTTTATTGTGACGAATTCCTAAAATAAATTCAGATACAATTTATACATGAAGAAAAAAAAAGAAAATTTAAAAGAAAAGATAAAACAAATAAATAAGCACATATTATATGTATACTGTAAAACCAGTTATAAAAAATGGACAAGATTTATATCTCTTACCATTCAAAAAAGCGTTTTCCTTGTACCCACAGAATCGATAACTATTTCCGAACGTTATGTGGCCTAGATTTCTATTAGGAAGATCAATTTTTTTTAATGTTAATTTAACAAAGTCTGCAACATTAACCCGCCAAAAATAATTAGCGCACTTATATTACAAAATCAAGGCATGGGATTATGGATGCTTCTGGCTTTCCTAAAATGTAAGTAAGTTTAAGCATTACATGTACAACTTTGAAGAAGATAATTGGACCAATTAGAAGCACGGGAGAACAATCCCTAAACAATCTTGGCAAGAAGAGACTCCCGTTTGCTATAAAAGCAAACAGGAACCATTGCTCTGTTCAATTTCTTAAACATTATCTTTAGAGTTTAAATTGCAATAAGGAAACATACCGATGGCCTGCTAATATACATGTATTTACAAGAACCAATATTGACTGGCAAAAATAGATTTCTAAAAATATTTTCTGTATTTCTTGCGCTACATGATTACATGTTCGTAGCTAGCGATATTTCTTCAAGTATCTGAAGAATGTTCAGAGTGTTGATTTTGCTTTCTGTGCATCGCTTTAACTTGGAAATAGTAAGTCACAACAATTTGTTTGTGATGGTCCCTTTTGTGTGAGTGGGGGTAAACAAAGTAGAACATCCTCCCTGCAGTTGGTTTCCACCAAAGATAACATAGCATCGTAGGCACAAGATAGATCACTCATACAAAATCGATTCAATAAAGTTCATTATTATATAAAATGAAGCTTTTGTGGATACCGTGCGTTTCTGATACTGTGCAGCACACACACGCATCATGCATTGAGCGAATGCTTTGTGCGTATAGTAACAAAAGCACATGTAGTTGTAAACGGACGGAAATCCTACCAAATAAAGGTATAAGCTTCATTTTATATAACAATAATAATATTGGATGTCTTTCAGGGTGATATGTGACCCACTCTGGAAAAAGGTAGTATAAGTTGCGCAGGCTAGGTTTAGTTTTCGCGACCATAAGTAGAAATCTGTGGCGGATCCACGCTTATTAAAATACCAAAACACAATGGAAATTCCTGGCGGTATCTCAAGGATCCGCCACAGATTTCTACTTATGGTCGCAAAAACTCGACTTATACTACTTTTTCCAGAGCGGGTCACATATACTGCACTCGTCATGAAAATACTGAACTTGCCTTCGGCTATTTCAGTATTTTCTCATCACCCTCAAATATATTTACGTACGTCAAGGCAGTATTTTAGTAAGCAAATTAGACGCACTTCTTGTCTGTTTGACAATTGATCACGTTCAGATGACGTCACTTCCTACAAATTGCCACGTGCATCATGATTTTGAGCGTATTTTTTTGTGGCGCGCGCGTGGAACATGTTACAGCGTGTGAATACTTTATGGCGTTTAATACGCAGTAGCATTTTTTTCCTACGAAGATGGCGTCTGTGAACGTGATCAATAGTTACAGCAGCATGTCAAACAGACACTAGGTGCATCTAATTTACTAACTAAAATGGTTTTAATTGAAATCTGTGCCATTACTGTTGACAAATGGATCTAATACTTCTGTTGGTAAGAGCGTAGAGAATGTGTCCAAAACCTCTGGTGCTGTAAGACCGGGGAACAGACGCTTCAGGGCGTCCCATGTGCCAAAACACGTTCTGAAAAGATTAATAAAGAGACAATCAAGTTTGGGAATTGCAAAATCAAATTGTCAAGTAGCTTTTGCACTTTCGAAATTCTGAAGTGCATTATTTCAGAATAATTTGTAGATTTTATGTTTAATTGAGTATTATTAAAAACATTTGTATTTCTTTCAAGTACCGTTTCAAAAGATTACATGATTCAAAAACAGGAACAAGAGGATTACATTTTAAAGGATAGTGTTATTAAACTGCCTTGTAGAAATTTGAGCCAGATATATGCAGTAATACTGCAGAACACCTTAAAAAGCCATGCTTGGTTTTTGTGTTGAATGAAGCGGGAAAAACCCCATACGGTGCAGACTTTTAAATGGTTAAAACGTCTGCTTAAAGCCAAAATATATGTAGTTAGATCTTGCATTATTTAATTTTTGTAATTCCTTTGAGCTTCCCCCTGCAAATTATTTTTCTACTCACGCAATAATCCCCATGATGATAAGAAAGACATCAAACAACCACTGGCGCATTGTCAACGACCTACAACAACAAATCATAATATAATGGTTTATTTTTGATAAATAGGTTTAACTGGCAACTGTGCGTCATCCTTAGGCTGGATTCACACTGAGCCTTTTCACACGTACATTTGATGCGCGTTGTTTTGAGAAAAAACAGTGTGAAGGGAATTTGGAGGAAAACATTGCACTGACAACCACCGAATGCTGTCCTAGACCCCGTTCTCACGAGAGAAATCGCTTCGTTCGACGATGATTAAACTTAGAGTTTTCCTGATTCGACAATGATAACAATCGCTTCATTCGACGAAGCAAATTTGTAATGTGAACGGCTCCCTTCGTTTGGCGGGCCTGTTGCACAAGCGCACTGTGCGTCGAGCGCCTAGCAAGAGTTGTTTTTGACGCGCTGCTGGAAAACCACACAGTGCGTCTAGACGCTTGATTCGATCTTTGTTAAGTGATATATGAATGCATGCTTCATTAACTAACGAATTTCTCTAATGAGAACGGAGTCCAAGTCAATTCTGTCTGTGTGTCGTTTCACTCCAAATTTCTCCCACAGCGCATTTTCTCAAAGTGACACATGCCGCATTTACGCGCAAAAAGGTTCATTGTGAATCCACCTCAAGGAAGCATTTTTAACAAAATGCACCCTAGCTCTTCCCTTGTATCAGCTGCCAAAGGTTATAGACTAAGGCCGGGGTCAGACAAATAATGACATCCCAATTTATTGTAGTATTACTATAGTACGATTACAAGTGGTTAAGATGTCTGCCTAAATGTAGTATGCAGGAGGTCGTGGGTTTGAGTCCCACCTGAGCACGCTACAAGTTTTTAGCGTGTTCTCGGGAAAAGCACTTAGTATATAGTAACCACGTCATGTATGGGCAAATTACACATGTACATCCATTTAACACTATACAGACAGATGCAATAATTAAAGTATTAAAAAAAAAACCACTTACTCATTGAATATTCTCATGTGAAATATTCCCGGTAGAATGAACGCAAGGAGTGTACAGCAAGTTGCACCAACTAGTGCCATGAGTGTAGCAATGTTGGGTATTAGAATGACCACGAGGCCTGTTATTAATACCATCGCTGACCGGAGTATATTCTGAAGACAAAGTAAATGAAAACTAACAATTTCACATTGTTGTCCATGTGACGATATTAAACATTTCTCTATGCATTTAGTTTACACCAATCCGGTAACTAAGGTCTCCTTCCCTGTACATCCGCCATAGCTGGGGCACTTCCACTGAATGAACTGTATGTTTTTGCTGTTGCTGAAGCTGCATTTGTTTACTTCGAACAAGTTGCTCGTCTTGGTAGGGTTGTGTACGCGAAGGCAGGCACGTTCGTGCATGTAATGGATGAGCGCTTTTTGTTCTAAACAGGCATAACTCCTGATATCAAGATAAATTTGAGTGTTTGTTTTTTCTGATGTGTGGGAGAATATGCTCATTTTAATAAACAGTTCACTAGTATTCAAATCAAATGTAATAATTTATTGGGGGGAACAATAATTAATCTTGGTAAATTACTTTGACTTGCCCTACATGTACTTTTTATGGATTCCATGATGTTTATTATAGAAACTTTCTATGGTGTTATTGAAACTTGGCTAACTTACCCCGATATAGGAGTCTTTATGAGTATCATGCAGTAATCGGTTTTCCATGATATTAACCACAGGAAACATCATGACGGGATACGTTAAGAATAATGAGAAACATAGACAGCTCTTCACCAACTCGGGAATAATACCTGTAATAAGAACAATATTGTGTTTAAATTCTTCAAAAAATGCAGTTTTTGTTCCTTAAAATGGCACACAGATATTTATACCAAATATGGAAATAAGAGACAAACCACACGGGTCTCTTTGGAATTTGAACCCGAGACGGCTGACACACTGGGCAGATTCTTTACCAAGTGAGCTATGAGGCACAGTGGTATTCTTCCTCATGTTTTTTTTTCTTCTGAAACCCAACATTACTCTTGTTGCATGGATATCGTCAAAAAACCACCGATGTTTTGTAAACTAATTTATCCGTTCCACATCCAAATTGGAGATCGCAAATGTCCTAGGTTTGAAAACGAAATCCATTTTCTGGAAAAATCTGAACAAGCTCCTTTAAAAAAAAAGCACACTAAAATTCCCTTCTTTTGTGAATACTCGGGGATTATTTCGGTGCATTACAAAACAAAATGAATATGGCTATGCGAGCTACCTCATTTGCATACCTTAAACTTTTTCAGGGGAAAAAAACCCAATAAAACAAAACCCTACCTTCTGGAAGATTTAACGTGATTATGCTTTCTGTCATGGGTCCAAATGACTGGAAGAAAAATGAAGATAAATACTATAAAATCAGAAATATTATTGAGTCAAATAGCAGTTCTGTGGTACATATAACTTTGATGCATGTCGCTTTAAGAAAAAGCAATGTGGAAAGAATTTGGAGTAAATCGATGTAAAAAAATCACAGAATCACAAAAACATTTTCCGCCCAAGTTGATTCTGTGATTTTCAGCGCCTGGTTTCACTCCGAATTCCCCCACGCCACTTTTTCTCAAAGTGATGCTTGTCGCATTTATGCGCAAAAACCCCTAGTGTGAATCCACCCCAAACTTCATACACGTATCTATATTTCTTACCATGTAGCCGCAGACTCCAAAACTAATGTACAGCATTGTGACGATAACTAGTGCACATACAAAAATTCTGCGGATAAACCAAAAAGTTGTAATCATTACAACTGGTTTATATATATATAATGCCCTCAAAATTGAAAGACTGTCAAACTATTTCATTAAAATAGGCATTTGATCAACATTTTGACTTCTAAAATTTAAAGCAATTTCTTTTTAACAATTCAGAAAGATAAAATACATAAGCAGAATATAACTTACTTTCTAAACAGTTGTCTCTTTGATGCTTTCACAGATGATTCTAGTGCTAAAATCATTCCAGCTCCCTGTCATGAAAGAAGGTAATTCAGTTTTAAACTTGACAGACACAAAATACATTACGTATGAAACAAAATTGAAATTTCAAATTCTTGGCCTTTAAAAGGCTCCTCAACAATAACCCTATATTTCTTTCATGTTCAACTAAGTGAAAGACAAGTTTCTGCAAACACACCCTTAGGTTTATGTGCATTCACTTGAATCTGCTCTTAAAGACTGATAAACAAACAGGAAAAAAAAATTAAACAAATCTTACCTCGTAGCAATAAAAAGCGATACCAAGGAAGAATGGAAACCCAACCAGAGACATCTGTTTAGGATGTATGCTGCTAAGAGGAAATTGAAACAAAATGATGGAATTGAGTCATGGAAATCCAACAAATAGGACTGTTACATAATTTGCAGTAATTCAAAATTTTACTTCATAAGTTGACAGGAAAAAAACCATATTTAAAATGTTCATAGCAATGAAACAAACATGACAAGATTTTTTTCTGTGTAAAATAGTACTGTTGTGGGAGAAATGCCCAACTGAAGATGATTTCGTTTTAAAAAGAATTGTCCGCACACTTTTTTTTAGCATTAACTCAACAGAAAAACCATGCATGGTTTTTAAAAGTTTTCTGAAGTATCACTGCATCTATGTAGCTGAAACTTCTACAAGACAGTTTATTTACATTCTTCTTTAGATACATAATGCTGTTCTAGGAATTCGTAAAAAAAGTTCCATGATCTGCAATGGCTTTTAAACCAGGTACCATGTCGCTTATGCGGCAATTTGTTACTCATCTATAATGAATATAGGGATGCAAAAAGTGTTAAAAGAGGATCCTCATTTTTTTTACTCACCGAACATTTTGTACGTGCTCAAAGTCAAACCAGAAGACGACGGAATATGCAAATATGTTGGCAAAGTCGGCAAACAAACTGAAAAAAGAAGAAAAAAAAGAAGAGATTTTTATTTCACTGTTGTAATTATTTTTCTTAATGGCTTGTAACAACAGAAATGTAAATCTCCCTCAGAAACAAATTTAATCAAAACATTACGGTAATTAAGTTGACATCAAAACTTCAACCTGTACTCTGGTATGGCATAGACTCTCAGGGTTTTTCAATAGCTGTTTCGTCTGCACACGCCGCCCGGACAAAATCATCAGAGGTACTGTTACCGCTCAGACAAAAAACTCGGGAAATTAGGGGTCTAAAAGTGTGACTTTTTGGTGTCTTCTGTTACACCCGATATGTGCTATTTGCCAAACAAGTATAATTAAAATGGCCTCTTTTTTATTTTTTATAAAATGTACTTTGATGTACTCACTCTTTGAGATAGAATGCATTTTAAAAATGTGTCCTGAATAAAACAAAAAATAAAATAAAAAAACACAAATCAACCTCCAATGGAAAGACCCCGATACCCTGTATATTTTGTTTCAGCCCGTAGGTGTAGATTAATGTGAGTTACCTGAATATTGCTAATCTATTGAGGTGCCTGAGTAGACAAAGTAGAGTCAATGGTGCCATCATGAGACCAATCCAGCCGTGTTTACTTAAACCGGGGACAAATGTGACTAGATTACTGGATATGAAGATGAGATAGGCACAGGAAAAACCTGCACAAAGAAACAAAAATGTAACTTGATAATGACAATTGAAAACGGAAATATTAAAAAGTAGAAAAGTTTCATTTTGACCACAATGTGCTTTATAACACGCCTCTTTCTGATTCTCAATCCTGACTGGCTGAAACGCAGTCACGTGAGGTTCACTAATCTAGGCTAGTGCATGAAATTTGCGCCAGTGTGAACTAGATACGCGTATGAGCGTCTTCTTCTTTCGTATGATCCCCGAAAGGGATCTGGTTGCTGAGATTGGCCGACTCAAGTCGTTGCCCTGTAGCCACCTAGGAGATTCTTTAGCTCGGCCACGAAGTGCGAGAGAACGGGAAGAAATTCTCAGTTTTAGAGGTGGGAGGAAAACCCCACACACCAACGTGTGGGGAAACCCACGGAATCAAGCAGGGACTGAGAACCCAAAGCTTTGAGCGTGCGCGTTAAGACTTCCAAGTGCGCGTGATTCCCTGACTAGTGTTCCTGACCGGGCACTAGTCTTAAAAACTAGTGACCGGTTAATGAGCCCGGCTCTGGAGGTTGCCAACTGTGTAAGTGAACAGGAACTCACAAACTGAAGCTAGGAAGCCAAATGTTTCCTTCAAGTTTAACTGCCTAGCTCTTGAGGTGCTTATTGTTGAAGGGTTCAATGTTCAAAATCCTGCTTTTTGTTCAAAAACCTGGAAAAATTCCTTTTGTTGGATTGCCTTAGCAAAATAATTTAATTGCATTTATATTTTTTGCAAGAGGCGTGTTATAAAACACATATGGACTGGCATAATTTGGTCACCAGTGCACACCTATGTGCCCCTCAGGACTGTGAGTGACCACAAGAGGATCCTATTTCCCTCGGCCTTGGGCCTCAGGGAAATAGGACCCTCTTGTGGTGACTCGCAGTCCCTTGCATTGCCAGTCCAATAATGTGTGTAAAACTAACAGATCACAAGCATCCAATGATGGTGGATTAGTCTTGACCGGGTCTTAGATATGACCCAACCTTGTCACAAATTAACTTTCCCAATATTGACCCAGAATTCATTTATGGCAACAGATTGTCTTAAAATCTGTAAAATAACACACATCTATGGAACTTCAATATACAAATGTTTTTTTTTTACTCACCAATTTGGGAGACAACTATGGCTATATCGACCAGAATTTTGCCCTTGCTTCCTAATGCATAGAAACCTGTGAACAGCAATAACAAGGCAGTAAAATTATTCATGGCATAAAAGTTAGATCAAGTTTCACCCCTCTTTCAACAACTACACTGGCTTCCTATCCGTAAGTTAGCGATATCTCTGTATACAACAAATAGTGCAAGTTCGCAAGGAAATGATGCATTTGGGATAACAACCAGATACTTAAACTACACCATAGTCTGAATTACTGACGTATTACAAAGGATGGCCAAGATTGAACAAGATATGAATTATCCGAACTTGAAAAAGTTGGGCCAGCTTTTTCCGTTTTGCTATGCATGCACAGATTGTCACACAGCCTATCATTATGCTTCACTGGCATTTGACAAAATCCCCTACCGCACTGTGTATCCAGTTATGAAATGCATTAATTGGCAAGTTTAATTTGTACGCGTGTTGCAAATAAATAGTTTGTGAATTATTGATTACAGTGGGACTGTAGCATGTGCAATCAAGGCAGTTTCGTTTTGTTTCTATTTAAAGATACAATATGATAAGAAAAGATTAGGACAGAATTCATAATTTTATACCGCACATTTCTAATACTGTGCAGTATACATTGTAGCCCCAACTCAAAGTGTGTCCCAACTGGGCGCACGAAAACACAAAAACGAGCTCGTAATGTGCATGCTGAAAAACATACCAAAAGCGTGTGCTCTTGTAAATGCAGAAAAACATTTTCGTTTTGTATTTTCATGATTCAAGCCATATATTCTTATATCAAAGCCAAGTTAACCAATATTATATAATTCTTTAAGAAACAATTGCACAGAAAATGATTTTTTTAAATTTCACTGAAAAGGACAAGGTCCCTTTTTTTTTACACTTTTTAAAAAGGCCTCGTTAAGGTCACAGTAATAATAACCAAACCACTCACCAACGTCACCGTAGTCTATTTCATTTTTTGGCGACTGGAAGAAAGAAGAAAATATTCATTTAAGTCCAGTGGCACAATCAATGGCACAAACAAAATGGTGGTCATACAATTTTGTTTTACTAACTGACAAAATATTATATTTAGTCAGAGTAATTTAAAATTAAATCCGAGTTTCTTTTTTGAAACATTTACAGCCTTGGAAACAATTATTGGACCTAACCGTATGTCTTGAGTTATTCATAAAAATCACTCCTCTTTAGCAACAACCGGGCTCATGTTTATGATGTCTGGTCTTAGACAATAGTTATTAGCTCAGGAGGCTTACCTGGCATCAAATATTTCTATATAAGACATTCCTTAAAGGAGCGTGTTCAGATCACACCTTTAATTTGTTGGAGTTAATTTGAATAGCTTGTGACTTGAATTAAGACCCAGGGACTTATAAAGACTTTAGTGATGGACTTGTAAAGGACTCCACTATAACCCTGGTAGAAATACCGGTGTGAAGTTGGTTACTTATTCGACGTTCGACGTTCAATATTCAATAAGGAGCTGTTACTTATTCAACATTTAATAAGGAGCCGTTACTTATTCGACATACAAATGCACAGAAAATTTTATTTCAAAGGGTCAAATGCCCCACCATGGGGCATGAAAAACGTGACCAAACCCCCACCTAGGGGGTGAGGCAGCGCGGATAAGTAACAGCTCCTTATTGAATGTCGAATAAGTAACAGCTCCTTATTGAATATTGAACGTCGAACGTCGAATAAGTAACCAACTTCACACCGGTGGTAGACCGACTCTCTTTCTCACCACTTTTTCTTTTGAACTGCTTCTCTGGCTGCTGGCCTCTCCATTCTGAGCAACTCCTTCCGCTGTTCTCTCAAGCAACTCTTTTCCTTCGATGTCATCTTCCTTCTGTTTGCTGACAATCTTAAACTTCCTCCGGACGTCGAGTCTCTCCTCTAATTTGTACTTGCAGTCGATAAGCATGAGCATGGCTTTTACGCTGCAATTGAAGTTTAACGGATTGATGAATAAGCAAATAAGAAAAAAAAAAGGGCTTGACATTGTGAAAATAGGGGACAAGTTGAGAGTAAAGCCGAACGGAACAGAACTTTTAAAATTTATTTTTTAGTTTTAAATACATTCTTTTACATTAATTCAGTTGTTTATAAAGGAAAAAATTAAATGAAATCAAAGACTCACCTTACAACGGACACAGATCCAAGAATAATGATACCTTCCAAAATCCCTGCCTGCAAAATGAATTTAAAAAATGAATAAACAAATAAAAAATATGTGTTTTAATTTCGATGGCAAATTGTTTAGCGCTGACAAAACACCTTAAAAATATTGTTGCTGCCATATTTTATAATTATTTAACGTAAAATCATAACTGATATCCATTTATGTATTGTAATATTGAGATTAAAAATCAAGAAATGGATATATGTGACCCGCTCTGGAAAAAGGTAGTATAAGTCGCACAGGCAAGGTCGAGTTTAGTTTTCGCGACCATAAGAAGAAATGTGGCGGATCCACGCGCATTAAAATACAAAAACACAATGGAAATTCCTGGTAGGTAGTCCCGGATACTGCCTGGAATTTTTATATTTATCCAGGGCCACAATATCCAAAAAAAGATTTCTGCAAAAAACCTAACAATCGGTTCTTTCAGAACCGTACGAGTTGGTCGGCGTACGAGTTGGCACGCGTACGAGCTGTTGACCAGCAATCCCCTGGGCCCTGGCCCCTGCATTATGATTGTTGGCAATGCCTACCGTTCTAAACGCGAATGGAAGACCCAACCCGCCCGCTCCAACGAAAGAAATGAAAATATTGGCGAATATTTTCACGGGATTCGTCGCTCCTCCACTGTCATGCATGTTGAGGTTTCTGTCGATCGATTTCTATTCAGAAGTATTAACCATCAAAAAGACGGGAAAACTATGTTTTACTTTTTGTATACAAACTGAGCGTCTGCCACATCACTAAAAATGACTGATCACTATAGCGCCCTCTTTTGTCACAAAACTGTCAGGATTTGCGATTGAAACCCAGACTCCATCAACGCGTAGTTAATAGTTACAGGAAACGGAGCCTGACGATTATTGCACTGTACACTTTCGATGAACACGTGAAAAACTACGAAATAGCTATAAACTTAAAATGACGGACAGAAACAGGAATAAGCTGCCCAATAACCTGCCTCAACTTCAGAATCTCATCAAGCGAGACCCCCAGTCATATATTGAAGAGGTAAGTAGGTCTTCTTATACTATGAATGTGTGTAGGGTCATGACGGTACGGAGTTGTGTACCGTACCGTTCGGAAGGCATGGTGCAGGGGTGGGGGAAAAGGGGCGAAGGGGCGAAGGGGCGAGAGGGGGGAGTGGGGAGGGAGGGGGGGGGGGGGGGGGGGAGCCATTAACCTGCAAGCTGGGAGGAGAAAATGGTCTTTTTGGAAAGATTACCGTGCACGTACACCCTCTGGCTGCGTTCGGGCGTGCAGTTCTCGTTACTCGGGAGTAATGCGTGCGCATTGCACTCGGGTCACATCACGCGAACGGCAAATCCGCAGTCCGCGTGCGCGAATGGCAATCACTGAAGATGGACGTCTCTTGCCATCACTGCACAAAAAATGCCGTTTCATTGCTCACAAGAAACTGAGGAAATACAGGCCGTAAGTCGTGAGAACCTTTGATGCCGTCTAAAACAAACCTTAGTGATTTATTGTTTCAGTTATTGAGTTGACACGTTGAGCAAATTCACCAAAAATCCCACCCATATTCCACCATCTTCGTACAAATCACATGACACTTGACAGGAGTACGAGCACACTCCCCATTTGTTGGGGAGTAGTGAGAGCATACTCTCACTGACCCGAGTGTCGTTATTCTTGCCGTTCACGCGCACAGGAGTATAACTCGTGTTAACACGAGTACACGCCCGAACGCAGCCTCTGAGTAGGAACGTGACAAACGACGTCACGTGACCACATTTGTGTGACTAACTTACGTTCAGTTTTTTTTCTGTCGCCTGAGGTGTATGATTTTCAAACATCCATATCTGAGATGTTTTAATTTTGTTTAAATATGAGTTAGTCGTACATTGTACACAATGAAACTATTTATAGCCTGATACCCAAAATCTTGGAATCGTCGATGCTGCTCAAGAGGAAAAAATGGAGTAAAAATGAGACCACAACAAACTGTTAAGTTCCTATCTTCATGGGCAAAATTAACATTTCTAAGGAATAGAAAATGAAATCGAGATTTATTTATGCAATGTGTGAAAATTTGAAGACAGTTTCTCGTTGCGACGATGGTTTGCTTTGAATCGGAAAATCGGTTATAAACCGACTCGCCACGTGCAAGCTAAATGAAACCCCTATTCTGTGTCCAATAATGGTATAGTCCTACTCTATACTCCAACTTGGAAATGCATATTTATGAAGTGGGCGTGCAATCCAGTTCGTAAGTGAACGCCACGGCAGCATTAGCCACCCTTTACGTGTAAATAAAGCATTTGGATTATAGAAGTACAGAATAGCGGAACAAAAGGAGAGGGCGCAATTTTATTTGGGTATGAATTTGTTTAACAATTGTATTTCTTTCCAAAAACATGATTTTCATGTTGCAATTATAATACAAAGAGAGTGTAAAGTGAAAAATGTTTTACCCACTTCAACGCGCGCCCTTATAATTGTGCCCGCCATGCTTCAAAAGGGCTAATTTGATTTATTTGGAAACATAAGTAAATACAAATCGTGCTTACATTTGATGCACACGATACCGCTTTGTGAAAAAAAAAAACCAGCGACATGGGAGGAAATACATTTATACAGTTGAACGATGCCCCGAAAACCACCAATGAACCCGGGTGTGATTTTTTTATGTGTGTGATTCTATGATTTTTAGTGCGTCTTTTAAACTCCATATCGATATTGCTTCCACCTCGCCTTTTCTCAAAGCGATGCGCGTCAAAATGTACGCGCAGAAAGGCCTTAAAGGCACAGGCTCATCAGCAATGCGCGCCCGCCAAATTCGTGCCACGATCGAAATACGCAGCTCCATCATAGCAAAGGCATGGAGCTGCGTATTTCGTGTCATCTTTTTGGCGCGCGCGCATTGCTGACGAGCCTGTGGCTTTAACCTCCAAAAATGTATTGTTTTAGTCATACCCTCAAAGGCGATTTGTGTACTGAGTACTAACCCAATAGCTCGCACAATAAAACCAAATGAGTTTGAAACATGAAATAAAGAAGCGTCGTGATTTAACGTGATCACCTTCTGGGATCCAGTAAGAATTATGCTACTTTGTGGCGTAAGTTTGGATGTCTTTTGGATGGAATGGTGGTTTTTAATGAATTTTTAATGAATTTTGCATGCTGCTGATTTGACCAGAAAGAAATCGCTGGTCGAAAATGCCATCTTGTGTTTAAACAATGGGTAGTCGTATAACACATCATTATTTCATTTCAGTGCTTTGAAATTTTGAATTCTTTTCCGAGACGTGTGTTTGTTTGTAGTAGGCCTAACAAGTGTTATTTCCTTAATTCCCGCACTTAAACGCCAGAAAAGGGACACAGTCACAGGATTTCCGACTCCACAAGAAAGACAAAGTCGAGTTATCATTCAATAGTCTCCAACTTTTACTACTGCACAGCTAACATACCGCAACACAACAACGAAGTCCCGTGTGCATCATAAGCACACCGCACAGGAAGCAAGACTAATACAAAGAATTAGTAATACATGTACAATGTTATACAATGTAATACATAACCCCAGGCAGCACGTGGCCAGACTCTTCTGGCACGCGCCAATCCTTTTGGCGCGTGCCAGCTCTATACGCAAACTAGGTCAGTGCTCGGCAGAAGTTCCGTTCTGCCTCAAGAGTCTGATTAAAGGCATAGTCTCGTCAGCAATGCGCGCGCGGCATATTCGTGCCGTAGCGCCACGAAATACGCCGCGCAATATCTGACTGCTTGAGCTCACGTCTATATATAGTCAAAAGCGGTCCCGGTTTTCTGGCAGGCCTAGCTTGTTGGCACATGTATGGTGTCTGTTGCGAAACTTTATTGCAATGCAGCGGTGCTCGGCCCGGTCACAAGTGCAGATACGTATTTTAACCATTTGTTTTGACAAAAACATCCAGCAATGACTGGTCACAATTATTTTAACCAAAATGAGTCTCATTTTAAGGCAAAAAATACGACTTTAAAATTTCAATAACTTGAGAAGCGCTCGCCTTATGGAGCTAGGAGACCCCTTATTTAATTCCATTTTGAAAGCTCTTTAAGATAAAATAGGTTTTACAACTATCAAATAAACTTTAACATTTTATGATTTTACCTACTTACAGTATGAAGTGACAATCTTGGAAATAGCCAGAACTCTTACTCTCAGAGAAAAAGAAGAAACCGATAATAAAATTTCGAAAAATCCCAAACAACACTGAGATTCGAACCAGGGACCTTATGATTGCAAGTCGAGCTCTCTTCTAACCAGACCACGAAGCTTGTTGCAAACCAAGCTATAGTCTCCTTTCAAGACGCTAAAAAAGTACAAACCCTCCTCATTTTCCCCTCGCAGTGGTGTAAAAAAATTACGCGCGCGGCTATAGGCCTACCGCAATGCGCAAAACGGACCTACGATATGAGAAGGCGCCGGGCCATACCTAAAAAGGGGACTATCCTTCCGATGGTCCGATTTTTATTCGTTTTGCGTGCGTTGCGTTGGCGCTGCGCTCGTCCGTCTGTACTATGGAGCAATTCAGACGCAAACCCTACGCAAACGAATGGAAAACGCATCACGAATGGAAAACGCATGACGAATAAAAAACGCATGACCAATAAAAAACGCATGACGAATAAAAAACGGACCAATGGAAAGGCGCCTTATCCTTTTTTTTCATCCGTCTTGCGTGCGCGTTTTGCTCCAACTGTTCGTCTGTATCGGTCCATATAGAGCGATTGAGATGCAAATGGATGAAACATGCAGGATGGATAAAATAAACGTATCGACCTGTAAAGGAAAGGCGCCTTTATTTGGTGTAAACCGACACACAGAAAATTAAACAATCGCAACCACCTAAATTCACCATCCAAAATATATTCGTGCCGCGTTTCCGTGAAGTGACACGCACAAAAATGCACGCACAACAATCGCCTAAAAAGATTCAGTGTGAATGAGCGTTAGTAAACTCATCCAGAAAGTTTGCAAAATTGTTTTGATAGAATTAATGTGCAACCACCACCAAACTAAAAAGAAAAGACAAGAAATCATGAGTCTTGTAAGCACCCAAATTAAGTTGTCCCTCACTTTCAAAGGTCTGGCGACGCCGCTGGCCTACGCCTAACTTTATGGCAATGGGTACAGTATGTGTAAGGCCACTTTATGCCCAACACGTATACGTTGCTAAGCCTGCTGTTGTATATGAATATGTATCGCCTCTCCGGCAATCGCCGCGGTTTCATTGGAAGGTTGGGATAATAAAAATGGTTTAGCCTATTCCATCAAGGGGGTTTCTGACTTGCTGCACATCTTTTTTAAAGCAAATTACAAGTTGTTTTTTTTACTGCTTAGGAACAAACTTTCTTTTTTCTTTCAGGATTAACCAAATCTTTGTTCCAAAAATTAACATTTACTGACGTGATATTTTTATTAAAGTTTTAAACCATCAAGATCGGCGGCGTCAAAAATAACAAAAATTGGGAGTTTTTTATATAATTAGAAAAACAAATTTTATTTAATTAAACTATTACAGTTATAAAATGTTATTAATCTACTAACTGTGGAGAAAATTTGATGACATTCGGACCAGTATGAGGGAAGTTACGGCTTTTCAAAGTAGCACATGCAAACGCACATCGGCGATTACGGTTTTTTGCATAACCTATGGCAAAAAAGAGACGTCAATTTTCATGGTTCAACTGGCCATATCTTTTGTTTTAGGCAAGGTTGTCAAATTATTTTTACGTGGTCTTATTATTGACTCAAGACTGCACATTTTGGCACAAAAATAATTCCAATATTTAAAATTTAAATTTTTTTGTCACGTTCCTACTCTGAGAGGGTGATACTATATACCGGAAAACACCGGAAAATACCGGAAAACACCGGAAAACTCACCGGAAAACATACTAAATACCGGAAAACACTAAATACCGGAAAACACCGAAAAACACCGGAAAACATACTAAATACCGGAAAACACACTAAATACCATGAATACCGGAAAACACCGGAAAACACACTAAATACCGGAAAACACCGGAAAACATACTAAATACCGGAAAACACACTAAATACCGGAAAACACCCGAAAGCACTTAAGGCCATCGGAATGAAAGTCATAGAATACCGTCCTCCGCCCGCATGACCAAATGGCCGCCACCGAAATTTTTCATTATTCAAAAAAATTTCATTATTTCAAAAAATTTGGAACTTCAACGTACTTTCAATACTTGTTCATGAAAGAAATCGATATATATGGCGCCAAACCAAGAAATTCTGACCAATCAACCAAGTGCTGACACACAACAAATTCCACTGTTCGTGTTTCGGTGTAGCCGCGCGAGACTGCAAATCCGACTGAAGTCCCGGGGCAAGTTCAATAGCGCAATATGTATGCATACCGACAATACCTTCAACGGTGAAGGTATAGGAAAATACCCATACCGGCGTACGTATGTATTGTGCTATTGAACGCGCCCCCGATCTCACTTCGGCAATCTTCGGACGTTCTGTACACGTATGTATTCCGTCATCTGATTGGCTGTTGCCATCGCGACATCGAATTTTGGCCAATGAAAAATTACGTCTCATCGGTGTCTGCCTGTCATGCAATGATGGCAGACGTGAAAACGATCTGAAGACGGAAGTGCACCTCTATCATTGTTTATGTACCCCTCGGGCACCCGTTTTACAAAATAATGAAAAATGAATAATGAAAAAAAGCCTCATGTGTTTTTGAAATCTTCCGGACGGTATTCTATGACTTTCATTCCGATGGCCTAATAACACCACCCCCACTACCTGCAGAAAACACCATAAAATACTGTTTTCCGGTGTTTTCCGGTATTTAGTATGTTTTCCGGTATTTAGTATGTTTTCCGGTGTTTTCTGGTGTTTTCCGGTGTTTTCCGGTAAATAGTACTACCGCTCTGAGACCCCATGCCTAAACGTATAGTTTTCGTGACACTCTTCTCTCCGAATTTTGCATTTTTATAACCAAACTAACATTTTTACATGGTTTATATGTCATAACAAGGAAAATCCTGGGTGTCCGTTAGCTAAGGCATGTAAGTTTACCTCGGGCTCAGCCCTAACTTTATCATGTGGTTATTTGTATCAGGCTAAGGAAAATTGTCAACATGGAACTGACGTTTCATAAAATTGAAATCCAAAATGTGTCATTTTCTCCCCGTTACACACTAATTCCCCCCTGGGACTCACCAAAACCTTGTCGGGCATAACCACTACACAGGTCCTTGAGGGAAATAACAGGCCACGATGAAGATTCAGCCTACAGTTGCAGTGAAAAAAGGAGGCATACTGGGTTTTCGGTTTGCTCGGAATGACGCTCATTGCTTTGTGCACAGACTGGTGCGCACACGTATCTGCAACCCTAACCCTAAACCTAAACCTAACCCTAACCCTAATCTAATTTTCACTCTATTTAGAGTAATTTGAGAGTGATGTCCCCACAACTCTGTGTATGCGGGTGGGGTTGATGATAATAAATGATAATGGTGTATTCTTATATAGCGCACTTGCCACCCCTGCGGGGTGCTATTATTATTATCGCTGCCATCAGGGAATCACCAAAACCAATTCGCTTTAACTAGGTGGCTGCTGGCCAGGCGCTCAACCCTATCTGCAGTTAGATTGTGGCATTCTCCTTAACAGCTTCCCAAATATCGCTTGGGTTGACGAGGCAAGTGGGATTAAGTGCCTTGCCCAGGGACACAGACACGTTGGTCGTAGTGGGGCTTGAACCCACAACCTCTGACTGGGAGTTCCGCTTCATATTCACTAGACCACACGCGCTCCCATTGCTGTGTTTTTATGCTGTGTTTTTATATTTTATATAACATTTGTTTGATTATTCTCTTGTTTAGTTTCTTCAGCAGTACCGCCACTATGAATCCAACTTGCAGATTTTCCAGCTGAAACCAACGCAGCATTCTAAGAACCTTGCAGAATTGGTCATGTTCTTTTGTCAGGTAAATTGAAAGTCATGTACATACCGTACATCTTTAAAATTTTTAGCAGGGTCTTCATCAAAGGCTGAATGACTAGGACATGCAAAAAAACCACAATAAAACATGAACGCAAAGAGAAGCCAATTAGGGAAACAAGAGCAGGTCTGGGGTTGGAGGGTGAACAAAATGGGGCTTAGGTGTGGGAGAAAAGGACTGTGGAATGAGATTAGAAAGTGACAAACAAGGAGTGGATCGGAGTGGGTGTAAGGATTCTCTAGTAAGCTGTTTTGTCCAGGTGCGCTGCCCAGACAAAATCATTAGGGGTGCCATTAGCGCTGGACAAAAATTCGCCACCCGGACAAAAAACTAAATTGTCCCCCTTTAAAACACTTTAGAAGTATGGCTGAGTCGGGTGTAAAGTCACCAAGCATGATTCGCTGACCGCTAGCATCATTATCGTTCACTTACCACGTATATCTATTGCATAGGCGACTCAATCCGTGGTCGATCACGGCTATGACATCCGTATGCATCCGTTTTGAACAGCTCCCTCACAAGGGCAAACAGGGATTTACTGGGTCGGTTGGTGTTTGCTGCATGAGGGCGCTGCTCGGAGCACCCGGACAAGATTTAAGAGCAGTAGAGAACACTAGAGGGGGGTGTGCGGTTGAAGGAGAAACACTTTGTGGGCAACGAACGCGAGAGAGGAAGGGAGGGGAAAATAAAGGGGGGTGGGGGAATAATTAGTCTATTAGCTCCTGTTGTTGTCATTTCTTAATTTAATTACAAACTCTTTATTGCAGGTGTGCCGTTGCTATCCCAAGGAATTGGCAGACTTTCCCCAGCAGTTGATTGACCTGCTACAGAGACACAGCACAGTGTTGGATCCTGACATGAGAATGGTAACAAAAATCCTTTATTGACCCCCTTCGAACACGTGCAAATGCGTCATTTTGGGAGTCAAATAACGCTGAGTCATTGTGGAAGCGATGTGCGTGCGCGCTGTGTGTGTCTCTGGTGGGCAAAACGCGGTTTAATTCACCAATAGGAGCCTTAGCATTGTGCGTTACGCATGCTATGGACACACACAACGCGCACGCACATTGCTTCCACAATGACGCGGCATTATTTGACTCCCAAAATGACGTCATTGGCACGAGCTCAATATAACAGATTGTGTTTTTTTAGTGGAAGGTGGGGGGGGGGGGGGGTGAGAAGGTGCATAAACTGCATAAACTGCACGGCACAGCATGCTCTCCAGGGAGTTGCCCTAACGCTCTTCAACACTCCAAAATAAATACGATTTTTCACACATCCAAGGGAGTTAGACTTAAGGAACGATTATTTCGAGCCCAGTGACCAGAGTAATAGTGTGACAGTGCCTTGAGCATTCTTGAGATGGATATGTGCATGTTATAAATGTCTGTATTATTATTGTTACCTTCATCATCAGACATTCTGCAAGGGTCTGATATTGCTTCGTAACAAGGGCTTAATAGAACCCACCTGCCTGCTGGAGCTGTTTTTTGAGCTTCTTCGATGTCAAGACAAACTCCTCAGAAAGATGCTGTATTTTCACATCGTCAACGACATCAAGAGAATTAACAAGAAACACAAAGACAACAGGGTTAACACGGTGAGTGGGTGTGTCCATGAAGTCTGGTCACGTTTTGTGACAAATATGTACCTATAAGTCATTTCATGAAGTTGGGAGAGGATGCCCCTGTTTTGTCGGTGAACTTTTACTCTATTTTTTGGACAAGCTAATTTCATTTATTCACCAGTTGTTGAATGAGATCAATTTACTACAGTGTTCATCGTAGGAGAGAATGGCATAAAGCAACCAGACTGTTGGTTGCTAGGCAATGGAGTGCACCATGTAGCAACATTCAGTGAGCTCCATGTATTTTTCTGGAGAAGCCTTTGCGCTGCCATTTTTGTGCCGTCATGTGTGTGCAATCCATCTCATAAGCCCCTGCGGTAATCTTCCCCACGCGCGCGCACACATTTTACTTCACCGCGCGCGCGGCACACACTGCAGGCAGCAATGCGCACACAACACGGGGAGAGCCACCACAAGGGACTATGGGATAGATTACAATACGATGACGAGATTGTGTTGCGCGTGTGACCCCACTTTATTATAATACGATTACAATCCGATTATAATAAGTTTGTCGTCTGACCTCGGTCGTCGTTGGAAATATTACAATCATATCACAATCGAGTAATGTTATTTTTGGTCTGCAGACCCTTCAGAATTTCATGTACACAATGCTGAGGGACAGCACCGCAGCGGCCGGGAAGATGTCACTCGATGTTATGATAGAGTTGTATCAGAAAAACATCTGGTGAGTGCACCATTCATCGGATTTATACCTTTATTTTTAATCAGAGATGCAAGCTCACTTTGATTTTGCAGAAAACTGCCAGATTAAATGACAATTTCCTGACTCTCAAAAGATCTAAAACCTCCCAGGTTTTCAGTCGACAATCCAGGAGAGCTTTCCGAATGTGTAGCAGGTCTTGTAAATGTTTGAGCGTTTCTACTGAGAAACTACCATCCAGTACAAACAGCCTTAAATGGGTATTTGCTGGTGCTTGCAACGTCAAATTTAAACCTACTTGGAGAAGCTGTTGGCCGGTGCATGCAACGTAAAAATGAACAATAATGGTTTTTAGTGCAGTGCATCATTCCAACTGCTGTGCACACACACATAGCCCGCCAATTAACCAGTATTTTGTCTACAGCAGAAACAGCCAGGATAACGGTTAAAGGCGTTGCCAATTGCATCGGTAAAAAAACGTTTAATGGTGATGCTCGCAGTAGAAACACGCTGATTTCTATTCTACAGTTCTTTAGAGCCTGTCTACACTGTCGGATCTTTGTCTTTTTTCAGACACGACAGACATTTGTCTGTCGTGTCTGTCAAACAAAAACCTGACAGTGGACTGCGCATCAGACATTTGTCTGTTGTGTCTGTCAGACTGCGCATCAAACACCATCAGACATGATCAAACTTGTCTCAAAAGAGTGAACATGCACATTAATTCAGACAATAGTCTGATCAGTCTGCAGCCAATCAGTGGACAGTTTGATAACATGTGACTTTTAATTGGCCACATGATTGATAAAAAAATCATCAAACATCATCAGACTTGTCTCATAGTGTGGACGAAGTCTTCAGACAAAGTCAAACAACATCAAACAAAAAGTCTGTTGTGTCTGTCAGACCAAAATCTCATGGCGTAGACAGGCCTTTAATTGTGTCCATATTTTTACATTCCCACAGGAATGATGCAAAAACGGTGAACGTGATTGTAACAGCCTGCTTCTCAAAAATAACCAAGGTAAGTGAGAAAATATTTTATTTATTGAGAAATAATATTTATTTAGAAAATATTACTTGTAATTGGGGGTCTGAAATTTTAAGTCAAAAATTTAATTACATTTTTAGAAAGAACAGAATTTACAATAAGCAAATATAGTACAGAATAACAGGTTTGTTTTAAAAAATTTAGGTACATATTATTCTCCCTAATGTGCTTAAAATTTTAAGTTTTATAAATTCACAATGAAAAGCTTATGACAGAACATTATAAAGGAAACTACTAAAATCACATTACAAATAGCACTGCATAAAACCCCTAAAAGTTTTTGATAAAATGAATTAGCTAGTACACTATCACTTAAATGCAACTGAAGGGAATTGTATGTTTTGTATGGGTGTTTGGACACTTTTGTACCAAAACATTGGAAGGAAAAAGTTCCCTGTACTTTCCATTTATTTTTAATATAAAAAATTGCACATGGAAATTAGTCTTGTTTAAAGATAGTATACATGATTGGTGAACTGTAACAAATAGTTTTATCCCCCTGTGTGATTGAAGATATGCATGATTAAAACCAACCTGAGCAAAAACCAGCTACGTACTTGGTCTAACTTTTGAGAAAACAGTCAAAAAAGGGTTTGCAGTCGTTTCGCCCAAAAACCACTTCGCCCTGAACCATTTTGCCTTGAACCATGGCCTGTGCACGAAGTGGTTTTGGAGCGAAGTGACATTTGGGCGATGTAGTGTTTGGACGAAGCGATTTGGGTCGAAATGGCACTCGGGTGAAGTGGTTTGGGGGCGAAATGGCACAAAACTGATTGTTTTACTCATTTCTCAAAGACTATAGCACTTCAGACAAAACCATTTCAGGTGAAGTTTTCTACGGTCATCATGTTTATATTGTGTAAGTTATGTGTAAATCTGTGAACATTTCTGATTTTCGAAATTATACCAATCATGTGTACTACCTTTAAATCATGGCCTTTACTTATACAGTGAACGAATGTTTTGGAGAATCCACATTAGTGATTTTATGCCAGTGCTAAATTTATTGGCTCCTACTGTGTTTTATGTCTTTATTTCAATTCTGTTTTTTTGTGAATAGATTGTTGTTGCAGCTCTGAAGTTCTTCTTAGGATCAGACGTTGATAAAGAAGAAGAAAGTGAAAGTGATTCAGATGTAAGTGCACATGAAATGATAATGTTGGTCTGACAAGTAGCTTTTAGCCGGTCAAAAGATCCCAGAATTCTTCAGTTCAGCAGTTTAGAAAGTCCACAAACTATGCTGTTGTTGCTACAAAAATGGGTTTCGTTTCATCCTATCAATAATACCTCCCAAAGTACTATCCATGGGGAGAAAACATGAAATTTGCAACCTCCAATTTGGATGTGGAAGCAAAAAGGTTGGTGTAATCACTGCTCTGTTTTATGGAACCGGATAAATTAGTTTACAAAACATCAATGTTTTGTTGACGATATCCTTGAAAATATGTAGATTGAGAACGCAAAATTTCAGAACGGTAATGAAAAAAATATGACAATTGATATGGTATCACAATCTCAACACCCATGGGGAAAATGGGTGGGTCAAAAATGTGATCTGGAACGCTCCTTTAAGCCATTCTCTCCTACCGTAAACACTGTTATGATTCTGCACTTTTCAACTTCCTCGTGCCCCGGGTCACATTACATAGCAACAAAAATTTGGTCTGGTCATCTGGATAATGAGTGTGCATGTCAAAGGATGTACGTCGATATATCAAACGCTATTCAAAACAATTGTGAAAGGCTACTTCTTTGTAAATTGTTTTCACCCAGGATGACACACCCACACCAAGGACATTGCTGATGGCTCAACGAGTCACCAAGAAAACCAGAAAGAGGTTTCGGAAAACGGAAAAAGCTCTTAAAGTTATCAAGGTGCTCATCTTTGCTTAGAATTTTGAGATGTTTATCCTTAAAGTATTTTATGCATGGATTTTAAAGGTTTTCTAAAGCATTGATGTATCTGTGTAGCTGAAATTTCTGCAGGCTAGTTTACCAACATTCTTCTATTATGTCCTTATTCCAGGAATCGGTAAAAAGTTTCATCTTGCAAATAATATATTGAGTTTTCAAAACAGCTGTCTCTACACTAACATTAAATGATGCATGCTTTGACGCCATGCTTTGTAAACTCTTTGTAACGTTTTTTTTACGCAGAAAGACAAGAAGAAGAAAAAGCCAGTTGCCTTCAATTTCTCAGCCCTACATCTCATTCACGACCCGCAAGACTTTGCTGAGAAACTTTTTAAGCAGCTGCAATCGTCCAATGAGAGGTTTGAAGTCAAGCTGATGATGATGAATCTTGTATCCCGATTGGTCGGAATCCACGAGCTCTTCCTCTTCAACTTTTACCCGTTTCTTCAACGCTTTGTCCAGCCGCATCAAAGAGGTATTTTAAAAAAAACATAATGATGCTGCTTAGGTTTGGATTATTCCTTAATGATGTGCCAAAGTTTGCAAAAATGTTCATTTCTGGCATTTTCAAACAAAAATATACGGGTGTTTTTGACGTACGTCTGTGTGCATCGATTAACGTGCATGTGCGTTAATTCATGTCTTTTCTCTTCAAATCCTTCTCCCAGAGGTGACAAAAGTTCTTCTGTTTGCCGCCCAAGCCACACACAACCTCATCCCTCCTGACATCATAGAGACGTTAGTTCGGACCGTCGTTAATAACTTTGTGACTGAGAGAAACTCCAGTGAAGTTATGGCAGTTGGGTAAGAGAATGTTTACCATGTATATGGTTTTAAAAAAATGCAAATCATACTCTGACTGAAAGATCAAGGAGGCTTTATAGAGATGTAACATTTTATTTGTCAGTAACATGTAGGACCACCTCTTGTGGCAAGGCTGACTGTACCAGCCTCCATAAGAGCTGCTAAGGCAGGGTGCGCCACTCTGCCTGAAGTGTGTCCCTGAGCTCTTGCACTTCTAGGTCTGTTTTTGAGATGCACGGCTCCAAAGGTCAGCTCATCCCACACAGGTTTAATCAGGTTTAATCATTAAGCGCGATAGATAACAAAAAACCTTGGATTCAGGCGTACTCGATGAGTACATCCGAAACCGAGGTTTTTTTGATGTACCACACTTATTGGAACATCAAGGATGCTTGAAGAACATGTTTAAAATCAATGGAATTCACAGCATTTTATGTCCCCTTTGTTCCCAGTCTGAATGCAGTGCGTGAAATCTGCAATCGTTGTCCACTAGCGATGGGGGAAGATCTATTGCAAGACTTGGTCCAGTACAAGACCTATCGCAACAAGGCTGTGATGGCAGCAGCCAGGTCTCTCATAGCGCTCTTCAGGGGTATTAACCCAGAAATGCTGCACAAGAAAGATAGGGTGAGTTGATTGGGTTAAACAGCTTGATTGTAAGAGGCACATAGGATTTACGATTTTTCTTTCATTTTATGCAAATAGACTAGTAAAGTGTGATGATTTTTCTAAAAAGTCGGCATTTCGTGCGTACGTACTTTATGGACGGGCCCCTTGTGAAAGAGTTTTCCAATGAGATGCAACATGATATGAACAGGTCACAAATAACCGAGATACTGGTGATCTAGTGGGTATGAAGCGGGACTTCCAATCAGAGGTTGTGGGTTTAAGCCCCACTTCGACCAACGTGTCTGTGTTCCTGGGCAAGGCACTTAATCCCAGTTGCCTCGTCAACCCAAGCCATATTTGGGAAGCTGTTAGGGGGAATGCCACAATCTAACTGCGCCTGAGCGCCTGACCAGCAGCCACCTAGTTGAAGCGAAATGGTTCTAGTGATTCCCTGATGGCAGCGGTAATAATGGTAACAGCGCCAGGAGCACCCTGCAGGGTGGACATGAATCCAACATTATTATTATTATTCAACTGAACATTATTACTGAATGGACACTAAATGGACATCTGTACATTGCACTAAATGGCGACTTCATATTCAAACTTTTTAACTTCTTATTCAAATCTCCCAGGGTAAACCCACTGAACACAGCACTGAGATACGAGCTAAGGAGTACGGTGAGCTAGTCGCTCCAGATTACATCCCAGGAGCTGAGGTGTTAAAGGAAGAAACGGAACAGACGCAAGGTTGGTCTAAAAGAGATTTGTTTTTACGTTGGTTTTTTTTTTGAGAACGATTACCCTCAGTGAATCGAACAATACCTTTACCTGTTGCAATTACCGAAAACATGACAGGAATGATTTAATAGACTGGTGCTATCGTCTAAATGCAATTGTCCCATTTTGAAACTTTTGGAAGATTTATTAAAAATCGCTCATGTAATTTGAATTGATAATAAGGTATAGGTTTTATAAGGTGGGTAACACTGGCAGCTACCTTTTCAATAAGGAACTGGTCAAAAATACTTGAAATGTAATCTGCCTTGGCGTCCCTCTTATGTTCCTACATTTGTAAATAATTTCCTTGAATATTTTGAAAACCATAATTACCAAGACATGTCTAACTGTCTGTAAATTATTGCACAGGAATTTCTTTAAACATTTTTTGGTAACTTTGAAAAGTCATTTTTACATATGCATCACAATGTCGGACTTGTAAGCTTCATGCAATTCAGCCTACGGGCTGCGAATTGAAGTTCAATAAACCAATTAAATTTTTAAAAGCCCAATAAAGAAATCTCCACTCTTTCTGCATCAGATTGCAATGATAATGATTCAGATGACAGTGACGGTAGTTGGCATGACGTCGCGCATTCTGATGACGCTGATGCTGCGACGGAAGAAACCAATCCGGCTGAAAGCTTAACAGCCGAAGAGAAGAAAGCCAGAGCAGCAACGATAAGTCAGACGAGATTACTCTCGCAACAAGACTTTAAGGTAATTAGTGTGACCTGTCCTAAATTTTTTAAAAATCTTTTCATGTGTTTTTTTTCATGTTATCTTTTGTGCATTTTATATATTATAATGTGCCTGTGATCTTTTTTATGGAAAGGGCTCCATGGAAATTTTAAATTAGAATGATTAATGTCATAACTTATAAACAGCTACATTATACAGCATACGACTTCGCGATGGGGAACTGCATATGCAGTTCTAAGTGTGACTGTCTTGGGGTGGTTATACAGAATTAGCCCATGAATTAGACCAGGGCAGAGCTGGTCACTATCATCTTGTTAGCTTGGGGTCAAGTCAGTTTTTGGATTTTGACCTGTGACTTGACTCTGGAGAAAATGACTTGTGACTGGACTTGGGAAATAAGACTGATTTACGACTTGAAATAAAAACTAGTCATCAAGTCTCCAGCCCCAGAGACATACAGGTATACTGCATAACCAAAACTGCTAGTGCAGTCTCCCGCTCCAGGGGAATAAATTGGAAAATGCCTAGCCGTTGCAAAGTGTTTAAAAGTATACCCATTTTTAGATTCATATTATCATAAAACTACTGAATAGTGTATTTCAGAAAAACAACTTTTTTATGAAAAGGTTGGAATTTTCTCCCGGAATTTGCAACTGATTTTCTGGTAAATGACTGATTTTGTGATTCCTGACACAAACAAGAACCCTCATGGATTCTCAATGAATAACCTCTAAAATTGTTTTGATGCGTCAGGAGTCGGTAGATCAACATATTGTGTTTTCTTCAAAATCCGGGAAAATTGGCAGCTTTGTAACGATATTACTATTAGCAGGGATGTGATTGTTCCGGTTTTTCCCGGAACTTTCTTTTGTCTCATTGGTTTGTAACAAAGAATATTCCGGGAAAAACCGGAACAAATCACATCCCTGTATTAGGCATGTTCACCTTCTGTGTATGCATTGACTAGTGCCAGACTAGAAAGTGCCAGTCGGTCTTTATCATCCGTTTAAGACTGGCCATGTGACATGCTTTTGACCAATAGAAATGGGTAAACAGGCATTATGAATAAAAGATCTGAATGGTTTTAAAGCAAGCATTTGTATCGGTTTGTGTGTTTCAGGATATTAGGGTACATCAGTTGGCCAAGCAGTTGGAGAGATCGAAAAGCAACAAACAAGGAACCAAGCGGAAGCTTGAAGACTTGGAAGAGAAAGAAAGGTAACAACAAGGATCCACTCTGTCCTATAAAGGCCCTATGTATCATTTGCAAGATAAAACCTTTTACAGATTCGCGGAATAAGAGTGTAACATATCTAAGTAAGAATGTTGGTAAACTAGCCTTAAGAAATGTTAGCTACTTGAAAATCTAAATTGATTTTGTGTACAAGTGAATGGTAAAAATGTCCTGTGCATGGGACTTTTTTAGAAAACCACCTTCGGTTGTCAATTTCCAGCATGAATACCATTTTGGACGGAAATAAATTCATGTGGTGTTTGTTACCATTGCTATCAACACTTTGAGTAAGGTTTTTCTTGTCAACTTATGAAAAACAAAATTGGGTCATTGCAAATGATACAATGGGCCTTTAAAGGAGCGTGTCCAGATCACATTTTTGACCCACCAATTTTTCCCATAGATGTTGATTCTGTATCAATTGTCATATTTTTACCATTCTGAAATTTTGCGTTCTCAATCTGTATATTTTCAAGGATATCGTTGAAAAACTACCAATGTTTTGTGAACTGATTTTAATATCTGGTTCGATAAAGCAGTGCAGTAATTACACCAACCTTTTTGCTTCCACTTCTAAATTGGAGATTGCAGATTTCCTGTTTTCCTCCAGCGGGTAGTATTTTGTGGAGATATTTTATATGATTGTTAGGTTAAAAATAAATCTATTTTTTTTAATACGCTCCTCTAAGTGAATGCCAAAAATAACTGTACAAGCACTTTTATGTTTTCAACCAGAAGGCCTTTCAAATGTTGCATGGTCTTAAGCGGGCCTCCCACTGTGCGATTTTTGCCACAAATTTCCAACAATTAGGTACGATTTGGTGAGATTACCAGAGACTGTCTATAGACTCTATACATAATCGTGGCAAACATCGTACAGTGGGAGGCCCGCTTTATTGTTTTTCACTCTCATTTATTTTAATTCCATAACCGATACAGCGGTGAAGTACTTTCACTGAATCGAATTGAGGGAATTGACAGTCGGCCAAGACATGACAAGGAGTCAAGATTGGCAACGGTCATGGTAAGATGATATGACGACAAGATATCGCACTTTCTTGAGATAAAATATCATGGGATGACAACATCAGAAATGTAGAATGATGTCAACCCTAGATAATTTAGTATGACAACCCTAGCCGTTTAAAACTGGCTAGGGTCCTGGGCACTGATAATGGCCCTGGGCACCAGGGGTTCGTTTCACAAACGTCCTAAGATCCATCTTAGGGGTTCTTAAGTCCTATTGTAGGACTTAAGCACAGTCAACTCCTATTGCTAAGACCTTTTTCACTAAGTCCTATTTTTGTGAAATAAACCCCAGGACCCTATTCGGTTTGAAACGTATGTTTAAAACTTGCCAAACCTAATTAGTGCGTGTATTTGTTAATTTGTAGTTTTTTATTATTTATGTTGTATGTAATATTTGTCATAAGTGCAATTCAGCCTTTTGGCTGTAATGTTGATTTTTAATGTAATAAACCATTCAATCAATATTATTCCAACAGGCTGGTCGGGAAGGGAGACAGAAGTTTGGATCCAAGAAGGGTCGACTGAATGCCCATGCCAGCACGACCAACAAAGAGAAACGGAAGAAGAAACCATTCATGATGGTCAAACAGAAAATTGGAATTAAGGTCAAGACCAAGCGATCGTTCCGGGAAAAACAGGCAAGTGTTTTTTCATGTCAATCTTTATTCAACTTCACACCAGTCACTTTATTCATGTCGGAGGACTTAGGACAATTCAATTTTGTCCTCTAAATCAGTTCTATAGATTGATTCAGGGGTCATGATTGAAAGCAGGCATGTTGGTAAAGTGAGGTAGTCACAGCAGTAATTTTATCCAGGCTAATTTGAAAATGATTCTAAACTCTGACAAGGATATTTTGAAAGTTATTTCTGATAGCAATGCCTCAAATAATGGAGCCTGCCGTGCACCAAACTTCAGAAATGGGATTCTGGTGGCAGGTTTCCATTTTTAGAAAACTTGTCATTTGAAAAAAAAATTATGATCTCTTACACAAATCATAAATGATGAAAGTGTATTCAAATAGTTCACCCAAATTATGCAAAATGCCCTTGGAACTTGCAGCCATGTAGGTTATTGTTCTTTTCTTAAGCCGGACGTACACCTTGCGTTTCGTCTGTGATTCGATCACGATAGTTGTGCAGTCGCATCACATGGTGTATGGGTTTTGCGATACGTTCACGATTATGTGTACGTGTCCGTCTTAACGCAATCGCAGAATTTCGAGCATGCTTGAAATTTGGCGTGTCTGTGCAATTGCAACGGAGTCATAACGCAAGGTGTACATCCGGCTTTATTTATTCACAAAAAATAATGTTGAATCCGAATGATTACAACACTATTATCCATGCCTGCTTAACGATGTCCGCGACTTTCTCATTGTTATAGATTGCACTGCGGGATTCTCTCTTGAAACGACAAAAGCGACATTGAGGAAATTTCATGTTACAATCAGTCAGGTTGCTGTGGCTGTGGTCATCTTGGATACTCAAGTAAGGAGAATTGATTTGTACGTATATTAAGTTGGAGGGTTCCTTTTGCTCCAATCATCCTGGTGTCGTCAACCATTCAGCTCTCAAATCCTTCTAGCTGCACTAGTAAATGGAAGTTGGTCTCAACTGGCACTGAGGGCCTTATCGGGATTCGAGACCTCTGACTCACTAGGCAGACACTCTACGGCACAGTTGGTATACTCCCTCAGGTTTTCACTATGGAACCAATTTCTCTATCGATGTTGCATGGTAGCGCAACTGGGGTAGAGTGTCTGCCTAGTGAGTCAGAGGTCTCGGGTTCGAATCCCGATAAGGCCCTTATTATTTTTCTCTCATCCCAAGTTTGCTCGTTTCATTTCAATGGTGATCAGGCACCATACCAGATGTTGTGTTCGTTACTCAACCTCGTGCTGTAATGAAGTCCGCAGATTTCTTATTTGGTTCTGCAGCAACAGTGCATATTATGACATTTGACAGTTAAAGTCATTTTGAGTTCATGAAGCCAGCTCTTTTTCTTTCTTTTCATTTAAAATACGCAGGATGTGAAATCCAAAGTGAAATGTATAGTAACAGCATTAACTGTAATGCCTTTTTGCCTTAATTTATCCTGCACTCATACATCTAGGTACAACTCTGACTAGAGTTTATCATTAAATATACCAAAACTCATCAAAAACGAAAATAAACTTCAATTACAATTTTATTTTCATAGGTCATCTTTTATGAATGTATTAAAAGTATTTTCATAAAAAGATTAATGGTAGTTATGGTAATGCCGTACCTTTACTGAATAATTTATTAAATTTTTTACTTTTCCCGATTGTTTTATTGTAATACAGGGTGTCTCAAACCTGGATCGTGAAAAATCAAGCGAATCATAAGTTATATCATTTTTGGTGAAGCAAGGCCAGCCCTCAACAAGGAGTGAATGACTATTGTTAAATTATCTAGAGTGTGACTTTACTGCACCAAAAATGACAACTTTTGATGTAATAAAAACTGTTTTTCATGTAAGAAGATTCCCCTATCGGAATCTGAGAAAACAGATTCCGAGGTTACAGTTTTGGACACCTATTTTGCTGATAATTCTACACTACTCAAAATAACAATAAGGCAGTACAGGTGTATTTATGAGTAAATACATGTAAAATAAACAAAAATAGAATTTTAAATCCAAATGAGCAGAGTTAGTTTGAATTGACCGGGGGCGCGTTTAATAGCGCAATATGTATGCATACTGAAAATACCTTTAACGGTGATGGTATTGACCCCCTTCAAACACGTGCAAATACGCCATTTTGGGAGTCAAATAATGCTGAGTCATTGTGGAAGCGATGTGCGTACGCGGTTTAATTCACCAATTGCGCATTACACACAACGCGCACGCACATTGCTTCCACAATGACGCAGCATTATTTGACTCCCAAAATGACGTCATTGGCACGAGCTCAATAGGAAAATACCTAATACCAGCGTACGTATTGGACTCTGTGTATTATCTGCTACTTCAAAAGCTTACACAGAATTGAAAATAACCTCTGTGAGCCGCACATAGTTCCTCCAGCGAAATACCCCATGACCAAGGTGTTAGTCTCTTTTCAAGAATGCCCATCCTCCAAGCTGTTGATTCCTCAGAAAACTGTCAACAAGGCAAAGACTCCGTAGAGCAACGCGCAGGGGTACGCCACCAGGAGTTGTTGAGCGTCCATAGCCAATGCCGTAACGAATAGTTTGGAAGCCGACATACTACACCAACCGATTGTAACCAATGTAGCAACTGTGCCGAATACACTCCTGCAAAGGCACGAAATACAAGATTAATTTTTGTTATCAACTGGAAACGGTTTCGTAGTGAAATATTTCACAAAGCCCTACAAGTCTATGGCTCCTATATAAAATGCAAGAATTGCATTTTTTTGTGCATGTGTATCTTTCGAGTTGTTCAGGCTTGGTATGGTGAAAACAGTTTACGAATACAACGTAGGTTTGATGGTCGATCGTTGATAAAAATATTGTAAAATTTGAAATCCTATCTGATATGCGGCACACATAAAATTACAAAGGGACTCAAATGGGCGACTGTGGAAGTGCTATAGACCCTTTGCAACGGCGGCCATGACAGGGGCAGTCACTTTGTTACAGGACATCATGCATGAGTAGGCACTTGTGTGTCTATTGTCACACATTTCAATATGAAAACCTGCCCCCTGTCATGGCCACCGGTGCAAATGACTGGTCTATACCCTGGGGCTATTTGTCTGTCACGCCCTTGGTTGAAAACACCTTAAAAAAAAAGTAGAATCATTGATAACTTTAAATATGCAGGGTACACAAATAAATGGGGCTTGGCTAGAGGTCTAGATTTTCCAGGGTCGGTCAACATTAAAGCGGGCTATACAATTGAGGATAACATGGAGTTTGAGCAGAATTGGCCCAAAGGTGTTCTATTATGTAACCAAATTGGCCCAAAGGTGGAAGATTTATTTGTCTACTTACTCTAATGAGAAGACAATCGCTAGGCAGTTAAGGAGCACCATGGGCAGAAGACAGTAGCCAAGGACACTAACAATGCAGCCACCAGCCACACCCGTCAGACTCATCAGGTTAAGCAGCATCCACATGGCAAAGCATCCTAGACCACCGATGCCATAGATGTAGCCAAAGTGGACTTTACCGGCCTGGAGATAGCAAATAAAAAGGAACTTAATGACCTTAAGATGTTACAAATGCCATCATGTAGCTGGAATGCACTCCTATGCATTAGGAAACCAGTACATACATGTACTAGTATTGGCAAAATTAAAAGATTTTGGAATCCAAATATTCAGATTATTAAAAACTGAATATTTTATTTGTTGATTTCACAATTTTGCATGAGTCCAAAAAACAAACAATCGGAATTGCATATCCAGTTGCGACGACACATGACAAGTCTATCAGCAAAAAAAATATTGTCCACTCTCTTTTTTATTTAACGCCAGGCAAGCAAACACAAAGAAGTTTGACGCCTTTGTTATAGTTGATAACACTGTTGCATCTTGCATCCTTCGGTAAAGCACATATCTGCCTCCATGTGCTATTATATTAGCATTTTCAATTGAAAATAGAGGATAATTTTTTTATTTAATTTGGTTTTCAAATATGAAACGGGACTGTAAAATCAAAACTGTTTATGTCTCAACACTAGTAAATAGGTAATTTCCAAAATTAGGGGTCCAAAAGTGTGACATGCTTTTAAAGATTTTCAAGTGTGTTTAGTGATTGAAAGTAGAAAATATTTAATTTTATTTCCATAAATGCCTCTTAAATTTTACGTTTGTGTGTGGATAAGGCACCAAGGTTGAGTCAGACCGCCGCCGTCTTACCAACAAAAGAGTTCCTCCGAAGGCTAGTGCAAACACCAATGGTCCTGCAAGGTCACTGTCATGGATAGCTGCTGGATCTGTCTCTCGTAATGGGTTCAAGACTGTAAGAGTCTGTGAGGAAAAAAATAAAAAACTTCAACTAAATTTGTCAACAAAGCATGATTTAAAGACAGATTATATGATTGGAAAACTTAAAAAAACAAAAAAAACAAGAACAGCAGCATTACATAACTAAAGAAATGTTGATAAACTGCCTTGTAGATATTTTAGCCACATAGAAAAATCCATGCATAATTTTGTTGTTGAATGAAAAATTTTCTGCAGATCCTTGTCTTCGATGACAATTCAAAATTCTTCTATAAACCGTATCGAATAGCCGCCATTTCGTGGGGCAGTTTCTTTGTTCCTTAAGGACATGCATGGTTGCACATATTGTGCTTCCAATGTTGAACGGTTTAAGTGACAAAAGGTGCCCCACGAAATGGCGGCTATTCGATACGGTCTATTGGTGCTTTGAAATATGTTGACGCAAGCTTTCCTGACCCACTAAAAATTTACATTTCAAAATATAGAAAGTTGATAAAAAACAAGTGACATTGCCATATGTGTTATGAGTACACAGTACAGCCTAACCTTGTTAGTCCCTGGGACGTTGCTGACTACCTTGTTATATTAAACAAGAACTTGGTATTACCAAAAGCCAAAACAACAGGAAACCTGGAATTTCGCGACCTAAAATTGTTTTTGTTTTATGCAGAATGTTGTTTTAACAGTGCTTTTATTATCAATGTTCGACTGTACTTGGTTTAAGAAACTTTAACTGTTTAAATGAAAATGTACCTAAACCTACCTTCTGGTAGATATGTTCAAAATTAATTCCAAGTTCTGCAAAAGTAAGAGAAAAGTAGACACAATTAACTGGTTTATATTACAAGTATGCCTCAGTTTGAGTTGGAGCTTGGCTTAGCAAGCAGGTTTATAGCAATATCATTGGATCCATCTGCTTTATAGTAAAACAGTTTCAATAGATGATGTGCCTTCTGGCGTCACAGCAAACCATAACATGCCCGGTGTTATGTGCATTATGTGTATTTAACTACTGAAAATACAACAAAGAATCTAGTAGGACGATTAAAGAGCGAGTACCCCGTATTTTGAAGACAAATTGTGGCTTGGTCAAGCGTCAGAATCATCCTGTCTAAAACTACTCCAACTAATTACTATAGACGATGTGCCCTCTGACATCACAGCGAACCAAAACATGCCGGGCGTTATGCGTACGCATCGTGTTTTGCATAAATTTGGTTTAGGAATGAGGTCGCATGTCAAATCATCTTTGAATTATGTGACCTTTGGCATCATTACCAAACCAAATTTATGCAAAACTGGGCGGTTTAGATTATAACAAAAAGCACGTCGTCTATAGTTGGGACACGAAGGGTGGTTGGGGCCTAACTACGGTTACCTTCTAGTAATGGTGGTTCATCATCGAAGCTGTCTGTGTAGCCGCCCGAGTCAGAGGGCATGGGTTCAGGGGTCATGATTTCCCCTGCATACGGAGCTTGTTGCGGCATCATAGTGGATGGAGGTCCGTAACCCTGTTGTTGGCTGTAATCATAACCTCCGTAGGAACTGAATCAAATTATGGGATGCATTTAAGAAGTAAATCCGAGAAACAAAAAGACGTTGTGCCAAACATGTACAAGTTGACTCACTGGGTATAAATACCATGTACACATTCGCCACTAACCTTAGTATGCGTGGTAATGCCCCAGAAAGTTTAAATTTGCTGAGAAAACATGATTTTAGCAGTGAAACAAGTTTTTCTTTAGAACACTTCAGGTTTTTATGTCATGCTCCATAATCTAATAGTGCTGGAGTCTCAACTGGCAAACATGTATGGTTTTTTTTTTTCCTAAAATGTTGTGCATAGCAGAGCTTCAGGGATATGCAGGCATTAAAAATCTTGGTATTTTTTCCGTTCAGATTGAACAAATATTTTAAAGAAAAATTTCCTCCTGGAATCAACAGATAATCCAATTCTAAGATACATGTACTTTCCACATGCACTTTTGTCGCTTTTAAGCTTAACAAGTGTTGCTTTTCTAAAGAAAAATCACATTTTCTCCTTTAAACTTGCCTTCAGTTAGCACCCTCTATTGTCACACTCACGCCGTGATTTTGTCCATTACTCTCTACATGCAGTAATCTTATCAATTAATTATCTCAGAAATGCAACATTTGCGACAGAAGTGCAAGTGGGAAGTATATCCTAGTATATCCTCCCCCAACAGGCTCAAGTAGTACCCTCGCTCCCCAGGGTCCTGACTTTGGCGTTCCATTGCACTGCCTACCAAATGACTTCCACTTTCAACTTTGTCTGACTTTTGATGACCATAAAAATAAAACCGCTGTGCTGTGGACGTCATTGGATTGTGCAGTTCGTCCTGGATGTTGGTAAAACGCAGAATGGTGGAACAGAACGGTGGAACAGAACGGTGGAACAGACACATGACAGAGGGGTGGAACAGAATGGTGGAACAGAATTCAGAAGGATGGAACAGAGTGAGGGAACGGTGAAACAGAAGGGTGGAACAGAATGGTGGAACAGAATGCGGAACATGTCATAGTACAGTGGAACGGAACGGTGGAACGGAACGGTGGAACGGTTCCGCGTTCCGTTCCACCGTTCCACCTTTCCGTGTTTTACCAACATCCGTTTGTCCTCAGCTTCCCTGTAGCTCCTCACCCCTCTTGCTGCCACTGTTGTGGGGGCTGTCCGCTGCCCATGTCATAACCTTGTTGATCGTCATAATTGCTCTCAAAAAATCCCTGTTGATCCAGTCCGGGTCCATAAGCTGCCATTTCCGAAACGAATCACTTGTCACTTGAAAAATGGCTGACAAAATACTTAGTCTGTAAGCTTGCTTTACAGTTCAGAGTTTGCAAAAATTCGTCTGACACAAACAGAGAAAATGCAAACGAAATTTATCTGTCAAAATTGCAACTTTGTCTTCGTTGACAGATGTTGTGATGATTTCCCGTTGGTGCCCGGCACTGCACATGCAAAATTACACGGGAAATAGCGTTTCAGATTTTGAGTTGACGATGCCACGGGTACCAGTCTCACGTCCATTGCTGACACGTTTAAAAGACCGCCTAACCTGCTATTAAAATATCGATTTTGCAACAACAGAGGGGCGGGGTCACTAGCTTCTAACCACGAACTATCATTTGACTGAAAAAAATCACACCTTTTATTTTGTAAGTATACAGGAACATATTTTAGGCACAAAAACAAGAACCTATCAAGCTCAAACTGTGAATGGTTGGAGTAATTTATTGAATACTGAATATGCGGTCGTTTGCACAGCATTAAAATAATTATTTAGTAAGCTAAAGGGTTTGGAGTCAAAGGTCATAAACCCGGTACCCATAATTCTTCAAACTTCCTCTTTAGCTCAGTCTTACACCAAGGTATGACCTGTGGAACGATAGAGAAATAAATCTCCACAAAATCTTCACTTTTATTAAACCATCATTGCCTAAAAATGAAACTAACGCATAATAAATGAATTACTTACGTTATGGAATCATTATTTTTTCGAAAGTTCATGGTTTTTCTTGCTGAAGTGACACAATTGTGTATCCGGCTATGTACACCGTCCTGTACGTCTAGGATTGTACTTGTAGGTCAAGTCGCCCCCTGGCCGAGTCGCCCCTTACCTACTCTCTTTCTGTATTGCAGGTGCAGTCATGAGGACCATATTATCAAGCAGATTTGTGGACATCCCTCTAAATGGTAGGTATTTTCCCACTGTGCAAATTCAGGAACTTGGACCTGATGAATGACAAAATGTTTTATTAAAAAAAGTGTCCACACTAGCCCCGCGAGCAGTGCTTCGGTTTTCGGAACCTTAGCCCTGTGTTCTGCTATACACCAAATCTGTGGCAAACTCACGCAAATGAAATTTGGCCCACGGCTCTGATATTTGCTCAATAGGTGCACTCACCCCAGTTTATAAATATTCCGAAGAGTACGCATCGATCCGATGTCTAATTTCGGTGAAATCGTGGGGACAGTTTGAGACCTTAATTGCCATCAAATTCACACTCTTTGACCAAAAATCAAATATGCGCATGCGCGAGGGCGGAGAGGTCAACATAATAGCGCCATCTCGCGACGGCGTCGTCACGTACCAGCTGCACAGCGGCTGTTTCATGAGAGAGCACATCGACTCTATCGCGCGGTACGTTCTACACGGGTATCGTTGAAACCCGGAGGTCGGAGGTAACCCAGAGGTAGAATTTGTTGTGACCGTGTAGTACATGCTACAACCTACCTCCGGTGTAGAACGTACCGCGCGATAGAGTCGATGTGCTCTCTCATGAAACAGCCGCTGTGCAGCTGGTACGTGACGACGCCGTCGCGAGATGGCGCTATTATGTTGACCTCTCCGCCCTCGCGCATGCGCATATTTGATTTTTGGTCAAAGAGTGTGAATTTGATGGCAATTAAGGTCTCAAACTGTCCCCACGATTTCACCGAAACTAGACATCGGATCGATGCGTACTCTTCGGAATATTTATAAACTGGGGTGAGTGCACCTATTGAGCAAATATCAGAGCCGTGGGCCAAATTTCATTTGCGTGAGTTTGCCACATATTTGGTGTATAGCAGAACACAGGGCTAAGGTTCCGAAAACCGAAGCACTGCTCGCGGGGCTATGTCCACACATGCCTCGGTGTCTAGAAGGCACAATGGAAAATCTTGAGGTAGGCCTACATGGGATATTTTGAAAGGAACTTATCTGTTTTTGCAAAGGAACTCTTTAATTAGGTATTTTTTTCGTATACATTGAACAAAGATTTTAAGGAAATTACCTCCTGGAATCAACACATAATGTAATTTTAAGATATACTTCCCACTTGCACTTTTGTCGCAAATGTTGCTTTTCTGTAGAAAAATCATGTTTTCTTCTTCAAAAATTGCCTTCAGTTAGTGCACAAGATAACAATTTACGCACGCGCGCAGCGCCTTCTGTTGTCGCGCAATACGCACAGACCGCTCGCCGCGTCATTTTGTGCATTACTTTATGCAGTAATTTTATCATTTATTTATCTCAGAAATGCAACATTTGCGACGGAAGTGTCAGTGAGAAGTATATCTTAGAATTGAATAAGCTATCGATTCCAATATATAAATTCACCCAATTCCGTGTTCAATGTATATGAAACAAATACCGAAAATCTTGAGGTAGGCCTACATGGGATATTTTAAAAGGAACTTATCTGTTTTTGCAAAGGAACTCTTTAATTATTGTATTGGGGCTTTCATTACAGTGGAGGTGGAGATAAAATCTCGCGTGGTGACAGTCAAGGGCCCCCGCGGCACGCTGACGCGTAACTTCAAGCACCTCCAGGTCGAACTTATGCGACACACCAAGAAGAAGATCCGAGTCAACAAATGGTTTGGATCCCGCAAGGAGTTGTCTTGCGTCCGAACGGTCTGTACGCACATGGAGAACATGATCAAGGGAGTTACGATGGTAAGATTGGGGTTTGGTGGAGATTGTTGGGTTTATGAAAATGATGTGGATAAAATGTTTTTATTTAGATTTTTCCCCCAGTGAATTAACCAACTCTTCTTCATTCCTACAACCTCTAGTTTTCCTACTTTATGTAAGTGTTGTCCCTTCCTTTAACCACTTGACCCCCAGTTTATAACAAAGCTACAATGGGGTGTACAATGACAGTGCATCGACATAACAACAATATTTTATCGTGCATGGTTTAATGAGTTTTTCAACTAAAAATAAACCTGCGCCTACGTTCAGCAGTGTTTGAAATAATCTGGGCATTAACTGGTTAATTTGTCTCAGGGTTTCAAGTACAAGATGCGTTGTGTCTACGCCCACTTCCCCATCAACTGTGCAGTCCAAGACGACAGCAAGCTCCTGGAAATCCGAAACTTCTTGGGGGAGAAATTCATTCGGCGTGTCTACATGAAGGACGGCGTGACAGTAGCCGCCTCGCCCAAGGTCAAGGACGAGCTGGTCCTGCAGGGGAACGACATTGAGCTTGTCTCGCAGTCGGGTGAGTTTGACATTTTCATTGTGTGATATTGATTGGTCTACCTTGTAGTGATAGTTTCCTGCTTACTGGGTAATTCTTGAGAATAATTACATTTTTGGCGATCAAATAAAAAATTATTATCGTGAAAAATGGTCAGAACTTCAGTGAAGACATTTAGTTTTCATCGGAAATCATACCCACGCCAGAATCAAATAGAATCGATTCTACTTGGGGGAACCAGAGTCATGATTCCAGAGGAATCAATTCCCAGTAGAAATCTAATCCCTTTCATTTGGATTTGATTCCCAGTGCGAGCTAAATGTAGTTCATGTTTTTTGGTTTCTTTTTAACAAGCTTGAACAAAAGTATGATCGTGTAAATTAGGCTTGAGGTTTAATTCACACAGCCTTTTCGCACGTCAATTTGACACTGAAAATCTCTGAATTTAATACCCAAAATGCTTTTTGTCCAAGTTGATTTTCTGTGCGTTGTTTCCCTCCATGCTGCTTTTTCTAAAAATGACGCATTTTTGGTTTGCGTAGAAGGAAATTACAATTGTTTTGTTTAATTCCCTCCTCCCCCCCCCCCCTTTCAGCCGCTCTGATCCAACAATCTACCACGGTAAAAAACAAGGACATCCGAAAGTTCCTAGATGGGATCTACGTCTCAGAAAAGACCACAGTTGAAGTGCCAAGTGTGTAAACCATGCAGACCAAATCCAGCAGTTACCGGCCCGTTTAGGAATTCTGCCCATTAAGGAATGCATCCAAGGTCACTCGAGGACTGGGGTTTGAAGTTGCCGCAAACTGTTTGCACTTGTCATCCGGAACCTGTTCATAGGTTTCACTTTAATTTCAGCAAGTTCTAGTCTTTAATGCCTTGCCCGACATTTTAAAATCCGAGCACCAACCACTGTTTGGAATAAAATATCACCCACAAATTAAAATATTATTGCATAAATGGTGAATAAATAGTGACAGAGAATGTACATTCAGTTTGTTTGGTTTCCTTTTGTGACCCTTATGTAATTTGGTTATCTTTTCATTAATTCCTTAAAAAGCACTTTTAAAGGCCATTGTATCATTTTCAGAAGAAACTTTCTATGATTTCTTGGAGAAATGGCATTACATATAAAAAAGTTCCATAGATACAACAGTGTTTCAAAAAAACATAAAATCCATTTACAGGTTTTGTGCCAAGGAAATTTAAAAGTATTCATGTACGTGCTATTTAAGAAAGGATTACTTTCAGTTGCCTAATTTGAAATTTCCTACAGAAAGGTATCAGAATAATATTCCTTTAATTTCACCTTGAGTTTCATCCAGGGCAGACAAAAAAATCAAATCTTTGGCCAAAATTTTCATTTAAATAGGCTTGGAAGATTGCAGAAATACAATGTAGCTTTCAAAGTCCTGAGCTACATTTTTTTTAAAGCCAATTGCTGGACTAACCCCTAACGTTTTTGTTTAACCAAAAATTTTATGATTAAGAAATTCTTTAAAAATTGCATGAAATGTTTCTTAGAACCCATAGATGATATTCGTTGAGTTTGCACTTGAAAATTTACAAATTCATAGCACAAATTCAAAAAAGTACATTTTTGGCCCAAAATGTTATGATTAAGATTTTCTTCAAAATTGCAGGAAATGTTGCTTAGAACTCAAAGGTGATATTAGAACTCAAGTTGATTTTTGTCAAAAATTAATATTTGTTTGTCTGGGTGAGCAGTCGGGGTCTAATTCAAGAAATAACATCTATTGGGTCTAAGCAACATTTCCTGACATTATGAGGAAAATCTGATTTGTACAATTTTTGGCCAAAAATTACAAAAATTGACTTTTTAAAAAATGTCTCAGAAATTACTCCTAACGAAAGTTTAGCCCGTTTGGAACCTATTTCGGTAGTTCTCGAAGCCAATTCCTATGAAAAATTGACATTTTGGCCAAAAACATTTATAATTTTCCTCAAAATCATAAATTTTCAAAATTTAATATTTCTTTGTCTGGGTGAGCAGTCGGGGTCTAATTCAAGAAATAACATCTATTGGGTCTAAGCAACATTTCCTGACATTATGAGGAAAATCTGATTTGTACAATTTTTGGCCAAAAATTACAAAAATTGACTTTTTAAAAAATGTCTCAGAAATTACTCCTAACGAAAGTTTAGCCCGTTTGGAACCTATTTCGGTAGTTCTCGAAGCCAATTCCTATGAAAAATTGACATTTTGGCCAAAAACATTTATAATTTTCCTCAAAATCAGAAATTTTCAAAATTTAATATTTCTTTGTCTGGGTGAGCAGTCAAGGTCTAATTCAAGAAATAACATCTATTGGGTCTAAGCAACATTTCCTGACATGATGAGAAAAATCTGATTCGTACGATTTTTGGCCAAAAATGACAAAAAACACAAGGGGTTAGTCCAGCGATTTTTGTCAAAAATGGCCAAAAATTGACTTTTTAAAAAATGTCTCAGAAATTATTCCTAACGAAAGTTTAGCCCGTTTGGAACCTATTTCGGTAGTTCTCGAAGCCAATTCCTATGAAAAATGGACATTTTGGCCAAAAACATTTATAATTTTCCTCAAAATCAGAAATTTTCAAAATTTAATATTTCTTTGTCTGGGTGAGCAGTCAAGGTCTAATTCAAGAAATAACATCTATTGGGTCTAAGCAACATTTCCTAGGCTGACATTATGAGAAAAATCTGATTCGTACGATTTTTTGCCAAAAATGACAAAAAACACAAGGGGTTAGTCCAGCGATTTTTGTCAAAAATGGCCAAAAATTGACTTTTTAAAAAATGTCTCAGAAATTACTCCTAACGAAAGTTTAGCCCGTTTGGAACCTATTTCGGTAGTTCTCGAAGCCAATTCCTATGAAAAATGGACATTTTGGCCAAAAACATTTATAATTTTCCTCAAAATCAGAAATTTTCAAAATTTAATATTTCTTTGTCTGGGTGAGCAGTCAAGGTCTAATTCAAGAAATAACATCTATTGGGTCTAAGCAACATTTCCTGACATTATGAGAAAAATCTGATTCGTACGATTTTTTGCCAAAAATGACAAAAAACACAAGGGGTTAGTCCAGCGATTTTTGTCAAAAATGGCCAAAAATTGACTTTTTAAAAAATGTCTCAGAAATTACTCCTAACGAAAGTTTAGCCCGTGGAACCTATTTCGGTAGTTCTCGAAGCCAATTCCTATGAAAAATGGACATTTTGGCCAAAAACATTTATAATTTTCCTCAAAATCAGAAATTTTCAAAATTTAATATTTCTTTGTCTGGATGAGCAGTCAAGGTCTAATTCAAGAAATAACATCTATTGGGTCTAAGCAACATTTCCTGACATGATGAGAAAAATCTGATTCGTACGATTTTTGGCCAAAAATGACAAAAAACACAAGGGGTTAGTCCAGCGATTTTTGTCAAAAATAGCCAAAAATTGACTTTTTAAAAAATGTCTCAGAAATTACTCCTAACGAAAGTTTAGCCCGTTTGGAACCTATTTCGGTAGTTCTCGAAGCCAATTCCTATGAAAAATTGACATTTTGGCCAAAAACATTTATAATTTTCCTCAAAATCAGAAATTTTCAAAATTTAATATTTCTTTGTCTGGGTGAGCAGTCAAGGTCTAATTCAAGAAATAAAATCTATTGGGTCTAAGCAACATTTAGTGACATTATGAGAAAAATCTGATTCGTACGATTTTTGGCCAAAAATGACAAAAAACACAAGGGGTTAGTCCAGCGATTTTTGTCAAAAATGGCCTAAAATTGACTTTTTTAAAAATGTCTCAGAAATTACTCCTAACGAAAGTTTAGCCCGTTTGGAACCTATTTCGGTAGTTCTCGAAGCCAATTCCTATGAAAAATGGACATTTTGGCCAAAAACATTTATAATTTTCCTCAAAATCAGAAATTTTCAAAATTTAATATTTGTTTGTCTGGGTGAGCAGTCAAGGTCTAATTCAAGAAATAACATCTATTGGGCCTAAGCAACATTTAGTGACATTATGAGAAAAATCTGATTCGTACGATTTTTGGCCAAAAATGACAAAAAACACAAGGGGTTAGTCCAGCGATTTTTGTCAAAAATGGCCAAAAATTGACTTTTTAAAAAATGTCTCAGAAATTACTCCTTACGAAAGTTTAACCCGTTTGGAACCTAATTCGGTAGTTCTCGAAGCCAATTCCTATGAAAAATGGACATTTTGGCCAAAAACATTTATAATTTTCCTCAAAATCAGACATTTTCAAAATTTAATATTTCTTTGTCTGGGTGAGCAGTCAAGGTCTAATTCAAGAAATAACATCTATTGGGTCTAAGCAACATTTCCTGACATTATGAGAAAAATCTGATTCGTACGATTTTTGGCCAAAAATGACAAAAAACACAAGGGGTTAGTCCAGCGATTTTTGTCAAAAATGGTCAAAAATTGACTTTTTAAAAAAGTCTCAGAAATTACTCCTAACGAAAGTTTAGCCCGTTTGGAACCTATTTCGGTAGTTCTCGAAGCCAATTCCTATGAAAAATGGACATTTTGGCCAAAAACATTTATAATTTTCCTCAAAATCAGACATTTTCAAAATTTAATATTTCTTTGTCTGGGTGAGCAGTCAAGGTCTAATTCAAGAAATAACATCTATTGGGTCTAAGCAACATTTCCTGACATTATGAGAAAAATCTGATTCGTACGATTTTTGGCCAAAAATGACAAAAAACACAAGGGGTTAGTCCAGCGATTTTTGTCAAAAATGGCCAAAAATTGACTTTTTAAAAAATGTCTCAGAAATTACTCCTTACGAAAGTTTAGCCCGTTTGGAACCTATTTCGGTAGTTCTCGAAGCCAATTCCTATGAAAAATTGACATTTTGGCCAAAAACATTTATAATTTTCCTCAAAATCAGACATTTTCAAAATTTAATATTTGTTTGTCTGGGTGAGCAGTCAGGGTCTAATTCAAGAAATAACATCTATTGGGTCTAAGCAACATTTCCTGACATTATGAGGAAAATCTGATTCGTACAATTTTTGGCCAAAAATGACAAAAATCCTAAGGGGTTAGTTAGTCCAGCGATTTTTGTCAAAAATGGCCAAAAATTGACTTTTTAAAAAATGTCTCAGAAATTACTCCTTACGAAAGTTTAGCCCGTTTGGAACCTATTTCGGTAGTACTCGAAGCCAATTCCTATGAAAAATGGACATTTTGGCCAAAAACATTGATAATTTTCCTCAAAATCATAAATTTTCAAAATTTAATATTTGTTTGTCTGGGTGAGCAGTCAAGGTCTAATTCAAGAAATAACATCTATTGGGTCTAAGCAACATTTCCTGACATTATGAGAAAAATCTGATTCGTACGATTTTTGGCCAAAAATGACAAAAAACACAAGGGGTTAGTCCAGCGATTTTTGTCAAAAATGGTCAAAAATTGACTTTTTAAAAAAGTCTCAGAAATTACTCCTAACGAAAGTTTAGCCCGTTTGGAACCTATTTCGGTAGTTCTCGAAGCCAATTCCTATGAAAAATGGACATTTTGGCCAAAAACATTTATAATTTTCCTCAAAATCAGACATTTTCAAAATTTAATATTTGTTTGTCTGGGTGAGCAGTCAAGGTCTAATTCAAGAAATAACATCTGTTGGGTCTAAGCAACATTTCCTGACATTATGAGAAAAATCTGATTCGTACGATTTTTGGCCAAAAATGACAAAAAACACAAGGGGTTAGTCCAGCGATTTTTGTCAAAAATGGCCAAAAATCGACTTTTTAAAAAATGTCTCAGAAATTACTCCTAACGAAAGTTTAGCCCGTTTGGAACCTATTTCGGTAGTTCTCGAAGCCAATTCCTATGAAAAATTGACATTTTGGCCAAAAACATTTATAATTTTCCTCAAAATCAGACATTTTCAAAATTTAATATTTCTTTGTCTGGGTGAGCAGTCAAGGTCTAATTCAAGAAATAACATCTATTGGGTCTAAGCAACATTTCCTGACATTATGAGAAAAATCTGATTCGTACGATTTTTGGCCAAAAATGACAAAAAACACAAGGGGTTAGTCCAGCGATTTTTGTCAAAAATGGCCAAAAATTGACTTTTTAAAAAATGTCTCAGAAATTACTCCTTACGAAAGTTTAGCCCGTTTGGAACCTATTTCGGTAGTTCTCGAAGCCAATTCCTATGAAAAATTGACATTTTGGCCAAAAACATTTATAATTTTCCTCAAAATCAGAAATTTTCAAAATTTAATATTTGTTTGTCTGGGTGAGCAGTCAAGGTCTAATTCAAGAAATAACATCTATTGGGCCTAAGCAACATTTAGTGACATTATGAGAAAAATCTGATTCGTACGATTTTTGGCCAAAAATGACAAAAAACACAAGGGGTTAGTCCAGCGATTTTTGTCAAAAATGGCCAAAAATTGACTTTTTAAAAAATGTCTCAGAAATTACTCCTTACGAAAGTTTAACCCGTTTGGAACCTAATTCGGTAGTTCTCGAAGCCAATTCCTATGAAAAATGGACATTTTGGCCAAAAACATTTATAATTTTCCTCAAAATCAGACATTTTCAAAATTTAATATTTCTTTGTCTGGGTGAGCAGTCAAGGTCTAATTCAAGAAATAACATCTATTGGGTCTAAGCAACATTTCCTGACATTATGAGAAAAATCTGATTCGTACGATTTTTGGCCAAAAATGACAAAAAACACAAGGGGTTAGTCCAGCGATTTTTGTCAAAAATGGTCAAAAATTGACTTTTTAAAAAAGTCTCAGAAATTACTCCTAACGAAAGTTTAGCCCGTTTGGAACCTATTTCGGTAGTTCTCGAAGCCAATTCCTATGAAAAATGGACATTTTGGCCAAAAACATTTATAATTTTCCTCAAAATCAGACATTTTCAAAATTTAATATTTCTTTGTCTGGGTGAGCAGTCAAGGTCTAATTCAAGAAATAACATCTATTGGGTCTAAGCAACATTTCCTGACATTATGAGAAAAATCTGATTCGTACGATTTTTGGCCAAAAATGACAAAAAACACAAGGGGTTAGTCCAGCGATTTTTGTCAAAAATGGCCAAAAATTGACTTTTTAAAAAATGTCTCAGAAATTACTCCTTACGAAAGTTTAGCCCGTTTGGAACCTATTTCGGTAGTTCTCGAAGCCAATTCCTATGAAAAATTGACATTTTGGCCAAAAACATTTATAATTTTCCTCAAAATCAGACATTTTCAAAATTTAATATTTGTTTGTCTGGGTGAGCAGTCAGGGTCTAATTCAAGAAATAACATCTATTGGGTCTAAGCAACATTTCCTGACATTATGAGGAAAATCTGATTCGTACAATTTTTGGCCAAAAATGACAAAAATCCTAAGGGGTTAGTTAGTCCAGCGATTTTTGTCAAAAATGGCCAAAAATTGACTTTTTAAAAAATGTCTCAGAAATTACTCCTTACGAAAGTTTAGCCCGTTTGGAACCTATTTCGGTAGTACTCGAAGCCAATTCCTATGAAAAATGGACATTTTGGCCAAAAACATTGATAATTTTCCTCAAAATCATAAATTTTCAAAATTTAATATTTGTTTGTCTGGGTGAGCAGTCAAGGTCTAATTCAAGAAATAACATCTATTGGGTCTAAGCAACATTTCCTGACATTATGAGAAAAATCTGATTCGTACGATTTTTGGCCAAAAATGACAAAAAACACAAGGGGTTAGTCCAGCGATTTTTGTCAAAAATGGTCAAAAATTGACTTTTTAAAAAAGTCTCAGAAATTACTCCTAACGAAAGTTTAGCCCGTTTGGAACCTATTTCGGTAGTTCTCGAAGCCAATTCCTATGAAAAATGGACATTTTGGCCAAAAACATTTATAATTTTCCTCAAAATCAGACATTTTCAAAATTTAATATTTGTTTGTCTGGGTGAGCAGTCAAGGTCTAATTCAAGAAATAACATCTATTGGGTCTAAGCAACATTTCCTGACATTATGAGAAAAATCTGATTCGTACGATTTTTGGCCAAAAATGACAAAAAACACAAGGGGTTAGTCCAGCGATTTTTGTCAAAAATGGCCAAAAATTGACTTTTTAAAAAATGTCTCAGAAATTACTCCTAACGAAAGTTTAGCCCGTTTGGAACCTATTTCGGTAGTTCTCGAAGCCAATTCCTATGAAAAATTGACATTTTGGCCAAAAACATTTATAATTTTCCTCAAAATCAGACATTTTCAAAATTTAATATTTCTTTGTCTGGGTGAGCAGTCAAGGTCTAATTCAAGAAATAACATCTATTGGGTCTAAGCAACATTTCCTGACATTATGAGAAAAATCTGATTCGTACGATTTTTGGCCAAAAATGACAAAAAACACAAGGGGTTAGTCCAGCGATTTTTGTCAAAAATGGCCAAAAATTGACTTTTTAAAAAATGTCTCAGAAATTACTCCTTACGAAAGTTTAGCCCGTTTGGAACCTATTTCGGTAGTTCTCGAAGCCAATTCCTATGAAAAATTGACATTTTGGCCAAAAACATTTATAATTTTCCTCAAAATCAGAAATTTTCAAAATTTAATATTTGTTTGTCTGGGTGAGCAGTCAGGGTCTAATTCAAGAAATAACATCTATTGGGTCTAAGCAACATTTCCTGACATTATGAGGAAAATCTGATTCGTACAATTTTTGGCCAAAAATGACAAAAATCCTAAGGGGTTAGTCCAGCGATTTTTGTCAAAAATGGCCAAAAATTGACTTTTTAAAAAATGTCTCAGAAATTACTCCTTACGAAAGTTTAGCCCGTTTGGAACCTATTTCGGTAGTACTCGAAGCCAATTCCTATGAAAAATGGACATTTTGGCCAAAAACATTGATAATTTTCCTCAAAATCATAAATTTTCAAAATTTAATATTTGTTTGTCTGGGTGAGCAGTCAAGGTCTAATTCAAGAAATAACATCTATTGGGTCTAAGCAACATTTAGTGACATTATGAGAAAAATCTGATTCGTACGATTTTTGGCCAAAAATGACAAAAAACACAAGGGGTTAGTCCAGCGATTTTTGTCAAAAATGGCCAAAAATTGACTTTTTTAAAAATGTCTCAGAAATTACTCCTTACGAAAGTTTAGCCCGTTTGGAACCTATTTCGGTAGTTCTCGAAGCCAATTCCTATGAAAAATTGACATTTTGGCCAAAAACATTTATAATTTTCCTCAAAATCAGAAATTTTCTAAATTTAATATTTGTTTGTCTGGGTGAGCAGTCAGGGTCTAATTCAAGAAATAACATCTATTGGGTCTAAGCAACATTTCCTGACATTATGAGGAAAATCTGATTCGTACAATTTTTGGCCAAAAATGACAAAAATCCTAAGGGGTTAGTCCAGCGATTTTTGTCAAAAATGGCCAAAAATTGACTTTTTAAAAAATGTCTCAGAAATTACTCCTTACGAAAGTTTAGCCCGTTTGGAACCTAATTCGGTAGTTCTCGAAGCCAATTCCTATGAAAAATGGACATTTTGGCCAAAAACATTTATAATTTTCCTCAAAATCAGACATTTTCAAAATTTAATATTTCTTTGTCTGGGTGAGCAGTCAAGGTCTAATTCAAGAAATAACATCTATTGGGTCTAAGCAACATTTCCTGACATTATGAGGAAAATCTGATTCGTACGATTTTTGGCCAAAAATGACAAAAAACACAGCGATTTTTGTCAAAAATGGCCACAAATTGACTTTTTAAAAAATGTCTCAGAAATTACTCCTAACGAAAGTTTAGCCCGTTTGGAACCTATTTCGGTAGTTCTCGAAGCCAATTCCTATGAAAAATGGACATTTTGGCCAAAAACATTTATAATTTTCCTCAAAATCAGAAATTTTCAAAATTTAATATTTCTTTGTCTGGGTGAGCAGTCAAGGTCTAATTCAAGAAATAACATCTATTGGGTCTAAGCAACATTTCCTGACATGATGAGAAAAATCTGATTCGTACGATTTTTGGCCAAAAATGACAAAAAACACAAGGGGTTAGTCCAGCGATTTTTGTCAAAAATTGCCAAAAATTGACTTTTTAAAAAATGTCTCAGAAATTACTCCTAACGAAAGTTTAGCCCGTTTGGAACCTATTTCGGTAGTTCTCGAAGCCAATTCCTATGAAAAAGGACATTTTGGCCAAAAACATTTATAATTTTCCTCAAAATCAGAAATTTTCAAAATTTAATATTTCTTTGTCTGGGTGAGCAGTCAAGGTCTAATTCAAGAAATAACATCTATTGGGTCTAAGCAACATTTAGTGACATTATGAGAAAAATCTGATTCGTACAATTTTTGGCCAAAAATGACAAAAAACACAAGGGGTTAGTCCAGCGATTTTTGTCAAAAATGGCCAAAAATTGACTTTTTAAAAAATGTCTCAGAAATTACTCCTAACGAAAGTTTAGCCCGTTTGGAACCTATTTCGGTAGTTCTCGAAGCCAATTCCTATGAAAAATTGACATTTTGGCCAAAAACATTTATAATTTTCCTCAAAATCATAAATTTTCAAAATTTAATATTTCTTTGTCTGGGTGAGCAGTCAGGGTCTAATTCAAGAAATAACATCTATTGGGTCTAAGCAACATTTCCTGACATTATGAGAAAAATCTGATTCGTACGATTTTTGGCCAAAAATGACAAAAAACACAAGGGGTTAGTCCAGCGATTTTTGTCAAAAATGGCCAAAAATTGACTTTTTAAAAAATGTCTCAGAAATTACTCCTTACGAAAGTTTAACCCGTTTGGAACCTAATTCGGTAGTTCTCGAAGCCAATTCCTATGAAAAATGGACATTTTGGCCAAAAACATTTATAATTTTCCTCAAAATCATAAATTTTCAAAATTTAATATTTGTTTGTCTGGGTGAGCAGTCAAGGTCTAATTCAAGAAATAACATCTATTGGGTCTAAGCAACATTTAGTGACATTATGAGAAAAATCTGATTCGTACAATTTTTGGCCAAAAATGACAAAAAACACAAGGGGTTAGTCCAGCGATTTTTGTCAAAAATGGCCAAAAATTGACTTTTTAAAAAATGTCTCAGAAATTACTCCTAACGAAAGTTTAGCCCGTTTGGAACCTATTTCGGTAGTTCTCGAAGCCAATTCCTATGAAAAATTGACATTTTGGCCAAAAACATTTATAATTTTCCTCAAAATCATAAATTTTCAAAATTTAATATTTCTTTGTCTGGGTGAGCAGTCAGGGTCTAATTCAAGAAATAACATCTATTGGGTCTAAGCAACATTTCCTGACATTATGAGAAAAATCTGATTCGTACGATTTTTGGCCAAAAATGACAAAAAACACAAGGGGTTAGTCCAGCGATTTTTGTCAAAAATGGCCAAAAATTGACTTTTTAAAAAATGTCTCAGAAATTACTCCTAACGAAAGTTTAGCCCGTTTGGAACCTATTTCGGTAGTTCTCGAAGCCAATTCCTATGAAAAATGGACATTTTGGCCAAAAACATTTATAATTTTCCTCAAAATCATAAATTTTCAAAATTTAATATTTGTTTGTCTGGGTGAGCAGTCAAGGTCTAATTCAAGAAATAACATCTATTGGGTCTAAGCAACATTTAGTGACATTATGAGAAAAATCTGATTCGTACAATTTTTGGCCAAAAATGACAAAAAACACAAGGGGTTAGTCCAGCGATTTTTGTCAAAAATGGCCAAAAATTGACTTTTTAAAAAATGTCTCAGAAATTACTCCTAACGAAAGTTTAGCCCGTTTGGAACCTATTTCGGTAGTTCTCGAAGCCAATTCCTATGAAAAATTGACATTTTGACCAAAACAATTTATAATTTTGCTCAAAATCAGAAATTTTCAAAATTTAATATTTCTTTGTCTGGGTGAGCAGTCAAGGTCTAATTCAAGAAATAACATCTATTGGTTCTAAGCAACATTTCCTGACATTATGAGGAAAATCTGATTCGTACAATTTTTGGCCAAAAATGACAAAAATCCTAAGGGGTTAGTCCAGCGATTTTTGTCAAAAATGGCCAAAAATTGACTTTTTTAAAAATGTCTCAGAAATTACTCCTAACGAAAGTTTAGCCCGTTTGGAACCTATTTCGGTAGTTCTCGAAGCCAATTCCTATGAAAAATTGACATTTTGGCCAAAAACATTTATAATTTTCCTCAAAATCATAAATTTTCAAAATTTAATATTTCTTTGTCTGGGTGAGTAGAAATAACATCTATTGAGTCTAAGCAACATTTCCTGACATTATGAGGAAAATCTGATTCGTACAATTTTTGGCCAAAAATGACAAAAATCATAAGGAGTTGAACCCCAATCGCCTGATCGGGAGTCAGAGTACACATCCACTGTGCCACCCAACTTCCCTGAAAGAATGTGTTCGGAACTTATATCTAAACCTTAGGTTGCAATGAAACATCTGGAATTGAACCAAGTAGATCCAAAGAAATTACACTCCTCACACCGACGGGAATTGAACCCCAATTGCCTGATCGGGAGTCAGAGTACACATCCACTGTGCCACCCAACTTCCCTTAAAAAAAAGGTGTTCGGAACTTATATTTAAAGCTTAGGTTGCAATGAAACATCTCGAATTGAACCAACTAGATCAAAATAAATTACTCCTCACAACGACGGGAATTGAACCCAAATCGCTTGATCGGGAGTCAGAGTACACATCCACTGTGCCACCTAACTTCTCTGAAAAAAATGTGTTCGGAACTTATATATAAACCTTAGGTTGCAATGAAACATCTGGAATTGAACCAAGTAGATCCAAAGAAATTACACTCCTCACAGCGACGGGAATTGAATCCCAATTGCCTGATCGGGTGCAATGAAACATCTCGAATTGAACCAACTAGATCAAAATAAATTACTCCTCACAACGACGGGAATTGAACCCAAATCGCTTGATCGGGAGTCAGAGTACACATCCACTGTGCCACCTCAGTCGTCCCTGAAAAAAAAGTGCTCGGAACTTATATTTAAACCTTAGGTTGCATTGAAACATCTCGAATTGAACTAAGTAGATCCAAAGAAATTACTTTCATTCTTCTTCGCTTCGCTCATACGAATGAAAAACAGTTTTATTCTAAACCAACTACCTCAATAAAGACAAGGACAATGAGTACTTGATTTTAAGTAATTTATTATACAGCACGGGATGGTGTCTGTGTTCGGATGCCAACTACCCTTTACAACACTTTATGTTGATAACAAAATTAACTACATTCACACCATAATGTACATATCAATTGTTTCCCCCACCCCTCCCCCCGCGCTACCCCACCCCCTAGGTGGGGGTTTGGTCACATTTTTCATGCCCCAGGGTGGGGCATTTGGCCCATTATCTGTGCATTTTTGTGCATGTTTTGCACCCGAGGGTGGGGATTTTTGTCACCTAAATGTTGCCCCAGGGGTGGGGATTTTGTCACGCAAAAAGTGACAATCCCCACCTCTTAGGTGGGGTAGCCCGGGGGGTGGGGGGGGTGGGGGGGGGGGGGGGAGGGGGGGGGGGAAACAATTGATAGGCGCATAATCAGAACGCATATCGCAAAATTTAAATGAACTATATATGAGATTTAGGCAAAATCACGTTAGAAGATTTAGAACGGTAATCTCTCCAGGAACGTGGCAAGGCTTTCGGTATCAGTCCATGCAGCAAGGCTACAGGCACTCGGAGGCCACGAAAACCCCCCATTTTCTGATTGAGGATACCAAAAGAGAGTGCACTCCCTTGTTCATTGTCCTATTACCTGGATTGCTTACCGAGGTGCCTGAAATGGTTTCTTTGCGAGAAAATCTAAGTTTAAATGAAACAAAAAGAAATACATCTTGCAATAAGTATAATCAAAGTAAAGGTTACTCGCTTCCCTCTAAAACCAAACAGTTAGTCCTCAACTGAGTGAGCTCAAGACATTCATGTCATATAATTATAGAAAGTGAATGAGTTATTCTGATAATAGTTAATTATACGTGGTATGAACTCATGTACATGTATTAATTTCTGTATAAACAACCTTCAGGCTCTTCGGACATTGAGAAAATTGTATTAGCACAATTATGCGAATGCATATTGGGATTAAAATTGTTTGAAAGAATAATCATAAATAAAGTATTATAAAGCATAATGCAATTATTGCAACTTGCATATTTGCAAGGAACTACAGTGAAGTATATCTAGACACAAACCGATATTCAATGCAGAATAAGATCATGCGTATTGAAATCAATATTGCTTATTGATTGAAAGAATTATTATTAAAGTACACAAGTATTATTACAGAGCAAGTGAGTGGTCTTGAAGGGCGATTACTTATTTACAACATGTTGATGTCACTGCAAATGAACCTTAGTGAACTAATCTAGACTTTAAACAACGTTAAATGGAATTGTAGCTCTGCTGTGAAAAACAACAAGCTTCAGGGAACTTAAGATTTGTGGAAATTACGGACACACGGAGACGTTTATTTTAGATTAGGCCTGATAAGGCCAATATTTGTTGATAATTATCAAAATACAAAGGAATAAGAACAATAAAACCTTTGTTCTGCATAAATAAGTTACAATTTAAAGTGGACCTTAAGAGTACCATACAAAAAACCTGTAGCCCTCCAGGCTCTTCGGATTATCTGTCCGGTTTCAATCCAGTTTAGTTTTAAAAACTGTAGCCCTCCAGGCTCCTCGGATTATTTGTCCGGCTTCAGTTCATTATACTGACCAACTAGCAATTATTATTATTATTATTATTTTACCATACATATTCCTCTGTACTTGTTTACCCAATTTCCCAGGAAAACAACAATCGAAGAATCCCAGAGCATACAGTCACTGCACGAGGTCTCTGAAAGAAATTAAAGATATAGGATATGATTTCCAAGTCGTAATATTAATTTGCAATATATTTGCAAGGGATTTTGATATATTTAAGCGGGAATGTTTATCTCGTTCAGTATTATAATCTATTTTTATTTTTTTTTGCCTGTGGCGTTTCCATCTGCCAAACTGCATTATCTGTTCTCTGGTTATTTCTCTCTTAGCCAAATGCGAAGGCTTCAAGTCCCATGATCGCGTACTGTGGAGACCGTGTAAGCGTTTGGAGTACCTATTTGTTTTAGGACATCTAATAACAAACCACGACAGCTATTATGTAGCTCATAATGGGCTTATGCCACCTTTGGCTTGGATAATATGACAAGAGCTTGAAAATGAAAGTCTAAAAACGCATCGTTCTATATAGGCTACTTTCTTTGGGATTTGAACTGGACAGTAGTCATTTGTTTTGGCTAAAATTGCCTTTAAATTACCAGATTTTTGGACCTGGGAGAAAATTGGATAAACCGGTTTGATCAGGTAATACATTGAAGTGACATGCTTTCAACCGGGCCATCCCGCTGTGTCTAAAAAATAGGGAACGTAACAGACAGCCCCTTAATACTTATGTCACAATCTGAAATTAGCAAACGTGTCTATAACTCCCCAGGGTGTATGTAAAATCATTTATTCTGGAGGGTTGAATAGTGTTAGGGTTAATCAAGAGTCAATTATTTTGTATTAATAAAACTAGCAAAACAGTCTACGTAAAAGTTCTCATCATTTATAAGAGAACCATTCTCGAGATTTCATCCATCCATCAAGGTCAATCAGTGTGCTTACCAAATCCCGTTCATTCAAGGTTTTATGCATCTTTCGTACTTCTAAACCAAATGAATCTTTGTATCAGTATCTACAGCTGGTACAACACACAAACCCATCGTCTAGATATGGCAATAAGAATGCCACATGATCGACAGTGGACAAGGAGCCGTTCCATCATTTTAGTAAAGAGCAAGGGCGCAGACGAAAAGCCAAATAAGGGAGAATGTTCATTTATGACCCATGTGAATCCGAGGTATCTTCGATAGTCGAGTGAGACATTTATACGATGATAACCCTATTTTAGATATATATTGTGCGTTTTATGAAATAACTGAAGACGTTTCTTTCATTTCTGTAGTTGAAATGCATGTTGAAAACGAAGGGTCGAGATTACTCACATTTAGTATAAGGCGTCTTTTGCCCAAGGATTGGTATATATGCGATATGCGAATAGTATATTGGAATTAAACAATTTTTGTATAGATTCTAACAAAATTTCTCTGACAATGCAAACTTGTTTACAATTACGATAGGAGAGAGAAAGCAACGAAAGGAACTTGATGTCCTTCCTTGATAACTGATAACCATATGCACCAATTCTTCCCAGAACAGAGCATGGGCTATTAATCTTTCTTACACCTTCACAGTATCACACTAGTGGCTACTGGTACATTCTTCATAATTACATCGCACCTTTATGACGTCATCACACTTATGTTCATCCTGAATGATGCCCGAGTTGCAGTACCCTCGTGCTGTATCAGGCTCGCTGATCTTTGTTGGGGCTACACCAGATCGGGATGGGCCGGCAAATGCTGGTAGTGTTGTTTTCAGTTGTCGCTAGCGCTGTATACTAGCGGGGACTCGCCAGAGTAGACGTTCCTGGGATGGAATGAAGTGTAGCTGAAGGGTAGAGTGGGTGGGACTCTGCTCGAAACTGTACCGGGATATCCTGTGACTAAGGTATGGGACTTGGGGGAAAAATTAAATTGTCGTTGAATACGTCATTTCACATTACAGCTAATTTCCTGTAAATTCCAAAAACTACTTTCATTGCATAAACAGAACAATTGGTAGCCGAGATATGCATTTTAGAAATTTGCCGTTTCCCGCGAAATCGTGTACATGTATGTGACTGAATACAAGAGAGCTCGAAGATGCGATGAACTATAAGCGCCCTCACAGTGACAGATTGCGCCAGCAAAGAATTATTAAAGTCTGATTAGTCTTATAGTTTAACACGCTATCTTGTTTTGCGCTAATTAAAATGGAAGAGTACCTATATTGTCTATGTGTAATAGGACATATTCACGCCTATAGAATAAATACTATACGCACTCGACGAAATTTGCTTGACAGACGAGGGCGCTCCTTATTGCTAGTCATGGATGGAACCCACAGTTAAAAAACAAAACAAAGAACGAACATCACATTTCAAACAGTAGCAGTAGCCTACTGATCCATTTCTGACCCAAACAAACTTGTTGGGATTGTTGCAACTGGCATACTAAACAAACTCAGTAAACTGTTACAGATCGTAACACCAAGAATTAACTGAAAATGACAGTTTTGTACACAAGTCAATGGATATTTCCTCTGTTGTCCTGAGATGACAAAATGGAAATCATCATTAGCATAAATTAGAAAACATGCAATTACACCAAAACGGAACAATCAATTTTTTTTTTTTTAAATGATTGAAATGTGTAAAACACACCCTGTACTATAATTATATTTAATAAAAACCTTATTTAACACGTCTTTTAAACAAATATCAATGGGTATAGTTACCAGTGGAATAGGTATGCCTGAAACGCAAGACTCGGAGAATGCACAAGGTTTTCTGTGAACATACTTTAGTGGGAGTAAAGACCTGAATAAAATTAGGTTAACAAAAATAGAGGATTTCGTCTATAGTGAGGTGTTACCAACGAATAAAACTAAATCGATCCGCAACTTCAGAAGCGGCAAGAATGCGTTGTAAAACTGAACAGTATTTAGGGCGTGTTTGTTTCGGACGAATCCGCCGATCCCGATCTGCGCAGATGGTTCGGCGCTATGCATAGTTGGATCTAGCTGAACCATCTGCACAGATCTCGGGATCAGCGGATTCGTCCGAAACAAACACGCCCATAGTGTACCCACAATGCACGAGCGATGACGTCACGGATTTCGAAGTCCCTATAACGGGGCTAAAGGCAGTCGCGGTACCAGAGTCCGGGCATCTTACCAGTTGAAGCATATAATAGGAGGCCTGTGAAAAAAAAAAAAAATCGGACGGCAAATACGTAGAAACTTAACGTGAAGTTAAGCAAATCTCAATGGGTAGTTAGCAGTAGAACACGCTTCTGTGAGCGCAGTGACCTGTATACCGACTACAGAGTATGCAAACAATGCGAGGCATGAATTAGGTATAGAGGAATTCGTCTATAGTGAGGCGTTACCAACGAATAAAACTACATTATCATTCTTTTTCGCTTCGCTCATACGAATGAAAAACAGTTTTATTCTAAACCAACTACCTCAATAAAGACAAGGACAATGAGTACTTGATTTTAAGTAATTTATTATACAGCATGGGATGGTGTCTGTGTTCGGATGACATATTGAAACAAGACAAAGGATATGTGCAGTGGTTGTTGTACACACCTCGAAAAAGGGTATCGTTATGAATAGTTTTGTTCTTTGAACCATCTTGTCGGTGACGGTTTGGGGTTGCTCGCTTGTGTTTCTTACTTCCCTCCAGCTCCTTGAGTTGGGCGTCTTCGGGGATCTGTATTCTTTCCGTTGCTCCGCTGTCTGCTCTTGGTTACTCCATGTATTGAGCAGTTAACCAGCCAGCTTTACGTTAATCTCTTTCACGGACGAATCATCTTCGGGAGCATTGGGTGAAGATATGTTTTCGAATTGATTGAATTACTGTTGAATGCTAAAAGAGCCTTCATGATGAACGGACATAGTGGGTAAAATAGAAGCAATGCTAGCAAGTGGTGCGCGGTGCACGTAACGTGAAGTTAAGCAAATCTCAATGGGTAGTTAGCACTATAGCAGTGGAACGGTAGACTTGAAATGAAGGCCTGGGGAATTTTATTGGGTTTTATGTGAACACGCTTCAGTGAGCGCAGTGACCTGTATACACTATGAACATCTAACAATGGAAATTGGGCACACACCATTGTTACTAACAATGGGGTTACAATGAACATGTACATGCTCATAGTGATACTGACTACAGAGTATGCAAACAATGCGAGGCATAAATTAGGTTAACAAAGGTAGAGGAATTCGTCTATAGTGAGGCGTTACCAACGAATAAAAATACATTCCTGACAACGACGGGAATTAAACCCCAATCGCCTGATCGAGTACGCATCCACTGTGCCACCTAAATTTGGGTTTATGTGCAAAAAAATATACTTGAGATGAACGTCGCGTGCCAACCATTGAGAGGTTAACGCGCGTCGCACGTTTTACGCGCGCGTAGAAATGCTGAGCGCGAACATTGGCTTTGTTTTACAGAACAATAAAACAATTGTTACGTCATCACTAAAGTCGCGCACGCGGCACTGCGGCACGTTGGCATCAACAAACCCCGGTTTTGTCACTTTTTGCTGAACTTCAGTTCTGCGAGAACCTTCCAGCGATTTATCGCCGAGAATTTTGCGAGTTTTGAGAATATTGCGAATCAACGTTTCTAAAAAATACGATTGAAAAATGACGATGGAGAACACAGCATTGGTAAGATTGTTTACATTAGGCCTATAAAGAAAACAATATAGCCAACGTCTTTAACGTACTAGGCCCAGGCCTACATGTATACAATATAATATAAGAACCGAAAGAGCTAAGATCGCATATAATTTTAGTATAACGCGAGCTACCTTGATTCTTTCGTGTCAAATTATGCGTCCCAATTCGGGACATTGCTATTTAGAAAATGTGTTTAGATCTCGTTTTACAATTATTTCTTGGCAGTCGTCAAAATGCCGACGGGTAGCAAACTGGATAAGCGAGCACATGCCGTCCGCCCAACCGAGGGTCTCACACACCAAAGTGCAGGTATTATAGCCGAAACTCCCTTATAAAGAGTTGACCCTTGTGAATATTTTTCTAAACATTTTCATGGCCATTTTTTTTACACTTTAAATTGTCCATGTTGCTTCAGTCTCAACTGAACGGTTGGCGTCGAACTGTATTGCTTTTTTCCCCCTTTATCACAAAGACAATTTTAAGTCATACGTGACACGCAAAAATATAAATGTTACCGTTAAAAACGGCAGGAAATTGAGGGAAAACAAATACATTGAAAACGGGATGAATGTCACATCCAGTATATCACAGGATGGAGGATCAGGAAGGGGCGGGGCGGGTCAGGTTGGCGTAGCGGTTCTTTTCCCGCCTTTAAAGCTATCACCTTTGGCAACCCAAGTTTCGTTTCCTGGACGTGTACAATGTATGTGCAATGGGTTTGCAGTCTCTACTCGGCCGCGTATACATAGTTTCCTCCGGGAGAACGTCTTAAACTGCATCTTCTTTGTCATCTTGTTGTCATCTTGTTGCTGATAAAGTAAAGTTCAAGCTAATACATGTACCGTATTTAATGGCATAGTTAGGGCCTAGTTCTCGAAAATGCCACAAAATAAAATCTACATACTTATCACACTAGGCATCTGGCTCACAAATATGCACTCTTCTGGATACATTTGAATTAATATCGAAAGATCGGTGCGAACCGAAAATAATTATAAAACGACTATCTTGTTTTTGCCCCATGTAAGGTTCTTTCCGGAATGCACTGTTGCCCGAACCACCCTAAATACAACTGCCCCTCTCCCCACGAGCTTTGTGATACATGGGCGAGACGAATCAAAGCTCGCACCACACTTGGATCTTCGAGGAACGAAGACCATGCTAAAAGACGCGTAAAATCGGTATGTAAATGACAGGAAAAATGTGAACCAGATATTAGACCAATGATGAATTAAGTTCTTCTGATGCAAAGAGAAGAGCATTGACGAGAAGACTGCAAGCGCGTTGTGTTCTTAGACGACAGCTTAATTACTCCCAAGTGTCTTTTTCCACCCGGGTGTATATTGGTACCAGCAGATACTGGTTTTGAAACCCAACTAACTGCCGAGAGTAAACCTGCGATGGACTGGCATCCCATCCAGGGGGGAGCAGCAATGCTTCTAGTCACTCCATTCCAGGAAACCGGCAGTATGAGCCCGTATCTAAAACACATTTACTATATACCGTGGTACTATCTAAAGTGTTTTGCCTACAAACAGTACCTTGAACCAACAACTGCAACGTTATTTTGTTCAGAAAAACCTAACGTAATGATGACCTTATTTTGTAACGTGCACTTTCCTACATGTATATGGAGCTACAAATCATCCGGTTCCGCTCGTCTACTGTAGAAAAATCATTGCTTCCGTTTTATTTCCCAGGTCGACACAAGCATTGACCCAAGCCCCCTGACCGGACACGACGGAGATGAAGAGGCCGTATCAGCTTGCTGCCTCTGTCTCCCGATCGTGTCACTGCGGAGGTGGAAACGCCATAGACGTAGACGGGCTAAGGCGAAGTCTGTAGCTTCACCGAAAGCTCTTGCTAAAGCTCCGAGCAAATCACTGGAGCCTGATGGCAAGATTCCGGTACAGCCACCCGTCTCGATGTTTGATCTTGAAGATGATCAAGAAGAGGCACCCAGTCTTGGCCTTCCATCAGAAGCCATGATGAAAGCAGAGTTGAAGGACGAGCTTCAGAGAAGCAGCCACAGTCTTGACGAGTTTGGAGTTATTTCCCGGGAACACAGGTCTTACCAACCTAGACCCAAGACATCTAGAGGCTTCAGGCGAGATGAGACAGGAAAGCACCCTTTGATGGTTGGAAGAGACGATGTGACCGAACGTGAAGAGGTCATCAACGTGTGGACTAATCAGGAAAGTCAAGTCAACGGGGTTGACATGAAGCTTGTTGGTTCTCCAGAAAGGAGCTTGAGAGGAGAGACCAGCTTTGATTCAAACAAGACAAGCGAGGTTTTGAAAATCTGGTCCGAAGAGGCAGATAAGACTGTCCCTACAGAGGAAGTGGCAATCTCGGAGATAGGTAGTCAGCTTGAGGTAAGTCAGCGACAGGTGGAGGACTCCGAGGAGGAAGATCTGCAGTACGATCGTAGACAACAAGAACAGTGGCAACTGGCTGCTCTTGGTGAGTGGTCTACAGTGTGCCAAGACGATGATGAGAACGAATACGAAACTGAGCACTATCTACGAAAGGATGATCTCCACAAAGAAAAATACATCAGAGAAGAGTGGCAGGAGATCATTGAGCGCTACCAGACAACCGGCGTGATCCAGGACCTTCAGTCAATGATGACTCTCTCCAGATGTGCCATCAACCAGACAGAGCGGGCTCTGCGCCAGTTTGCCCGGATCTGCCGAGGCCCCGTGCCCCTCTCGGAGTCTGAACAGAGCAAGACTGAAGCCATCGAAGCGCTCTCTCGGAAGGTCCGACAGCAGACGTCGAGGATCTCCCAGGAAGTATCTAAGAACTTCATGGAGTTCTACAACATCTTTGAGGAGATAGACGTCCTGAGGGAAAGACAGGATCGAGTTGAGGTCTTCCTGTGGGACGATCTCAGGAAGAGAGACGGAGCCAGAGAGACGTCATCTCGGAATTCAGTGTCAACTCCGAGACGAGTTTCAAGACGTCTCAAACAGTGGGAAATTGACGCGGAACTCAGTGATCTCTACTCAGGACACGTCAGGGTGAGGTCCACGAGCCTGATAACTATTATGCCCACTATTCAAGAGAACGTCATCTTTGACGTTGTGAATGAGGTGGACAAGGATGCCGTTTCTAAAAGCGACTTTCCAGAGTACAACGGAAAGGACGCTTACGAACCAGACAATGGTGATGACGCCACTCTTTGTATTTCCTCAGAGGAGGAAAATGAAGATACTTCGTCGACACCGAAGAACCCGGGTTGAAGGGAGAGCAGCTGACCAGGCTGGGGTGACAAGGAAAGGACAGCTACATAAAGCCAATTTGAAACTCAATCATAGGGCTCATGTTTGAACATGTACCCCTTTCAAAACTCTAAAAGTTACCCAAATGTCAATGACCCAAACTGCTCGAGCACAGTACTCCGCATAGTGTACAGGCAATTATTTTTCGTTGGGTTGGAACAGATAAATTTTGTTATTTTTTGGGCTTAAAGTTCATTTCGAGGCAGTGTCAATTACAGACAGCATTTCAAACAAAAGCAGTTTTCAGCAGAAAGAAATTTAAAGCATAAAATCACTGCTTCAAGTTTATTGCTAATGTGAGAGAGAGAGAATTACTGTTTGTGTTACAAGAGAGTTCAGTCTCCGAAGAACGCTGCTAACTCGACACTATTTTACTGCCTGAATTTATTTATTTATTTATATCTAGCCAACTATACAAAATATTGCACATTATGTAATATATACAGATCATGATTATATATGTACCGACCACCAAGAATAAACACACAGACCAAAATACCCAATATTACATGTAAAACTCAAAAGGTTAAAGTATATCTTGAGGTTCCCACAAAAAGTTAAAGTAGTGGTGCCACACAACTCAATATAAATTGTGACCTGCTACGGCAAAATGAAATTGTCTCTAAATAGACTTGATAAGTGTGACGTGTTTGTCATGGTAATTGGCTCTAAACATCATGGCCGTCGGAAAAAAGTACCATTGCAAAAGCACAGGGACACGGTTTAGTGATTTTGTTAGTGTAGAGCCATTGCCTAGACAACTAACAAAATATGACGTATTCACTTCGGCAGTCTATTGCAATATCATGTACTCAATTGGGTGTCTTTTGTTTCACCCTAAACAAGTGTTTCCTCTCTCTTTAAAGAGAACCAACAAAAGTCTAATAAAAATAATATTAAAGAATGTTGCTTACTGAGTACTCAAACATTAAAATCACTATAAAAAAGGAAATAAACAAATTACAGTATGCAGTGCTAAGATTGTTTCTTTTTGATTTGGGTGAAAAGTCATTCTTCATATAAACTCATCTTCTATAAAATGCAAAAACAATATCAGCAAAACTTGATTATATTATAAAATTAAGAATACAACAAAACCTTTTAAAAAAAAAGGTCCTTGGGACTCACCTTGTTACAACAGGAACCTTATATCGTTGGGAATTAAAACGCTGAAGAACATAGAACTGGGACCAACAATTGCTCTTGTTGTCTATAAACAAAATTTTGTATTCTAATATTGAGGTTTAACAGTAAAGACCGCCCATTTTGGAATTGACCAATCACAGCCCCAGGTTGAGATCACCAAAAAGTGGATCTCCATTTTGGTGACCGAGTCCTTAAAATTGTGTGCACAGAGCTATGGCAAACTGCAGCACGAGTGATGGAAAAACATGATAAACATCATTTTTATCAGCGCCCAGGACCCTAACCGGTTTAAAATGGATTGTTTAAGACTGGCCAAACCTACTTTTAATCCATTCATAAGTCCTGTTTTTGCGTAAATCAGTAAAACTCACCAAAGTTTGCCATGTTTTGCATTCACTTTCCTACACCGCGTTCTAGATGTGCGTCAAGTTGTTTTTGTTTGATTGCGAGCGTTACGCGTAAAGCTAGCATGTACATGTACGCGCACGACCGGATACTTGTCACAGTGCACATTTTGCTTTTTAGCGTGCAGTTTCTGTGTGCGTGTGCCATACGCAATGACCATGTGCCTGCACATGTGCCTTACCCGTGTGCTAGGCAATTGCTAAATGAGCGGAGCTTACTGGATCGGTCTATTGTATTATGAAAGGTTTTTTTTTCACATAGTGGAAATTTAAAAATACATCCAAAACTATAAAACTTTTATAAGGCCAACTAAAAAGCCATTTTGCAAGACTGCAAAACCTTCTTTAGCAATGGTATGACTTTTTTTTTCAACTAAAGTCGCCTACATTAATTAGGGATTAAAAGTGGGTTTGACCGGTCTTAAACGTACGTTTAAAACCGGCTAGGGGCCTGGACACTGATAATGGCCCAAGTTGAAGGCGCGGGCCATTATCAGCATCCAGGCCCCTAGCCGGTTTTAAATGTATTGTTTAAGACCGGCCAAACCCACTTTTAATCCCATTCATAAATACCTTTTTGTGTAAATCGGTAAAACTCACCAAAATTAGCCTGTCGTTGCATTCACTTTTTCCCTTCATCTTGTTGTTGTTTGTACGTTCAAACTGCCAGCTATGCATCGAATTGTATGTTGGATCGCACACGTTGCAAGTATGATGATACGCGCATATACTTGACCAGGTACATGTAGATGTCAAAGTGCACATTTTGCTGTCGGGAGCTTGCAGTTTCTGTGTGCGTGTGCATGTTCCATACGCTTATTAGGGCGCAGGCAGAAACGCGAGCCAGCCAGTTTTAATCACTGGTTATTATCGTTCGTTTAAAACCGGCAATGTGATGTGTTCTCAGCCAATGAGAATGGGTAAACTTTCTAAGGTATTTATGAATGAGAGGGTTAACCAGTGTTAATATTTTGTCAATTTGTGATTTGCAACTACTGCATTGTACAAATTGGAATTTTTAAGAGACCGAGTTTGTTTTGATGCTGATTTTTGATTGGCTGCTGCCGTCTCAGGTGGTATTGCGTGAGATGATCAACCAACCAATCACAAAGTAGAAGAGAAAGATTGGATAGACTGCCAGAAGTTTCCTGTGTTGTGGTTGGCTGTCGGCAAGAAATGCCATCGATGCTGCAAAGATGACAAAACGACATAAAAGGAGCAAGGAATTTTCAAAAATTGTGTGTCATACTGGAATGTCATAGCATCTAAAATGGATCCATTTGTAATGTTGAACTATGGGTGGGTTGTGGAATTTAAGGGTTTTTAGGGCTACAAGTTGGACTGTGCTAACTATCTAAGTCTTCAAATATTTGTTTGGAAATAAAATATTTCATTAATAACATAAGAATGTAAAAGATTCATCTTCTTTTCAACATGTGCTCTGTATGTTGCTACAGGAACGAAATATGTATACAGTAGTATTAAAGGCACAGGCTCGTCAGCAATGCGCACACGCCAAATTCGTGCCACGAAATACGCAGCTCCATGCCTTTGCTATGGAGCTGCGTATTTCGTGGCAAGAATTTGACACGTGCGCGTGCATCGTTGACGAGCCTGTGCCTTTAATTCCTTTCTTCAATGTATTTCATACTGTACAATATTGTTTGATTTTGACTTTACACACATTTAATTAGGATTCTGAAATGAAGTCTTTCCACTTGCAGTCATAATGGACGTCCCTTTTCCTTTTGTGGGAGGGTGCAATTTGTTTGGTGGGGGAGGGGGTGGGGGTTAGTATTACCCCCTTGAAGCCTCATCTGTTGGATTGTTGATTTGAAAGCACAGATCGATTTTTCTCACAGATCTTGTACCCAAGTCCATCTGTTTTTGGACAAAGCAGTTTTTTTTGGACAAGACAGTTTGAAGGTGTTGTGTCCGATTGGCTCATGAGTGCCATACACCTTGTTTACACTCGAAATGGCAAAGGTGGATACAGACCCGGCATTTTTATTGCGACCGCAAAACTAAACATTTGCCGCGTTTACACCACTGTTTGTAAACCGCAAAAGTCACCGCTAATTGTGACCACAGCGGATGCGTGGATTCGTCGATTAAACCTACCACACGGCAAGCACTGCCCCAAGGACGCTCAAATTGCCAAATATGTATTCGGGTAGTGTTTACACTACAAGCGACATTGACAATTGCAGGGTTCAAACCCTACCGAAAAGGCGACTTGAAAAAGGCGAATCAGACTTGGTCTGATCCGCCTTTTTCAATTTAACTTTGGCGTTTACACTTTAGCGCCTACCCGCTTCATCTCACCTTTTTGGAAATTGCAGAGTTCGATTCAGCAAAGGCGAATCGAGTGTAAACGGGCCTTAACAGGCAGTCATGGATGCATGCTCCTCAGGGAGCGTACTTACAGGGCGCATTGTAACGAGAGTTTACTGTACATGCATCATTCAATATGGAAAGTGTGCATGTCTACAGGCCTAGAAGTGGGGAAACCCCTTTTTGAGTGAACGCGATCTCACACATGGCCTGGCTGTAACATGACACACTGGCGACCACGGTCCGTGCGTGCGAATAAACAGACTGTCAGTTAAGCAGTGTTCGTCTTTTCACTCGACACTTCTTGAAAACCGCAGGGAAGGAAATCGATGCCACTGTGTTGTTTTTTTTTAAGTGCCGACTTACACAAATGATTGTGTTGCATTTTGTTGAAATGGACCGAGAATAACATGCCGACTTGGGCGAAATGGCGACTTACAAATGCCGACTTAGAAACAAACATTTCAATAGAAATGCATTGTAGACGATCGGGACTTTCGTCGGACGGCCGACTTAGGCGATTTGCCGACTTGTACGATGTCGACTTGGTTAGAGTTTACTGTATTATTATTTCTTTCTGGTATTCATACCAAGGATTCCTCTAAAGTGCCCATTGCACTGTCACTCGCAAACGTAAGGAAACCCATGAAGAATTAGAAATTAGAAATGGCCAGAGACACCGGGGAATCCCCTTGCTCTTCACGAAAGAATGCTCTGGGATCTTTAAAGTGCAATACTGTTACCTAACACACTGGACCAACGGCTTTACATCCCTTTCGAAGGATGGAAAACGATAAAGAAATCCAGGGCAAACAACTTACCGAATGTGGACCAAATAAATGCACCTAAGACCACCGCTAACTGGATAAAGAACTCCACTACGTTCGCTGAACCGCTACCGATGATTCGACACACTGCGAGGGCAATAACCAGGGGTAGAATGCAGTAGCCGAGCACGCAAACACATTGGAAGAAAGAACTGTCCCAAAAACAGAAAATAAGCTTGAGATCAGTCGACCAATATGGCAGGCTTGATACAGACTGGTGTTGGACTTAAATCAACATTTTTGAATTTTCGATTTCATATTTTTCTAAAATGTTCACTATTCTGAAATTTCGCGCTCTCAATCTGTATATTTTCAAGGATATCGTCAAAAAACCATTGCTGTTTTGTAAACTAATATATCTGGTTGCATAAAACAGTGCAGTGATTACACTAAGCTCTTTAATTGGCTTCTTTTGCAATTTTCCTGTATTCTTTACATGGATAGTATTTTGGGGAGGTACATGTACAAACGGGCATTGTAATGCAAAACCATGATACGACACATTGAGGCCATGTAACTTTTGTGGACATGATGAGGTGACATGTTTTTCCTGAGGTCTTATTTGGCGAAGGACATTTTATGGGTGGAAAATGAATTTAAGTGCAGATGCACAGAGTAATTACCATGATGGAATATTAACAGTGACTTGGCATAAATTTTTACAAAAATTACTCCAATACGGACACGGCTATATACTCACATTACTCCACCGAGAAGTTTAGAGTTTAGAGCAACTATGATGGCACCGAATGACAAAAGGGCGAATACTTGGGAGAACTGAACATTCATCGCTCCAGTGTCTGCATCTTTTGTATTCCCACTACTCCAACTTTCCAGCAATCTGAGATGGAGGAGACGTATGAACGATTTATTGAAGCAAACCATACTTGTACAGATCAAATTGTTTAACACCCTATTTTCCCCCATGGGTGTTGAGATTTTGACACCATACCATTTGTCAATTTCTCTTTACCATTCTTAACTTTCGCGTTCTCAATCCGTATATTTTCAAGGATATCGTCAAAAAATCACCGATGTTTTGGAAACTAATTTATCCTGTTCCATAAAGCAGTGCAGTAATTACACCAACTTTTTTCTTCCACATCCAAAATGTTAAAAACTACATTATTTCCACTCGTAATTAAAAGCTCATGTCAAGAAAACTGCCTTGTAGAAATTTCAAACTTGTATTAGGGCTTTAAAGATTGATTACATGATTGGCAAACTGTTACAAACAGCGTTATCTCCATGTGTGATTAAGGAGTCTGAGGACTAACATGATAAAAACCCAACCTGTGTATAAAGGCCCATCTACATGAGCCAACAATAGACCGATCCAATAAGCTCCGCCCATTTTGGAATTGATCAATCACAGCCCCAGGTTGAGGTAACCAAAAAGTGGATCTCCATCTTGGTTACCCGAGTCCTCAAAATTTTGTGCACAGAGCTACAGCGAAATGCAGCATAAGTGACGCAAAAACACCATAAACATAATTTTTATCAGCGCAGAGGACCCTAGCCGGTTTAAAACGGATTGTATAAGACTATCCTAACCTACTTTTAATCCCTTCATAAATGTGTTTTTGTGTAAATGGGAAAAACTAAAAAAAATTTGCTTCTCGTTTTGCTATGTTGTGCATTCACTGCGTTCTAGATGTGTGTCGAGATGTTTTTGTTCGATCGCACACATTATGCGTATTGCAGGCGTGTTGTACGTGCACGCACACAACCGTATACTTAAGTGCACATTTTGATTTCAAGCGTGCAGTTTGTGTACGTGTGCGTGTTTCAATACGCGCTGACCAGGGTGCGGACGCTGACGCACGGCGCGGCCACGCGACTCTACTGCACAGGTGCCTTACATGTGTGGCATGTTGCTAGGCAATTTCTAAATAGGTGGAGCTTACTGGATCGGTCTATTGTTGGCCAACAAGGACCAACATGAAATTGGAACTTGTTGGGCGGTACATGGATGCGCTCGATCGCGTGAACCAACATGTTCCAGCATATCTTGACCGCAGTTGGTTGCTGCCTTCACATGACAGGCATTCTAATCTGCTATTGGCCCGTTTAGACGGGCCTTTAACTACATATCTCGATGAATACTTACAAGGCGAAGACAGTACACAAGACGAGTGGACCCCAGAGATCCCCTGAAATAAAAACAAATGAACATTTGCATTATATTACTATGTAAAATATGACACAGAAACTTGTTCACAGTGGCTCATGAACGTCATGTGAACATCATTTTGTTTTTATTTTGTGCAGTACCGTGGCCGAGTGGTTTGGGTCACTGACTCGCAACACTCAGGTGAAAACTTGGTTCGAAAAATATCGTATTTAGTTTTCAACCCAAAGTTTTAATCATCCCTGGTGTTTTACGGGGATGGGGTTGGGTGGGAGAGGGTTCTTTTGTCAGAACAGGGTACAACTTACAATCCTTTAGCAGGGCTTTGCTCTGTTTGGGGTACAGCACGTGGACAAGCTTCACCCCTACAGCTTTCACATCTCGCATCTGAAAGAACAAAACAAGTAAAAATGTTTACACATATTCAAAATCCATTGAATAACCACAGAAAGGCATTGCAACTGCCTGCTCCCCTAGCCTGGTCGCATTGTGGCGCTCTCGTTCTGGCACGTGACACAACCAGCTACGAGGCCTTGAACGAAGGCTAGTAGATGTACACACACATTAAAGAAGCATGTCCAGAACACATTTTTGAGCACCCCACCCCTCATTATTCCCGTGGGTGTTGAGATTTTTATACCACATCATTTGTCATATTTTTCTCATTATGAAATTTTGTGCTGTCAAGCTGTATATTTTTAAGGATATTGTCAAAAACCACTAATGTTTTGTAAACTAATTTTATCTGTTCCATAAAGCAGTGCAGTGATTTTGATTTGATTATTTGTAATCTTACCACAGTCACTCTGACCGGCTCATCTAATGTTGATAGTTCTGCGTCTTCATCGATCGCTCCTGGTATTGTGATGTCGCCATCTACAGGATGCTCCAACTCCAAGTCTGTAAACTGCCAGGAAACATGTCAAATTCAAATAAAATTATGATCGTAAGAAATGACCGGCAAGAATTCTGGTTGTCACTGAGATGCCGTGAGCAGAGTCTATTGAACATGGCAGAGAAAGTTTCAGTATTTTGAAGGGAACTGTTGAATGTTTGTCAGTCCTAAATTCACTTCACTTCACTTTAAAATATTAATACTTTTTGGTGTTTATTGAGTCATCATTGCAATACATTAAGATGAACACAAGAGGGCGGGCTAGCTATGCACTGGTTGGCTCGCGATTGAATTTCAACATTGATGCAGTTTGCTGGAGAAATCTAAAGAAAACTTACGTTGGACAAGGTTTTTTGCTGTTTAGAAGATTCATCGGGAAAAACCGACCAATGCCCAGAATTCTGGAGATTTCAAGGACCTCCGTGGTACTTTTCAATGTTTGATTTGGACTGTAAGGTGAGATTTCAGACATTCTTAAACTTTTTCTGCCCTGTTCCATAGACCTTACGCAAGGCGCCTCAGTGGCGACCAGTGAATGGAATTCATACCATTCATTGTTGCCTACATCGTAAACAAATCCCTAGAAATTTTCCCGTTAACAGTAATGCATAAGGAAATGGGTAGGTGGTATTTTTTATCAAATATCTCGATACTTTACTGTTGTCTCTCCCTTTAAAGTGACGTCTTCCCATCTAAAAGTTAATGTCAAAGAGTCACTTGTAGCCGTCTTAAAGTATGCTACGGGTAGGCCTACACCCACTTTGTAGATAGTCATAGGTTTTTTTTTTTTGTATACATTGATTGAACAAAGATTTTAAGGAAATTACCTCCTGGAATCAACACATAATTTTAAGATATTCCCACTTGAACTTTTGTCGCAAATGCTGCTTTTCTGTAGAAAAAAATCACGTTTTCTTCTTCAAAAATTGCCTTCAGTTAGTGCACAAGATAACCATTCACGCGCGCGCCCTCTGTTGTCGCGCTTATGCACAGACCGCTCGCCACGTCATTTTGTGCATTACTTTACATGTGCAGTAATTTTATCATTTATTTATCTCAGAAATGCAACATTTGCGACGGAAGTGTCAGTACAGTGGGAAGTATATCTTAGAATTGAATAAGCTATCGATTCCAATATATAAATTCACCCAAATTCGTGTTCAATGTATCGTCGATCCTCCATAATCTGCGCAACTTACGCTTATGCACACGCGCGCATTGGCCGGCAAACATTAAGGCGAGTGCGTAGAAATAGGATTGCGTGGATTTAGGGGTTCTGACGATATATGAAAAAAAATCCGTCATAGGAGACGCAGCAAAAAAACATGAAAGAACTTAAGAAGAGCGCCCTCGTGTGTTTTACTACAGTACAACTTAGTTGATTGTATAAATGTGAAACAAGAAGTCAGTTTCTGCAGCGTATCTGCCACTTTTTTCTTACAATTTCCCAAAAATTAAGGGACTCCAGGACTATTTTACCGAAGTCCGTGAAGTCTGTAACAGGTGACTTCGTTAAAAAAAAAAATAGGGGGAGAACGAAAACAAACCTTTTGCGATAAAACTGAAGTCGCCACGTCTGCCATTTTAACGATGTCTCACTGCTGCATAGATTCCAGTCTCCTGCACTGTGGAAAAATATACACAAATCTGGCATCAACGGTACCAGACGATATGTTTTCTCTAGACTGGATACTGGTCCATACAACAAAATAGAGTTCAAAAATAACTGTCGTCCGCCACGAAATTCTACGTTAGCGCCCTCTGTTGTCCAATTCAATGCGCTGAGCTGAGCAAAACGGTTATTACTTTCTATAAACTCGTGCAATCTCAAGATGCTGTCAATGATTGGCCTTTGCATGACCAGACTAAATTGTTGGTGCTATGCGGTGCACGCGGCAGGTGTGAAGTACAGAATCAATACCGTGTCTACCGTAGGAGAGAATGACATAAAGCAACCAGACTACTGGTAGCTATGCAGTGACGTGCACCACGCAGCTTGTGACTTTCCAAACTGCACCTACATTTAGAAGTAAACAATGTTACACAGATGTTACACGCAATTTAGTCAGGCCTCATTTCACAGCGCATTGTTGTCTGCTGCATCCATTTTGGTTGGTGTCACGGCGCCGTTATTGTAAATTGTTGATTCCCCGAATTCGATTCTTCACTTTCACATGGGGATGCAGTTTAGAAAGTCGCATACTATGCTATCATCGCTACGTGGTGCACGCCAATGCCTTAACAATCTGGTTGTTTTATACCATTCTATTCCACGGTGAACATAGCACTTCACACCTCCCGCGTGCACCACACTAGCAACAAGAATTAGTCTGGTCAAGTAGATACTAAGGGTGCATGTGAAAGTAAGTACGACAGGACACCAGACGCTGTTAATTCGAAACATGCAAAAGGCTATATAATAATGACAATGATTTCTGGAAAGCACGGACTTGCCCCATTTTATAAATCGTTAAAAGTCATCTCCAATTCCCACAAAAGCTCCAGAGACAGGGTCCCTAGACAATAATAAAACTCGACCTATCACGCCGACTGACTTCATCCGATTCTCAAACTGATTTAAATTTCCGGCGACCTGCAATAGCAGATAACCCGCTTAGGGTGAGAGGATATTGCGGATTGGATCTGCGGCCAAAAGCCATGTAACCGAAGACAATCCAACAAAATTGAATTTGTTAGAATTTGTGGGGAAAGATTTTCGCACGCGCGTGCTCATGCAGAGAAATTCTAAACCACGCATAAAGGCCGACGGCCACAATTGACTTTTATTGCATGAGGTGTTGTTGGGTTAATGGAAGGGGCGGGGTACTAAGTATCAAAATTCTTTTCTGGTTTGAAAAGGAGTCAAGTTGTCAGAACAAATAAATAAAAATGATTTTCAAAACGTGGCCAGAGGGTGAAAAGTTCACTTTGCCGAAAATGGCTAAACCATTGTATTACGTCACGCGCCTTTTTATTTACAAATTATATCACGAACGAATTAAAAATAACCTCGTTTTCGATGATAATATAAAATTGCTCTGTAAGATTTTTTTTCAGATTTGCAACTTCTTTTTGCAAGTATGCCCTTCTTCCGACTTTCCTCGTTTTATATGGCGCGACAGGTGCAAGCCAGCTGAAACTGCCATGGTTTAAGCTTCTCCCGACCAGTCACCCTAGATCTAGATACGGCTGCCATTAAACAAGTTAAGCTAACTAATGTAACTGCGCACTTCAACTCAACACAGATGCACCCCCTCCCCTCGTGACTGTGAGCAAATTATTGAGAGATTGTTGGCACGTGGCGGTGCTGCTGGCACGATACCCAACGACGGATGATGTCCGTTTGTGTCGTGCTGATATTGCAGGTGTGAAATGTAAAAACACGTCAAGTCGTTTCATTTCAACAACCACATTATTATTTTGCGTATAAACTATATACTGTAATCTGTTATCTGAAATGTAGAATCTTTAAAGCTCTACATCTTGTTCCCTGACTCCCTTCATGGAGGTCGCTGTGTTTGCCTCCGCAATTTTTTTTAAAATTGCCAACTGAAGGTGCTAACAAAAAATCGTTTGCAAATGTTTTTTTTTACCATTCATTGAACATAACAAAAAACATGCATGGATTTTTCAACACAAAAAAACATGCATGGTTTTCTGAAATATTGCTGCATATGTGACTCAGTGAAATTTCCTCAAGGCAGTTTATCAAGTTGACATCATTCTTTAGTTATGTAATGCTATTGTTACCGGAATTTGTATAAAAAAACCAATAAAATAACGCCCATAAATGGGGCTTTAGGTACACGATTGGTTAAAATATATGGGGAAACCAAACTGACTTTGCTGTATTTGAATGGTAGACTATAGTCCACAGTAAACTTGTCTTTTAGCAATGGGGAGTGAAAGCTATGATGGACTGTTTTATGTGTCATTTGAGTATATGTCGGCAGAACATGTTGGTGTTGATGTGGGCTTCATTTAAAGGCGTGATTGGTATTTCGAAAATCAGAAATGTTCACAGATTTACGCCTAACTTACACAATATAAACATGATGACCGTAGAAAACTTCCCCTGAAATGATTTTGTCTAAAGTGCTATAGTCTTTGAGAAATGAGTAAAACAATTAGTTTTCGTTTTATGAGACGAAAATTCAATTCGCCCCAAAACCATTTCGCCCAAGTGCCATTTCGCCCAAAACCACTTCGCCCGAGTGCCATTTCGCCCCAAAACCACTTCGTCCAAACACTACATCGCCCAAATGCTACTTCGCCCCAAAACCACTTCGTGCACAGGCCGTGGTTCAGGGCGAAATGGATCAGGGCGAAGTGGTTTTGGGGCGAAATGACTGCAAACCCTTTTTTGACTGTTTTCTCAAAAGTTAGACGAAATACGGAGCTGGTTTTTGCTCAGGTTGGTTTTAATCATGCATACCTTCAATCACACAGGGGGATAAAACTATTTGTAACAGTTTACCAATCATGTATACTATCTTTAAAATGTGCAAGGTAAAGATGGTAATTATATATGCTTGACGCTCGACACACACCGTCTTGTGGAAAGACGATACCCATAACAAAAGAACGGGGAAACTTGTAGAATCCCATAGGAAATCCTCGCGAACGTATTTTCTTACTCGGTAAAGACCAATTTACCAATTTAAAGTCCCTTTCAAAGAAGAGACGAAGATAATTAGATTACGAGTGCTATAGAGTAACAAGATACCAACACATAGGCACGCGACAGCGATAGTAATTCATTTGGCCGTGTGAAAGATACAAAACTTCAAAAATGTCACAATTTTGTCTGTCCACCGTTACATACGCGTATATGGAAAATTTGTACACAAGCTTTTCAGAAATGTATGTTGTGGCAGAATTTGATAGATTATAATTGAAAACTGTTAAATAAAACGGCGTTTTCGTCTAATGCATTGGACAGTTGGAATCACTTCTATATCTTTTATTTGAGTAACGTTTTCCGGTTTATTTGGTCGATTAAAATGTTTAGGACATTGTAAATTCTGTATACCGGCTTTAACTGCTATAAAGACCACACCGGGGGTAAAAATCTTGACTATCATCCAATCGTAATGCTTCGGGTTAAAAATTAGAGAGACACAAATTCCCACTTAGTCCAGGGTTGTCGTCGAGTCTGTGACAAGTCCCGCACAAGTCCGTCACAAGTCAAGTAACAAGAAACAAAGGATGAACACGCACAAAAGAATGCTTTTGTTGGAGTTCATTTGTGAAGTGATAACAAACACGGCTATTATTTTCTTGGTCTTAAGGAGCGTGTTCAGATCACCTTTTTTTAAAGTGGATATTGAGATTTTCTTTGTCATATTTTTCTCATTACAATTCTGAAATTTCGCCCTCCCAATTCACATAGGCCAACATTGTATTTCCAAGGATATCGTTAAAAAAACACCAATGTTTTGTAAAATAATATATTCAGTTACATAAAACAGTGCAGTTAATTACACCAACCTTTTTTCTTCTACATCCAAATTGGAGATTGTAAATTTCATGTTTTCCTTCCATGGATAGTATTTTATTTTATATGATTGTTAGAACGAAATCCATTTTTCTGGAAAAAATCTGAACAACCCAGAACAACCTCCTTTAGAGCAAAATCCCACCTAGGTGGAGACATGAATAACAACAAACACACAAGACCAAGTGTACTGTAAAACTGATCAAAACCAAGGACGTCATTCCTCATTAAGGAAAAATCACTTGGGAGTAATTGATGGGGACATCATAAGCTATCCACAAAGATAATTTGAAGAAGTCCCATGCATGTGGATTTGCTATATATATTTACCGGTAAACCGAGTCTGAGAAGGCGTTTACACATTGCAATCTATAATTTAGGCGAAGAAACTTTCATTTCATAAGGCAACTTGTCATGTTGAGACATCTGCAAATTTGATTAGAGATTTCTTGTATACCGTGACGCGTCTTAACCGCACCACGACGCGTAGCCGAGAAGGGGCTTTGAGTGTGATATTTTGTTGTTTGTTCAAAGGGGCGGGAAGGCTATTGATTTGCAGAAAGCCTAGCGGGCTTAAAAATTGATATACGAATGGAAACGCTATACATATACTATAGACGCGTGATGGGAATGATAAAACTGACGCAAATTGCGTATGTGCATATACCGACGATTTAGAATTATGTATTCAATGGTCACGACTGGATGAGACTGCACGTGTGGAATATGATATATGAAACGCTTTGGCTCCGAGGCAAAATAAAATCTGAATTCGGTTTACAAAACATTTTTTTCTTGCAAACTTTATATCACCGTTGACTTTTATCACAATTGGAAAACTGCTGAAAATGGCGTTATTTATATGCACATGTAGTTGATGATGTGCATGATAAAATTCAAACTGTGTATACATTTATAGAAAACAATACAAACTGTGTTCATGCTTTTGTTCACATGTGGGCGCCCCTGTAAAAACGATGCGTGCACACCACTGAAAGCTCAGTGGTGTGCACACGCATTTATATACATGTTTCAATTCAAAATTTCGTCCGCTTATAAAAAGATAGGCCTATCTTGGACGGAATCATATTGCATTGGACAGTGTTATGTTGATTGCATTGGACACTTTTGCCTTTCATTTATGAGTAGTTTTGTTTATATTTCGATGTCAACTGAAAGATTTGTTTATTTCAAATTTAGGTACAGAATCGTAAATGAGGCTGGTTTGACTTTTGACCTTGTTTTTATTTTGAATATTGAAATGATTGTGAAATTGTTATCGACGAGGGTGACTGACACATTGAGCTCATTAGATGCCTACAATTATAAAGTTCGTCGCTGGTCATGCCCCTTTTGAAAGCAACACGACATGGTAATTTGTGAAATGACAGTGTTTTGGATCGCGCAATGGACTGTCATAGGGATATATAGAGCATCAATTTTGTGTATGACAGGCGCAGGAAATTGCAGTCTGGATCCTTATTGGACCCTTGAGGGACAGTGGCCGCAGAGGGGATACAGGGGATACAGCCGGGACGATAATGTATCGTGACCGGTCAGGATGGCGCTGGTATGGGTGTTACGTGCGCTATCACATCACGCGGCAAGATACACGCATAGAAACACGGTGACGTACACATAGGGGGTCACAATTTTGTGTGTGTGACCAGGGGCCAATTTCATATTAGCTGTTTAGCAGAAAAGAATTGCTTAACCCAAAATTTGTTTGCTTTATAAAAATATGTTAATAGTCAAAATGTAAATTTGTGTTATTTAATTAGCAAGAATAGCAGGACACTAGTAAATTTGTAATACACACGTGTTAGTGTAAAACACCAGTTTTTCACAGGGGGCGTAGGCCTATATATTAAGGAGTTGAGTTGAGATGATGATTTTTGCATCAAATAGGCCTATGGCTAAGATATGTATCTTTCAGCTGTGTAGCCCTAAGTTCCATTTTCATTGCTAACTATCTACGCAGTTATTTAGTCCCTCAGAAAGATGGGTGCGGCAGGTGTTTTTTGAGCCGTGACCATTTTCAAATACTTGTAAAACGGTGATTTTATGATTTAAAAAAAAAATCTACCTATAGTTTTGTTCCCAAATAAGAATCCAGTGGTTATTTGGTCTAAGCCCACAATTGAACTCACAGTTCAAGGTCAAACATTTTCAAAAAGTGCTTTCCGCCCAACCAAAATCAAATTTTTAGATAAGCTTATAAATTTATGCTTAATTAAAGCCCAATTCTAATGGTAGATTCTGAAAGTGTGGGTAGAAATTAGTGACAGTAGCAATTTTTAGCTTTTCTATCTTGTTTAGAAAAGAAGTTATGATCCTTCAAAAACCCTCACAAATCACAAGTGCAAAAAAGGTGTGTGTAACCCAGCATTTAAAGGGTTATAACTCTGAAACCCCACGGAATTTTTCACTGAAACATTGTTTTTTATTACACCCTTTAAGGTATATTTGGTCAAGTTTTTAGCAAAATCTGAGATGGTCACCTGGCAGCCCCTGGTTGATTTGGCATGGAATGACCCACATGTCTTAAACATCACATTAACATCGTTTGCTTTGACACAATTCTTATTCAGTTAAAAAATATGTTACACCGACACTAACATGTAACTCATACAGCGTAACTGTGACCTCACACATTGTTCGATTCAAACTAAAGGTCCGTGACTGGTGCAGCGAATGTGCAACTACGAACACATTCGAGCAACGGGCAATGCGTACAGTTAAACCGTTCGGCCAGTCCCAAAATCAATTTACATGGGTGTCCAAGAAAAAGGGAAACCGATATTAAATTGCATTTCCCCCCAAAATTCTCAGTCATTACCGAGTAATTAGCAATTTAATCTCGAGTTCCTTTTTATCTAGGACACCCTTTTTAGTCAACGATAGTTAGTCGGGTATAGACGATTATTAGAAACCGCCTGTGAGGAACAGAGACACTTTGGCCCGAATTTATTAAAGGTGTTTTTCGCTTAATCGCGTGTAACTTTAAAAAACGGACGATGATCATGCGTTTATAATTAATCATCGAATTACAAAACCTGATTATGTTACCACACGTCTAACTCGTGGCAAAAAGTTAGACACCCGAGTGCAAATGACAATGAAATCCTTAAACGTCTGTTGGGTAGTTTAACTCGCCTGTTATCGACATTTCCTATCGGACAGCTGTCACGGTACTGCTGTAATGATCTTCCATGCACCTTGCTTTCTTTTATTAGACTTCGTGTCACTTCTCTTTATATCTCCAATGACACTTTTATGAATTTTTAGCAAATTTATCAACGCCATCCTCTCAACTGTGCTTAAAGGGGCTGGCTCGTCAGTACAAGGATTAGGTTTTTGAAGTGAGCCCTCTTGCTGATTCTCAATTCTCCATTCCGATTTTTAGCGGCAACTACACTCTTGACCTGTCCGACCGCACACCGCGCGCGCGAGCCTTTTGTCTCGCACGCCATTTGTCTCGCACGTACAATATGCATTCTGATCTGCAGGCTAGGCCTGCAGGAATTAATGTTCATGTACGTAGACGTATGTACGTACGTATACGTGTGCGCGCATATACATGTACACGTTGAGCTCAGCAACACCAGTAACTGCAGTTTTATTTCGTTTTGTTCATTGAAAAGTCAGATAAAGTGGCATAAAACATTGTGAATATTTTTTTGTCGAAATCAGCATCGATAAAAATATCACATATTAAAATGGTCACAGAAAGCGACGTGAACCACGATTTTCCAGTGTGACGGCAGGGTCCTGGTTGGGGAGGGGCATTCATAACGGCTTTGCATAACACAATCCACAAACTACTTCATTATAAATCTGTTTCTTCTTCGCTTTCATTTCATTTTGTCGTGATTATTTTGGTGTCCGTATCAGCCTAACAGTCGTACACTCAGGTAAAGTTTAACACGCGGGCAAAGTCGCAGTGCGCATGCGCTAAGGCTCAAATTCGGTCCGAATTTCAAAACGCGGTGAAACTGACGACACTGCCCCTTTAATTATCAGAACGCTTCTTTCCAGACATGTTTGCTCCTCGCGTGCACTCGGCCAGACTGAAATGCTATAGGCACGTCGACGCCGCCACCAGGCCATGCACAATAGAAATAAAGTACCCGCGTGTTACTAACGCCCTACACGCGGACAACAAATCGCGTGATTTTCTGTCTTCGTAATAAACGATAATCACGGGTGTTTAACCACATGTGGTTAAGTCGCAAGTCAATTTATGTTTTGCACAGGTGTTATTTCAACGTGCGATGATCACCTTTTGTAACTTCGGGCCTATATCTTTAAAGACAGATTACATCATTTGGAACACTTTTAAAAACAGGAACAACAGCATCACATAACTGAAGAATAATGTTGATAAACTGCCTTGCAGTATTAACACATGTACTTCAGAAAACCTGAAAATCCATGCATGGTTTTATGTTAGTATAAATAAGTGATTATTCTTAGGGATATGACCCACGGACCGCCAGGGTGAATAATTTCGATACAAATGTGGACAAATGTCCACGAGTTCGGGAAATCTGGATCTAACGGAAACGACTTGGCTGTATGGTTTTATGTTGAACGAATGGTAAAAAAGACTCTGCAGATGATTTTTCTGTTGCGGTTTCTTCCACAAAGATATATCATTTTATACTGGACAAATCATGCAGTGTTTGTAACTGTTGCTATCAACACGTTTAGTCGGGTTTTTCCCCACATTTTTGAGCCCCTCATTTTCCCCATGGGTGTTGAGATTTTGATACCACATCATCTGTCATATTTTTCTCATCACATCCTAAAATTTCGCATTCCAAATCCACATATTTCCAAGGATATCGTCAATACACCACCAATGTTTTGTAAGTTTTTTTCGGTTACATAAAACAGTGCAGGTTATTACATCAACACTTTTGCTTCCACGTCAAAATTAAAGATTGAAGATTTCTTGTTTTCTCCCCATGGATAGTATAGGTTTTGTCGTTCAGTTTTATACCCCAGTCACAATTAGCTTGCGATGGGTTTGCGAGTAGTTTGCGACGGATTTCTAGGCTTTTTCGGCCGGGACCCCACGGGACTCCTTGCGGCTGCCAGGTCATTGTTGGGCATCGGGCGGGCATCGAGTTACTTTTAACTCGGACTTAAAACCTGGTGCGGCGTTTTGCATCGCAAACTGATCGCCAATAAATCGGTCGATGCCTGGCTGATGTCTGGCAGGGCATCGCACACATCGGGCGGGCTCCGGGCCAAATTTTTGACAATCCAGGCGCCGCCCAGACGCTGCTCAGACGCCGGCCGGGCCCCGCCCGGCGTCCGGCCGACTTGGCGGCGCCCGGCCGGAAATCGGCCAGACATCGGCCGGGGTATCGCAGGGACATAGGCAGGACATCGGACGAGTGCCTGCCGGACACCGGCCGATAAACGGGCCAGGAATTCGACCCCATTCCGTCATGGCAGCGTGCGGGGCACTTTTAATTGTGACTGTGACCGCCCTATCGCGCGATCTTTCGCCGACCTCTACACGCCGGCCGATGCCTATAAATCGCACACGCCGCCCGGCCTCCGTTTTAATTGTGACTTAGGTATTAACAAAGTACTTCCCAAGTTCGTTTCAGATGCATTCGTTTTAGCGCAAATTTGAATGCAGTTTGGGATCATCCTTCAATTATTTAAAGAGAGCATTCAATTTGGTTTTTTGAGCACGCAAATCGGAAAAATTCCACACTCAAATTTAAAACTATACGCATTCAATTTTGAAATATCAGCGAATATCATTCAAATTCGCCTAAGCCCCGAGCTTGTGCTAAATTGAATGAAGATTTCATGCTTTGTATTGGAATGACGCAAATTATAATCTGAATGTCTCAGCGAACAAATGTCTTTAAACGAAATTGAATAACGTGCAAATAAATAAGAACCAGAGAAATTGCGTACGTCCTGATCAAAATCACTTGAATACGTACTTTCACAAACGAAATCAAATGCATTTCTGATGATTTCGAGCGAGAAAACCTATATTTTGGTGAGGCATTTGATATGGTTGTTGGGTTAGAACGAAATCGAATTTCAGGAACAATCTGAACAAGCTCCTTTTAAGTAAAATTTCTGGTCACTGCAAATGAGACGAGTTTGAATGGCGTGCGATCTACGACATTCAAATTCAATATCAGCCTACCACACAACTCAAATCTCCATAGATTGTTAGTCCAATGTTTTGTCACAACCTAATCTCCAATTAACCATTCGCGTAGTTCACACTGGCTTCTACAAGCGGCGGTAACAAGGTCTGTCAGCGTGTGTCATCTGTACGTAGACAATCGATTCCGGGTACATCCCAGGAGATGAGATCTTAACATATACAACTCATCAGTTTTTCGTATACGTCCACGAGACGATTCTGAAATGAGCTCCTCGCAAATAGATCGTTTCGTAAGACTGATTCCCACTTTGCCGGATTCCTTTGCGGATGTTTGCTGATTCCAGAATTTTTTATCCGGAAATATTCTAAAAAAAGTTCTAAATTCATTCGACGTGACATTTGCGATGGTCGTAAACACTTCGGGGACCTCCGTAAAACGTTCGGTAATGTCCGGAAAGTTCGAGAAAGCTTTAAATTTTTAAAAATATTCAAACAAAATCGTAAAACTTTATATGAACGTCCAGGCCTCCGGAAATATTCGAATCTTTGCCGGAAATGTTCGTGAACATTCTAAAACTCGCCTGAAGCTATTTTTCGTCATTCGTATCTTTCCGTAAATACTTACGAATATTTCCGATGGTGACGAACGTTTCTGAACCGTGACGTAAATAGTCGTAAAACATCGTATATACCCGTCAAAAACACTCGTATATTCACAATAAATTTCCGTATACAATCGTTAACATGTTCCTATCTATTCGTATAATTAATTTTAGACTCCGAAGTTCATAACCGGCCTTCCACTATAAGTTTGTTAACGACCACACAGCTTGTCTGGGGCTTGTCCTACCATTCAAATCCAATTAAAAGTAACACGCGTGAATTATTTCTTTTAAAGATTTCTCCAACGTTTTTCCGCAAAACAAAAGGTGAGTGCATCTTTAAGGTGAAAGCTTCACCCAGATTTTCCATGGCAAACCTAGAATGTCTGGCAGGCCCCTATATGTTTGTGCACCAAAACAAATGCCATTCATGCCAGGGAGTTTTAACGCAGGAAATAAACCATCCTGTCGTTGTTCAAGGTAAAAGACACTTTGATAAAGGATCGTGCTATATAGCTCACCGCGGACCCAACGATCAGTACGCCTGCTTGGTGTAACGATGCATGTATTTTTGCTCAGTGCACCGCAGAGTTAAGACGGTTTAAACCCCTGATGCATGGTTTATCAATCATTCTGGAGGGGTCGTAAGATGTTACTGACAGGAGCAAGAGTACTTACAATCGAAGAGGCCATTTAGAATAACGATGAAAGAGCTGACGACTTCCTTAATAATTCATCATAATTGTTTTTCTAAGATTGGGACTGAAGCCATTGACCTAATGGTTTCTGCTATGCCGGCCCGTCCATTTAGATATCTCACCAGGTACGTGCTCCGGTTACAAAAAGCAACCCAGCCGTTGTAAATATACATGTACTATACGTGCAAAAATACATGTCCTTCTTTTGATTCTAAATAACTTTTTTATTTGCCAATTAATTTATACTAAAATTTCAGATCATGTAAATTAGGCTCGACAAATCATTTTGAGCAACTTGCGTCAGCTTTGTCAGAGAGGTTGAGATTTATAAGCCAAATGAGAAAAACAAAATCGTGACTTCATGATCTGCCATTTTTGACTTCGCGTCCTCCAATGTCAAGGTTATTTGTCTATGTCAGAAAGGTCCTTTGCGCCTCTTGATAGTGTGTAATGACATTAGGGGTGATCCAGCATTTCTTTAGAAGCGCTCGTCTGCAGCATGCGCTTTCCGCCCTTGTCTCCAGCGATGTATCGACATTAGCCTTTTAGAAGTAGGCCTAGGCCTATGGCGGAACAAAAGGAGAGGGCGCAATTTTATTTAGGTATTGTTTTTTTAACAACTGTATTTCTTTCCAAAAACATGATTTACATGTTGCAATTATAATAAAGAGAGAGAATTTTATAAAATAAATAAGTGCAGAATGAAAAATGCAGTTATATTGCATTTTATTCGATTTTATACCCACTTCAAAGTGCGCCCTCCTATTGTGTCCGCCATACTTCAAAAAGGCTAATTAGAGGATCCCAAATTGAAAGTGGCAGATTCTGAAATTAAATTTCCCCCCCCGAATGGCTTTTAAATCTCATCCTCTCGGACAAAGCTGATGCAAATCGCTCAATAAAATCTGTCATGCCTTGTTTATATGATGTGAATTTTTGGTTTAAATCCGCTGGCAAATGACAAAGTTATTTAGGATCCAAATTAACACGTGTTTTTGACACGTAATACCTATTAAACTCGTGCCAATGACGTCATTTTGGGAGTCAAATAATGCCGCGTCGTTGTGGAAGCAATGTGCGTGCGCGTTGTGTGTGTCCATAGCGTGCGTAACGCGCAATGCTAAGGCTCTCATTGGTGAATTAAACCGCGTTACGCCCACCAGAGACACACACAGCGCGAACGCACATCGCTTCCACACTAGTCATGTTCAGACGGGCACTACCTTCGAAAGTAAAGTTAACAACGACAGTCCCACTCACAACGACGCGTGTCCACACGGTGCTTTAACAACGACGCGCAGGCATGCACACGGCCCATATACCAAAGGTGCGCGCTCGTAAGTTGCGCGCTACTCATAAGATATCTCGTTGGTAAATCGTCGTTGTTAACTCATAAGTAAGTGCGTCCACACGGTCACTACTTACGAGCTTAACTTTAAGTTAACTTTAACAACGACTTAACTTTAAGTTAACAACCATCGTCTGAACGCACCTATTGACTCAGCATTATTTGACTCCCAAAATGGCGTATTTGCACGTGTTCGAAGGGGGTCAATATTTATAAAAGTAATATACGGTTAAGAATGTAGATGTAGCTAATTTTATTGGTGAGTAATGTGCATGCACGCCTCTTGCGGTAAGGCTGACTGCACCAGCATTCGTAAGAGCCGACGAGGCAGGCAGAGCCTGAAGTGTTCTTTGAGAACATGCATGGCTGTTTTTGACACGCTGTAAATAAGCTACAAGCCGTTGTAAATAAGCTATAACTTAGCATATTTAAAACGGCTAAGTTGTTTTTGTGATTTTGTTTGGCTCTATATATAGGCAAACGTGGAAGAATAATGGACGTTATGGTATGACTTCATATTACAAGCAAATGATTTACACTGGCATCATGATGCTAATTTACGGAGTCGTATGACTTGGTTGCCATAAAATCAAACTAATTTTGGAGCCGGAGGGAAATTTTCCCATTTAAAAATTTATTTATTTATTTATTTATTTTTTCTCTTAAAAAGAGTTTTTGCGGGTTTTTCGCCCTTCCCGTAATTAGTGTAAATTTTAGTGTCACATGCATGTATAATAATTACTTGTGATGTTGTTCTTCTGTAACCATTAGTTTTTTGATGTTGTAGTTGTTGTACAAATGTATCTTATTCCAGTTTGTTAGTAATTATGAAGTTGTTCAATTTAGTATATTTGTTTTATGTGTGTTTGCAGGGCCCCAATGGAAACCAGTTTTTGTAAACTGTTTGGGCACACCCTGGGTAAATAAATGGAATAAATAAATAAATAAATAAATGAGTATGTGCAGTTGAGCAGAACCGGTATACTCGACATTTCGAACAGTATGTTCTCTTCGTCATCAGGCTCACTGCTAACATGCTGCACACGTTTCGCTTGTTATAAACAAGATATCAATTTACGGTGCATATAGGTTCCCACAAGACAAACCATAGACCAAATTTCATACGACGCATAATGTTGTCAGATTCCATTTTCTGATGCTGATGCTCTGCTCGTGCGTGATAAGAATATTGACACTCGACGTGACCACTATTAGCTCAATAACATCACACCTAGAAATCTTCGAATGCCTATTTCTTTTTAAAATGCGTGCTACTCACTCTATTTATCGTCCTGCTGGATTCCCTACTTGTCTGTCGGTACTCAACCACGAAGAAAGAAGCACGTTCAAATAAAAGTTTTCACAAAACGTTCGATCTCGACCAAATCTTGGGAAGATCTGCTTTGCACGTTCCTTGAAGTCGAGTGCACTGGCACATGGCGCGTATTAGACAGGTTCCCGTATCCCAACTCGCCGTTGAACCAACTCGACCATTGTGCCAACTCAACAATTTACCAACTCGACCGTTGTGCATTGAGTACACACAGCAGTCCAGTTGGTTCGAGTCGAGTTGGTTCGAGTCGAGTTGGTAATGGTAAACGACTGTTTGGTAATGGCGACTTGAACCACCTCGACTGCTGTGTGTACTCAATGCACAACGGTCGAGTTGGTAAATAGTTGAGTTGGCACAATGGTTGAATTGGCACAATGGTCGAGTTGGTTCAACGGTGAGTTGGGGATACGGGAACCTGTCTAATACGCGCCATGCGCCAGTGCACTCGACTTCATGGACTTGGCGCATAAGGAACGTGTAAAGCAGATCTTCCCAAGATTTGGTCGAGATCGGACGTTTTGTGCGAAAAATTTCTACGTGCTTCTTTCTTCGTGGTTGACTACCGAGATACGACAGATAAGTAGGGAATCTAGCAGGACGATAAATAGAGTGAGTAGCACGCATTTTCAGAAGAAATAGGCATTCGAAAATTTCTAGGTGTGATGTACCGCGTAGCGTGACCACTATATGAGAAATTGTTTAAAAGATAAAAAGTGACAAAACGCCGCAGCAAAGTGAATATTAGGAACATTACATAAGCAAGAAGTACACGAACAGGAACTGTGGTTTTGACTATTTAATGCTAAAGAGTGCAACACCAACGCTATTGCTCTTTAGCACCTTAACGTTTAGCTAAAATGGCGGCGCCTATATCGGCACTGCATGTGTCGAGATTTCACACACTAGTTTCTATGAACAAGACCCGTGCATGCATGTTTCTTTCGTTGCAGATCCGAATCGAAACGAAACGAAGTCTCAACGAGAAGTTCAAAGGTATATAAATTTCGTTCGCTGGTCGCCACTAAGACGTGTGTTAAGTCTATGGAACCTAGCATTATTTCACTCCCCTTTAGAATATCAAGACGTTTTGGTGGTTATTGAGTCATTAGGCTATAAGGAGAATAACTAAGTGGCGACCAGTAAACGGAATTTATCTGTTTGTATCGTGTGTTGTCACCGATAATTGAAACGACTAGATTTACTCACACGGGAATCTTTACACTGTTCATGTCGCCATTTTGGATCTAATATTGGTCAACCTCTCGAGGAAGCTCTCAGAGATCACAGATCTCGATCAATATCTGCGAGAAGTGAACGAGTGCACCACAGATCTGCGCAGATCTAAATGTGCAGAGGAGCATTTTGGGTCATATTTGTACCAATGATGCAACGCTATATGCGCATGCCCGGTCACGTGCCGGTTTCTTTGGCGGTCCAATTAGGTCGATTTACACATGCGCACCATTAAATCGAGAGGGAATGCACTGGAATCGGGTATCAGACTTATTGACTTCCAGCGTTTTTATTCCACCACATTTTCAGTTATATATATGCACTCTTTTGAGCACTTTCGTGTTCAAAAGGGTCACCTTGAGGTGATGTAGCTGTAAGTGAAAGCAAAATAGGTTTCTCGAAAATCAAATTTCCCCTGAGCACCAGCATGGCGAAAACCCGGCACATAACGGCGCTTCTGGCATTATTGTCGTCCAAAAGGGCTTAAATAGAAAAGGGGATGGGGAAGGGGAAAGGGGGTGGGTGGGGGGGGGGGGGGGGGGGGGGGGGGGGTGTCAGTGATTCTTTATAAAGCCAAACTAACGTTAGGAGGGAATATTAAGCAATGCAACTAAGGGGCTCTATTTGTAAATAAAATGGCGCGCCGCGAGGCAATGCCAGTCTTTATAGCAAAATTAACAAAATAGAGAATGTGATATACGAAGCTTTGTGTGAAATTTAACACTTTGCTATCTCTTGGTAACTTTATCTAAAGTTTAAGGAAATGGGCGTGGTCTAAATCAGGATTTGCTCGCCCACAAGATAGAAAAGTACAAGGCGAATGGACTAGCCAAATGAAAAGCTATTTGTCGAATTGACTGTTGTGATGTCAACAAAAGCTTCTGATTAAAACTGCTCATGTTTCCAACATATCCTGTAATTTGAGTATGGTTTCTGGTTTCTTTTTGTGTATATAGAGAACGAATTGAGGAGAAAACAAAAGAGGCCGGGGCAATAGCCAATAAGACCGAAATTTCCAAAATTCAAAAAAACGACTTCAAACAAACCCTTGAGTGATTGTGCCAAAGGGGACGCACAGACAAGAGATTCTCGTCTTTGCTGTATGTGTTGCAGGACCACGTCTCGAACAAACAAGCACTTGTGCCTCATCACCGCACTTATGCATTTTCTTCTCGGAGAATGCAAACACAAGAGCGAGAGTACCGAGGAGAGAGGGTCGTGTCAGTCCGGTAAACAACTTGATCCAGGCCGCCTCCTCTGTCTGACGGAGTGGCGCAGCTCCGAGTTACACAGTTCCGAGTTAAACATAGCTGAACAAACACTCGGTTATGCCAGAAACGAGTTCAAATCACCGGCAGGGGAAGGGATTAGGGTCTCGAGAGCATAAATATACGGCGAAGGGACTAGATATTGGGGGAAATCCTACAGCAAAGGAAGATAGGGAAAGTACACATGTGAGGTGATGCCCCGATCCTTTAACATCAAAACATCTCCAAGTAGTAGACGACAAACAACAGCTAGCAACTCATTAAATGAAGATCATGTCACTATAAATTGTTGATTGTTGGCGCATAAACTCGCCCACACACATGGATTACTCGTATAATGTGTTTGTCAAGAACTGTCGTTTTCCCCACTTTTTTGGGCAGGCTTGCGGGGAAAAAACTGAGATAAAATTTCGAAACTTTACGACGGTTCTAAATATAGAACACTTTGCTTGACGATATGTGTCAAAACACAAGGTAAAGGGAAACAGTATAAATCCTGTTACATATAAGTACTGCTTTGCGGAAGTCTATAAATTAAACATCTCATAATATAAACCTTCAAAAACAAAACTCTACAGAAATCAGCTAATACATTATCACTCCAAAGGAACTGGTCACAAAAACCTGTGGTAGATTACCATACAACCGTATTAAAGACAGATTACATGTCCATTGATTGAAAAACTTTTAAAAACAGGAACAACATTATTATATATAACCAACTATGTTCATAAACTGCCTCGTGGAAATTTCAGCCACATAGATGCAGTATACTACCTCAGAAAAACTCAGAAAAATCAATGGATGGTTTTTGTGTATGAATTAATGAATGGTGATTGGTAAACAAGTTGTCTGCAGACAACCTTAAAAAAAACCACCTTCAGTTAGCAATTTCTCCCAACCTCTTACGTTGTTAAACCAAGACTCGTGTAGCTGTTTATAAATTATTTTATATATTATACTACGTATTGCACGAGAAATTCTTTACAAATGTATCTTTGAAAAGCTATTTTTACAAATGCATTAAAATTTCATATATTTGGAAAGACCCATGTGGATATACAGATTTGGCCTGTTAATTTCCCCCGATAGAGAAAATAAAACATTTCAACAATGACGATCTCGATTCTCGACCTCAAATGTTTGCGGGAAGGAATTGTGAAAACGACTAGTAGGCGTTTGAGTTGATGAGGAATGGACGACATCAAAGAAACTAGTTAACCCTAAGGCCCATAAAGGTCGTCTCCCGTCGTCACCAGAACGCCTGCCCTGATATCAACAACAGGTTTTGCAGCACGACAGTCCAATCGGCAAAATTCTTTCATGGAAATCAAATCAAATTACGAGATTAACGCTGCACGTGTGAACAGAAGACAACTTCGGCTGCGGTATGAGAGGCGACAAGAAATCAAGATAAGACATTTATAGGGTCTCTGGAAATGAATTGCGGATTCCGTCAATTTAAGAGCTCGAATTGGAATCTTGAAGCAGGTGAAAAACAGAATAACTAGGTCAAATTTGTAACCGAGCGCATATTCAAGATTGACTGGAATCAAGGATTGGAATAAGGTTGAAGATGGAACCTGTGAAAGAATTACGAAGGGTGATTGTCCTTTTGAGGGAGTTTACGGTGTTGGTTTTGCAACTGGCGATGCGATTTTGACAATCTCCGCTAAATCCTGACCAACGGGATGCAGCAGAACACTGGGCCGTGGAGATACCGCGACTAATCCCAGTGATTCTCGCTTGGGAGTAAGTCTATTGCGGTCCTGCAATTGGCACATCCTTGGGACCGGCGAGGCAGATGCCTCGATAAATCCGCTGCTAATTCGGAAACGCTATTAAAACACGTGGCGAGATTAGGCCTTCCGTATGTATTTTTACCAATCGAATCAACATCTTTATGGCTGAGCGTAAAATTCCAACTGGCTCAGCTTATTTACAGCTAGCTTAGCTATGGGGGTGCAATGTCAATATTACTAGACTAGATAGAGAGAGTATGGGATAGACCGTATCGAATAGTTGCCATCTTGTAAGGCAACCTTTGTTGTTTAAAATGGTCAACAATGTAAGCACACCAGGTCCAACCACTAATGGGTTTCAGTTGCCGAAGATGCCACAAATTGACAACAAAAATGCACGCCTAAAAATCATTCGGGGCTGTTTCACAATGCAACTTGCACGTACATGTGCCTACCGTTTTTACTCACAAATCGATTATAACGGTACGTCTTTTAGACGCACGGATAAAATAGAAAAGGAAAAATACAGAGAAATGAACCACAGATTGACCTAAACTAAACTCCTCAAAAAAGTTCCGAAAGTCAAGTTTGACTGACAATTTCTCTCTTGTTACTAAATCATTTCCCTTGAATTTGGTATCATTGGAAAGCCCTGTTATTCCTCTTTACAATTGGGGGATTTGCAGTATAACGGAATACAGGGGTGGGTGGAAAGTGAAATGTCACAAAATTCACTGCTATTGTCATGCAGTGTATTCCCCTTTTGCTTGGAGGATGGGAATGTGTCAATGCACTTTTTGACAATAGCAATGCATTTTGTGACATTTCACTTTACACCCGCCCCGTATTCAGCTGTGCTGCACATCCCCCAATTGCTTAATCATAACAAATGAGGAATAACAGGGCTTTCCAATAATCTAAAATTCAAGGGAAATTATTTTGCAACAAGAGAGAAATCGTCAGTCAAACTTGACTTTCCGAACTTTGTTTGAGGAGTTTATATAATGCATCGCATGTTTGTCAGAACCTATACAAGGCAGAACACATACAGGAAACCTATTATAGATGCAAGAGCTTTCATAGAGTATGTGGCAGCCAAGCAACATCGCACAATGCGGTTTAATTACTTCGATTACTGCATTCCAGATACGGCCGAGTGAAACAAATTAATTGTGCATCTCTTATTATTAAATTTGACCTAGTTGTCTTTCGAATCAACCGCGGGTGACGAAGAAAGGTTACCTTTTTGATGGTGTGGGCAAAATTGACGTGTTTCGCATGGCAAATTGGGACATCGAAAACGGAGGAAAATAATAAGTATTTTTATTAGGTGACAATCATTATCAGCTCTGGCTACAACGCAAAACAATATGTTTACATAAAAGAACATAATGTAAAAAAACATCGTAATATGTTGCATATGCCAATGGAAAAACTCATACATTTTTAAGTCATTTGTCGGAATGGGGTGGGAGGTGAGGGTAGGTGGGTGGGAGGTGAGGGTAGGGTGGGTGGGTGGGAGGTGAGGGTAGGGTGGGTGGGAGGTGAGGGTAGGGTGGGTGGGAGGTGAGGGTAGGGTGGGTGGGAGGTGAGGGTAGGGTGGGTGGGAGGTGAGGGTAGGGTGGGTGGGAGGTGAGGGTAGGGTGGGTGGGAGGTGAGGGTAGGGTGGGTGGGAGGTGAGGGTAGGGTGGGTGGGAGGTGAGGGTAGGGTGGGTGGGAGGTGAGGGTAGGGGGTGAGGGTAGGGTGGAAGGTGAGGGTAGGGTGGGAGGGTGGGAGGTGAGGGTAGGGTGGGACCGTGGGAGGTGAGGATGGGTATCAGCAACTCTGCTCCGAATAGACCGTATCGAATAGCCGCCATTTCGTGGGGCACCTTTTGTTACTTAAACCGTTCAACAATGGAAGCACAATATGTGCAACCATGCATGTCCTCAAGGAACAAAGAAAATGCCCCACGAAATGGCGGATATTCGATACGGTCTATATAGGCCGTGTAAGTCTCGCGGCTATATACAGTCGGATTTCTGGGCACCACTTAGGAAACGTATATGTGGGTTAAGCGTTATGACGATATTCTTTGATTAATCACTTTGTAATCACCCAAACGCGAATAAATTGAATCTTACATTTTACCGATTCAATAAATAAAGTGAAGAAAATGTTGTCTGAACTTGTTACAAACAAATATAAATGTTCGATCTTTAGTTTCCGGTGTGTATTAAAGTACCCTTTACGAAATTCCGAGTCAGGCTTGGTGCATCTCAGAAATATTAGCGCGGCTAAACAAATATCTGGTTTGAACATTAACTTGAACGTCCACTTCTGTTCAGAGTAGAAAGACTACCAATAAAAACCTAAACAAATAAACTACACACGACCAAGACAGACAATCGCAAAGACCGTCTAGAAGCTGAATCAAGTAATTTTGAAAACGGCCACACACCATATCCGCACCAAAACACTCGCGCCATAGTAGGGTCATGTTTGGGCGTCCGGCGTGACCACCGAAAGCAAAGAAAGGTTAGAGAGTAGATGAGGTCCTATGCCCCTCCCAAAAGTGTGGGGCGGAATCCAGGAGGTGAGTAAAATCCATAATTACAGCCGAAATCCTTAAAATATCCGATCTGCACCATCATACTACCAGACAGGCGACTAAAGACACATTATTTATTCCTAAATACAAAACAGAATGCTTAAAGCACAGCCCTTTTGTCGCCGGGGCAATTGTCTGGAATAATCTTCCCCAAAACATCAGATCGGCAGCATCAATTAGCTCTTTCAAGTCAGTACTAAAAGATACCCTTGTTTAATTTACATGTTAGGTATAATTGTTTTAGTTCATCTCTGTATAGTATTTATAACTGTATTATTACTACACGTATATATTTTATCAATTTTATTGGATTGTCATCCTATCCGTATATGTTTGTCCGTCAGCTCGTCGTAGCATCTGTTTGTATGTCTGTCCGTTAGTGTATTTGTCCATCCCTCCCTCTGTGCGTTTGACTATTGGTCAGTCTGTTGTCAGTTAACCCGTCCATCTATTTGTTTGTTAATTGATAATATATGTTTTATCCAGGATTTCTTTATTCTCGTGTGATTTCCATTTTTACTTTTTCTGTCATTTGTGTATATTTTCGTCGATTATTTTATGTTTGTTTTAAAGCATTGTTTTATTTATTTAAACTAAATTTAACTAAAACCTCTTGCCTGTTTATTATTATTTTATTAATATTTCTAATTTTTAATGAATCTTATGTTACTTTAATTGTTTTATAGTATTGTTTTTACATTCAGGGCCTCGTGGGAGACCACATTAATGTGAACGAGTCACCCTGATTAAATATCAGATATAAATAAATAAATAAATAAAAAGCGAACAATTATGGGGGAGGGTGGGGGGATGTAGCCGATATAGGCCCCGGCCGGGCTTTGAAGTCGGGGGTGACACCGGGGTCCACAGTCAGAATGCACATTTGCCGGCGGGCACTCGATCGGGCGGCTTTCGTTGAAATTTGGCGAATTTTTTTGCCCGTTTATTGGTCGGTGTCCGGCAGGCACCCGTCAGATGCCCTGGCGGTGTCCCTGGGGCCCCTGCGGCATCCGGCAGGGTGCCGGCCGATTATCACAGCCCGGCGGTTGATCGGATACGCCGCCTTTTATACCCTGCAGGCCGGGCCTCGCTCGGATCCCGACCGCCGCCCGTGAACCCGGCCGGGGCCCCGCCGATGTTTAATCGGCACCTGGCAGGTGCCCGGCCGGCGCCTGCCCGATTGAAGTGCGAATTAAAATGAACCAGGGCCCGCCCAAAGCCACAAATAGCCCGGCAGCCGCAGGGAGTCCCACCGGGCCCCTCCCGAAAGTGCCAAAAAAACAGCCCCTAAACTACCCGGGAAGACATCGGTTTGGAAATGTGACTGGGGTATAAACCGTACTCAAACCAAGTGATCCGTAGTAAATCCTTACCAACCCTTTTAAATCGACAACGTGTCCCGGTGGAGTTTTGTGTGCAATACTTTGCCGGGACCAACCAGGAAGAAATTGAAATCGTAGTAATGCCGCATACAATGTGCAATCCTACTGAAGCCAGGACACTGCTGTCGCTTCTTGGGGGCATTGGACTTGCCCTTATAAGACTTCCCGGCTCCCTTCCCGGCTTTACTTAGTATAGGATCGTGAGATCAGAAATTCATCTTGGTTTGGAGCCATAACTGTGGTCGACCGTAGCAGAGGGACGCTGGGATGCACCGGGGCCAACTGAGACGCAAAATCGGGAATGTGTGACTTTTAGCCTTATAAGTGATCTGATGCGGCATATAGCTGTAACTTATACGAGCAACGAAGGCTTAGAGAAGCTGTGAAACACGTATAAAATGACAGATGACATTCGCTTTGGGATTTGTCCCGAGTTTATCACCCTGAGCCTCTGGGGTAACTGACCCGGAGCCAACAGCCGCGATGCAACAACACGCGGTCCTGGCCATCTCTGGGGAACACATCATCAACCGAGCAATATTTGGCTGCCAACTCAATTAACCATCCCAGGCTGGTCGTTGGTCTTGCAGGTTGAGAAAACAGGAGCCAAGTTTTAATCCAAAATTGCAATTAATTCCGAGTTTCATTTTGGAAGCCAAGTTCACGCGGTCACGTCATTACGCGTGAAATAAAAGGTCGGGTGTGATGCAGTGTTCAATCCCAATGGGGGATATCACTTGCAGTGTTATTGCTTAATACGCTAACTTAGTTGTAACAAAATCTTACCTCCAAAAATCTTTATCCAATAAGATTCGAACATTATTATAGTGAATTTTTGTATAGCGCACATGTCTACCGTATGGGTATAAATACTTCTGGCGCTGTTTCCATTATTAGCGCAGCCACAATGATTAATGTTCGGTACACGTAATTTTCATAATTTACATTCATAAATGTCCCTTTGTTTACAAAACAACATATTTTTCAATTAATTTCTATTATTTCCTGAGTACCGTAGGCCTTAGTACTGTAAAAGTCCACAGCTGAAAGGCAATTGTCGATTAGTCAGTCTTAATTCAGTTTCAGTTTCTGCAAGCTTTGCTATGTTTACCAAGGGGTCTGCTCTACAGTTAATTGACACAGCTAGATATACTCCGTAGAGTGATGGATATGCAAGACGTAGAGCAGGTCTTGAGGGGGATTTGCGCGACTTAGGCACGGCAATGAGGCTTTGGGATGACATGTTGTTTTAAAACGTTGGTCAAGATGTAATCGGAAATATGAATGGGTTTACGTTGAAAACTTGTTTACGTTGACAACAGTGCGAATGTGTAAAAATCATGAGTCATGAGTCATGAATCATGTGTGTTGTGTTGTGCGCGCGCGTTGTGGCGTGTCGTGTCGTGTCGTGCGCGCGCTCGAGCTGCATATGGCGCTCGAGCTGCATATGGCGCACGTGCTGCATGTGCGCTGTGCGTTTTCATGCGCGCATAAAGCCCAATTCATATTCGCTCGGCGACCTACATGCGGAACGGAAATTTTGTCCGCCGCAGGGGTCAAACAAGTTCAACAGTGCGCGGTCAGTCCGCATCTGAGCGGACGGGTCGTTTCCACCCGTTTCTATGCGCGCGCTCTGAATTAAAACGCGCATACAAAGTGCGCCGCAGAGCCCGTTTATACCTCGGCGACTACTATGCGCAAAGCGGATTTGTATGATCGCGTGAAAACTATGCGGCGACTACACTCGGCGAGTATGCGGCGAGTGAGTTCGGCGGAGAAGTATGAACCTAGCTTAACGCGCCTATTTTGTACGACGCAAATCTTGCAGGTTGAGCAATTCACCCGATCAACGTTGTGTACGGGATCACGCTTCGGATCACGTTCTTTCAAAACTTTAACTCGGTGCGGCTTTGCCACCTGGTGCCAATTTCATAGCGCTGCTTAACGGCCGATTTTCTGTTAACCGAGCATCTGCAATTTCATAAACTCCGAGAACGTTGGTTAAAATATTACTGGGTAAAAATTACTTGGTTACAAATCTCCCAATGTTGGTTAAAATCTATGAGTTGGGTAAATTTTTCTTTAACCAGTGGTTGGTTAAGTAATATTCTGCTTTCAAGTTAGGTAAACTTCAGGTTACGTAAAATATAAGATCAGAGGGCTGTATTTTAACCAACCTTGGTTATAATGTTTACCCCCGCAAAGCTATGTTGGTTAAAACGCTTTTGCCCAACCAAGTCACGTGGTGTCCAGCAAAAGCTGCCATTGGTAAATGACAGCCTTCGCTGCTGCAATTTTTTTCACGCGTCGCGTTGTTTGTGTGTACGTGTGCATACGCACTGTATATACACAACGATAATGGCGAATATGCACGGCGAAATCATCAGTGGTTGCTAGCAGAAAAGTTTAAGAAACAACTGATAGGTGCAGAATTTAGAAAGAATTCCGTTTACTGGTCGCAACTTGTTCTCCTTATGATTTAATAACCACCAAAACGTGTTACAATTTTGAAGGGAAGTGATTTTCGGAGTGAAAAACATGCATCAATTTTGAAATACTGCCCTGTTCCATAGCACGCTGCGGCCATGAAATAGCGCTTAACTCGTCTGCTATAGTAAGCACGCCTTTTCAGCTAATGCTTAAAGGGCCTGTGACATGCTAAACAACTTTGTGCCTAAGCTTTGCTTCATAATGATGGATTACTTGTTCAGCAAGACATACTATTGTTCGTTTGGATGTAAAATCAATAAAAGGTGGCCTTTTTCAACTTTGAAGATTTCATTGCAATAAATCACAGACAGAGGGCGCTGTTTTGAGTTCATCACATAAGGAAGACAGAAGGGAAAAGTTAAGAAAAAACATAAGACTTCAAGTTGGACTTGTGGCAAATTGCTGCAGTTTCTACCCCCAGTTTTGTCATGGCTTACAGCAGGCAACATGTAAAACAAACTCAAACAGCCATGGATTACAAAAGTTTCAGGAAAATTGAGAAAAAAGTGGAATCTTTTGTGCACAGTTGAATGTGATTTTCCTGTGTTTGCCTCTTGTGACATCGTGACCTTGGTCATGAATATGCATATTTTCATTAGCATAAAAACTAAAAACCTTTGTTTAATTAACCCCAAAGCAAGCTCCAAATAGGATTTTTATGACTTTAACTGAGTAGAGTGGTTTTAAAGCATAGATTTCATTGATAAAAATCCTAAATAAGGGGTCCTTTAAGCAGCGCTATGAAATTGGCCCCCGGGATGTCATGAGAGAGGATACTGCTCAAAGCGGTTCATGTTTCATTTGTTTGTCAATGTTAACGACGCCAGCTGCACTAGTGTATTGGTTACGAACCACACGATTTACTCGGACACTTTGGGCAGCTTTGCCAACGCTGAACACCACGAAAAGATCAGCAATTGTATTGGGAAAATCAAACAAATTATACATGTATATCGATGGTCCGAAATGCACATGTGGAAGATATCTCAGCTGCCGAGTTGTAAACTCGATAAAAAAAGAACAGAATTGCCAAAGTTAAAACATTTTGATTAAAACAAATGCCAATGCATCAGTAGATAACCGCAAAAATGATGCGGCTTGGAATGTAGAACGCCTGTAGCATTTTCACCAGTTAGTTTGTTAATGTCACTACGGCGTTCAAGCAGCGTGCGGTCTCTCCGAGTCCCCGGGAAGCGGGGAATGCGCTTCGGGGCACGGTTGTCTCTGATTTCCGGTGAAATGGCATCGTCCGTGCATGGGCGCAAAAAGTCCGGACATTGCGGATTGTGATCCTACGCTCTGTACGGCTGGAGGCGCGTGTATTATCGTGCCTTTGGGACAGTCTTAGCCTAATGGTGCGTTAATGTTTACCCTATGGTTTCTTTCTCCCCCAACACCCCCATTTGTCAGACTGTCGCGCATCGTCTAGAGACCTCCAATACACAACCATTAATTCGCCTCAAGCCCTGTCTGCTTAGTCTAGCCTACGTGTAAAGCAGAGGCTTAAAACTTTGTCTGTTATTTTGCTTCTTTGGGACAAATCGGGTTTTGATTAAGCCTTGAGCACAGGAAATAGCCAGTAAAACAAAAGAAAGGTGTTAGAATAGCACAGCTAGCAGTTCATACGAACGCGGTAGAAAGTGAATTAATGCAAAAAACATGGCAAAACGACAAGCTAATTTTGGTGAGTTTTACCGATTTACACAAAAAGGTATTTATGAATGGGATTAAAAGTAGGTTTGGCCAGTCACAATCCGTTTAAAACCGGCTAGGGTCCTGGGCGCCGATAATGGCCCAGCGCCCAGGGGGCAATTTCATAAAGCTGTTTAGCAAAATAAATTGCTTCATCCAAAATTTGTTTGATTTATAAAAATGGGTTAACAGACAAAATTGCATGTCAACTTGTGTTTTTAGGGCCCCAGGACCCTATCCGGTTTTTAACGTATGTTTAAGACTGGCCAAACCTACTTTCAATCCCTAATTAATATCTACATGCATTTTGAGCGAATTAGCCTTCTGCGTGTAACCTTTCCACTATGGTTGGCGCCCCGACTTCTTCACATTCAAATGGATTCGCAGTTTAGAAAGTCACATACTACCCTGTTGTTGCTACGTGGTGCACACCAATGCCTAGCAACCAACAGTCTTGTTGCTTTATGCCATTCTCTCCTACGGTATTTGCACACTTTGCACATTAGTTAAGTGGATACTAAATGTGCAAGTTAAAGAAAGCACGTCAGTACATCAGAGGCTATTCACGTGAAACGTGCAAAAGGTTAATTGGTGCTTTACAAGATTCTAAGAAGCGATGCGAATACAGAAAGAGGAGTATTTTGACAGAAAACAACCGAACTATGGACCGATGTAACGTCTTGGTAAATATAAAAAGAGGACCCTTCAAAATCTGCGGAGAGGTTGACGAAGTTTGCCCAGAGGGCTCAAAGTGATATTACTTTAATATCTCCATGATTGTGAAGGGTCCGAGGTGATCATAAAAGGCCGTAGGTTGCAATCATTTTAGAACCCACGTAGTCTGTGCGCGGCACTAATTCCGCGCGAAAAATACCCAAAATTGGCGGGAATTCTGCTCAAGGTGAAAGAGGAGTCATGAGACAGATTCCCGAAAAGTAATTTGCATTGCAATCACCGAAAAAATGAACACTTGAAATGGTTTGACTTTGACGGTTTAACATAAAAAAAATACTTCAGTCTTTATTCAAAGTGTCAGATTTTAGGAAAAACAAGTGTGGCTTTCTAACGCCTGCTATAGGTCAGGATATAGATATAAGACGAGCGCGTAGGCTGGGGAGGGTGAGAAGGGGAAGGGGGTCATGAAATAAACGCGGCTTTAAGGGGCGTTCACACTACCGCGGAAATATGGTCTTGCGCGCGCCCTTTGCCATTGGTTTGTACAGAAACCGGTTTGCTGCTTGTGCGCGGCCTGTCGCGACGCGCAAAAGTTTTGAGCTAGGTCGAAGTTGAATTTTGTTGAACTTTATCCGCGGTACGCTGACCTTTTCCAAGCGCAGCCAATGAGGTGTCACAGAAGCCCCAAGTTATCAGGGTTGGATTTTCTATTTTGGAAAGATCGGTGATTGGGACCTCATGCAATGCAGTAAGAGCAGCGCACATGTGATTTTCCGCGATAGTGTGAACGCCCCATTAGTCTATTGGTAAAGCGTACGCTATGGAAACAGTTCACTGGTTTTAATATAGACCCAGTAACTTTGGCAACACACAGAGGATGCCGTTTTCACTTTAATACTCAACTGAGCTCTTTTAGAACAGTTTACGTTTTCCATTGTTTCTTCAAACGTATGGTCCTCTAACGATAAAATGTGAGCAAATCAGATGAATGTATTCAATCTGGCGTTCTCTATACCCACATCCGAAAAAGCTCAACGATACTCCCGAAATAGCCACTTGTATTACTGTTTTTTTCTTTTCAATCTTGAAACTTAGGATAATGAATTGTCTGCGTCGGCATTTAGTTCTTGGTTATATCCACGTGGGAAATCTCGGTTGCCAAGGCAACTGGTATTCTGACGTTAACCTTGGTCGCCGAGGAGCATTGAAACTCATTTAGCACAAGATGCAGGAATTTGTTATCTCAGGTTGCAGATAAGATGAGGCCGAGTACAGCGGCGTAGCCAGGATTTTTCTTTGGGAGGGGTGGGGGAACAGGGGGCGCATTGCTTTTTAGTGGTGGTGGGGTTGGGGCAGTGGCCTACCGAAAAATTTGATCGGGAAGGCCGAAGTCGCTCAGTAGGGGGTGGGGGAGCTGGGTGACCTTTTCCCGTTCTTTTTTAGTTTGAAATACATACATGCATGTTTTTTCCCACTTTTCTTCGACTTATTGAGGGCAATACATGTATCGGGTTTTTTTCCCGTTGGTGGTGGTGGTGGGGGGGGGGGGGGGGGGGGGGGGGGGGGGGGGGGGTACACCTAGGGGTTATTGGAAATTTGTGGGCAAATATATTCAAACAAATTTTGATTAAATCATCTCCAATTTTGAAGCAAAAGCGATTTAATCACGACAGGCCATTGATTTCTATAAAATGGATCGGGTGAACTAGTGCTCGCTATAAAGAAATTAGAAAACAAGACAACGGACGAAGGGAAATTCCGCATTGGCACTTATTGTGAATCGTGTTTCATTGAATATGCGGCTGATGATCCTGTAAGAATTAGACTTAAGTCTGTTACGTTGGCATGGTAACAGTAATCGTGACAGAGCACGGAATTGCGTCCACCCACTTTTGTTTTATGCCTAGAAGTCTAGACAATATTTCCTAGACGCAATTTGTCACGAATGGAGACTAACCGCCCGGAATAACGAGAACAGAATGAATATAAAATGTTACCAAGTGTATAAAATAGACATCACCTATAGAAGAACGTAAACACGGGGATCACGACCTAATCGACAAGAGATGGTCGGCCAAGGAATACCGTGATGAGAGGTCAAAAGTATCAACAAGAACCCAAAAAAACTATGAATTGTAGGTTAGGGCGACAAATCGTGTGTAAAAAAGGTATATTAGGGCGACCTGCTCAATAGGGCGACATTTTGGTGTCGCCCTAATATTTTTGAGTTTAAAATTAATTTTTTTAGGTCAAAAACCATTTTTTTTTAGGTCGAGAACCATTTTTATGGGGATTGGAGCTGTTTCTCTTCGGTCTGCGACCATTTTTGGAAGCTTCGGGTAAAAAAATAAGGTGTCATTTTGAGAGATTCTTGCCAAAATTTCGGTGGTCTCCGGCGAGAGTCTTTCCGAAATGTCGCCCTATTGCGGCATCCAGCGTTGTTTAAATGTTTATTATTATTATTTCACCGTAAAATGTACTTCATGTAATAAATGTGTTAATGGTTAACACAAAATAGATTTTGTGTTAACCTAACAACCACATGAAATACCTCCCCAAAATACTATCTATGGAAAGAAAACAGGACATTTGCAATCTCCGATTTGGATGTGGAAGCAAAAAGGTTGGTGTAATAACTGCACTGCTTCATGGAACCGCTGGATAAATTAGTTTTTTTTTATGATATCCATGAAAATACAGACTGAGAACGCGAAATTTTAGAATGGTGATGAGGAAAATATGACCATTGATATATCAAAATCTCAACACCAATGGGGAAAAATGAGTGGGTCAAAAATGTGATATGGACACGCTCCTTTAAAGCTTTTTTGAAATTTAACCTTAGGAAAGTAATTCTGGTTTAAATAGGAGCGTTTTGAAAATTGCTTTCGACCCTCTAACCTGTTTGTACATGAGAACAAAGGGATGTCTCCACAAGAATATTCAAGTATCACAGTGAAAATGTGTGTTTGCAAATTAAGTGTGCAGATGTTAAAACCCACCTTCAATTACTTTTTTCTTTAAAAAATTACCACCTCAAGTGGAGTAACTTTACCTTTGCTACCACTGCTCTAATTACTTTGAGTACGGTTTTCTGTAACCATTTATTGAGTAAAATGTGGGCGAGTGATACGTCAGCTATACAGTTGCTTGTGTCGATGTCAAGTGAGGTACCGTGGCCGAGTGGTTTGGGTCACTGACTCGCAATTACAGGTGAAAACTTGGGGTTTGGGGTTCGAAACGTGCTCTTGAGCAAGGCACTTAATCACACTTGCTCCATCCTTCGGAAGGGATCTAAAGCCGTTGGTCCAGTGTGTTTGGTAACACACTTTAAAGATCCCAGAGCATTCTTTCGTGAAGAGCAAGGGGATTCCCCGGTGTCTCTGTCCGTTTCTAATTCTCCTAATGGGTTTCTTTCCGCTTGCGAGCGACAGTGTAACGGGCGCTTTTGAGGAATCCTTGGTTTCAGTACCAGAAAGAAGAATAATAACAATGTCATTGTATAAATTGTCCATCCATTAAAAATGCGAATCACAATATGTCGCCCTCTTGGAAGAACTATAGAATCGTTAAAAGAAATAAACAGCAATGCTTTCTAGCAAAAACAAGGAGCGAAAAAGTACAAAACAAGGAGTGGAAGAGTACAAAACAAGTATACAGCTATGTTCGGTCTTCCTTTTAAAAAAAAGAAAATCGCCCAACACAACCTGAAATGGCCACTTAAGGTGAGGGCTGAGGTAGGGGGTATTTACAATGTAGAAAGATATTTGTTAATAATTGCCCTTAAACTGAGATAAATTATAACATGCATGAAAACATTCGGGTAAAAAGTTCCAAAAGTGCAACCGTACAAAGAAAGAAACTATACATGTAGATGAATATCTCGCGGTATTTACTTTGAGAATAGTAACTGTAAGAGGATGAAGAGCTGAAAAACGTGCAAGACGGCCGATGGGCAATTGGGTGGAAAATGTTCAGCAAGACCAGTGAAACACAACCCAGTATATAACATACTCGAAAGCTACAGAGCGACGATGTGAAAGGGGTTCAAGAGACAAAGAATAATGATGTCACCGGGACCAAATTTACTACACGACGCTGGATTCTATCAAGCATAGCAAGATGGCAGTAGGGGCTCCGGGGCACCAGCGCAGACCAGATGTGACAACATTATGCACCTATCAATTGTTACCCCTTGACTCCCCCGCGCTGCCCCACCCCTTCGGTGGGGGTTTGGTCACGTTTTTCATGCCCCAGGGTGGGGATTTTGACCATTGAGATAAAAATATCTGTGCATCTGACAGCAAGATGCTCATGTTTTGCACCCGTGGGTGGGGGATTTTGTCACCTAAATAACAGGGTGGGTATTTTGTCACGCAAAAAGTGACAATCCCCACCTCTTAGGTGGGGTACCCCGGGGTGGGGAGGGTTGGGTGGGGAAAACAACTGATACGTGCATTACTCTTCTATTCAAGACCAATCAAAGCCCGAAAATATGCTACAGTTTTTAATAATCAAATTACATTGGCTACATTCGAGTGCAAACGATCGAACTCAAATCATCTACAAAGATAAAGGTTATACATGTATATCAACCACGATGTCTGAACTGAAATATAATTTACGCCCGTCATTCTCCTGCTATACGTCAGCTTTGAAGTTCTGAACGACATGATCGCGAGTTTGATATTGATAAGACTTTAGATATCACACATCGGTGTATTTATACTATTTAATACCTTTAATCACGAGCATTTGGACAGACAAAGAAATCCCTTTCAAGAAACGTGCATAAATGTACACCTTAGTTCAACGAGGACGATCCGATCCGTGTACATACCGTCCAGTCAATTACCGTTTTAAAATAGTATAAAGAAAATAGAAAAACTAACCCTTTACCGTTTACCGATTTGTAATCTTTATAAAGAAAAAGGAAAAACAAACCCTTTACCAATTACCGTTTTTCAATCTTTAAAAAGGAAAAAGGAAAAACAAAACCTTTACCAGTTACCGTTTTTCAATCTTGAAAAAGGAAAAAGAAAAAAACAAATCCTTTACTAAGTACCCTTTTTTTATACCGTAAAGCCAAAAAGGAAAAACAAACCCTTTACCAGTTACCGTTTTTCGTCTGTATAAAGAAAAAGGAAAAACAAATCCTTTACTAAGTACCTTTTTTGAATTCGTAAAAGCAAAAAAGGAAAAACAAACCCTTTACCGTTTTACCGTTTTTGGAATCTTTATAAAGAAAAAGGATAAACAAACCCTTTACCGTTTGCCGTTTTAGAATCCATATATAGAAAAAGGAAAAACAAACCCATTACCGTTTACCGTTTTGAAATTTGTATTAAGAAAACAGGGAAACGTATCAAGTTACGGTATTCCTTTTTAAAATGTGTATCAACAAAGAACAAATCGCTTTCCGTTTGTTCAGTTGAAATTTGTAAATAAAAATAGCACGTACACTTGTATTTGGTTCATTTTATTTGACTAAAACAAATAATAGAAAATTGTATTATTTATTTCCTTTTCTTTTGTAACAAAAACGTAGCGAACTAAAAACTATGACAAAATATCTGTACTGAAACAAAAAAGGAAAAAGGGTAATAGAAAAAGGAAAAACGAAACCCTTTACCAGTTGAACACAACGACATCCGACAAATGCCGAGTGCGAACGAAGTCATCCGAAATTTCCGGAAATTCACCCCATGCACCATTTTGTTTATAAAGCTTCTGTCGGGTCCAGTTCCGGATGTAGAGGATAATAAATACAATCACAATACAACAATAACATTTTTGCAACATTAATTTGTTTAAATTTTATTTGCAAAGAGGCATTGTAAAAAATTGTAGAGCACAAACTTCCCCAGAATGCATTGCAACACATTTCACATCCGGTCTTCAGCAGGCCCCCGGGGGCCGGGGTGGGGGGAGGGGGGTTGTGGGGGGTGGGGGTGGGGGTTGGGGGGGGGGGGGGGGGGGGGGTGGGGTGGGTGCGGGGGGGGGGGGGGGGGGGTGGTGGGGTCAGACTCAGACATAATGGGGTCACGGAGGTAGCATACGCTTTATTCTGACGGGCTCATCTCACCATATTGAGTTCATGATCACCAACAAATGTATAATTGTTTAAAAAGGCGATTTGTAGGGTCTAAGCTATACTCGTACCAGGCTCGGACTATAGGCCTTTATCATTGTGTCTATTGATATCATTACCGAGTCACTCAAACTTCCAGTCAGTTTAGGTTTTTTTTTTACAGTGTCATTCTTCAAATGGTTAAGTTTTTAAATAATCGCTTAATTGCACTGACACCACTGATGCCAAAGGCCATGAAGGCCGGCCTACTACTACTAGTACTATAGCACTACTGTACCTGTTCTACAGCACAATCAACAGCTGTACGCAGATCCTGATCAGTGACCGTTGCTTGCCCTATCCCGCCGTGATGCTGACAAAATCTACGGACTGACCTCTCCGAAAGACCATAAGTAGTCTCTCCACTTGTTCTCTGGTAATTTTTCAAGACTTATGCAACCTGCTTGTTCGTTAAACCGCTTTCTTTCAGCCGTACAATCTCACTTTTGAAAGCTTCCATCCCGGCCATGGCGTATCGTAATTTGTATGCTACCTCCGTGACCCCATTATGTCTGAGTCTGACCCTGACCCTGACCCTGACCCTGACCCCCTGACCCCCCCCCCCCCCCCCCCCCCCCCCCCCCCCCCACCCCCCCCCCCCCCCCCACGCAAATCCCCACCTCTTAGGTGGGGTAGCCCGGGGGAGGGGGAGGGGTGGGGGAAACAATTGATAGGTGCATTACATCCGGAACTGGACCCGACAGAAGCTTTATTAAAAAAATTGTGCATGGGGTGAATTTCCGGAAATTTCGGATGACTTCGGCTGCACTCGGAATTTGTCGGATGTCGTTGCGTTCAACTGGTAAAGGGTTTCGTTTTTCCTTTTTCTGTTACCCTTTTTCCTTTTTTGTTTCAGTACAGATATTTTGTCATAATTTTTAGTTCGCTACGTTTTTGTTACAAAAGAAAAGGAAATAAATAATACAATTTTCTATTATTTGTTTTAGTCAAATAAAATGAACCAAATACAAGTGTACGTGCTATTTTTATTTACAAATTTCAACTGAACAAACGGAAAGCGATTTGTTCTTTGTTGATACACATTTAAAAAAGGAATACCGTAACTTGATACGTTTCCCTGTTTTCTTAATACAAATTTCAAAACGGTAAACGGTAATGGGTTTGTTTTTCCTTTTTCTATATATGGATTCTAAAACGGCAAACGGTAAAGGGTTTGTTTATCCTCTTTCTTTATAAAGATTCCAAAAACGGTAAAACGGTAAAGGGTTTGTTTTTCCTTTTTTGCTTTTACGAATTCAAAAAAGGTACTTAGTAAAGGATTTGTTTTTCCTTTTTCTTTATACAGATCGAAAAACGGTAACTGGTAAAGGGTTTGTTTTTCCTTTTTGGCTTTACGGATTAAAAAAGGGTACTTAGTAAAGGATTTGTTTTTTGTTTTTCCTTTTTTAAGATTGAAAAACGGTAACTGGTAAAGGTTTTGTTTTTCCTTTTTCCTTTTTAAAGATTGAAAAACGGTAAACGGTAAAGGGTTAGTTTTTCCTTTTTCTTTATAAAGATTACAAATCGGTAAACGGTAAAGGGTTAGTTTTTCCTTTTTCTTTATACTATTTTAAAACGGTAATTGATTGGACGGTATGTACACGGATCGAGGACCCTATTTGGCTTGTTCTTCGCTGGCAATTTTAAGCAACACCGTCTTATTCTCCAAAGGCAGCCATATCTGAAATTATATACCTCATGCGTAGATTCCTGTCATCTGATTGGTTAAAAGTGGGGGCATTGAATCGGCTAGACCCGGCGCGTATATGCCCACCGGGCAATAGTCTTTGCCATTGCCCGGGCATAGTCATTTAGCGGGTTCCGGACGCGCGCATTACATGTGTTAGCATAGCTGTGCACCAACTATGCAGCTGGGCGCTTCACGTAAACATTCATCAGGACGGTAATGGCGGAATCTCGACGTCTGTCGTAGATGATGAAGTCCTTAAGAAAGTAAGAGAAGTGGCCTACAGTGAAAACTGTGTCAGGTGAAATGTGCTACTAAAGTGCCAGGTGATTATGCTACAAATGTTTGCTGTAAATATACAACTTTTCCGCCGTAGACCAGCTTCCGAAATAGAAACTCGAAGGACCACTGTCATGACTGTATAATGTATCGTTACTTTTAACCAACCAGATGACAAAAATCTACACATTCGGTATATAAAACAAATATTGACTGCTGTTTATTCGGGTCATGGTTAATATTATAGGCCCTCGGTGATCTCGAAGCCATGACTATGCCCCTCGGCTTCCGCCTCAGGGCACAGTCATGGCTTCAAGATCACCTTGGGCCTATAATTTTAACCATGCCCCTCATTGCAGTCAATATTTGTATACTATACCCGCCGTGCAAAGCAACGAATGGCATCTTTTCATGCTCAATTTCACCTCATACACGGTGTCACAAAAAATTTCAGCCTAAACCAGGCAACCTCAGAACCTGGGTTTCCACGAATCCTGAGAAGGAATCCTTTCACATAAAAAATGTCCTTTATTTAAAGAAAATCAGGGTGGAATTGAGTAAGATCGGTAACTTATCCCAGACTGGGTGGCCAGTCAAAGACTAGGGTGTGATTTATGCTGCACAAACAAACATAACGTCTGATTGCCTCGATTGATTTTGAAGTACACAATGTAATGACTATTTTTCATGTATGAAGATTCCCTATCAGGATCTGGGAAACGTAGATTCCGAGGTTGCCTCGTTTGATTTTTGGGACATGCCGTAGTTTTGCCCTCTTCCTGAAATTCATAATCATACTTCCTCCAACAATTATCTTGGATATGTGCACATCCAGGCTTGTTTACTCTTAAGCGGGCCTCCCACTGTGCGATTTTTGCCACGAATTTCCAACGATTAGGTACGATTTGGTACGATTACCAGAGCACGTCTATAGACTCCATACACAATCGTACCTAATCGTTGGAAATTCGTGGCAAAAATCGCACAGTGGGAGGCCCGCTTTATTCTCGTATACAATTCGAGAAAAGGGCAAGGAGAGAAGTGGCCGCGGAATAAGCTTTTTGCCTTTTTCGCATAGATAATGTCTGGGGGTACTGACATAGCTATTTCCTTTCATATGCATACTTAGTATCCACTTGTTGCTACGTGGTGCACGCGGCAGGTGTGAAGTACAAAACGAATACCGTGTTCATCTGGGAATGGCATAAATCAACCAGACTGCCGATTGCTAGGCAACTGCGTGCACCGCGTAGCAACAATAGCATAGTATGTGTCTTTCTAAACTACAACTCCATTTGAAAGCGAATAATTCGGGGCACCAGTCTTTATGCAAATATTACACACAGACGGTAATTCTGAAATTGCAAGCTCACAATTAATTAGGTCGTGTCGGATTCCAAAATCCTCTCTTCCCATGTACAAAATATTAAACGAGCTTGCGCATGCATCTGACTTCTATTGTGGTGCACTCTGAAACCGACTAGGCAAACACGTATAGTCCTACCTCGGAAAGAATCAACAACACATACGTGCTTTCCTGGGCATTTCTAACCAACAGCTGATGGACTCAAATTGATATGGAACGCATTTATTTTAGCCGAAGCGGGGCTATCACAGTTCAACTTGCGTGATAAATGGGTCTACTACATGTATATAGTTCAGTAACATCTCGTGGCACTCCCTTGCTTCCTTCCCAGGGATGTGGAGTGATAAGACGTTGTGAGCAGAGTAGCAAGTAAAGTTGATTGTCAATTCTTGAGGGGATGTTGGTTTGTTTGATTGGAAGTGAGGAAAGAGTGCCACGATTGCCTGCCTATTTGGATATATCTATATAGCTTCTCACAGTGTTTCCACACCAGGCCACATACTGAGCAGTATAGTGGGTGTGAGGATGGACGTTTGTGACACTCTAATCACATTTTTTGTTCAGTGCATGGGCAAATGGGGAAATACGAGTTCACAATCGAAGCCCAAAATTAACCAATACACGTGCTCTTGTACAATAACATAAGTAGATTACCTTAGGGTGCACCGCACTGAATGGGTCATTTCACGAAAACAGGACACAGTGTCCCGGCTACGTTGTGACACTTCTGTAGTTGACTGATCATAAATACCGGGCTTCAGCAAATAAACGGTACATGGCCACCTGAATAGAACAACACATTTACCTGTACTGAGATTTCGGTATGCATGGTTAGCGATTACAACAATTAACCACACCTCAAAATCTTTGCCTTCCGCTGCCCGTTTTTTACCAAGGTGTAAAGGCGTTGCTGTTAGTGTAAACAACAAAACTACAATTTGGATATTTGTGTAAACGCCACAACTACGTACATACCGATGACGCAAAATTTAGTTAAAAGTCGTCGTTTTGCCTATCCGTGCGTAACCTAAACCTCTATTATACCCAGTGTACCCTTTTATAATTTTATTGGAATATTTATTTAATATTTAGCTCATAATGTACTTTGAATCTATAGAGTACATGTTCTATTAGGAGGATAAAACCAACAGATACCTTTCTCGAAACTTGGCAAAAAGACTTTATTTTTAGTTGCCAGTTGCCTCCCTTACGCCGTTATACAATTCTCTCGAATAACATATTTTTCTATAAAGATTTGAGGGCGAAATGACTGGCTTAATGCAGAAATTGACCATCCTTGTGATGCGGAGGTTATCTTCTTTCAATTGTAAATATTGACAAAAAAATACGCTCTGCACGGTATGATACATTTTCAAAAATCCACGCAGGGTTAGTTTTATTTCAAGTGGAAATTAGTGGATAAAAATGATGGACGACCCCCAAATAACTTAACAGAATTTGAAAGAGAAGAAGTCAAAGAGTATTTTGGTCTTTATCTCGAGACACTGTAAGACGTATAAGTATTTTAAAATGATTTTTGAAGAATTGGAATATAGCATTGATTCCTATGGGGAACGCCAGCGAAAAACGCAAATTAGTGAAAGCGCCCTCAGTGGTTCGTGCACAAAACGTTCTTTGTGAACGGGGGCTATGGTAAAGATTGTGTACGTACGTACATTAGCCTACATACCTTATGTGGACTGGCAAACAAAGGGTGTCTACACTTGGCAGGAGAAACGGACGTTATGTGGACTAGCACACGTCCACAGTCAGGTTGTCCAAGCTAAATAGGGTAAGGGTGGGGAGGGTTAGGATAAGAGAACTGTTTTGATTTTGGTAAAAAAAGTTGTTTTCATTTTGAAAATAAATGACATTTTAAAACATTTTTCTTAACTACATGAGAACAAAGCAATGTCCACAGTTGGTGTGGAACGTAGGGAATAATGTGTGTGCAGATGTGTGTTTCAGGTGACACAAAAAAAAGCCTTTTGAGTGTAACCCTTGTACTTTTGCACCGGATGTCCACGACCGCATGACTGTATCCGCATTATCTGACTTAATTAATATCCACACTAGCTGAATCAAATAGCAACAGTGGCCATTAGCATTTTGGGCGGACACAATAGGAGGGTGCGCTTTGATTTGGCTACGAATTCCATGTAAATGCAAAATAAACGCAATTTCACTTTGCACATATTTTATTTTTAATTCCGTGTGTGTAAATGATGATTTTTTGAAAGAAATACACCCTTACAAATATTCATAACCAAATAAAATTGTAACCTCTCCCTTTTGTTACGCCACATTTAAGAATGCTAATTGCGTTTTCGCGTAACAATCTGTATTTACCAACCCAACCGAGGAAAAATAGGTCACGCAGAAAGACTAAGACAACCGCAAAAGTACAAGAAAAATAAGCATCTGCCAACCCGCACTGGAAGTAATCAGTCAAAGCATTAAATGAGATTGGAAGAGTATCATGCAATGGAGGACTCCCAACCCCCACCTCGGCGGATACGCACTATTCTTGGTCTTTGTACTGTCTTTTTGCCGCTAGTTTACCTGATATGAAACCGCGAGAGAAGCGCAATGGAGCCTGAAATTTCATCTGGAAATTGCAAATTCGCCGTGTGTTCAGTGAGGATACACCATTCCTCAGGCGAATGTCAAGGCGCCGTATAGTCGCTTCTATGCAAGTATACCAACGCGTGGCGTAATTAGAGTCTAGTTTTTTAGCCACTCATCTAATAAATTATGTTCCACCTTTGTCTTTTTAACGGGGCGTTCTACTGTGAAGCTGCAGTACTATATTTCACCATCTCCATTTACTTGTCAAAGTAGTCCGCCGTCCTATCGCAGTACAGTATTGAGCAAGATCGATTCACGACTGGTCAAATGTCATTCTGGCAACACACATGCGCACTAAACGCTCAAGTGCGAATGCCTTTGGTTAGTCAACCAGTTCTACGCAAAACGCTGCGCCAACTCAATGCCTATAATGAGTACCTGGGCTGCTTTCGAGCGCGGCACCAGGTGCTCCATGGTGCTCCATGGTGCTTGCCCGAAAGCGTGTGTAAGCATGTGTGTGACGTAACGTTTCCACCACATGGGAGCACCAGGGACGAGCGCTCGAAAGCAGCCCAGTGATCATTGCGACCATGCCCTGTGGGCTGGTTCCAAACAGACACGGCTAACCATCGTTGAGTAGACTCTGTTCGTCAATCGCGCTTTGCTGCAAACGTAAGGCTTTAGTTTAATCCTGCGCTGCACTATTGTAATTTTTGGACAGCTATTACTCTTAAGTTTTCGCCATTTACTCACACATGCAATATCTCCTTTCAGACAGAAAAAGAAAAGATGCGAGTGCACCTTTTAAGCCTTGGTGAAAGCTTGTCCAAGATGTTAAAAGGCAACCCCAGACTGTCTGGTAGGCTCCGTATCTTTGTGTACAAAACACTGTCTGTTATAGGCCCCTTGTGCTTGCATACAAAACAAAATCATTTCAAGGGCTTTTTACCGCAGGGAATAAATCGCCATGTCATTGTTCAATCACCATGTACAAGTAACTGTGCAAACTTTGAATAAAAATATTAAATAATACTGAAATATTTTGAGGTCAGTAACCTCCAGGCCAACTGAAGTTAGATCAAAATTGCCTTCACGTCTCAAATTGGTCCTCAAGGCATGTAGGCCTACGCCTTGCTCTGAAAGTTTTATGCTTTAGTCATAAAGTCCACAGTTATAAAGCACACCTATATCTATAGAGTCCAAGCGCCAATCTGCAAAACAGACGACTTACACGAAGCGTATTTAGATACAGACGAAAGCAGCCTATCCAGCAGTTCTTCCAGAAAATGGATTTTATTCTAACCTAACAATCATATAAAATACCTCCCCAAAATACTATATATGGGAAGAAAACAGGAAATTTGCAATCTCTAATTATAGGATGTGAGCAAAAGGGTTGGTGTAATCACTGCACTGGTTCAAGGAACGGATAAATTAGTTTACAAAACGTCGGTGGTTTTTTTACGATATCCCTGAAAATATAGAGACTGAGAGCGCAAAATTTCAGAATGGTAATCTGGACGCGCTCCTAAAGGGGTTTTTTCAAATCTTTAGAATCATGGATACGGTTTGAAAAATAAACTTCCATGTGCCACTTTTATAACAAACCGTTGCTATGCTGGTGATAATCCTGGACAATTAAAGGGCCATTACATGCTAAACAACTTTAAGCCTAGTTTTCAGCATATGATGGATTACTTGTTCAGCAAGGCATTAATATTGTTCGTTTTGATGTAAAATCAATAAAAGGTAGATTTTTTTCAACTTTGAAGATTTCATTGCAGTAAATCACAGAAAGAGGGCGTTGTTCGCAGTGCTTCACTTCAGGAAAACACAAGGGAAAAGTAAAGAAAAAACATAAGACTTCAAGTTGGAGTTATGGCAAATTGCTGCAGTTCCCACCCCAGTTGTCATGGCATACAACGGGAAACATGTAAAACAAAACTCAAACAGCCATGGATTATAACGTTTCAGCAAGTTGACAGCCTTGGTCATGAATATGCCTATTCACATTAGCATGAAAGCAAAAAACCTGTGTTTTAACCCCCAAAACAAGCTCCAAATAGGATTTTTATCCCTGTAACCGAGTATAGAGTAGTTTCATAGCATATATTTAATTGATAACAATCCCTAATCATGCCCTTTAAGCAACATTTTGCGAATGTTTCCTCTTTCTTTGAGGTCTTATACCCTGCACGATATGTGGCAAAGGGACTCCCCCTAACGCCCCTATACATCAACACACTCTTCCCTTTTGTTAACGCACCAACCCTATACCCTGCACGATATGTGGCAAAGGGACTCCCCCCTAACGCCCCTATACCTCAACACACTCTTCCCTTATGTTAACGCACCAACCCTATACCCTGCACGATATGTGGCAAAGGGACTCCCCCCTAACGCCCCTATACCTCAACACACTCTTCCCTTATGTTAACGCACCAACCCTATACCCTGCACGATATGTGGCAAAGGGACTCCCCCTAACGCCCCTATACCTCAACACACTCTTCCCTTTTGTTAACGCACCAACCCTATACCCTGCACGATATGTGGCAAAGGGACTCTCCCCCTAACGCCCCTATACCTCAACACACTCTTCCCTTTTGTTAACGCACCAACCCTATACCCTGCACGATATGTGGCAAAGGGACTCTCCCCCTAACGCCCCTATACCTCAACACACTCTTCCCTTTTGTTAACGCACCAACCCTATACCCTGCACGATATGTGGCAAAGGGACTCCCCCTAACGCCCCTATACCTCAACACACTCTTCCCTTTTGTTAACGCACCAACCCTATACCCTGCACGATATGTGGCAAAGGGACTCCCCCTAACCCCCCTATACCTCAACACACTCTTCCCTTTTGTTAACGCACCAACCCTATACCCTGCACGATATGTGGCAAAGGGACTCCCCCCTAACGCCCCTATACCTCAACACACTCTTCCCTTATGTTAACGCACCAACCCTATACCCTGCACGATATGTGGCAAAGGGACTCCCCCTAACGCCCCTATACCTCAACACACTCTTCCCTTTTGTTAACGCACCAACCTCCCTTAAAACTGAAAGGAATTCCTTGGAAATTCCCTGGATGTTTGGGACACAATGGGGGAACAATGGTAGGGGGTGGGGTGAAGGGGGTGGGGGTGGTGGGTGGATACCCTCTGCCACATATCGTGCTGCATATGTAAGGGTCTCATTAGTTTCAAATTGCTCTCAATGTGTTAACGAGTGCATTAACTTCCAGTAGAATGTCCGGAACCCATTAACGTTAGAGTACAATTAAATATTTCGAGTGCGCGTTCTATTCTGGCTCTTTCATGGTGAGTGTTATAAAAGGCCATAAAAGTGAACAATTTCCTTTCTATAAATATGCTCGTCAGTCATATTCAATTATCGCTTGTCCACCGCTAGCATTGTTCGTGAAATTGCACCGTAAATAGCAACGTGTATTGTGCACGAAACGAGTTTGGTGCAATAAATAAATTCTGTCTTGGGCCCCGAGTGTAAATGTTCGAGGTTTATGATGCTGTAAAATCATGGAGGAAAATCTGTTTCCATTCTTCCATGGTAAGACTAAGTATACCTGCCGTGGAATTGATTTCAATGGAGTGAGATATTTCGTCTCTTCCAGTATCTATATATCATTATATGCGAAGCAAACATACATTTCACAGTATCCGGCACCAAATTATGGCAAGGAGTTGTCCATAGTTGGCCCAAGTATAATTATAATACGACCTTTGCGTGACAGTCCAAACTTCAGTTACAGTGTGTACTTTTATCTCAGATCGTTTTAATACGAGATGTGTAAATTAATTAAGAGTGTCCGGTCCTATATAGCGTACGGCAAGTGTTTGCGTTCGTCAATTGAGTTACCAAGCGAATTGTAACTGCCTTTCACGACGAGTCTGACATTGAGTTCCATATAGGCAGAAACATTGATATAGATATATAGGGATATTCTCTATCGGTTTAAAGGAGTCTGTGATGTGAAAGCAAAAAGGTCGGTGTAATTATTACATGTACTGCTTTATGTATAACCGGCTAAATTAGTTTACTAAATTTTTGATGGATTTTTGTATGATATCCTTGAGGGTGCGAAATTTCAGAATAGTAATGAGAAAAAATACGACACACGATATGGTATCAAAATCTCAACACCCATGGGGGAAAAGGAGAGTCAACATGTGTTCTGGACACGCTATAACTAACCAATGTACTAAATGAAATGAAATTGACTAAAAGAAACGCAAATCATACGCTGATCGAAAGATTAAGGAGGCCGATATATATAGCTAATTTTATTGGTCAGTAACGTTCACTGTATTCAACAAACTTTCCTCCTGATCAATAATTAATATTTAAAGAACACTGCGTTTGTGTTTGGAAGGGTATAGGGCTACATCCAAACAATTTCCTTAACTCTTAAAATGCATGAAGGATTTAGTTTCTGATGCATGTTTTGGATGTTATCGGGAAATTCTCTTTTTGTTGTCATTGAAACATGACATGCGATATGCTGGTTGTGTTAAGAATGACAACATAAGCAGATTGTAAATGTTGTGCTCAGTCACGGACGTAACGTGTGATTATATCACACAGAAATACGCACCACGACATGTCCAATTATTGCGTCAGCAATGGTACCATAGCAACGAAAGTATACTTGCGAGGGCAACCATTATCTTTACTTCTGAAATTACCGAACCTCAAAGAAAAATTACAATGAATTTCTTAATAATTGTGTCCAGCAGCGCGAGTGCAACTTTATCAAGCAGAAAATTATTGAGAAATTGTGTAAAAAACACACTGTGTTCTCAACAAAAATATAATATTGCCATTTTTATTAATTTTGCGTGCAGTGCCGTTAATTCATTTTGGTAGGCGACGAATGTGTGAAGGTTTAAAATCGAGGAGTACTTGGTCGCTGAATATTTGTCAAAAAATACAATTGTTTTCTTAAGGGACAATTGGTGATTTTTGCAACAGCGCAGCGACGCGATGGAATACAATTAGTGGCGATGGAATACAATGATATCGAATGGCAAGTAGCAGGAACAAAAATAAAAGAAACACAGATATAACAATCCAGAGCCAGAATTATTTCCAGGGTTGCAGCTGTGAGAATATGTGCTAATTAGCTTTTGCGTATTTCACATGAATAACGTCTAGTGTACTGACGTACTCTCTTTCCCATGCACACTTAGTATCCATTTGACCAGACTAAATGTCTGTTGCTACGTAATGCACGCGGCAGGTTTGAAGTACATATTTACCACCGTGTTCACCGTAGGAGGGAATGGCATAAAGCAACTAGAATGTTGATTGCTAGGCAATGGTGTGCACCACGTAGCAACAACAGCGTGGTGTGGGTCTTTCTAAACTGCACCTTCATTTGAATGTAAGGAATTCGGAGCGCCAACCACAGTGGAAAGGTTACACGCAAAAGGCTACTCTCATTTCAGAAATAACGTGTAGATGTACATGTAGCAAATTTGGCTACGCCTATGGAAGTTGATACAGATTCATGCATGGCCCATATGGGTCTACGGCGCTCTGTGAGTGTCATTCCATTTGTTTAGATAACTTGGTGAGATAAAATATTTCGGTGACTTCCTAAATTCTCTCACCAAGTCCACTTATTAAATTCCGGAGGTCGATTTGGCAACAAATTATCTTGCTAAGTCGACTCAGTGGATTTATGAAGTCGACTTGGCATTACACGACTCGTTCGTGTATTGTTCCGAACACATAGGAACTTTTGAAATTCGCTTCAAATTTGCACGAAGTGATTGCTGATCACTGCTATCATTCTAAAACTAAAAGTCCAGCATTACAAAATCTCCAACAAAATACTGTTCTTTTAGCTGTGAATTGCCACTTAAAATTTTAGGTTTGAAAAACAAAGATCTATTTTGAAAAAAAAAACAGAATAGATTGTGGTGGCCTGTTGGCTAGTGCGGCAGTGGCCAGATTCAATGCTCTCTTACAATCAAATATAAAGAACCACACCTTAAAGCCCAAATACATCATTTGCAGTGACCCAAAATTTTACTTCATGAGTCGCCAAGAAAAAATCCGACTAAAATGTCGATAGCAATGGTGACAAAACTAGGTGATTTCCCCCGTTTAAAATAGTACCTTTGTGGGAGAAATTGCCAACATGCATGGATTTTTAAATTTTTCAAAAATACTGCATCTACGTGGCTGAAATTTCTACAAGGCAGTTTATCAACATTATTCTTTAGTCATGCAATGCTGTTCCTGGATTTCGTAAACCAAGTTTCATCTGCAAATGATATAGCCTTTTAAGGTAGTCTACATGATTTCACCCCCCTGTGTGATTGAAGATATGCATGATTAAAACCAACCTGAGTAAAAGGCAGCTCCGTACTTCATCTAACTTTTGAGAAAACAATAAAAAACAGTGTCATTCTCCCGAAAGCTTTACAGTCACTTCGCCCTGAACCACGGCCTGCGCACGAAGTGGTCTTTGGGCGAAGTGGCATTTGGGCGAAGTGGCATTTGGGCGAAGTGGCTTTTGGGCGAAGTGGCTTTTGGGCGAAGTGGTTCAGTGCGAAGTGGTTCAGGGCGAAGTGGTTTTGGGGCATAGTGACCGACATCGTTTGAGACGAAAATTAATTGTTTCACTCATTTCTCAAAGACTATAGCACTTCAGACAAAACCATCTCAGGGGAGGTTTTCTTCCGTCATCATGTTTATATTGTGTAAGTTATGATTTTCGAGATACCAATCTTGTGTTCTACCTTTAATTTATAAATGCATCAGATGAGAGAAATTTCTTTGCATTTAACGCGAAATGCGCTGCAAACAAAAGCCGCTGAGAGCACCGACTAAAAAGGTTTTATTGTATATGGCTAGTCCGATCTTGGTCTTGGACTCGGACTTTTGGTCCCGCGGTCGTAAGACTGTTTTGTCTTGACTACAATTTTCATTTTCTATTGAACACGATCCCGCATTCCTATTTCCAAAGGTTTCATATTTTATATCCAGTCTTTGAAACATCGATACAATTAACTCACAGTACGATCCTTCAGTGCGATTTAGGGGGGGGGGAAACAGGTAAACCGAAAGCGCTTTTAGCAAAGAAAACACACGGACATAGGCTAAAGCACGTTTTTATGATAGTAACTTTCCATCAATTTAATTCCTTTCGAAACATCTTAAAGATTTGTCTTTGCTATACAGTTGGTTCATACGCACATAATACAGAATTTATAAACTCGCTGTAACTATATACGTTTGCAAATATTTAGTAGATATACAATAAAACTATATACAGCGTTAATTTAGAACGCGTTTCTTTTAATCAGCCGTATCTATACAAAGTTAAAACAACAATATAAAATGCCCTCATCTCCCAAAATGTTACTGTTTTTTTCTTGTCCGTAAAAATGTTATATTTTATTGAACTTTATTCCATCCTGACGTTGTTTTTATTCCTTGCACGGAAACATTCCGTGGCTCAAAGTTTCACTGTCCACAGTGTGTTTTCTTGTGTGTTTGTGCGTGGTGCGATGAGAAGCGAAATTGACAAATTTTGCGGCGAGTATTCGCACCAGTTGAAACTAATTCAACTTTTTGCGAATTCGCCGCGAGAAAATTAGTGACGTCAATTCACTTCGCTTCTGCAATTCGCGCGAAGTATGAATCGACTTTAAAGGCCCATTGTATCATTTTCAATTACCCAAAATGTCCGTTAGTTGACAGGAAACAAAATTACTAAAATTGTTGATAGCAATGGTAACAAACACCACATGAATTTATTTTGTTTTACCTTTCCCTTTTTTATTAATTGCATGGATTTTTGAGGTTTTCTGAATCACTGATGCATCAATGCAGCTAACATTATGCCGGATAGTTTACTGACATTCTTCGTTTCATATGTTATGTCCTTATTTGAAGGATTATTTAAAAAAACAAAGGTCTTTATCGCGAGATGTTGGTCACGTAATTATCAACACTGTATATATACCCATAGGCGTGCTCGGGTGAGACGCGAACCTACGACCTCCTGTAAAGAAGGCAGACATCTTAACCACTCGACCACCGAGCTAGCCGGTGTTGAATGGCCGGTTCGAATCATTTCGCAACGGGGATCGCAATTAATCAGAAATTGATTTAGCTTGCGTCGGGGAGACTGAATGTTAATTGGGGTTTGTCTGCCTGGGGTTTGTTGGAGTCCCACCCGAGCACGCCTATGAAGTTTTTCATAGTGTCTCAGGAAAGCACCGAGTATACAGTGTTAAATTACGTCGGGTAAGGGCAAAACAAATCCCAATTAAGATTCAGTCTCCCCGACGCAAGCTAAATCAATTTATGATGTTGGAACGCGTTACACGTGTGCCAAATGCTAAAATCTATATGAAACGCTAAAGTGCAACATATTTGCGCAGCAAGTGGACAAATCCACAAATAGTCCATGGGCCAATACCCCTAAAAATGGATGTCGGTACCATTTTGGGGGACAAAGGCTCATCATATTTTTTTGAAAGATGACCACCTTGGGCACATATTTTGGTATGATGGACATTCTCAAGTGGTAGTTTTATACCATTTTAGTGAAAAAACATGGTTTTTGGGACAAAATCACGTTTTTAAATATTTTCCTTATAAAAAGAGTTTGCAGGCTTAAATGAAAAATCTAACAACTAGATATTGTGAGCAGTGAAATCGTTGATTTTTTTAAATGGTTCGTTTCATCTTTTTTTCAATGGTTGCCATGGCAACAGCCGTTTTGGGGCAAAAAACACCATTTTTGGTATTAAAACTTTAAAAATTCATATTACAGGATTCATATGGAATATTGGGCTACTTCCAAAGGCAAACTCATTGTGAGATACCCAGGCAGTTTTTAGGTACCTTAGAGTACAGTACATGTAGGCATAAAGGTACATTTTGGGCGAAAAACAACATTTTAGAATTGCTGTTTTGGGGTAAAATCGCGTTTTTTGAGATTTTCCTTATAAAAAGAGTTTGCAGGCTCAAATGAAAAATCAAAAAAATGGTAATTGTGAGCAGTGGAAGCGTTGATTTTTTTAAATAGTTCGTTTCATCTTTTTTTTAATGGTTGCCATGGCAACAGCCGTTTTGGGGCAAAAAACGCCATTTTTGGTATTAAAACTTTAAAAATTCATATTACAGGATTCATATGGAATATTGGGCTACTTCCAACGGCAAACTCATTATGAGATACCCAGGCACGTTTTAGGTACCTTAGGGTACAGTACATGTAGGCGGAATGGTACGTTTTGGGCCAAAAACAACATTTTAGAATTGCTGTTTTGGGGTAAAATCACGTTTTTTGAGATTTTCTTTATTAAAAGAGTTTTCAGGCTTAAATGAAAAATCTTAAAAAATGGATACTGTAAGCAGTGGGGCGTTGATTTTTTCTAGGTGGTTTGTTTAAACTTTTTCTCGATGGTTGCCATGGCAACAGCCGTTTTGTGGCAAAAAACACAATGTTTGGTAATAAAACTTTAATAATTTATATCACAGGATTCTTATGGAATATTTGGGTACTTCCAACGTCAAACCCATTATGGGATACCAATGCAGTTTTTCGGTACAGTACATGTAGGCGGAATTGTACATTTTGAGACAAAAACATCATGGCCGTTGAGGAATATACCAATCCAGGAGCGTTTAAGCCCCGCCCCAAATATTTCCACCAATTAATCATTCTGAAGGACAATGGTAATCTACTTGGTTTATCTAATGATTATGCGCACTTTGATGTTGCTAGCCGCGTTTCTACGTGGGCGGGGCTTACTGGATCGGTCTATGGCCGAGGAGAACGGTTGCTTGAACTGAAGACCGCAAAGGATTTCAAAGGATTCTGGGTAAGTGACCTGCCCGCATATGATGTGTGTGCCCTTGAGCAAGGCACTTTTCTGTTAATATCATCTGAGGTGAAAAAAAAAGAGTACATGTAAGCCTGTGAAGGAGATGTTTGATAATTAACTGTTGTGTGTATAACATGCAACAGGGAGCTGAGCTAGGTTTTCGGATTGATTTAAAGTGATTGAAATGACCAGTATAGTAGTAATAATCCAGTGCGCAAGCTACCGTCAGACCGCCGTCGGCTGGGAGGCGGCTGATCGGCATCGACATGCTGACCAAAAAACCACCTGCGGTATCTGAAGTGGCAGCGTTTTACCGCTGCCAAGCCACAGACCACTAGCAGTAGTCAGCGGCCACCAGTGGTCTGCCACAAATAAACTGCCAGCGGACAACTAGCGGTGGCCAGCAGCAAACCACCAGTTATATGTCGCACCTAAACCGCCAGCAGACACCTAGCGGCAGCGTCAAACCACGAGTGGTCTGCCGCTCCTGAAGTACCAGTGGACCACTAGCGGTAGCCAGCGGCAAACCACCAGTGGTCTGTCGCTCTAAACCGCCAGCAGACACCTAGCGGCAGCGTCAAAGCATGAGTGGTCTGGCGGTCCTAAACTACCAGTGGACCACTAGTGGTAGCCAGCGGCAAACCACCAGTGGTCTGTCGCTCTAAACCGCCAGCGGACACCTAGCGGCAGCGTCAAAGCATGAGTGGTCTGGCGCTCCTAAACTACCAGTGGACCACTAGTGGTAGCCAGCGGCAAACCACCAGTGGTCTGTCGCTCTAAACCGCCAGCGGACACCTAGCGGCAGCGTCAAAGCATGAGTGGTCTGCCGCTCCTAAACTACCAGTGGACCACTAGCGGTAGCCAGCGGCAAACCACCAGTGGTCTGTCGCTCTAAACCGCCAGCGGACACCTAGCGGCAGCGTCAAAGCATGAGTGGTCTGCCGCTCCTAAACTACCAGTGGACCACTAGCGGTAGCCAGTGGCAAACCACCAGTGGTCTGCCACTCTAAAACTGCTAGCGGACCACTAGCGGTACTTTCGGTAGCCAGTGGCAAACCACCAGTGGTCTGTCGCTCTAAACCGCCAGCGGACCACTAGCGGTAGCCAGCGTCACACCACCATTGGTCAGCCATTCTAAAACTGCCAGCAAACCACTAGCGGTAGCCAGTGGTAAACCACCAGTGGTCTGCCACTCTAAAACCTCCAGCAAACCACGAGCGGTATCCAGCAGCAAACCACAAGTGGTCTTCCGCGACAAAACCGCCAGCAAACCACTGGCCAGCCATTCTAAAACCACCACCGGACCACCATAAAAGCAGCCGGTGGCATACCAACAGTTGCCTGCCACTCACACTGCCTGTCACTCACAGTAGTGGTTGACAGGGGTATGCCTCGCCATTATGATGACCTGTCACTCCTAATATAAACTGTCATCAGCGGTTCACTGTCACTAAATATACAGGGTGTCCAAAAGAAAGCGTCCAGGTCAAACCTGGCAACCTCAGAATCTGTTTCCCCGGATCCTGATAGGGAATTTCTTACATAACAAAATAGTCTTTATCGCATCTTTATCACATAAAAATCAGTCAAGTGAATCATGAGGTCAGCCCTCAACTTGGAGTCACTATTTCTCGTTGTCAAACAATCAGATACCTGGTACATGGACTTGTCTGCGTATCTCAGAGTGGGGTTGCAGTTGGAAAGACTCTACCGCGGTAGTATTCTATATGAATCCTTGGATGTGGAGTTTTAAATTACCAACAATTGTGGTTTTGCCCCGAAATGGCTATTGTGATGTTTAACCATTAAGACAAAGATTAATATGCCTTAAAAAAAAAAAAAACGCTTCTGCTTGTCGCGATATGTTTGTGTTGGTGCACACATACCATTTTTAGCAGAAAATAATAATAAAATAACACGTGAATTTACCCCAAAACGACGAATCTCAAATGACGTTTTTGTCCAAAAATGTACCATTCCGCCTGGTAGCGCCTAAATATGGTACCTAAAAACTGCCTGGGTATCTCAGAATGGGTTTGCCGTTGGAAGTAACCCATATCCATATGAATCTTGTAATTTGAATTTACCAACATTTGTGGTGTTTGCCCCAAAACGGCTGTTGCCATGGCAACCATTGAGAAAAAGATGAAACAAACCATTTAAACAATTTAACGATTCCACTGCTTACAATTACCATTTTTTTGATTTTTCATTTAAGCCTGCAAACTCTTTTTATAAGGAAAATATTAAAAAACGTGATTTTGTCCCAAAACAGCAATTCTAAAATGTTGTTTTTGGCCCAAAATGTACCTTTATGCCTACATGTACTGTACTCTAAGGTACCTAAAAACTGCCTGGGTATCTCCCAATGAGTTTGCCTTTGGAAGTAGCCCAAATTCCATATGAATCCTGTAATATGAATTTTTAAAGTTTTAATAGCAAAAATGGTGTTTTTTGCCCCAAAACGGCTGTTGCCATGGCAACCATTGAAAAAAAGATGAAACGAACCATTTAAAAAAATCAACGCTTCCACTGCTCACAATTACCATTTTTTGATTTTTCATTTAAGTCTGCAAACTCTTTTTATAAGGAAAATCTCAAAAAACGTGATTTTACCCCAAAACAGCAATTCTAAAATGTTGTTTTTGGCCCAAAATGTACCTTTATGCCTACATGTACTGTACTCTAAGGTACCTAAAAACTGCCTGGGTATCTCACAATGAATTTGCCTTTGGAAGTAGCCCAATATTCCATATGAATCCTATAATATGAATTTTTTAAGTTTTAATACCAAAAATGGTGTTTTTTGCCCCAAAACGGCTGTTGCCATGGCAACCATTGAAAAAAATAAAACAAACCATTTAAAAAAATCAACGATTCCACTGCTCACAATATCCACTTGTTAGATTTTTCATTTAAGCCTGCAAACTCTTTTTATAAGGAAAATAGTAAAAAACGTGATTTTGTCCCAAAAACCATGTTTTTTCACCAAAATGGTATAAAACTACCACTTGAGAATGTCCATCATACAAAAAAATGTGCCCAAGGTGGTCATCTTTCAAAAAAATATGATGAGCCTTTGTCCCCCAATATGGTACCGACAAGTGTCTTGGCCCATGGACTAAAAGTTTTCAAAGATAGAAAAATAAAAAAGTTAAACATCGAGAGATTCATATCTGCGCAGTACTCAACAACGTTGCACTCTCGGTTCATGAAATTCCTCTCAAACGAAAAAAGGTTATCGCTAAAAATAACTAAATTTCCTCGCAAATACTTTGTTCAAAATGCCATTTAATATGTACAAAAAATAGATCTATACTACTTGAAATTTGGTAAGGATCACCTACTAATTTCGATATAATATATTTCTGAATACTGAAAAAGAATTATCCAACACACATAGCCATATCGGGGTTAAATGACTCTCTTTCCGGAGTCAATTGTAGGCTACTCCCAAGACAGAGTTTGACTCCTGTCCCAAAGTCATTTGACTCTTCTAAGGAGTCACTGTAAAATGAAATGTTGCGAAAAGTGCCCTAAATCTCTTCAAATATTTGTGATGCTTATCTCAAAGTCCACCTTCAGCTTAAAGGCCATTGTATAATTTGCAATGACCCAATTTTGTTTTTCATGAGTTGACAAGAAAACCTTACTCAAAGCGTTGATAGCAATGGTAACAAACACCACATGAATTTATTTCCGTCCAAAATGGTATTTGAATTCATGTTCGAAATTGACAACCGAAGGTTTTCTGAAGTATTGATGCATCTATGTAGCTACAATTTCTTCAGGCTAGTTTACCAACATTCTTCCTTAGATATGTTACACTCTCATTCCACGAATCTGTAAAATGTTTTATATTGCAAATGATACATAGGGCCTTTAAAGGTACACAGAAATGAAACAGGTGGATCAAACATGGTCGTATTGCTTGTTTAGCCAATTTGGCTAACAAAGAGGCTGTAACTATGGCTGGTATAGGGCATAGCGCTTTCAAGTATTGCCTTCTTTTGACTGGAAACGCTAACATGTAATATGGAGTGTCCGAATCATGGCTTAACGAGTCTGTCCAGGATGCTGAAATTATGATCGATGGATACTCGGTCTTGCGTCACGACAGGTCTCGACATGGTGGAGGAGTCTGCGTGTATATTAAAAACAACTTTGCATTCAACCAAAGACAGGATTTAATGAGAGACAATATGGAATCAATTTGGTTTGATCTTCTGCTGCCCAAGACGAAACCTATAACAATTGGTGTGTGTTATCGACCTCCTAAGGACAATCATTTTCTTGAACTGTTGGAAAGCACTCTGTTAAACATCGGCTTTGAGCGAGAAACAATCATCTTGGGCGACTTTAACATTAATTATCTTCAGCAAGATTGTAGTTTGTTCAAAGACTATAGAGACATTTTGGATTCATTGGATCTTAAGCAACTGATTAAGGATCCTACTCGTGTCACAGATACGTGTTCCACATTACTCGATCATATTGTTTGCAATCGCGAAGGTAGGATTTGTCAAGCAGGAACTATGAACTTGGGACTGAGTGATCACTGTCTCATTTATTGTACACGCAAAGTTATTAAAACTCTGAATGTTGATGGTCATAACACGATTAACATTAGATCTTTAAGGCATTATAGTGTAGAGGATTTTTTATTGAAATTGTCCTCTGCTGATTGGTCTCATGTGTATTGCAGTAGTGTTGACAATGCTTGGGACAATTTCAAAGGTACACTTTTGAATATTCTTGACACTGTGGCTCCAATTAAGGAGATTAGATTAAAGACCAGAACAGAACCATGGTTTCATCATGAAATTCTTGAAAACATTAGGGCCAGAGACCAACTCCTACATAAGTACATGAAAGACAGAAGTAACATTGCTCTCTATAAAGCATATTGTCAAATTAGGAATAAAATTCAAAGAGATGTTCGATCCGCAAAAGCAAATTATCTCGGTCGCAAGATCGATGAACACAGAAATAATTCTAAAAGACTTTGGCAACAGTTTAAATCACTTGGTTACAGCAGTAAGTCGAAAGGTCAAGCAAAAGTGGTTTTAGAAGTTGACGGTGAACTTTGTTTTGATTCGTATACAGAGTGGCGAACTATTTTAATAAGTTCTATACAACAGTTGCATCTGATCTGGTGGTTAAGCTGCCTTGTGCAAAAAATACTTACAACACTGAATCTGGAATTTTTAAGGAATATTATGAAAGTAAAGGTGTTATTCGTGATTCCTTTAAGCTTTCTGCTGTAACCACTGACTTTGTGTATAAGGAATTGCTCAAATTAAACGTGAATAAAAGTACAGGTTCAGATAATATACCGGTCAAATTTCTTAAAGATGGTGCTTACATATTAAGAGGTCCAGTTTCGTTTATCATTAATTTGTCAATTTCCAGTAATACTGTTCCTACTGAACTGAAGTTTGCTAGAGTTAGACCATTATTTAAGAAAAATAGTAGGACTGATGCTAGCAATTACAGACCGGTCAGCATATTAAGTACAATTTCCAAGCTTTTGGAAAGAGCTGTGTATAACCAACTGGACAAATATTTTACTGATAATAATCTGATTTATAATTTGCAATCGGGATTTAGAAGTTCTTATTCAACTGATTCTTGTCTGATTTATCTCACTGATTATATTCGATCTCAGATAGCCAAAGGTAATTATACAGGTATGGTGTTGCTGGATTTACAGAAGGCTTTTGACACTGTAGATCATGTGATTTTGTGTCAAAAATTACAAGCCATGGGTATTCATTCTGAATCTATTTGCTGGATTCAATCATACCTTTCTAACAGACAACAAGTAGTCAGTGTTAATCAGGTTGAATCGGAACCAATGACAATTACATGTGGTGTCCCACAGGGCAGTGTATTAGGGCCACTGCTTTTTCTTTGTTATGTAAATGATATGAAAATGAGTGTTCAGTGTGATTTGCTACTGTATGCTGATGACAGTGCCCTATTCGTTTCTGGTAAAGACCCGCAAATAATAGCCGACAGTTTGAGTAGGGAGCTGGAATCATACAGACAGTGGCTAATCGATAACAAGTTGTCTTTGCACCTTGGTAAAACTGAGTCCATCCTTTTTGGATCTAAAAGGAAAATAAGTAGTATTGATAGATTTGAAGTGTGTTGCAATGGAAAGATTATTACTCCTTCAAATTCCGTTAAATATTTGGGCATAACACTCGATCAGAGTCTAACTGGTGAGAACATTGCAAACTCTGTGATTAAAAAAGCCGGTGCTAGATTGCAATTTCTTTATAGACATGTCAACTGCTTAAATGAGAGATCCCGTAAAACACTTTGTACTGCTCTCATACAATGCCATTTTGATTATTGTTGTACATCCTGGTATTCAGCATTATCTGTAAAATTGAAAAAGAGGTTGCAAGTTACACAAAATAAAATTGTTCGGTTTATTTTGAATAAGGATTCAAGATCACATATTGGCCAAACAGAATTGAATAAGTTGGGTATGTTAAGTGTGAGTGATCGTGTTACACAACTTAAACTGAACCATGTTTATAAAATTGTTCATGTGATGGCACCAGACTACCTTTGTCAAAAATTTAGGAAGGTTTCTGATTTGCATAATTATTCTACATGGGGTAGTTTTATAAATTTTGTCGTTCCAAGAATGAAAGGGCAAGAGTGCAATGCATTTTTTTATACGGGAATTCATGAATGGAATTTACTTCCCAACAGTGTCAAATGTTCCAATAGCTTTTATCAATTTAAGAGGGCAGTAAAAGAACATCTTGCCTCTTGGTCAAATTTGTAATTTGCCTATCACCCATTTTTATTCATTTTTACCAGCTATGCCAGTTATTTATATGTATTTGTTATTGTCTATGTGTAAGGACCCCGGTGGAAATAAGCCGTTTTATTATCAGCTTTTTGGGTTATCCTTGGCTTGTTTTTATGTAGTAATTGTACTTTTGTTTTGTATATTTGTGTTTTTGTCTATTTTAGCCAAAATAAATAAATAAATACATGTATATGAACAATGTCGTCGATTTATTGAAATCGTATGACGTCAAATATGAGTCACTACGACTCTGAACGAGTCAAGTGACTCTCTAAAGAAATACTTCCACATTACGGCTTCCAAAATACAGATCAGCAATAAATGATCTTGACTCTTCAAGGAGTCGTCATGACTCTTGCAAGAGATCGTTTACTTTTTGACTCTTTGAAAGAGTCAGATGACCCTTAATAATGGGGTCATTTTCGACATTAGTTGCTGGACTCCTCCTGAAGAGTCGCTCTGACTCCGTTTTCCCTCGACTCTTTGAAGGAGTCAAATGACTCTGAAAATGGAGTTATTTTCGACATAGTTGCTGCAGACCTTAAAGAGTCGCTCTCACTCCGTTTTGGATATGTGTGAATATGTTAATGTTTTCTAATCCGTTTTCTTACATTCTCTTAAGTTTCTTAATTATTACTTTTTTAAAATTAGAAATATATTTCATCTTTATCAAAGTTTGAGTATGGTATATCTGTAATTTATGTTGCTTGAAATGTACCGAGCAACGTAAGAAACGAAAACAAATCTCCACTTTTTTGATAAAAAAAATCCCAGTCAAACTGAGAGTGGGAATTTTCAGCAAACAGATTGGAGCTTTATGCAGTCATGCATAATGAAGCTGCTTTTGAATATTTTGATGTCCACCTAATTACAAAAGAAATTTCAAATTTGTATTAAATTTAACGTTTGCGTTTCTTTCGTTGCTAGGTATATAAAATACAACATTTTTATTCAAGTGAAAACGAGATCTGTCGGTTTTTATTTGCTAGCATTGAGAAAAACCTAAGAAAAATTCTTCATGCAGGAAAAGACAATATACGTCATTCAATATAGGTACTAGTGTAAACAAAAAAACATGTCCTACTTTTGATCTTGAATAACTTGATCATTTTCAACAGAAAAAGTTATTTAAGATAATGTTTTGTTGACACGTAGTACATATACATGTACCTAAATATCTATACCGACCACATTACTGCAGCTTAGAATGAAAATAATTGCAAATACCACATTTCAACTTCAAGGAACACACAACATTGCTATACGTATCTCACATAATACCGGAGCTTCAAAGTGTTGCGAAATTTCCCTGTCGAATGTAACAAAATTAATGTTGTGTAATTATCCGTTGTAAGTTGCAGAATCGTGCAATTAACACCTAAGTTAAAAACACAGCCAACGTGCAAACACCCATTAAGCCTCATGTATATTGTATTTATATACAACGTCTGGTGCACTTTAATACTTCGTCACCTAATGTATTCGGTAGGGCCTACATGTATATTGGATAGTACTACAAGTTTTGTTGCTATGTGACGTATGAGGATCAAGTTGCATAGCAGCCAATAAGTCTGGCATATATTTTTAAACATTTCCCTCAGACCTTATATGGATACTTACACCACTCACAATAAGTTAGGGATATTGGTATGTTGTCAATTTTTGGATTTTCCCCCAGATGACTGTTTTCACCTATTCCTGTGACAAGGTGCGTCTGTCATGCAGATACAATTGTCTAATCATATACAAAATCATTTAAGCGGAACGCATAACCTCAATGAAATACCTGCGTACACTTCACAATATATATCATGCCGCTACACATTATTACTCCTGGTCATTGGGCTCGTAATAGTATCCCTAAATTTAACCCTCAAACGGGGTACCTATTTCATCTACCAGAGTCATTCATAATTCCACCAGTGGCAGACAGATTGGCAGTCAGCCAGCTAAACTGAAATGACTGTTTCATTTTCTCAGTGGGGTAAAATATGTACACGATGAGAGCAAATATTTCCTCCCTTCAATTTGTGTACTAAACCGGCCTCTTTATGCATAGCGCCTCGGTCCAACTCACAAAGTCTTAGAAATTTGGCCAGCTGTTGTTTACTACGAGGTCATGGGGTCAAAATACGCGATTGTGTGTGAAGGTTTGTTCACACGCCTACTTTTGAGGGTTAACCTTCTCAACTCTCTCAGGAGCTTAGTATACAGCTCCGACTGCTTGCTACAAACTCATCAGCTAATCGAACAAGAACACCTTCACAGATACCCATGTACACCTGTGGCCAATTTCATAAAGCCGTTTAGCAAAAAAAAAGGCTTAAAAAGATAGAGTATACATGAGTGTAACTGTTAAAAACGGCGTTATTCCAATCGTGACTAAAAGCGTTGTAGAAATTTCAGCTGCATATAGATTCAGTAATACTGCAGAAAACCTGTAAAATCCATATAGACCTATGGTTTTTGTCCACGAATAAATGGTAAATAAGTTGTCTGCAGACAACTTTTTATTTTAAAAAGCACCTTCAGTTGGCAATTTCTCCCACAAAGGTACCATTTTACACAGGAAAAATAATGTGGTGTTTGTTACCATTGTTATCAAGTATCAACACTTATAGTCCGGTTTTTCTTGTCAACTTTGCAGTTAGTAAAATTTTGCTAACTGCGAATTATGTATTAGAAAATGTATGTTATTAGCAGGAGTAGCAGAACACCGGTCGATTGTAACACACATCGCATACAAGTTTGACTGCTAAACCATTTTGCCAAATTTTGTTTTTTTATTAAGAAAATGATTCTGCTAAAAAGCTTTATTGGCACCAGATTGGCGAGATGCAATCTGTGGCAAAGTACCTTGCCCAAGGGCACCATGGATATGATCTACTGATTCGAACACACAACATACAGAATCAACCAATGTTTTTAGACTAGACCACTTGGACATAACATTCCATGCTGCTCATTTTTCAGCGTCCTTTTTATAATGATAATGCTGCGGAAGTAATGCAAACGATAGATATACGATAGATATACTATTACCCGAAAATTCCATATTTTAAAATCACAGCGATAGCTAATTACCGGTTATATCTATGCACTACCTGTTACAATTAATGTCGATAAAACTTTTAAAAAACTGTGTACATATATAATCGCTTATCGTGCGTTGCAAAAAAGTATAATGGGAATATATTAACTGAAGTTAATGATTTCTCCAGGGGTTTGTCATTAAACCCTTGTCTGGAAGTAATTCTACACCAGACGGGGAGTGCAATTGAATTTGTCAGGCGTGTGTCGGAGTACTTAAATCAGCACTCTGAAAACTGGGCAAAGAAGGACGATTTAAATGGCTAAAACGTACAGATGTCTGCATTTGTAAAAGTAGCGGTTGTTGCACTTTTTGAACGATGGATATAATTTGACATCTATGATATCTATTCCAGTACTGTAAATGATCTTTGACTCCGATAGAATACATTATATTAAAGAAGTATTAACCAAGACGCAAAAGGCATTGTGCTGAACAAGTGCAGCTCAAACAAGAAATAGGACCGTCAGAAAAGCGGATACGAGCTTCACAAATAATGGCTTATGGGTGCCGCCATTTTGACAGTACAATGCATGGGCAAAGAATGACTTTTTGCGTACATTTTCGTCTATCGCCATATGAATGCACGAAGAAGTTGCACGCAAAAACGTCCTTCTTTGCCCAGTTTTCGGACAAAATGGCGGCGTCCATATAACCAGATATCGCTGCATTTGCTATTATTTTTGAAGTTCGTATCCGTTTTCCCGTGAGTAATATTTCTTGTTCTTTGTGTAACAATGATGCCCGAGTTGCACAGTATGTCTTTTGTTTACTGGGTATATTTCTCCATTAACGCATGCAATAATGGTTTGACGTCTGCTGAACAAAACACGACTGCTCACGTTTGCCGTTTCACTCTTCCAAGCTCTCTCTAAACCAACGTGTCACTAAAATGCTCTTAAGAACACTATAAATCCATTAAATTCATCAATTCACCTTTTAAACGTAATTCACAGAAGCTTTCAGAATTCTTCACCGATTGCACACCACGCCGCACACTTTCCTGACTCGTATTCCCAAGACCATCCACGTTAACATGCTCAGGTATATCGGGCTGCCATATTGAATTTACTCGACCAATCTGTGAATCAGATCGTGCTCATTACAAATGACCTGGATTCTTGTGGCCAATCACAGCACAGGAAGCTGTACTTCAGGAGCCAATCAGAGTGAAGATTTTAATAGCCGGTCCTGGGTGCCCCAACCCCTGAGCTGCACTAAGACAAATTCATGCATCGTTGCACCAAGGTACTCTAAATGCAAAAGAGTGAAAACCACTCAACAGTACGGTCGTAATAATCGTGTTGCCTGCACATGAGCACAATAATTATTCTTTACCAAAGTGTCTGCACATTTTACCTTGCAAAATGACAGGATGACTGATTTCTCGCAGTAAAAGTACGTGGAATGAATGGCATTTGCTTTATATACAAGTACATGAGGACCGGCAGACAGACTGTTTTGTACACAAGCATATGGGTGCCTGCCAGGCAGTCTGGGTTTGCCTTGGATAATCTGGATCAAGCTCTCACCGGGGCTTAAAGGTGCATCCACCATGTTTTTGGCTCTGCAGTGAAAGGGGACTCGCAGGGTTTGAAACATTTTGGCGGGAAGCATTACTCTATCCGGCCAGTTTCTTATCTCTCAGTTCTCTCACCGCAAATTCTGCCACGCCAGTCAACAAAACTATGTTTGACCTGTTTTTATAACCATACCCAGAAACATGTTTCTAACGTAATGGTCAACATTGGTCGTCGGCAACCAAAGACGTTTATAACGTCAGAAACATTGTAGTGGTCGTGAAAACGGGTCGTCACCCGCAACCACAGCCAGCGACTTAAAAAACAGGTTATGGCTGCGAAAACAGGGCACTGTCCACGCAATTAGCATTCTTGATTGACCTGTAATTACAAAGCAGAGACGTAAGTATAAGTAAACAATTAACCAAGTCTAAAGTGGAAAATGCAGTTATTTTGTATTTAATTCGAATTCATACCCAAATCAACGAGCGCCCTTATATTGTGTCCACCATACTTAAAAAAGGCTAATACATGTAGCTTTCTTTCTAACCGATCACAACACGCCCATATCCACCCCTCTAGGTATTCGCATCGGCGGCCATGACCGGGGTAGGTTTTCAAAGGTAGAACACATGATTGGTATCTCGAAAATTAGATTTGTTCACCGATTTACACATAAATTACACGATATAAACATGATGACGGTAGAAAACTTCTCCTGAAATGGTTTTGTTCGAGGTGCTATATAGTCTTTGAGAAATGAGTAAAACAATACATTTTCGTCTCATGAGACGAACATTATTTTTTAAAACGATGTCGGTCACTTCGCCCAAAATTAAAACATCGTGCGCAGCCTAGTGCAGGTCGTGATTCAGGGCTTAGTGGTTTTAGGATCAGGACGAAGAATAACGACACAGTTTTTGACTGTTTTCTCAAACTGACTTTTACTCGGGTAGGCTTTAATCATACAAATCTTCAATCACACAAGGAGATGAGATTATTTGTAACGGTTTACCAATCATGTAGACTACCTTTAAATGATGTGACAATATATCCACAAAGTGCATACCCGTGCATGACGCATGGCGACAATGTGACTGTTCCCGTCATGGCCACCTGTGCAAAGGGCCTATATCCCTCCGGATTCCATTCTCGCTACCACTCTTGAACTTTATTCTCTCTCTTTATAAAAAGACACAAAAATCCAACAATCACATGTGCGTTTTTCTCACTGTTTTTCACAGCTCACGCCCGCCATTATATACCCGGGGTAATATCTTCACACCATTGACTGGAAGCAAGGGCAGTTGTAAATATTATAATACAGTGGGTAATTATCTGGGTTAGCTCTATCGTTATAATGTGTGTGCAGGTGTTGATATTGAAATTTGCATACTTATTCTAGCCTATAACTAGAATAAGTCCATCATTAAAGGACTTTCAACTCATTATATAGTGTTGTGTTCTATATCTTTACACATTTCTTAAAACACATCAGTAAATTCGTGAATTCTAGATTTCCTACAATATAGATATATCATAGATTGCATATGTAGATCAGCCATAAGCTCGGAGTCAGATATCCTCCGGTTTAATAATTGTTTGGTTACGACCAGTATCGGTGTACGAATGAAAAGTTGTTACTGTCCGGCCGTTGGTGCGCATGCGCACCATGCGATAACCGCCATTTTCTTCTGACTTGCTATTTCTACAGCAGCAAATGAAGCGTGCAATGGCCCTGCGGTGCGTCGTGCTGATAAAATACAAAATCCACGGATTGAAACACGAGTTTGTGTAAGCGAAGATCCGGCTGAACCGTCGAAAGAAGGTGTACACGGCCAAGGTCGACCCCTCTAGGTAGAACAGTTTCTCGAAATTTACTTGAAAATACAACTTGAACACGCTTATCGGTAGCCAGAAAACGCCGAAGAACGCCGCCATTGTGATCATGGCGATGGCCAGGCGTTTACGAGCTTCGTAATTTGTGCTGCTCCGACTGTTACTCGTGTCACGGCGCATTCCCTTCGTTAATTGTCTTGCGATCTGTGTGTAACAGAACGCCATCGCGAGCAACGGGATGATGTACATTAACGTGACTTGAATGCTGACGTAAGCGATTGATGCGGGGTGCCCGGTAACCATATCAGTGCAAATTTTGGGTGCGTATGGGTACAGGTACCCAGCCGACACCAGCTGAGGTACACTGACGAGAAGGGTCATGCCCCATATAAAGATTAAAGCACCCATGACGCGGCGACTGGTTCTCATCGAACGCATCTCCAGCCCGCGTACGATAGCACAGTAACGCTCCACGCTAAGTGCCATCATAGAATACACGCACACTCCCGCAGAAAACAGTGGCAAAAACTGTACAAACTTACACATTGCCTCTGTGCGCAACGGAGGTTGTAGACCCAGCTCAAAACGAATTATAGATGGTAGTGTAGCCACGATGAAAAGAAGGTCCCCAAACGTGAGATTGATCATGAGTATATTGGGCATGGTTCGCAAGTTAGGAAACCTCATGACTAGAAACACCAGGCTGCCGTTCCCTATGACACCCACCAAGCATAACATACCGAAAATAACCACGAAGATTTCCTTGTTGGGGACCGTGGATTGCAAATGGGGCGCGGCGGTGGTGTTCTCATAATCCTCCATTGCGAAACTTGACACAAGTTCATCCATAGCAGTGGCTTATCTAGATGCCGTCAGCTTTAGATAAAGTAACCACGCTTCTACGAGCCGGCGGTTTCTGTAAAATAAAAATAAAAACCATAAAATTATTTTATTTTATTTTATTTATTTTATTTATATACCACGTCCAACAGCGGAGGGACCGCCAATTACAGGAATGGAAGCAAGTGTGGTTGAGTGCCTTGCTCAAGGGCACAGGTGCCACAAGCCGTCACGGCCAGGAATCGAACCTACATTCTAGTACTAGCACAGGAACTTAAGTTCGACGCACTAGACCGCTCGGCCATAACACCCCAAAACCCTAATTATACCCATTTAGATCTCGCAAATTATCACAACGAAAATATGACCTCCCTGAAATCAAATTGAATCAAGACAGAAGCTAAAGAAAAATCTGCCAGTATTCATTTTACCAAAAAAGCCATTTTCGTGAGATGGCCCTATTTACACATTTTGCTGACAATAAAATTTCCCCAGGTAACAATTGATAATTTATATTAGAAACCATTTTTCCGTATACCAGTATATACACGTACATGAGTACGTCATTATTTTGTTTTTCATCACTTTTTGTATAAGCCGCAGGAAACGTTTTTATGGGCAAAATCAAGGTAGGGCTATATATATATTCCGAATTATATTCCGAAAACGAGTATAGCCTAAACCCTCGTATGAACCTGGGGCAGTTGTTTTCAACGTCGGCAGCACAAAAAATGTTGATGATGAACGTTGCAGCTAAGTGCTGCGCCATATTTGAAATTTTGAAAGGGAGCTAGGATGATATCAACCATGCAACAGTTGCATGGATGAAATCAGGACTGAACGGTTGTTTCCCGACTCCAACACGCCGTAATGTATGAAAATCCTATACTGTGACCCGACTAACGCCCTCTCGAGTCCGATCGCCGAACTGCAAAACATGGCGACTTACATGAAGCGTATAGACGCAAATTAAAAGTGATTGTTCAAATGGTCAGAAGTGATACGGTTTGAAAAATAAACTTCCATGTGCCACTTTTATAACAAACTTTGCTATGGTGGCGATTCTGGAGTAGTGAGCGACTTTCTGCAAATGTTTTCCCTTCCTGTAACTTGAGAGAACCTGCAGAGATTAGCTATGGACACTGTTGGAGCACAGCCCCCATCCACCGAGTTTGTCACGTATTTTTCGTCGGCCAGCCGGCAAAAAAACAACCACCAATCTCTGCTAGAGTCACGCGGTTTGATTGAGAGCCGCGTATCATGACGTTCAATTTCCGATCGAAGCTCTTGTGGGTTTGAAACATTAGCTTTCCCCAGCCAAATTACAAGATATTTCACATGAAATATCTTTCAAAGTCCAACTGTAACGACTACTTGATGTCATCTATTTAGCTCCAGACGCCATGGTGACCAGACAAACAAGCATATTAAAATGTCAGAGATAAAAATGTAACAAATTGTTCATCACTGCTGCAGTGAAGCTCTGATTTATCTACTTTGCGGATCAGATGTGCCCTAGGCCGTCGCATCAAACCAAAACATGCCCGGCATCATAATTTACATAAATTTGGTTTAGGAATGAGGTCGCATGTCAAATCGTCTTTGAATTTTGTGACCTTCGGCATAATTACCAAACCATTGTTATGCAAAACAGAACGCGCGCGCGTAACGACGACCAATTTTTAACAGACGATGCTTAAACAAATAGCACATCGTCTATAGACCACAATATGAGGTCCATTGCCTCACTTATTTCGTTCGCATTATTATACAGAGTGCTCTGGGATCTTTTAGGTGCATTACACAACATACTGGGCCAACGCTTTTACATCCCTCCCAAAGGATGGTAGCATTTGTAGTTAGTTCCGTGATCAAAGGCACAGGTACCATGTTTGGGTATCGAACCCTCCATAGGAGGTTTTCTCCTGAATGTTGCGAGTCAACGGCTCAACCTACTCGGCCACGGCATCCCATGGTACCCAAGTAACCCTCCAGCAACTCATTTGTCACATTTCCGCCAGTCTTGGATGAAGCTAAGTATCTTCCATCTAAACATTGACATACGTAGGTGGGTGGCGTCATTGGCAGCTGACGGCCAGAGACACCGTGGAATCCCCTTACTCTTTACAAAACAGCCCTCTGTGTTCTTTAAAGTGCATTACACAACACACTGGACTAACGGCTTTACACCCCTTCCGAAGGACGGAGCAATTGAGTTTAGGCGTCTTGTTAAAGGGCACAGGTAACACGACATGACACCAGGTTTTCATCGACTGTTGCGAACCAACGACTCAAACACATTTGACGGACCGTGCAATTTTCCACAACACAACTACTTTATTACATCCTAATATACACATGACACCCTCATAAGTTCTCCAACTTGATGATAAAGAATGCTTTTAACGATGTTCAAACAGACACAAAAAGATGCTGTCCCATAAATCATATACACGCAGCGACTATTACTCGGTTATAGTACGCGGGTCTAAACCACAACTTGATTTAAGACATTTAAACAAAAACCATACAATTTAAAGTGATGTCTGGCCGTCTTCTGTTTAAAAAAATCCTCAGTGTGAATCCACCCTAATGGTAAGCCGAGAGACACTCGGGGGAAATTACCCTTTTTCCAACAAATACACTGTGGCCTTGCGTCATACTCGAAGGATGAAGCAATTGGGGTCATGCGCCTTACTCAAAGAAGTAAACATACGGTCTATATGCCACAAACTAGTTACAGGGTTTCAAGCTAATGTATGCAAGTCGATGACCCAAACCGTTCAGACACTGGCGGATATTTTCGAGGTGTAGCTAACTCCTAAGTTTATTAACTAAACAAATTGATAACAAATTTACCACATTCGATCCGGTTCTTAGCAGCGTTCACGCCAACAAGCAGGAAAATGAAACAACTTTCAGCAAAGGCTGTTATAGTTCCATCTTACCTCATGTCACTTGAGAATAACCGAGCCTGTTATAGACGGTTCCCTGCAGTACTCCACAACATTACTGTATACCAATGAAAGGCTATCGATAACCAGCATGATCGTGCTACATAACTGCCGACGACTATTTTGTGACAGTGTCCGCAACTGCCCTTTCAAGTCACTTACATACAGTACCTTGGGTCGTTTTCCACTCAAATCAAACATTCAGTACGGACAGAATTATATTATTTTGTAACCGAGTAAACTGTATAGAAAACAATGGTACAAAACCGAGCAGGGAGACTCTCGAATTCAACGTTTCAAGTGTCTGTAAAGCGGATTTACGATCCGAACAAAAGTATATACTCTTGGATGGAGCACGCGTATCGGGGGCACTTGGCTCGTATAGTAAATGAGGCGTTTCGACTCGCTACGGCTCGGTGCGCGGCAGGGACTTGAAGTGCAGTAGATGTCAGTGGCTGGATTAGAACGAGCAATAACAACTTGCTCCGAGATCGTCCATTAAAGTTTAATAATTCTGAGAAGTAATTTGTGGCTGTTCATGTAACAGTGTGGACATCACGACCACACTCTTAACATAAACTAGTCAAAATAACGTAAATTAGTCACACGACGAGGCATTATTTTGACTAACTTTGACAACGGTTAGTCAAAATGATGCCTCATATGACTAATTTACATTATTTTGACTAGTTTATGTAGAGAGTGCATAAACTAAAAAAAACTAATCCGTAGGAGCTCTCGTCTTTAACTAGTCCTTGGCGCAGCTATACTTGTGTTTGGAGAGCTTCATATAGGCCTAAGTAAGATTTTCCCCTCGAGTCGTTCACTGGCGTCCAAGGTTCACTTTTCTAAATGTCAGATTCGGACCATGTCTTGACAGGCCTGACACAAGAACGGAGAAATATTGTCAGAGTGGCTGTACCGATATGATTAAGAACCCAGTGCCGGGTCGTTTACTTCTGCAAGGGTTTATTAGCCTGAAGAAAGGGGACTCGGTTCAAGAGCACCTAAATGAATTTACCATGTCAGTGCAAGTTGAATTATGATGATTTCCGAGTCCAGTACACACAAAAACGAAGTCAGTTAACGATGACAAATGATCCGTGAACAGAACAAGCACGGAAAATAAAAAGGAAAATCAAGTAAAAATTCATTCGCTTGTGTCCACCTGTGCAGACACTGATTAAGTGTTTCATCAGCTGGGTAGCGACAATAGTGTAAGTATCGCGGCGGGTCGTACTTGTGGCGATCTTCTTTGAATTATCACGTTACCGTACCGCATTTGTAAAAAGTCCAGATGTCAATAAATGGAAAAGGCACCTTAAAATCTATCGATTCAATAAATAAAATGAAGACAAATTAATGTTGTCCGAGTTTGTCACAAACAAATAAAAATGTTTGACCTTTTGTTTCCGGTTTTCAAGTACTTTAAGTACCTGGCAGGCTCAGGCTTGGTGCATCTTAGAAATATTAACGTTGCAAAATCAAATATCAGGTTTGAACGTCAACTTGAACGTTAACTTCTGTTGAGCGTAGATAAAACCACCAAAAATCCCAAACAATCAAAGTAGGATGGAAATCGTACAAGAAGGAAATCGCAAAGACCTTCTGAAGCTGAAACAAGAACTTTTGAAAACTGCTATAATGCTACGTAATCGCACCATTTGCAGACTACCAGCGACGCGCTGTCATGGCTGTGTGGTTTTTCTATGGCGTGTAGGGTTACCGGTTTATCTCAGAGACGGAAATAAAAGGTCAGATTAAAAATTTTGTGAACTTTTTGTTTAATTAACCTTTCACACAGGTGAATTTTTTTTTTTTACAGTGGACCCTGAATCAGTAGGCTTAACTGCTAATTTTGACGTGGTGTGAAAATGGTACCGAAAAAAACGGTCGTTGCATGAGTTAAAACTTATACGAGGTCCCCGGAAGTCGACGAGTCTCGCTCGCTCTCGAGGTCAACTTACACGGTCTATACAATGGGTCCCATTACATGTATTGCTGTACAGCAATACTCGATGTGGTCGTAAATTGACAATTTAATCACGCGGAACAATATGTGTCACACGAGATGATAATTGCGGGCGGATGCATGTCCTACTTTTCAGGCAGATCAGGTGAAGGTTGTTGGATATCACGTCGGCCTCCCAAGAGGGGGGGAAAGTCACTGATAGAGTAATATTTTCACGTCTCAAGGAGGAAAATGGGCAATCGGGATATCTTAGAAGGATTGGGGAAGAAGCCACTTGGCATATTTTGTATCCATTTCACAATATCCATCCAGAAGGGCCCATCTTATAGATGCAGTCTTTGTTAACGGAGAAAAAACCACAAGTGCCTTAATTGGGTCCACGGAGACAGACCCGCCTTCTCTGAAGTGGCGCGTTAGGACGCCAGTAGTATATAAGGTGCAAATTAGCCCTCTTTCGGTGGCGCGGTGGTTCTGAGGTCGCAGTGGGAGTCTATATTTTTTTGCATGACTTTCGTGCACGTATCCCAGTTCAGTTCAGTTCAGATTTACATTTATTTAGCAAAGGTTTCTTTTAAAGGCCAATGTATCATGTGCAGATAAAAACTTGATTTTTTCACGATTTCCTGAACAAGGGTACACTGTAAAAAAAAAACGAAGATTTTTACGTTAGAAAGTACGATTTTTGTTACGGAAAGTGCACGTAAATGAATTTTTACGGGCGAACCAAATGAATTTTTACGGGCGAACCCGTAAAAATCCTTTCACAATGCATTGTGGGATTGCGCGTAACTGAAAAGATTTCCCGTGTAAAGATGGGGATTTTCTTTAGTTTTCAGTTGTTCTGCTGTTTGTAATTTAGTTTTGTGCCTGGAAAGATGGAATATTGACAGTTGCTGGGTACAAGTTAAAGTTGCATTGCCCGTGTTTCGGTGAAAGGATTAAAAACATTAATTTACACAAGCGAACGAATTTAGAAAGCTTACGTGTCTCTGTAACGAAAAATATCAAAAACTTAAATTTCCGACGTCGGGAATTGGAGATACAAGCCTTTTTCTTGAAACGTGCTTCACATGTTGTACATGTGCGCGTACGCTCATATGTACATAGTATGTGTACAATGTACACATGTACGCGCACATGACGCGCACATGTACATTTACGTCATAACCCTGTCGATTAAATGACCTGCCAGCCTTTTAATCATTTCTTGTTTTTAATCGACTGGCATTAATCCTTGACGGATTTTTACGTTCTTGGTACCAAATGAAAGCTGATAACTTTTTCTATTCAAGAAAAATACCTATTTAACTTTAAAAAAAAAATTTGACGCCCAAATCGGCCCAAACACGGGCAGTGCAACTTTAACTTAAGCTGGTGATATAGATAAGCGACTAATAGTAAATTTCATTTTAGTAGATGTGTGCAACCGTGAGTATACGATACAGGCCTACACGGAGCATAAACATAAGTTACTAAAGGGGTATTGTAGTTGATTTAGTGTCAAGCCACAGACCTGATGTGTGCAACCGTGAGTATACGATACAGGCCTTCATGGAGCATAAACATAAGTCGCTACAGCGGCCTGTACAATTAGTAATATTACAGGTGCGGCGGGAACCTGACCTTCCGCAGAACGGATCGCAGTCTTATGTCCTACCAACACGGCGTCCAGGAAATGCTGCATGTTTTGCTTCGTACCCTGCAGCAAATTCGAATTTGTAAATTTCGCTATTTTAAAATTTTACTTTAATCGGTATTTAACTTGACGAAATTGTAATTTTTTTTGCACCATAAATTTCACATTTTGTAAAATAAGCCTTCAAAGTGGTTGCTATGGTGTTCTGGCAAAAGTGGAATTTTGATCGAGATTAGGTTTTCCTGGAAAATTAAAGGCTTCAAAAGAAACATTACATATTAAACTTTGGAAAATCACGTTGATTTTTCTGCTAGAATTTGATTTGTTGTTATTCTGAACGATTATAGACAGCCCTAAGCCGAGTATTCTCTCGGTGTTTTCCTAGTAATTCGCAGGATATATAGGGACAGACATTTAAAATGTGCTAAAAAACCCAACTTATTTGTATCACATTACGATAATACCATACCTAAATGACAAGAAAAAGTGGATGTTTTAATCAGTTTGTCAAATAAAATGGTAATTATACAACTGGCCTTTAGTAAGCAAAATGTAAATTTTACAAAAGAACGTGACAAACACGAAACATAACGGATTTTCGTCAGCATGAAACAATATTTCCCATGAAAATAACCGTTGTTCAAGTCGTATAAAGGAACAGCCACACAACACGGTGGATCAGTGTTGTAAAAAGAATTATTGCTGAAGCAATACTACAATTTACAATTCAAATAAAAGTCACTGACACAAGAGATCCGTCGATACCCTATAGATAGCTTTCCATAAAGCTGCGAGTTCAAGATCCTATCGTGCGTGCAGAGAGCTTGGTGTTAATTGATTGCAATAGGTCTTGATACTGCGAGAGACATGACTGACCAAAAGATACAGAACTAACTCCTCATATCTTTGGCATACATACACGAGCTATCAACACCCGTCTTCTATATTACAAAGGGCGCCTTATAATCGGTAATATTGCGAAGCTCCGTAGTTATTAAATCTTTTTGGTCTTCCATCAGACAGTGGATCGAGGGTATAGGACGTGGCTGATAACATCACTCCACACACGTTACCCGAGGAATCCATTCATTGACATAGCTTTGGATAAACCCAAATTGCGTTTTGAACAGGAGGAGATGGACTTTGAACAAAGAACATTCATGTGCGCTACAAAATTGCCCTCTAAAAAGGAGACCTCAATTTTCGATTGGCGACACGATGTCGTATTCATTCTTGGTGATGGAACAAAAGCGCATTTCCAAAGTAAAATTTCCAAAGGTAATACTTTGGATCATCACAAGTAATTTGCTTCCCAAAGTCAAGTTTAATGACAAAGTACAAGTCCAAGAACACGATTATTGAAGCACATTTTCTGCTTTAGCGACGCGCTAAAGCGGCGTTGTCATGTAGGCTCTAAAAAAAACACAAAAAAATCCCCATGTTTTAGAGCACTTTACGAACTGCCTATAGGAATTATGTAAAATAAAAACCAACACACGTTTGGTTAAATGTTTAACAGTTTTGTAAACTTTTACCTGTTTCTTGTGTATTTATATTCACATTATTTATTCGGTATTAACGGTTGTGTAAAAATTTACTTGGTGCTTGTGTACTATTTACACATTTATTGCGTAAAAACTATTAAACGAGCATTACTCTTAGGTAAAATAATTCAATACAAATATGGACAAATGTCCATGAGTTTGGGAAATCTGGATACAGTGAAAAGCAACTTGGCTCCACCGGGATTCGAACCGCTTACCTTTTGTTTAACGTGCAGGCGCCCTACCAATTGAACTATGAAGCCAACTGGTGGTCTCTAATCACGGTAGTGCAGCTGTTCCCCAATTATTGGGATTGGCTATCACGTGAGCTTAGCAAGCCTTACAGAGGGATAAACCCCTTCAATCGGTAGGGCGTCTCCACGTTAAGCAGAAGGTCCGCGGGTCGAGTCCCCAGTGGAGCCAAGTTGCTTTTATTAACTGCATCCATATTTCCCAAACTCATGGACATATTTCCCAAACTCATGGACATTTTTCCATATTTGTATCGAATGTATTCACCCCGGCGGTCTGTCATAATCCATAAACATAATCACTTATTCATGTTAGGTAAAACAATTACCCAATTTCCATGTAAATAGGCCTACTTCATGCCAACGCAAAAAAAGACCTCAAAAGACAACCTTTTTCATTCTAAGTTTCATTTCTTTCCTTCTAAACCACTGTTGGAGGTAAAATTGTGGCCTAGAATTATTAAACACCGTCTGAAACACATCACAAATTAAAAAACTCTTTGATGGAAATGTTAAAGGATCAGGACTATATGTGTTTAATTATAGGCGAATAAGCCGATAATAAAACTCGTCTTCTGCTGAAGCATTTGGTGAGCAAAACTGCGTGATCATCGTAACGTTTTATGCTATAAATAACTCGACGTCACGTTTTGTCGCAAATTAGGAGATACATTATTCAAAAAAAGGCAGCATTAAGGTCTTAAGGTAGACGAAATTATCCACATGGATAGATAGGATGCAAGGGCCCGTTCAACTCGACGTGAGCGTTGAACGTCAAATTCGCACTGGGAACTTTTTAAAATTAAACTTTCTCGACGCTTCATGTCTAATAAAATCGAAGGATGGATTCACCCGAGCCTTTTCGCGCGTAAGTGCGACGCGCGTAAGTGCGACACGCGTCGTTTTCAGAAAAATCGGTTTGGAGGGAATTTGGAGTGAGATGGGGCACTGGGAATCACAGAATCACAAGAACACTTTTCACCCAGGTTTATTCTTTGCTGTTCAGTGCCTCATGTTACTCCACATTCCCTCCAAATCGCTTATTCTGAAATCGACGCACGTCAAGGCTCAGTGTGAATTCGGCATATAGCAGGGCAAAACAAGCTGCTCCAACTGCAAGTGCACGCACACGCATTATGTAATCAATTCTTGTACAAATTATATTTCCGGCGGAATCTTAGCATTGGAGAGTTTGTACCTTATTTGAATAAGGTCAAATTGTTGGTTGAAATTTTGGGTCATTCCAAATCATGTACTCGGACTCTAGAGCAAAATAGTCAGTTGGGAGTGCATGAGAGGACGACACTCGGACAACGGTGCAACCATTCTATGAGGTTGGACTAGTGCAGAATGCTTCACGATACTTAACCGGGCACGATTCAGAAGGGATACCAAAGACTGGTTCACGGGGACGGTATAATTGGACCATACTAATTACTATCAATTAAGTTTCCCGTGTGTTTGTTACCAATTAAACAGTGGACCGAACATGTACCCAATGAAACCTCGCCGGGAATATTGTCTCATACTGCCAGGTTGTCTCCTTGCTCTCGAGTTAGTGAATACTTCATGATGGCACCCTAATTCGACCGTGCCATCCCGGGAGATCGAAACCGTCTTTTCCCCCAGCCCGCCAAGCACTAGACTGAATGATGTCTTGACGCGTCAACGAGCAGTGGAAATAACGCCCACATCCTCGCAATTATCACGAATCACATTTCACTTTAAAGAGCCAATACAACAATATCTAAAAATCTGTTTTCTCCTCTAAATCGAGTACTGGTTATATATCTTTACGTTTATGATTGTGATTTGTGAATTATATACATTATAACTCAATAGATTACGGTGTTTTTTTAATTCGCTTTGGTCCTTATCGGTGAATTTATCTCTGTTATGCTACGTTTACACCATGTCCCCGGCAGTCCCGGCGCCCCGGTAGAGGAGCACCGGGGAGGCACCGGGATGGACGTCGGGGAGCGTAGGGGACCGGGGTGGCGAAACGTGAATGACCGTAGCTCACCCTTGCCACCGGCCGGTGAGCAGCTCTGTCAAATTTTGCCCCGGCAGTCCCGGTACTAATGAGAATCGTCCTGGGCCGCAGTGGGACGGGGCTTATGTCACAGGGCGTGACGGACCGCAGTGTGCCTTGACTCACCGGGGTGTGGCACCTTGGGGTGCCGGGGAACTCTGATCGCGGCCGGTGCCTCGCGCTCCGCCACGTTTGGAAGCCCGGCACCCCACGGTCTGCCAGGGCCCGACACGGTAGCGGCCACAGCATGGTGTGAATGCGGCCTGGTCAACTGTGGTGCGCCAAGGTGTGTGACGGTTGTTGCTCACGGCCAGTTACGCCTCACTGTGTCGCGCTCCAGGACGAAGTGAAAATGAAGGTGTGGAGCGCACTATTTATACCAACCGGGGCTCACCGGGAGACCACCGGGTGACCACCGGGGCGTGAAACGTGACAGCTGCCACGTTCAGTCGCAGGGCGCCGCAGCAGACCCTTGCACTCCGTCGGGAACGTATTGGGCCGGGACAACAAACGTGACACGAACGGGACGGACGTGAGGCACCGCAATAGAACTTAGCAGGCCGGCCTGGGACGTGGACCCATCCGTAGTGGAACGGCGCTTAAAACGTAGCGCGCCGTCCGCCTCGCGGCCCGGAACCGGCACGGCGCGCCACGCTTTCCGTACCTGGACGTAACGCACCGTGGTAGAACGCAACATACCGGCCCAACTAGGGCCGAGTCGAGCCAAAGTAATAACAAGACAATAAAAGTTCCACGGCACGCCACGTTTTGGCCAAACCGGGGCGCCGGGACTGCCGGGGACATGGTGTAAACGTAGCAATAGGCCGCGGTGCGAGCCACCAAGTCATGTATGACGCACCTTTGGTGCGTACCGTGACAAGTTAGCCTTTTGCGTGTGCTATTTGCATAATGGTTAATTGGCGCCCCGAATACTTCAGTTTCAAATGGAGTGCGGTTTATAGAAAGTCGCATACTACGCGGTTGTTTCTACGTGATGCACGCCATTTCCAAGCAACCTACGGTGAATACGGTATTGATTCTGTCGCGTTCATCTCCCAGCAACACATATTTAGTCTGGCTATGTAGATACTACGTGTGCATGTGAACGAAAATACGTCAGTACACCAGACGCTACTGATGTAAAACACCACCAGGCTAATCTGAAAGCAGCCGTCCTTTCACAAATGTACACTAGGCGCACATACAATTTTTATTCGTGGTCAACCAGAGCAGTTGTAGAAAGTAATTTCCTGGTTTTTTGGCAATTAAGGCCCTTCGTGCAATTTACTATGTTATACGTTAACTACATGTTCAACTTGAGATGAGATGCATTTTTAGAAGTGGGACGGAAGTTGTGCCGTTAGCTCTCTCACACTTTCCCATCCACATACATGCATTTCAATCATACAGTACCGGACCTTTAGATAACCTTTAGCAAGTGTCTTCAAGATTCTATTTCACTGACTGTTGTAGGATGCACTTATTGCACAAGAGTGGACAGTGGATGATGTTCAACATTTGCATATAAATGAACAGTTGTGATGGGCAACCATGGAAAAACGTGTGCGAGCGTATGATATGCAAGTACATGTAAGTGGAATAGTTCTAATACAGGACACGACAGAAAGCGATGAATATGTGCCGTCTTAGAAATCCACTTATCGTGTATGCCTTCATCGCAGAGATCGGAGAAAGAAAATCGAAACTATACACCATGGAAAATACAAATAAAATGGGAAAACTAGAATAGCTTACAGCTCATCTAGAGAACTGGTCAAAGACAGTGACGTCCTATGGGAGGTTGATTTATTCCAGATGACAACATCGGTTGTGTCGTATTTGGGAGCCCTTCACAATAGATCAACTATCTCCTTTTCACATTTTACAGAAATCCACATTTTTTTCATGGCTTTAGAGGTTCCACTGGCCTAATATGTTTCATGACGTAAATCAACTGCGAACAAAATCTCTCATGTCGCAGCTGTTGGGACCGCAACAACTTCCATGCAGTGACGACAGTATAATCGAAATCTACCGATGTTAAAAATCGTCGTAAATTTCATGAATGTAACAAAAAATGTCAATTTATTTCGCTCTAGTACCTATAGGTACCAGCAAACCTTGTTCTGAATTCCAATTAACGTTAGAGGGGTAATCAGACTTTGCACTGTCTGGAAGCTAGACATGGCTCCAAAACAATTAATTGCAACCACTCGGTGGTTTAATCCCCTCACAGTGCATTGTGGGATTGCGCGTAACTGAAAAAATGTTAGAAATAAACTCTAATTGTCCGTTTAAGAGACAAAAACTTTCGTCCAATCAGCTGCTACCAACGTTATCACGTGAAACCTACTTCTAGAAAAAGGTCGCGCCAATGGAAAAATACGGTAGTAGCCATAGCAAAAAAGGTTTCTCCGTGGGGTCGAGTTGAAGGACAAATAATAAACTTAATGACCCATATAGATATCAGAAAAAAAATGGAGAAACATCAGAAGCGTAACAGTTAGTAGTCATGGAGACAATCCATTAAAAGGAACAAATTAATTTTCTTGTCTGCCCAGTGGACTCTTAATGGGATTTGGAAAGCGATGTGTTCAGTGTGCGCTGCATAAAATGAGAATTTATGGTAATTGAATTTCGTTCTCTAGGGCAGGTAATAAATTAAAACGATACAAAACAAATGACCAATAAAATGGGAACTAGTTTGACTTAGGAGTGTCGTTACGTTTTTGTTTGTAACCAATACGCACATATATAGGGGTATCAGTAGTCCCGATTGTACGCCTAATTTGAAACGTGATGTATGGGACAATAACGTTACATTTGGGTTGAGACCATTTTCACGTCCATTTTCTTATATCTTAAAACCTTGGCAAATTCTCTGCGGCCTCTTTGTGATCGAAAGAGATTACCATACGATCGTTGCAATCACGGTCGCAGACTATCTTCTTGAAATCTCCTTGCGATCTCGGTCATTTCTGATGTGATCTGGCTTGGCGATAACCTTGCGATCGCTTGAGATCATGTTGAGATCGAGAGGCGATCGGTGAATTATCGCAAAGTGGAAACACTCTTGCGACCACTTTCCGAACCACATTCGGCCCAAATATCTATTAGATACCTATTGTGATCACGCGTTTCCACTTGGCGATATTATTTGCGACTTATTGCGATTGCTTGAGATCGGATGAGATCGACTAATTGCGATCGATTTACGATTTTTAAAATGTTGTTTAATGTTGTTTTTAAAATTGTTTAATGGAATGACTGATGTATAGAATTAAGCGAGTATCAAAGACCCGCCAGCAGGTGAAATTAAAAGTCATGTTTTCATATATTTTCGACTAAACACATATATTACAGCCAATCGCAAAATGGAGTCCCAAATGTGGACGAAGATTTCACTTATGTCGACAAGTGCTTCGTTATTCGATTGTAATCTAATCGGTTAATGCGCAACTACTGACCTCATTTGTGGGGGATTGTACCCACTGAAATGGTGGATTCACACTGAACCTTTTCGCACGTATATTAGACCCGCAACTCTTTGGGAAAAGGAGTAAATTTGGAGTGAGACAAAGCACTGTAAACCACGGAATCAACTTGGGGGAAAGTGTTCTTGTGAATCTGTGATTTAAAGGTACACACCGGCCTACTGTTTACATAATTTTGTGATGTAGCATCCTTGACAATAACTTTTTGATTGTCCTTGTGAAAAAAGATCATCAGAATATCCCGTAATTAACTACAAAAGCTGAACATTAATAACGGTCAATAGTCAAGTTATATACGCTTTATCAGCCGTTCACTATCGCGCGAGACTCGCGACTTTGTCGGAAACGATTCGATATCGCTCTTCACTTGGCAGCTTTTTGCTTCGGATATCTCTCATTTTCTGCTGAAGATTTCACTGGACAGCCCGGACCACCGAATTGGGTTTTTTTGTTTTGTTTTCTGTATAGAGGAGCTGACGTTTATGGTTTGTCTTCACGAACGTACAACTGTATAGTTCCGCGTGGAGCCACGTTACTCTGATGGTCCCAACGTGTATGTGGCGTGGGGCCAAATGTCACATTGTCCGGTAGACTGTCCACGGTGGAACTCGCTTCGGTTCCTTGGACTTTGTGTCAAAATCAAATACTTATAAATATTTTGAAAAATATCAGAGCTGAATTTGATGCAGTACTGCAGTAATGAACTCGCGGAATAAACTAGCATACGGCTGGAAATAAAACTAACTCCAAGGACACGTGATTTATCAGAACCAGATTTCTGGTTCGGATAAATCACGTGACCTTGATTTTTGTTTGAAAAATTTGGTGGTTTCTTTTCATCTTTAATCTATTTCGGAAAGACTTTCAGAATCATGTATAGGCCTATGGGTCTATTCCGTACCCATAGCCCAGCAAAGCCGGTAAGTCCTTTTAAGTGCGACGTTAGTTCGTTCCACATAACTTTTAATACTATAAGCGACGCGCATCGCATTTACAACGACCTCAATATCTATGCGAAGGAATACACGATTTGTGTATACAATTTACTGACAAAAGATGATATCCTGGGGCGAAGTAGAGAACGGGAAAATCGACTGATAAAAAAAGCTAAGAAATGTGGTTTGGGAATAGCGGATCCATTTGCCCAATTGCTCCCGTAGGCAAGCCGTTTGGGTATGGGGGAGTCATTCCGTGACCGGTCATCCGTCCCAGCCATTTCGGAGGGTCTCCCAATGGGAGTAATGCAGACCTATTCTATTTCCTGCTCGAATGAAATCAATCGCAACTTACTTGGGCATTGACAATACGTGTAAATTATGGAAAAGAGAGTATGGGAAATAAAAGGCTACAACGAAAGTGATTTGACAGAAGGCGGTATAGGCCTAGAGTTCTGTAAAAGTAAACTGGTTATCGAGTATAGTCAAGCTATAGTCAGTACCAGAACATTTTTAAAGGAGCATGACCAGATCACTTTTTGACAACCCCTCCCCCAAAAATGGGTGATGCGGTTTTAATAATAAATTATTTTATCATTTGTCATATTTTTCTCATTACCATTCTGAATTTTCGCGCTCTCAATCCATATATCTTAGAGGATAGGCCTACTGTAAAAAAAAACATGTTTTTTAAAAACTCATTTATCCTGCGAGGTTAGAGCGAAATCCATTTTTCTGGGAACAAATGTGTAAGCTCATATATACCCAAGAAGCAAAGAGCAACAAATACATATACATGTATGACACTACTGCCGGAAAAACAAACAAACCGGATGGGCGCCGCCATTTTGTCCGAAAACTGAAAAATTACGTTTTTTGCATAGGACTTTTTCGCGTATATTGGTATTATTATTATTATTTCTTTCTGGTATTCATACCAAGGATTCCTCAATAGTGCTCATTGCACTGTCACTCGTAAGCGTGAGGAAACCCATGAAGAATTAGAATTAGAAATGGCCAGAGGGAATCCCCTTGCTCTTCACGAAAAAATGCTCTGGGATCTTTAGAGTGCGTTACCATTACCTAACACACTAGACCAACGGCTTTACATCCCTTCCGAAGGATAGAGCAGGTGTGGTTGAGTGCCTTTCCCAAGGGCACAGGTACCGCAGCCGGATTCGAACCCGCAACCCCAAGTTTCCACCCATGATTGCGAGTCAATAGCCCTAACCACTCGGCCACGGTACCCCACATGTATAGTATACATTATGGACGGCATTCGTTCGTACAGTTGTTATTTGCATGTGTCTGACGTCCAAAGGTAATGAGCAACCACGTGATCACACGTCATCCTCAACAAGGAATCTGTTGATTGTGGCAATGGTTAACATTTCCTTTTTATGCGACCATGGCATTTAATAGAAACGTGTAAATTGTCAGCCACCTTCATATAACCCACACCCTTACTGCCGCTTGGGTAGATCTTCTGTTGCACATTTCCGTAACAAAAAATAAGACCCTCAAGGACATTAATAACTTCAGCCTAAATTGGTCTGTTGTGTCTTACATTTCTGCCGGTAGCTAGATGACTGTCAACCATAAAACGTTTTTTTTCCATATAAATATAATCTGTGCCTGTGGCAAATTACGGACCGTACAGGCATAGCAAGTTGGAACTACATATAATGTTGTTGTTGATGTTACGGTATTTTGGCAACTACGCGGGATTAGCTTAAAGATGTATTGTCCGTGCGTTTTGGGTGTGGCACCTCGAAAAATATTTTTTTTCTTAAATTGATATTTTTCCAGAAACATAAGAGATTGTTCGCTTTCAAATAAAACATGAACACAAAAAAAATCGACCAACGTTTAGTTATCGAACAATTACTGGCAATATTTCGAAATATTAGCGGAACGCCAATAATTCAACTCACAGTAAGGCGTAGACTTGCCCAAGTCTAACTTTCCGTGTTTGGTATGTAATGTGCAACGTACAGTGCGCCCTCTGGACTAGTGGCCTGTCTAGTCCGTTTTCTTCTTTCTGAAAGGGGCGTAAAAAAATCACACTGCCGCGCTGCGCTCACCGCATTACATGAGCTCCCAATCGCCGATTATTCCAAAATAGAAAATTCAACTCCGATAACTTGAGGCTTCTCTGATACCTCATTGGCTGCGCGTTAGAAAGGTCAGCGCACCGCGGTCAAAGTTCAATAAATTTGAACTTTGACTCAGCTCAAAATGTTTTGTGCGTCGCAAAAGGCCGCGCACAGGTTTGCCGCCTCGGAGAAAAATCACACTGCCGCGCTCCATGAGCTCCCAATCGCCGATCTTGGGACTTCTCTGATAACTCATTGGCTGCGTTCGGGCGTGCAGTTCTCGTTACTCGGGAGTAATGCGTGCGCATTGCACTCAGGTCACATCACGCGAACGGCAAATCCGCAGTCCGCGTGCGCGAATGGCAATCAGTGAAGATGGCCGTCTCTTGCCATCACTGCACAAAAAAAGCCGTTTCACTACTCACAAGAAACTTAGGAAATACAGGCCGTAAGTCGTGAGAACCTTTGATGCCGTCTAAAACAAACCTTAGTGAGTTATTGTTTCAGTTATTGAGTTGACACGTTGAGCAAATTCACCAAAAATCCCACCCATATTCCACCATCTTCATACAAATCACATGACAATTGTCAGGAGTAAGAGCACACTCCCCATTTGTTGGGGAGTACCGAGAGCATACTCTCACTGACCCGAGTGTCGTTATTCTTGCCGTTCACGCGCGCAGGAGTATAACTCGTGTTAACACGAGTACACGCCCGAACGCAGCCATTAGCTTCGCGTTGGGTCAGCGCACTGCGGTCAAAGTTCAACAGATTTTGCGCGTCGCGATAGGCCGCGGCAAACCAGCTTCTGTATAAACCAATGACACAGGCGCGCGCAAAGCCTTTTTCCGCGATAGTGTAAAAAAAGAGATTAGACAAGCTGCTAGTCTAGAGGGCTCGATGTATGCTGGCATTACATACCGAACACGGGAAGTCAGATATCTGGCGGACCCATTGCTTTGGACAGTTTGAACCACTTCTATCTTCCTTCAAGTAAGAGTTTTCCTGTCAACTGATTGATTAAATCTCGATGTAATAAAAGTTATTCGGCGGCAAAGAAATGATCCCGGGCGCCCGCATATGAATCATTGATATGGATTGCGTAACGCAATTGTAAAGTGTGTATGAAGAGAAAGTCCAGACTGTCCTCTGTCCAATGGTACCAGGGTTATTATGTAACTGTCATGCATGACTGAGCAAACATGGCCATTATGAAAGGGGTGAAATCATCACTGTGACAAGTTAGCACTTCACTTTTCAAAGCTTACCTCACAGATAAATTTAGGGTGTGTGCCATCCGCGCATGCCCACTATTTCTCTCAACACACAGCTCACATCGTCTCCTCGTGTCTCTGACTGCTCGTCTTATCATTCCGTGGCATTAGCGGAGATAACTTCATTCAAAATGTTCTCAACTCTTGGATGAAGTCAATCCAAGACCGTGGAATGATAAGACGAGCAGTCATCTCAGACACGAGGAAACGATGTGAGCTGTGTATTGAGAGAAATGGTGCAGGCATGTCGAGGACACACACCCCTGAATTTATCTGTAAGGCAAGGTTTGAAAAGAAATGTGTTTTTTCATCACTTCATTGCCTTTATCCCACTTTAAGCGTTAACTTGTCACAGTGATGATTTCACCACCATATGGCCATATTTGCTTAGTCATGCGTGACAGTTACATAATGACCCTGGTACCATTGGACAGAGGACAGTCTGGACTTTCCCTACATACACACCTCTTTATGAAATATTGCAGATATTTCTGATAATTTGCATTTAAAGATGGGTTTCCTTTTTTATGGACACATCACTCTAATGTACGTTGTTGGCAAAAATATTACATTTTGATTATTTTTTGATTTTTTTTAAAAGTTACTTTAAGAAATACAGAGCTGCGACCAAATATATTTAAAAGCTACATTATATTAATATTTTCAACTTCATGAGCGTTAGATTATTATTGTATCAACATTCAGCGTGGGATAGAAAACAAGATAAATATAGCATCGGAAATTACATCTATAGAATATTTATATCTTGTCTAAATTTGGCTTCCTTTAATAGTCTTAAGTCTGCGCACATGGCGAGTTCGGTTAACCATGCGACGATCGGATCGCATGACAAAGTATAAGCGACCTTCCCGTAGGCTTGGAAATAAAACGTGAGCACAGATAAGCAGAGGTTCCATTTGCTTGTTATCACATTTATATTGATCAGGGAATAATATTCAGTCTAGATATTTCCGTCTTCGATTAGGAGTGGGTTTGATAGAGACGTGCGGACGGTGTTTACGCACGACCGATCGATGGTTTAGGTTCCGGTCAGTGTAATAAGAGGTAAGCAAAGACGGACGTTCTCTGATATTGATTCAAGAAAAGTTTTAAGTCTGGCCGGACACGATACCTCGAGTATACTCCATTGACCTCTATGCACGGTCAGTGTACAATGGCGGGTGGATGTGTAAGAATTGAAGCAATCGACCATCTTGCCGCAGGAAAGACCGTACTCTGCCTAGACTGCAGTGCTTCCCGGTCTACGATTGAGAAATATTGTTCGACACGACGTGTGCAAAAGCATGCAAGTCCAGCTTTAGCCAATTTTTAACCACGACACAAAATAAAACATGCTTCGAAACCACGGAAAAACGACTACTTTTGCTTTTTTGTCTGCGCATGGGCATATCAGCGGAGACATGGGCTGCGTTCCAAACACGCGAACGTTTGCAAACGTTGGCCAACAATTTCGAGTGGCACAAATTGTGCGCCACCAACGTTCCCAACGTTGGCCAACAACCAACTTTTGGATTGTTCGCGATGTTCGCGAGTCATTTCAAAATGGCGACCATGACATGAAAGACGATGGTTTGTAGTTTGGAAAATAACAAATAAATTGCACCTTTCGTGGTTTTCTCCCTTACCGCTAACGATACACAATCAATAGCAACGTGTCACATTTCCTCAACAAATTAGTGAGCAGCGGAGAGCCACATTACAACGTCGGTACGACTGCTGTGACTGTGGGCGCCGCCATCTTGACAATGTATTTTGGCAAACAATCCATTCCACATTGAGCAAACGTTGGTGCCAACGTTAACAACCCGTTCGCGTATTTGGAACGTAGCCCTGGTGATTTAGTGGATAGCGTGTCGGAGGTCCATGGTTCGAAGCCTGGCCATTGCACCGCGTTGCACTTCATTCCACGTTGTGTCTCTCTCCACCCAGGTGCATGTATATAAATGGGTGCCAGCAAATACGGTAGGGGGAAACCCAACTAGTAGACCTGCGATGGACTGGCATCCCACCCAGGAGGAGTACATGTAGCATTGCTCCTAGTCACTCCTATGCCGGGGATGAGTACCGGCCGTATGAGCCACATTGGCTCGTAAACGACTTGCCTTATCTTATGGGCGTATTTGAGTTTTCGCGTATGAAACGGAGTTTGTATTTCATTTTCTGTGCATCGCCATGCGCACACTTCAAGTAAGAATAGCAAGCCACTTCTTGCGCATATAACGTATTGAGGTTACCAAACAATTTCTTTTATATATATTTTTTCGTTTCTGGTGGTCCATTTCCACTTTATAACACTATACTGACGGTTATAGCATAGAGCTACATGTTATAGGTGTTTACGCTTCCTGTACATTTTCACTATTCGTTTTTTACACGGGAACAGAGAGACTAGTTTTTTTTCGTGGTTGGCGACAATTCTTCCCATTCGTTTTCATTCCATTTCAATCTGACAACAGCATAGAAAATGTGCAAGATCTTACCTGAAACACGACTGAACGGCGCGTTGAGCTCAAACTCGAACAAACTCATGAGGAAATAAACCAAAATACGCTACGCTATAGAAAACAGCCTGGAGTACAATGCATGACCACACAGGGTGTATGCGAATAACAGCAAAGCACTAGTCTCTTTATGGACAGATATCAGATCTGTTGTCAGCTTATGGCAGTGTGTTGGTTTTAAAGCGCCATTACATATTTCCAGCAACCCCAAATTTTTACTTCGCCAGTTGACAGGAAAACCCCAGCTAAAAGTGTTGACAGCGATGGTAACAAACAGCACATGATGTAATGGTAACAAACAGCACATGATGTAATGGTAACAAACAGCACATGATTTTCCCCGTGTATAATGGTACATTTGTGGAAGAAATTGCCGACTGAAGATGCTTTTAAAAAAATCGATTGCAAACGATTTTTTTTACCATTCATTCAACACAAAAACCATGCATGGGTTTTTAAGATTTTTTGAAGTATTACTGTATCTATGTGGCTGAAATTTCTACAAGGCAATTTATCAACATTATTCTTTAGTTACATAATGCTGTTCCTGGAATTCGTCTGCAAATGATATACTGCGCCTTTAAATAAACCTATTCTTGACAACTGAATCCAGATTCACAATCAATAATCGTAAAATTTAACAACGTCTGGCTCCAGTTGGTTTGTTAATGTTCCGGTCCAGCGAAGTCGCCCCAAGGATACCCATGCATTTGTAATCAAAAGAGGGTGAAGATTAGAACACGATTCCGTTTAGGAGAACAAAAGGTATACGTGACATCCCACGAAGGGTTTCAACTTTTTGGCTTTGTACAAGGATTTCGGGGGTTTTGCTCATAACAGGAATTTTAGTATGGTTCCATTTATCTCCTATACACATCGTGCTGTTCACCTTGAAAATCCCGTGAACTGCCGCAAATAGTATGCTATGAAAAGTACATCGATCCACGTTATCAAAAGACGTATTGTTCGTTTAAAAGCCTCCGGGTAAAAGTCAGGTGTTTTATTATGGAATATGCAACTGAAAAAGAAAATAACCGCATGAAAAAAAACGTAGTCCCTTGGGCCTATTCTATTAGCTACCGTGCACAATCACTGAGCCGATTTATGAATATTGCACGAAAATGAATTCTGTGGATTGCGCTATATATACATCACTTCGACTTCTTCCCGAGACTATTCTCAGTATTTTCCACTGCATAATACATTACACGTAGATATGTATTTCACCGAGGGAATTAGATTTTGTTTGGTTTTCAACCTGATTGGCGGCGTGGGACGACCTGACCCTAAATCCGCGCGTCTCTCAAACAGCCTTATCAGTGCAGGGTCTTCGGTCTAAGACGCATCATAATTATGTCATATAAACTGAACATGCGGCGTCTTAAATTCCATGTCTCTCAAGATACAAGTTAAGATATAGGCCTACACACATTTTTATTACATTACAAGACAAAATAACATATTTTCTGTCAATTTCCTGAAATGTATGCATTCGTGGTGGTTTATTAATTTGTAACCTTCATCTTTTATTCATAAATACTTGAGCCTTTTCACCAACTCCTATTGGTGGAGAACACATCACCCAGGTCACCTTAAACGGTCTGAACATTGGTCTACAATATATACACAATGAGTTAAGCCCTGGGCTTCGCCTCGGGCTATTATTCACGCCCAAGCCCCCATTCGGTTCTAAACGTACAACCTAATACCGGCCACCACGCCTTTATTCTCTTATTCGTCGTTAAAAGAAAACATTTACTTATTTTATCCATGCAGCTAAAATAAAAATAAGACAATGGCATACATGTACTATACACACGAACGGAAGAGAAACCAAGTTGAATCACGTGGGTTAAAGTTTTTTTTAAAGGAGTTGTTCAGATTATTTAGGATTATAAAAGGATTTCGTTCTAACCTAACAATCATGTAAATTACCTTCCCAAAATACCATCCATGAGAAGAAAACAGAAATTTGCAATCTCAAATTTGGATGTTTAAAAGCAAAAAAGGGTTAGTGTAAACACTGCACTGCTTTATGGAACAGTTTACAAAACATTGGTGATTCATTGACGATATCCTTGAAAATATACAGATTGAAAGCGCGAAATTTTAGAATGGTAAAGAGAAAAATATAACAAAAGGGGGAAAATGGGGTCTCAAAAATGTGATATGGACACGTTCCTTTAATATACATACAAGCAGATTTTTTTCTGAAAATCCTTATCGTCATGGAGCACGAATGCCAAGAGGTCTGACGCAATAAGCTCAAAACTTTGTTGAATTCTAACGGTTGTGTGTTTGAATTCCGGCCGCGTCCATGATACGTGTGCCCTTATAGGCAAGTTGCCTCTTTGTACGCCGGCGTAAATGGGTAGGCCTACTTGAAAGGGTAGAACCCTCAGGTTATCCCCATAAAGAAGCCAGTTTTCTTTCTGTGTTGCAAGGATGCGCGACTGAGCAAAGTAAGAACCGCAGTATTTAATATAGTGCCTCATCACCATGGAATGAAATAATCAAGCATGGGATGTAAAGAAAAACTATCGGGATTCGAACCAGGAACCAGACAGTCTAGTTCAGCTTATGCTCATCATGAGCGGTCAGGGTATTTGCAATCTCGTAAGCGCGTTACAATCCCCTTGAAATTGCCACCGTACGACACAAATGGCAGCCAATTGCCGAGAGCGTTACATCGGGCATGCGTGTACTGTATTTACAATCTGTAAAACTCCCAATGTAAAAGGCGTCTTGATGAGCCCATGGAGAGGCGACATTATTTCTGCCGCTTCTTCCATAGCCTTATCCACGGAGAAATAAGGCCCGAGGAAATATCGATCAACCCGGCGCGGTTGCATGCAGCGACGTGCTCGCAGCGAACATACAAAATATCTTGGTCTAGAAACAGATTCCTTAACCGAGGCTCCATCACAGCCTTGTTCTTTTTGTACGTTGCGTGTTATGTTTTCTGTATATCTGCGTTCGAAATCCGACGCAATTACTTCTGCGCAACCCGAAAAGGGGCGGGCTTTGGATTTGCGGGTATGCAAGATATAAATATTTAAGATTTGTCTTGAGCCAATCGTGAGCTTCCCGAGTATTATGTATGTAATGGCGTCCGCCATGTTACGAGAACGGTGGCATGATCGACTGGACGAAAATAACAAATATTCTCAGGTTCGAAGCATTACGTATTTGATTACACTTCTGGGGGACAACGGTCGTATAATATGACATCTTTCCTGAATGATTTGTGGGAGCTCTTAATGCTGCCTCGGACGAACAAACTAAAAATCGAAGATGTAGCGTTTTTCAAACATAACCTGTCGCGCGTCGACCAATGAAATTTCAGCTCACGCGGGGGGTGGTTCCCATTACTGTAATGAGTTTCGCTGGCTGGATGCGGGCTATTTCACAATAAGTGGTCATTTGAGTAAATTACAGTATAACCCATCCTGGATAACTTTATCAGTGCAAATACATGTTATGAGTGATTTTATATGATGGGTAATATGAAGGACAAGCTACAGAACTATTTTTACATAATTCTACGAGTTATTCGTTTTGAATTTCTCTATTTACATGCACTTTTAACACCATTTTGGAGTCTCATTTCAAGTTTTACATTAGTTTAAGTGGAATCATTTGTTGATGATGCATTATTGTGGTGAATTTGGTGATCAATCATGGATATATAGTGTTCAACAATATTGTGAAACTTGGGTTGGTGTAATTCGGTCGAACAATTTTAATTTTATGAACATTTCAAAATAAAGTGGATTTCCCGTTAAATAAAATATGGTAATGTCCTCTCCAGGACAAGGTATTCATGACAATGGAATAGTTTGGAAATATGTACTCACAAGTATGTTTGTATCATCTACAGGACACATTTGATGGAGTAAATATGACAATTAGATCGTGGGAGAGATTTGAGTAAATATTATCAAGATCATATTGAGGGTTGTGGAAAATCCGTTAAAAATTTGTCCTCTCCAGGACAGCAGTTAATTGTAATATAACATGTCAACCATGATTGGAATATGTTTGTAAAATTAACAGTACCATTCCTTCTAACAGGACATTGCATGGCATTACCATTTTAACATTTAGTCTGGCCATTATATTGTGATAATCTGTGTTTAACAAAATGTCCTCTCCAGACAACCAATTACAAATCATTATTTCATTGGAAAAAATAAACATGTTAATCATAATGCCACGCTCTGATAGTTTAGGAATTATTAGTATACATCCTGAAGTTTTTAGATCAACAGAGTTTTTGTGAGTTGGACAAGTTTGAAATTTGACCCCCATTTGCCAGTGAGACTGAAAGTGTACACTTATTGTGAAATAGCCCACGCAGAACAATCAAGGCGTTGGGTTACGGACCGATACATGTATACGTGTGTTCATAGCGCGGCGCGCTGTGAGCAGAATGCCGCAGTTGGTCAGCGCTATTTATGTTTTATCTTCAGTGGGCCGTCTTGAAGACAAGCCCAACGCCTTGCTCAAGGCTACGGAATAGCGCGAAATTTATCAGGGGCTCGGGCATGCAAAGAGAGGGGTGTGTTTATGAGGAGGCCATGTTGCAATTGCTTTTGCTTGTTCCCACATGCTTGCCCTACGAACACATTGTGAAAATGGCCCATCCCTTCCAAATTAGAGCATTTCTTTATCGTTTTCTCTTCGCCTCGCCACTTTTTTCGCGCTCCCTGCCAACGGGATCCCTGGCATATTCACTGCGATCTATTAATTCCCCCATCTTCGCCACGAGGTAGCTGGGTGCCCGTGATCAAGCAGAGTTTTCCGGGAAAGTGGCATGGTGATCATTATGGTTGTCGGTTTAGCTTGCCTTGCTTCGTCTCTGATTGATTTTGACAAACAATTCGCATCGGGAGTGTCTATTGAAGATCGCCATAGATTGCTCTGCCCTAAAAGCGATCTCGTTTGATCTGCTGCCTAGAAGACTTATAGACGCCGGTTAAGACACTCTTTTCTTCTACAGCTAGCTGAAAACTTGGGGGACCTGGTTAGATTTTCACGGGGGAACAACGGTGAATCCAGACCATCTTTTGAAGCACAGGAAATGAGTTCGGTACATAAAGGCACTTCTGCGTTGTGTAAATTCGGTGAGACGGATACCCTAATTTTCATTAGTACACTTAAAGGTAGAATACATGATTGTTAAAGAGCTAGTATCCCCTTGACGAAAACCCCAGCATTTGCACCTTGTTCGATAGTCCACATATCCCTCCAGCCGACTTATATCGCTGTTTTTGCAAAAGACTTTTTATTTTATTTGTATTTTATATATATATTTTTTTATATAGAAAACCACCTTCAGTTGTTCATTTCTCACACAAAATACCATTTTGGACTGAAATAAAATCATGTGGTGTTTAGTACTATTGGTCTATTCTATTACTTCTTTTTGCACCCTTAAAGACACCATTAAATACACTTTTACACCAATTTAGGGGTAATGCTTGCCAGGAGTCAGGCACCCAGATGGAGCCGAGTATTTATTCAGCTTTTTACAAAATTAATTTTGAATGTACACTTTTAATTGTGTCGTTCCTGAACAAAAATTACACGAATCAATTTCACTTACAATCTATGAAAACATACTGAAATTAAAAACAAGTTTGTATAACTTGTATTACATAAACTAATCATTATGCTTCTTAAGCTCCTCCGTTTAACGGTGCGGATATCCATAAATATCACACTGACCATACTGAAAGACTATCAGGATTAAAAACCAGAGAAAAAACTGCATGAGCAAAAGACTCTGGAAAACCTTAAAGTTGCACTGCCCGTATTTGGGCCGATTTGGGCGTACAATTTTTAAAAAAAAGTTAAATAGGTATTTTTTTAGAATAGAAAAAGTTATCAGCTTTCATTTGGTACCAAGAACGTAAAAATCCGTCAAGGATTAATGCCAGTCGATTAAAAACAAGAAATGATTAAATGGCTGGCAGGTCATTTAATCGACAGGGTTATGACGTAAATGTACATGTGCGCGTACATGGGTACATTGTACACATACTATGACATGTGAGCGTACGCGCACATGTACAACATGTGAAGCACGTTTCAAGAAAAAGGCTTGTATCTCCAATTCCCGACGTCGGAAATTTAAGTTTTTGATATTTTTCGTTACAGAGACACGTAAGCTTTCTAAATTCGTTCGCTTGTGTAAATTAATTTTTTTTGATCCTTTCACCGAAACACGGGCAATGCAATTTTAAGTCCGTTTGTGCCATTTTTCGGTAACTTGCGTTTTACCCTTAGAATTATTAAATTTTGTTTTTGACTGATTGAAGTCGCAAGCTAGAATGACCCGTCGTAGCATTTCCACCGACTCGCTTCAGTTCCCTTATGCAAATTACATAGGCCTACCATTGCCCTTTCAACATTATACGCAACACACAATGCCACAATATTAATGCATTCGTCAAACGATTAGACAATTTTGCCTGCTATACAACCGTACCGCAGGCAAAGATAATTATTAACACTTTTATTAAGGTTTTTCTTGTCAACTCGTGAGAAAAAAAATTGGGGTCACTGCAAATGATTTATACTACCTTTAACCCTGGGTGCACCATGAACCAAACTCCATACATTATTGCACCCATTGCAAGGTACAGTTTGTTTAACAGTACATGGGGATTGGACGTAATAATTATGTTGGGTGAGCGCAATCCTTCATCAAAGTGTCTATACCAGAGGTCTTGAACAATGACAGGATTATTTCCTGTGGTAAAAGCCCCTGAAATGAGCGACACTTGTTTTGTACAGAAACATAGGCCTATAGGGGCCTGCCAGACGGTTTGGGCTTACTCTGGAAAATTTGCGTAATGTGGAGTTTGAAGAAAAAAAAGCCGAAAAATTATAAGAGTAATTAAACAAAATCATTAACTTAAAATGGAATTTTCAAAACAGTGCGTTAGTGCAACGCTAGTTGAATGATGTCCGTTTCGAAAGCAGACGTGCTCAGACTGTGATATTACCGAGTTCAAACTCGGGTCATCTTAAATGCGCTTTGTAATAGACCGATCCAGTAAGCTACGCCCATTTTGGAATTGACCAATCACAGCCTCGGGTTGAGGTAACCAAAAAGTGGATCTCCATTTTGGTTACTCGAGTCCTCAAAATGTTGTGCACAGAGCTACGGCGAAATGCAGCACGAGTGATGCAAAAACAAATGGGCGGAGCTTACTGGATCGGTCTTTTGAGGATGGAGACGACGAGCGAGCGAGCGACGCATTGTTCGGTGTAAATTGGTTTGTGATCAAATGACCGTATAAGGAAAAAGGTCAACGTCAAGATTTATTATTGACAAAGAAGATATCAAATAAAGTAGGTTAAGCATAAAGAATGGTTAAAAGGAAAAGGGCATAATGAATTATTCTCCCATCTGTCTTCTAACACGTATGATTTATCGCAAAAAGTAATAGAGTAGCACTTAAAAGCTAACAAAATAATAAATGGTGCATGAGTATTCGTAGCAACAACTACTTGATCAGATGCAATGAAGGAGGAACAACACATGATTTATGTAACCTGTAAAAACGGTGGTTAATAAACGTTCTTGTACTGAAAGCAACGTTGTGTTATGTCATGGTAATGCATTCGTCGAATTTATCAGCCGATTTTGTTGGTGTTGTTTATAAATAAAGCAATTTTAAAAAGTGCAGCCACGCGCTGTATCCCTCTTAAAAGCTAAACGCGGTTCATCTGAAAAAAAGCTAGATACGTATATATTTAAAAATGTCCTGACTGTTCATTTAATGATTGGCTCTTGCTATAGCAACCAATGGTCGGCTTGGGTCTTCGGCAACCGAAGATTCTATTGGTTGCATCAGTGATAGGCCACATCAGAAACATATCTCGGTTATGATCGCGAAAACAGGCCCTGGTAAACAGTGGCATCACGCGGCATAAAGTACATGCAAATTGATACTGTCTAATCGAGTTATGTTCAATCATGTCCATCCTTGTAATTCGTGCGTGCCGTTGCGTGCGTTGTCGCTTGTGGATGGCTGTGTACTTCGAAAACTTCAGAAAACGTCATCGGGCTATTGCTATAGGACCACTTAGAACCCAAGTGTAGATGAATTCTGGAAAATTGGCACTCTTCGTTGCTAACAAGGCAATTATCTCGACACATCCTCAGTAATTAAATCCAAACGCATCTGGAAAAATCCTCCCCGTGCTTTCTAGCATTTTATGTTGGTGTCCGAGCCCGCGAGCGAAAGCCATTAGTCAGGAGCCCATGCCTTGATCAGTGCACCTAATGAGGCGTGCCCCGTGTGTGTGTGTCGACATGTTGCTATTCCACTCGATAAAAACAACTTGGGCACGATTCGCACATCAGCGGAATGACACAGGGGCGGCCTATCATCGCTCGCTTCACCTCGTTTATTTTCCCGGTTTCCGAACCAGCAAAACTAGCTAAACATCACGTTGGGGATGTGCGCACAATGTGCCCTAACGAAAAACGTACACCAGACTGGGACGCCATGTTTGTTTGGCGCGAGTATAGACAAAGAAAGTGTGCTGTTAAAATGCTGGTTTAAGAAACGAATGGGGGCAATTATGACATGATATGTGTTTGTGTAACGAAGACAAGAGACACGGTTTGACAGGCGGGGGCAGATGCGTCTTACATATCGGCAAGGTCGCGCGGTGAGCCGTCATACTGTGTGAGAGAAGGCCAAAGGTGCAACTGCGTTTACTGTCACAGTAAGATGCTTTAAAGGAGATGTTCAGATTTTTCCAGAAAATGGATTTCGTTCTAACCTAACAATCATATAAAATACTATCTCCAATTTGGATGTGGAAGCACTGGTGTAATTACTGCACTGCTTTATGTAATCGGATAAGTTAGTTTACGAAACATCGGTGGTTTTTTGACGATATCCTTAAAAATATACGAATTGAGAGCGGTAACATTTCAGAACGGTAATGAGAAATAGATGACAAATGATATGGTATCTAAATCTCAACACCCATGAGATAAGTGGTATCTGGTTAAGTACCTTTAAGCGATATATTGATATGTTGAGATGATATCTTGGGTTTTCAAAAATGAAACAATTTGTGTCAAACTGTGAATGCATGATAACCTATTGACCCCCTTCGAACACGTGCAAATACGCCATTTTGGGAGTCAAATAATGGAGTCATTGTGGAAGTGGGTGCGTGCGCGCTGTGTCTCTGGTGGGCGTAACGCGGTTTAATTCACCAATGGGAGCTTTAGCATTGCGCGTTACGCACGCTATGGACACACACAATGCGCACGCACATTGCTTCCACAACGACGCGGCATTATTTGACTCCCAAAATGACGTCATTGGCACGAGCTCAATATCATCATGTTGGAGCCTCCGGCACTCGGTGTGCACTGTATAATCTCCATAAGGTAGGTCCCAACAGACAATCAAGTGTAGGTACTCGTATTCATCCGAGTATAGAATTATCTGATCGTGGCATCGTTTTCACTGTACAAGATATAGATAAAGCCTGTTCGTCTCGCAAAATGTAAATATAAAGATTAGAAGAACATTGACACATAAAAAATAGATAAAAATACAGAAAACAAAATTACTACATGTATAGCGGTAACCTACTTCTTTTGTAGTATGATCCCCTAAAGGGAACATGTTGCCGAGATTAGTCGACTTAGGTCGTTGCCACCTAGGAAGTTCTTTAGCTCCTAGGAGGAAAATCCAACACGCGAACGGGGAGGGCTAACCAACGGAATCAAGCAGGGACCGAGAACCCAATCCACATACTGACCCAGACGGGATTCAAACCAGGGCCACAGAGATAGAAGGCGAGGAAAGTACCACTACGCCAACTTGCTACCCCAACAACTCAATCGACGCCCGTCATCATAAAAATGTGCTTATCCATATATTCCCTTATTAACACATACACAATTTATGAAATTAAGCATCACTTTCGCACGCTTATAATTATTACCATTATATTCCTTGTTTCGCGCGTCGCCGCGCATACATGAAGCGTTCGCCTAACTTTACTGAAACTTTTTTTCCGCCAAAGAAACCTTTCAAAAACTTGACCGCCGGGGCGTCAAAGTTTAGTCGTGTGGAATTTAATAATCCAGAATAACTTGGGCATCGTTGGCCCAATTTGTAGTCTGTCAGACCCTGCGTCTCCAAGATCCGTGATGGATCGTGAGCGGCTGATTAATTGCAATTACTTCCACTCAATGTGATTTCTAATGCTTACAAAACCAATTATTTATATACACGGCGTGTAAATGGGATTGTTATGCTTCGGGGCACAGTTTTGGGTTGTGATGGCTAGTTATTGATTGCTTGATTTCTAAGTACCGTCTGACTACAGGTTTGGTGACCCAACATAAATTTTTCAAATTATTATCACAAAGTTATTGCATAGCTGGATTCCGATGTCTCGGCCTAATCACTTGCCCAGGCGTTTAAATTACCGTGAGTCAAATTTCGTCAACAACGAATTTGTGGACTGGAAATAGAGTTTGGAGAGTCACGAATACTCTGCGCTGCATTGACGTACTGCTTCGGACAGCAATCTGTTTTTAAAATTACTTATAAATTACTTTTTTTTTAAACGCCACTTTTTCCAGGGACTTTTGCCGCAAGAAATCAATCATCCTGTCATTGTTGTTAAAAATAAAAGATGGACACTACTCCCAGTTTGCATTCCTCAAAAACATGCGAGAGAAAAAACAAATTATAGTCGGAAAGCGCGAAATGCACTGACGGCACATTCCTATTAAGAATGCCGGATGCGCGCCATATAATCAACGGTAGTTGAGATGTTGTGCTGGCTTCACACTGAGCCTTTTTGCGCGCAAATGCGACGCGCGTCTCTTTCAGAAAAAGCGGTGTGGCGAGAATTTGGAGTGAAATGAGGCACTGAACATTACAGAATCATCTTTGGGGGAAATATGTTTTTGTTTTTGTAATTCTGTAATTTTCAGCCCGTCTTTTCATTCCCGACCCCCCCCCCTCCCCCCTCCCCCAGATGAAGCTTTTTCTCGAAGCGTCAAAATTACGCGCGAAAGGGCTCAGTGCGAATCTGCGTTATGCCCGTTTGCCAATTGGACATCTCAAACTTTTCTCAGCCAATAAAGAATGAAATTGTTATCGTTCTCACCATTCAACAAAAATAGACTTTGTTGAACATTTAACCAATTGTTGTCATTTTTATCCGAGAATTTCCCTCAAAATTAATTAGGAAGGAAGTTGCCCCTAGATGCAGCTTTTTCTCGAAGCGTCAAAATTACGCGCGAAAGGGCTAAGTGCGAATCTGCGTTATGCCCGTTTGCCATTCTTAAATTTGCCATTCACGCGTGGCCATGAGAATTATTTTTCCGCCGAAATGCCCGGAGGTTGTTTGCACTGCCCCGGTGAGCTTGCGTGTGGCAAAGGTTCTTACTTTTCCCGTTTGATGTTTTGATAACGGTGCATGTCCGTCGCCGGGCGGAGGATGGAAATTTTTATCTCCAAGATTTGATAGGTCGGAATTTTGTTATGACATGTTTTTGGGAAGAAATCATATTGTTTCCTGCGTGCGCCTCCCAACTTATGACCATTCGCAGTTTAACATTTCTCCCCTCTTTACACTATGGGTCATTCCATGAGGTTGGGTATATAAAACAAAAGCGGTGTCCATGTTGCGTTGGTACAAGTTCTTTTATTTAAAGACTGGAGAATTATTTATCTGGTGAAATATTGTTTGTATATAGGCCTTTTGAATATGGCTAGGTGTCCCAATATAATCATGTTGTTTTCACTGACCAATCTCTCACAGATCATGAAATATTTGTCTTACCTATACACAACATGGACACCACATGTTTAACACTAAGAGTTCATTCTGGAGGTCGGTAGTTTTGTTACAATGCATTTTATCATAGAGTTACATATAGTAAACTAGAGTGTGCACTGGCTATTCAAACCACGTGTGTGGACTGTGCCGATGTGGGCGGCGCCATGTTTGATTAACGTAGTATAAGTGTAAAGTAGGCAACACAGCTTTGCCCACCGAGCACCCGTATAGCGTTAAGCCAAACTGGCGGCGTCCATATCGGCACATCATGTATTAGGAGTGAGCACTCTAGTTTACTGTATATAACTCTATATATTTTATAAAACTTATTTAGGGGACACGATTGAACCACTAAAACGCCTGAATAGAGTCTATTTGGGGTGGTTCCCAAAAATGACGTGTTCACTTCGGCAGTCTATACTGCATGGAACACGTAACCATACTACCTTGGAGATCAGGGGCACGGTTTCGTTCACAAGAGGGCGCACACGCAAGTACATAAATTCAAGTTCAATTGTTGCTTTCTGATAAAAAAAATTACATGTGTTACATCAATTTGTTTTTGTACTTTGTGAACTAATAGACCACTAAAGTGATATCGTCATCCTTTGTGTGTTACCAAGGTTACTGGGTCTACACTGAAACCAGTGAACTGTTGTCCTGCAAGTTTACCAATGGGCGTTTCAGATTACCAGCGATTGTTTAGACCCAATCACCATGGTAAATGACGTCACACTTTAGTAGTCTATTCATGGTGCTGGTGTTTTAGTGTATTTGTATTTGTAATTATGTCTTTACATGTCTTATAATTTCAGATGAATTTTTCTTTTATGTCAATCTCTCATTGTAATTTAAATTCGTTTTTAAATTTTAGTTTATTTATTGTACATTTATTTTTTAATAAGATTAAGATATACGGAGAGTGGATTTTAAAGTGGGAGAAATCCCTTTTGACAATCCTGGACATTGTCAAAAATTAATAAATAAAACAAATAATTGCTGCATTAGATAGTTGGAACCACGTATTCCATTTCAGTAAGGTTTTCCGGTCAGACGGTTGAGTAAAATGTTGGGACTTAAAACAACCCTTTTTAATATCGGCTGGGCGGGAAGAGATTGTATAGACGAGCGTACAGTGGATCTTTGCGAGGTGAAGTAGAAAATAGCCAATCAATTATTTACAAGTCCGCTGGGACAAAAACAACGGGACGGCTTAATAACATCGAGGTAAATTAGTTTCTGCCGTGTCTCCTTCCCATGCCTAGTTTTTCACAGATTACTGACCATGGCCCAATTTCCCAAGACCCCAAACGCTCAAACGAAGTTTCGCGTTTAAGGCATATAGCACAGAAATTGCTTGAGCTTATTAGGGTGGATAATTTCAGACTGAAGCGGCGTTCACACTATCGCGGAAACAATGGCTTTGCGGGCGACTGTGCCATTGGTTTGTACAGAAACTGGTTTACCGCTTGTGCACGGCCTGTCGCGACGCGCAAAACGATTTTAGCTGGGTCAAGTTTTAAAATTTGTTTAACTTTAACTGCGGTGCGCTCACCTTTCCAACGCGCAGCCAAGGAGGTATCAGAGAAGCCACAAGTTACCGGGTTGAATTTTCTATTTTGGAAAGATCGGCGATTAGGAGCTCATGCAATGTGGTGCGCGCAGCGCGGCAGTGTGATTTTTCCGCCCCTTTTAGCGTGAATCCACCCTGCATGCAGAAAGCGCGCGTTTACAGGTTTGCTAGACTGGTTCCCGCTCCACATATTTTACATACAACGACTGAATATGAGGACCGGCTACTGTCGTGTTTAAAATAGCACTTTAAGCATTACGTCATGCATTTATTTTTAGGAGCACATAACCGTTAATTTTCAAAGCGCGCTGCGCGCTATATAGCATGAGTGTACAACAATTTGAAAGGGTTATTCCATATTTGACCAATACAAATTTAATATATTAACCTTAAAATATTAAATATGCCCATTTTGATATACATGTAGGCTAGCATCAAAAAGAAAATTCAAACCTTGTCTGCATCCCCCAGTGAACTCCAATTGTACATGTAGTTTTAATCTGCTGTTGCAATCCCGTAACTATATAGACTACAGCCATTCATACGGTTACCCTAACTATAGCAACCGATAGCCACTGCGTAGTTTGCATCACCATAAATACACACGCAGCGGCACGCGTACGTGCACGCGACGTCAATTCAAATTCTCGAAACAATGACGAACTGTACCCGACGATTAACGGTAGCGTCCAGACGTGCATTCGGGTAACTTCGGGAACCTTCGGAAAAAGGAGGAATTCCTCCTGTTTCAAAATGGCGGAATTGGCGGCTGCCGGACCTTAAATTCAGTCTAGTCAAACAATTTTTGGTCCGGGTACCAGACTACAGGTTTGCTTGATGTTCAGGCCAATGCAAATCGTTCCCATAGCAGGGACAGCCTTTCGTAATATGAGCACATTACGAGGGAGAAACGAGGTACTTTCTGTTTCACAATTTGTAGCAAGAAATTAATTATTCTTCTTAACGACTTCAGGGCACCATCTGCATGTAAATAATGTCCTTGGGACAATCATGAGATGATTACGCAGACATCGTAAAATACTTTGTGACCTATGAGGGTACCATGCAATATCATAACTGATTAATTTTTGCAATCACACCGCGGAACACGCATAATTCATGCGAACGCAATTTTTCAACCGTATCTTTTGAATCATTTATATGAATGGCAAACCGTTGATTAGGAAGGTACCAGGTTACTTGGGCGTGATTTGACGACCAATGCCCAACGTATCATTTAGAATTATTGACCCCTATTTTTTACTGTCTTTATGTGTTTAAAAGAAAAATCTCAAAGTTTTGAGAGCAATTGTATAACAAACACTACATTTATATATGTTCAGGATGGATTTTAAACATTAGCAACCGAAGGTGGTTTAAAAATGTATTCGCGCACACATTTTTTTTGTACCTTTCACCTAACACAAAGACCATGCGTGGATTGTAAAGGTGTTTCGAAGCATTGGCGCATCTATGTTCTGGTTAACCATTTCGCTAGTTTACTACAGGCTATACCAATATATATTTAGATATGTTATGTCCTTATTCCAGGAATCCGTCAAAGTTTCATCTTAAAGATACATTTGTCCTGGCCTTTAATAATGTCAACAGTGGGATATCTTCCCAACGTGTCATCACTTTCCACAGATGTCATCAGTCTTCAATGAGTAAACGGACGGGACGTAATGAAGGGTGCCGCCCGCTGCACGCGACAACACTTGCGCTGCTTGAGAAACAATTACTTTGGACATTTTCCTATCCCGGCTCACTCTGCCGGCAACAACTGGTTGTCTTCACATGCTGTCCCTGGCTGCTCTTTGCAGAAGACATATGGAATTGGCTTGTGTCAATTTTAAAGCATGTTGGTGGAGATGTTAATTTTTAACACCGCTTGAAATAACAACGATAAGTTAAAAAGTCCGTTTACTAAACCTTTCAAAGGTCAGCGCATCATTTGCAGAGAATGAGTTTTCATTCCGAAAACGAGTGTCTTATATATGTATACAAAGGGAAAGAACAGTAAGCTCCTCTCAAGAAATGTCAGATTAATTCCTGTTGTAGGCTGTAAGAAAACTGAAAATCCATGCGTGTTTGCAATCCACCCATATACCACCAAAGTTCATGAACACGTTCCCAAAAATAAGTGTGCACACTCATTTTAAAACCATCTTCGATTACCGTTTTCTTTTAAAACACTCGGGTGGAATAACGCTTGGTGGCAGCAAACTAACCGTTTTTTATCAATATATAATCACTGGATGAAGCCACCGTCCGCCATTGTACCCCACCAAAAATAATGCCTTGCCTAGACTGGTCATACTGTCTTCACTATTCCACATTGTGTTCCGGACCGCCCAGATGCGAACCAACTACCCATAGTTTTCCCCCTATCGTCAACTGTAATGTCGGCTTCTACTCACTTGCATTTTGCCGTTTTCTTGCCTGCTGCTGTTCAATGCCATAATCACCCCTATATATAATACTCATTGACCAATCAGCGCCATGGACATCTGAAACTTTTCTCAGCCAATAAAGAATGAAATTGTAATCGTTCTGAGCATCCAACAAAAATATTGAATTTGTTGAACATTTTACCAATTGTTGTCATTTTTACCCGAGAATTTCCCTCAATTATTTAGGAAGGAATTTGCTGTTCACAATGTTATGTAATGGGTAAGTGAATCGAAAGAAATATACAAGATTTATTCTCTTATAAAGAAACAGTGTCCTGCTTAATGTAACTAATGCCAAAACCAAGACGACAAGAACTGGGATGATGGAATAAATCACTCTTGCTGCAGGCACACCGCGCCAGAACTATTTGTAATAAGCTACTTTCAAGAAAGTCATAAAAGTTGCTTGGGGATAACAAAAATGCCTATTTTATTAAAGAACGCATACAATATAACATGTGGAATGTTTTGTCCGTCTCATAAGGCTGAACATTGAATTCCCTTTGCCCAATATATAACGATGTCCCAAAGGACACGCACATAGTTTCCGTATGTGAGTTCCACTCTTGCGTAAATTGACATGTCTTCCATCCTGAGATCTCGGTAAAATTCCACTCTGCGTAGGGGATTGCGTCAAAGAGGCACTGTTGCAAGATGATGCATGTCTTCAAGATACAGAATGGTCCCAAGAAATAAGAGGTTCGTGTGCATACTGGATTATGCGTTTTAAAGGCGCCATTGCGTCATCTGCAATGGTAGAAATTGTTTGCCAACGCGCTGGAATGATATCGAACCCGGGACGCCAGAGGTGAAAGACGAGGAAAGAACCACTACGCCAACCCGACCGCCTTATATCCATAAAACATATAAATATTTGTCTTAATTTAAAAACAGATTGGGCTGTTCTACTAATCAGGTATTTAAATGATACAACCGGGTTTAGCTCAGGAGCTGCGGTATAAACACTTTTTCATCCTGATTAAAATCATTCCGATTGAAGATCTCGGGTCAATTTACTGTGAGCAAGTTCGGGCGGGCGAATATAGTTAACTAAATTAACCTACCCCCGGGGCTTAGTTCCTCTAGTCAGACTAGCTAGTCAAACCACGGAGCGTTCGAGTGACATCAACAGCAAGTTCGGGCGGGCGACTATAGTTAACTAAATTAACCTACCCCGGGGCTTAGTTCCTCTAGTCAGACTAGCTAGTCAAACCACGGAGCGTTCGAGTGACATCAACAGCAAGTTCGGGCGGGCCACTATAGTTAACTAGACTAACCATAGTCGATCTAGATGTTACCCGAACGCTGCGTGGTTTGACTAGCTAGTCTGACTATAGAGGAACCAAGCTCCGGGGTAGGTTAGTCTAGTTAATTATAGTCGCCCGCCCGAACTTTCTCTTTACTGTTTAATGATCCAATGCGGTTTGTTGTTTACTTGCGTCAACGCATTTAATCGAAACGGCTGTGTGACGTGCGCAAAAGAAAACATCAAGACGGTGGGCATGCGCAGAGACAATGCGGCCGGAAAATCGTTTACATGGTACAGTTTTTCTTTTGGTCTGTTAATGAAAAGACTCTGAAACTTATTAAAATTTAATTCAGTTTTGGGTCTGTTTGTTCCGATGGAACATTTGCATTCTTCTTGGGCTTTTAAACTGATTATAATCGGAATGGTCCCCTGCAGCTGTTGATGAACATCCAAGTCCATAAGGTTAAAGGCCCATGTATCATTTTCTGGAAACAACGGCATTATATATGTATATCTAAAGAAGAATATAAATAAACTAGCGACATACAGCTTTCAGAACTTTTAAAAGCTATGCACGGTTGCGTTGAGTGAATGATAAAAACAATTGCGAGTGCTGAAAATGTTGTTTTGAAAAAAGAAACCATGGCCGAGTGGTTTACGTCGTTGATTCGCAACAGGGGTGAAACCATGGTGCTGCGCGGGTTCGATACCCGGCCATGGTACCCATGTGCCCGCCCTTAGGCACTCAACCACAACTGCTCAATCCTTCAGAACTGTAAAGCCGTTGGTCCGATATGTTAAGTAACGCACTTCAAAGATCCAGAGCATTCTTTCGTGAAGAGTAAGGGGATTACCGGGTGTCTCTGGCCGTCGGCTGGCAATGCCGCCATCCACCCATGTACATGACATGTATCTCTATGTTTTTGTGGAGCACACTTATAAGCTTCATGCAATTTAGCTTACGAGCTTAAATTAAAGTTGATTAAACCCATTAAATAGATAAATAGTTTCTCCCACAAATGTACAATTTGCAAACACAAATTAAAAAACAAATCATGTCGTGTTTGTTACAAAATGCTATAAACACTTATTGCCGCAAATTATTGCACAAATCTATACACTGCACAACATTATAACCTCTACTTCAAGTAGGTAAGTAAAGTTACACTGCGATTGTGATTAGCAGGGACAGGTGTATGTAGTCTTTACGACGTTTAATGCATCCGATGTCGACCACCTATGGGAATCGGAAAGACAGTGATATATACCGATACACCAAGCCGAGAGAATTTATATTGATTAAGAATGACACACAATTCCAGGATATCTTATTTGATGAGGGCATGCGATATGTTAATCCAACATACACGAGCCTTGTTTGGTTACCCGAGCGGGGAAACATTTGTTAAATGTCAGTATGGCGAACAGCCCAAAGGACCGTTCAATGCTGCAATCCGGGAAACGTTCACGGAATTCGCCAGGTTTATTAAAGGACTGTGTTCTGTTGTTAATTTCGAGGATAGTGATGGAGAATCTGTATTTTCATACAGACAAAACAATTGGATGATCCCGTGAAATTCCCTAAAATTACGCAAAATCTGTATTTAGAAAAGCACATAAAATGGAGAAATGAAATATTTCTACATAATAAACCCTATTCACGCGTTTAAAAGGTTCAGTCGTGTCCCCTGAATCAATTCTATAGAGTGCAAACTGTCGATTGAAAAGGTTCCAGTTACGTATGCGTTCCAAATGTCGATCCTTCAACGATCATATGCAGCATGATATGTGGCACAGGGTACTCTTCTTCCATTGTTTCCCCCATTGTATCTCAACTTCTACGGACTTTCAAAGAAATTGCTTTTAGTTTTTAGGGGGTAGGGGGGTGGTGGTTGGGGGGTGGGGGGCGGTCGGGGGGTTGGTGCGTTAACAAGAAGAGTGTGTTGAAGTATAGGGGCGTTGGGGGTGGGGGGGGGGGGGGGTTGGGTGGGGGAGGGTGGTCCCAAATCGTGCTGGGTATCAAGACGAAGGTTGCAATCATCGATATATAACCACTGGATGAAGTATGCAATAACAGTTGGCCATACGAGAAATTAAGCCATGCGCCGGCCGCCATTGTACCCCCTAAACAATGCTTTGCCTAGACTGCTCCCCGGTCCATGCAATCGCTTGCATTCCACTTAACACATGTAGACTAGTGAAGACAGTATGACCAGTCTAGGCAAGGTATTGTATTTGGGGAGTACAATGGCGGACGGTGGCTCTAATTTTATTGGTCGCTGCTGCATCCAACGATTATATATCGATGGTTGCAATACATAGTCTGGCATCTTTCCAATTAGCAGTTTGCATTCTATAGAACCGATTCAGGAGGCACGATTGAACCTTTCTAACGCGTAAATAGGGTCTATTGCAAATTTATGTAAAAATTATGCAACGGAAATTTCATACGATTTTCTTATAATTTGTTTACGTTTTTTTATAAAGCAATATTTCAGAAATTTTCGTAAAATTCCGTGAAATTACGTAACAGAAAAACAGTTCTAGTAATTTGGTGCCGGAACATTTTATTATTTTTTTAAATTGAACAATTTGTTTACGATTTTTAGGACAATATTTAAGAAACGTTCATATTTGTTTACGGAAGCACCCGGTTTATTTAGAGGCTCAGCTCCGTAATTTTCTCCTTGTGTTGGAGCATGCGTATTTATAGGGACAAAGCAATTGAATAATATTGGAGAAAAAGGATAATTCCGCAAAATTACGTAAACAAAGTTCCAGAAAGTTCCTGTAATTTGTTGCCAAAACCCTATAAAAAAAAAAAGATTTTTAGAGCGCTGGGGAAAAAAAATAGATTTTTATTGTAATTGATGTAATTGATGTGGATTGTTTTGCCTATAAATTCAACACAGGTAGCCGGTGAGGGTCAATAAATAGTCCGGTTAATAGTGTCCGGCCGACATGAACGACAATTTATCAAATGCTAACGACTGCGTTATTAAAAGTCATGAAAAATATCCCATTTCCTTCCAAGACTCCTTCAATGGCAAAAATTTAAAGGCTAGCGCCCGCAGGCTTTAACTCTAGTGAAAATCGTTTGTCGCAAGCAATTGTGGAAGTCGACTTTCGAAGCGACGAATTTGGTTCAGACCTATTTAACCAATTTGGCAATTTGCCTGGCCACGTACAACCATTCCAGAGATTGGTTTCCATATAGGTCAGCCGTGGGTTTGGGTTCCATGCATAGGTTAATCTTCTAGACGCGTGTTGACTGTCCGTGCATGCATAAGCTGGATTCACACTGCATATATATACGAGCCTTTTCGCGCGTAACATTGACGTGCGTCGCTTTGAGAAAAAAGCGACTTGAGGGAATTTGGAGCGAAACGACACACTCAAAACCACAGAATCAACTCGCAATTCTGTGGTTATCACGAGTGGAACGCCCGTCGCATTTACGCGCGAAAAGGCTCGGTGTGAATCCACACTCGGGCTAGATTACATTGAAACGCAAACAGAACCTGGAGAGGACAATCATCAAAATCATTGGTCGGGGCTGCAAAATCTGTGGTGTTAATTAATTAATTAACACCAGTGGTGTTGTCTTATATAGATACCAAGCCTGGTGTTAAAATTTAATACCATAGGTGTTACTTTATACCACATTTGGAATAAATGCATCATTTTTAACACCCTCGGTGTTAAAACTAATACTTGTTGTGGTGTTAAAATTTAACACCAGGATTGGTATCTATATAAGACAACACCCACTGGTGTTATTTAACACCACAGTTTTTGCAGTGTACCCAAAATGCTTTGCGCGAGCTGCGCACAACGCACGGAAGTACAACTCTTATCCTATTTCGAATTAAAATTTTTAGCGTCATCCAAGAATTAAAAACATCATATTCAGACCAATTTTGATGATAGCTTTCTTCGTAACTCGTAAGAAATTTTGTTTTAATATTTGTAAGATTTGTTTGAACACTACCACTTCTCCAAGCTGTGTTGCGTTGGGGGAATAGTTTTACCTTATGTGTTATATACCATTGGAAAACTTTCTGCTGAACTCAAAAATACCAAAATCCAATTTTTGAAAATTCCAACTTTACGCTCATTTCGTCGTGACAGGTCACATATGCTTATAACAAGGAGAATGTTAGGTCTCAGTCCTTCGTTCTTGGTTGTTCCCATTTAAGATATGACAAGATTCCTGCTAGTGTATAACAAAGTAATATGCAGAGTTCCATGACGTCTTACTAACGAGGTTTAGAGACGGCAGCTGAAGTATAGCCTTATTATTATCAATGTTTACATTAAAGACATTACCAGTTACACACGCACGAAGGAACATTGATTGAAACAATTAATTATACAGCCCACCTAAAGTGCCATTTGTGTTGCCTTGCTTGTATCAAGGACGTCAGAAATTAACTTATTATAACGCACCGAAAGTAATCACGGCCGGCTGGGCAGCATTCCAAATTTTCGGCCACAAGTCAATTTCCATTTAGACATTCCGTTGTTTCCCACATTAGCTAATAGCTAATTAAGAGTTAATCAACAGAACAGAGTTTACCCTGGATGCTTGCACAGATGGTATTTATAAATCTACTGCATCTGGCCAATATTGTGACCGCTCTAACAAGATAACAGTGTAGCGCCAATAAATCATTTAATTGTAAGATGAAGCTTTTTACGGATTCATCAAATAGGGACATAACATATCTAAGAAGAGTGTTGGTAACTAGTCTGCAGAAAATGTCAGATACAGTGAGTAAGTTCGGGCGGGTGACTATAGTTACCTAGACTAACCATAGTCGATCTTGATATCACCTGAACGCTGCGTGGTTTGACTAGTTTGACTAGAAGAACCAAGCCCCGGGGTAGGTTCATCTCTAGTCAGTTGTAATCACATGACTTTTTAAGACGGCGGAAAGGTATACACGATTTGAAAATAAGCTTTCGCTAAAAAAGTGTTAATTTGTATCAGACTTAAATATGAATTCATAACAAATTCTATGGTAGCTTTTGGTGAACGAGTTGAAAATGTCTTTAGTAGAACATACGAGGGCAAACATCATGGGTGAAAAGTAAAGACGGCGGCCAGTGCAGACCATGTTGACTAGATTTTTACGCGTTCGGGTAAAAAACAAAATACGCATGTGCAAATTTACTAATGGTCAGCACCCGAACTTGCTCCTAGATGTATCGGTGCTTCAGAAAACCTTGAATTGATAATTGTCTAGAAACATAAAAGTTATTCGCTTTCAAATGAGACATCAACGAAACAAATCGACCAACGTTTAGTAATCGAACAATTACTGTCAATATTTATAATTATTGGCGGTCCGCCAATAATTCAAGGGATAGACTTTCCCAAGTCTGACCATCAACGCACATCGCACAATGCGCCCTCCGGACTGGTGGCCTGTCCAATATGTTTCCTTCCGTTTCCTCCGTCTCGGAAAGTCTTCCGAGACAGAGGAAAAGAGATTTGACAGGCCACCTGTCCAGAAGGGCGCGCTGCACGCACCGCACCACAGACCAAACACGTTAAGTATAAAAGCGGCATTTTTTTTCACAGGGCTGCCGATGTCTAAAATACAAAGTATGATGTTTTGTCGTTAAAAGAAAGTAAATGCTTCAAAATTTCGTTCGGAGAAAGAAAATTAAATTTGCTGAGAACCACGGACTGTAGATGGTCCTATAATTATTTAAACTCTTGACAAATCGAATAAAAAATGATAAGATTAAAAGCATTTTAATATCAAAAAGAAAATAATTAACTGGAATCTTTATTAATGGCCATTACGATAATTTTGACAAGGCATCAGTCACCACGTGACTGTTGATAAAATGGCGGCCTGTATTTTAGACATCTGGCATGATGGGGCATTTCTTTCCTTGTACGATAAAAAATGACCCACTAATTATAAGGATTTATTGTATTATGAAATGACCACATGATAACAATTACTTATTCAAAACTGGCCCGGCAACAGTCACCACAAAAAGACTATCAGTAATAAAATGACAGTTTGAAATCTTGACATATGGTATATATTCTTTCATTGCTTGGCTGATTACCAGATGGCCGATTATCAAAAGGTCCATTACTGTAAAAGAGTTCTCCACAAACTATTCTGCAAATATTCTCTTATATTCTGAATATATTGTTTATATCAAAAAATCAGCTTCTGGATATGTAGCGATATATTATTGTACATAATGAACAAAATAAATTTGATCTTACTTTGCTAGCAGGCAATGCTAAATATTTTGTAATATTTTCTTATATTCTGGATTTAGAGTCGGATTTAGAGCTTTTGTATGGATATGTAGCGATATACCTTGGTTACGGAAAAAAATATGGTAAATGTTGCTATTGCCCAAGTGTTTGAATATCATAAAAACAGTAAACAATCCTAATTATATACCTCATGCGTAGATTCCTGTCATCTGATTAGTTAAAAGTGGGGGCATTAAATCAGATAGACCCGGCGCGTGTAGAATTCTGACTATATGCCCACGAGCATAGTCTTTGCTATGCCCGTGGGCATAGTCATTTAGTGGGTTCCGGACGCGCGCATAACGTGTGTAGCATAGCTGTGGACCAACTATGCAGCTGCACGCTTCACGTAAACATTCAGCAGGACGGTAATGGCGGAATCTCGACGAAGTCGTTTTGTCGTCTGTCGTAGATGATGAAGTCATTAAGAAAATAAGAGCAGTGGCCTACAGTGAAAACAGTGTCAGGTGAAATGTGCTACTAGTGTCAGGTGATTATGCTACCATTATTTACTGTAAATATACAACTTTTCCGCCGTAGACCAGCTTCCGAAATCGAAACTCACATTCGGTATATAAAACAAATATTGACTGCTGTATATTCGGGTCATGGTTAAGATTATAGGCCCTCGATGATCTCGAAGCCATGACTGTGCCCTTCGGCTTCCGCCTCGGGGCATAGTCATGGCTTCGAGATCACCTTGGGCCTACAATCTTAACCATGCCCCTCATTTCAGTCAATATTTGTATAATATTTCGTAATATTTTGTCTATTATAAATATATTGTTTATTGTCTCGTTGGTGCCAGATAGCAAAAAAACCCAGTTTGTTTAATTATAGATATGCAGCGATATACATTATATAATGGAGACGAAAATCAATATTTCTGGTCTGACTTTGCTATAGTAGTCAATTTGAATATCATGAAAACGATAAACAATGCTAACTATATATGCTGTACTATTTTCGTGTAAATAAGTGATTATTTGTTTTAGGTATTATGACCCAATATTTTCGTATATTCTGAAAATATATGTTACAGCCAGATACAAATAAGCAGCTTTTGGATACGTGGCTATATACCATGGGTAATGGAGAAAACTCAATCATTATGGTTTGACTTTACTAGTATATAGCCTGAATATCATAAAATGTAACAATGCTAAATATCCTGTATTTTTCTTATATTCTGAACATATATTGCTTATTGTGTCGTTGGTGCAAAAAGCAACACTTGGATATAGCGATATACCTTCGATAATGGAGAAAAATTAATGATGGTCCGACTTTGCTAGTAGCCTGTTTGGATATAAAACGGTATAACTAATGCTAAATATTCTAAAATATTTTCGTATATTCTAAATACATTGTTGATTGCATGTTGGAGCCATCTAGCAAAAATCAGATTTTGTATGGGTATGTCACTAGCGATATACCTTCGATGCGGAGAAAAAATAATGGTCTTATACGTTACTTGTTGCCGGCAGTTTTTGAATATAGGCCAATCATGAAAGCGGCAATCAGTGCTAAATATTCTGCAATATTTTCTTATTATTCCAAATATATTGTCGATTGTGTCGTTGGTGTCAGACAGCAAAACGCAGCACTTGGATATTATGGTGAAAAATCAATAATTTCGGTTTGGCTTTGCTAAACGATTTAAATCATTGTTTGTGTCGTTGGTGCAAAAAACAAATCAATTCTGGCCCGACTTTGCTATAGCTCATTTGAATATCATGAAAGCAGTTATCAATGCGAAATATAAACAGTCATTAATATATCACTCTAATTATTATAAAGTACCGTTTGGCTTTTTGGAAAAATCCTAAACCAAGAAAAAGGCTAATCATGTTTTTTACTCTTAAAATCAATTCTTTGCAGCAGCTGTGTTTTTATTCTGGAAAATCGAAGCAATTATACAATTCGTGCACGTACAAAATACATCGACACCGCTATAAATTTGGCGCACAGTTTTAATCTTAAATAGACATTTCAATTTTTTGGGCAGGTATTTATTTGTTTATTTAATTTTTGATTTAAATTTTGCAGAAAGAAAAACAATATCTGGCTTAGTTTCAGCAACTGAAGATCTAACACGTTTTCTGCGAGAAAAAAGTGAGCATGCAGTCGTGACCACGTAAAACGTTGCAATTTTGTAGTTCATTTACATCCAAAAGGTTTTATTGTTATTTAATAAAAAATTTAAGGGGCGGAACCCACCGAGGCCGACATGCTTTCCGACACAAAATGACCCCATTTGTGTCGGGAAGCAGGGGTGTGTCGGGGCAGTGGGTTCAAGATTCCGACGCAGCCCGCGACACAAACACGACACAGATGGTGTGTCGTGTGTGTGTCGTGTCGTTTTGAACCCGTTTGAAAATCGTACGACACACACGCGTGACAAAATGTGTCGTGGGCGTCACGACACAAATCGCGATATTGGTCAGTATATACGACACGAATTGCGACACACTCACGCCACCGACAAAGGCAGCTACGAGCGTTATCACCTCTGCATCCATTTTGATGGCAGATGACATGAACACGCACAACACTCTCTGGTGTGTTGTTATGACGTCAGTTGTGTCGTATTATTGGCGAGCTTTTTGTCGCCCTTGACACGCTTGCGACACACGATAAAGATGGTCCACGACACGCGCCGACAGACTATTGGCGCGTGTCCTATACTATCTGTGTCGCAAGCGTGTGGTGGGCGTGTCGGGCTTGGTGGGTTAAGCCCCTAACATAGGAGGCTCTTTATGTGTCCTAATCTCACACATTAATAAAACACAAGCTATTCATAAGTCAAATATACAGAGCAACAAAAGAAACGCACATTTTCAGTTTAATCAAAAAGAAAACCTATTGTTCGGTATACAAACGTACATTTTTTTCACAGGCAACTCTTCAAAACAGGCGATTTTTCAGATCAAAGGAGACCGTTGACCAAAATCCAGTTCCTAATTTGTTGGCAGACGTTTATTCCTGAACACGCGCGGGATTTGTTAGCAATTAAAGACCAAGCTATATCGTCTAGTCAAGAAATGCTGAAACACGCACGTCTTGTGTTACAGATTGCCGCTGTGTATGGATTAATATTCATATTTAGCCCGTGTTGTTGACTGACAACAGATTAATTGTTATTGCCAAGCGATATAGCACACGGAATCTCGGTTTTTTTAACCAGTACCATCACAGTTATACCAATGGAAACACGCGGTGGAATGACAGCACACAAAATGTTGAGAACATGCCGTATACCTATCTACCTGATTGGCCAGCAGGGTTGTAGTCGAGTCCATCACAGGTCCTCACAGGTCTTCACAAGTCCTAACAAGTCCCTGGGTCTCAATTCAAGTCACAAGCTTTTAAAATGGACTCCAACAATGGCACTATGTTGTGGATGTTCATTCTTTGTTTCTTGTTACTGGACTTGTGACCGACCTGTGTGGGATTTGTCACGGACTTGTGATTTTATCGGCTCTGGACTTGTGATAGACTTGATAGACTCGACTACAACCCTGCTGGCCCGTGTGCAAGACGAGCCAAATACAGTAATATGTATTACCCAAACACGTCACGGTTTGTGTACTTGTTCTTTTTTTCGTGTTTACCGACTTCACCCCAAGACACCACAGTTAACCTATTATTCATAAGCCAAACATCTTGTGGGCGACCAGGCGCCGCCAAATAAAGATCGATTTTCGTACATCTCCCAAAAAAATTATCATTTTAATTGCGCTAAAATGCAGTAATTTCGTCAAAGGACATGTACCATTAGACGCCGCTTGGTTGAACTCGATTTAACAGCACGTACTACCGCGTGGGAATTTCACGCACAAATGTCAAGTGAAAGAATTAGAATCGGCGGAAACGTTTTTGCCGCCAAATACGAAGTGACAATAGCAGAGTGGCTCATTATAGCTGTGTTAAGCGCAAGGACAATGTCGTCTAATTTTATCAGGCGATGTGATTTTTAAAAACAATTAAAAACGTCCGTTATCTTAATTCTCATGTTTTGCTTCGATTGCTCGTTTTAAAGTTCTCATTGCGATTTTGATATATTTTTGAACAGTTCCTACTTTATGGATCGATGCTATACTTAGCCATTAATTTAAACAAAATGCGAAGATAGGTGAAGGCGAAATAATATTTTTTTATGATAAAACATTGCATGTTACGAAGAGTTTCTAGTCTCTATGTCAGAAAAAACTAAGTCCTACATAAGCTGGAACTTTTAAAGTTAAAGGCTCATTTTATGATTTGCGAAATGAAACTATACGGATTTCTGAAATAAGGGCATAACATAATCTAAAGACGAAAGTGGTCGACTAGCCTGCAGAAATTTCAACTAAACATAGGCCTATATGCAACAATGCTTCAGAAAACCTTTGAAACCCATGCATGGTTTTTGTGCACGAAAAAAATGGGGTCATTCGTTTTTAAACCACATTCAGCCTAATTTCTTACAGAAGGGTAGGCCTATATATAATATGGCATTTTAGACAGAAATAAATTCATGCATGGTTTTGTTATTCCTGCTGTCAACACTTAGGCCTAAGTAAGGTTTTTCTTGTCAACTCGTGAAGTAAAATGTTGGGTCACTGCAAAAGATACAATGGGCCTATAAAACACGGACAAAAAAGAAACTGCTAAATTGAAAGTAGCGTAAGAAATTCAGGAATCAACTTACCACACTAACTTTTCCGCAAACCGAAATTGAGACAACGAACGGCAGTTGACGTAGAGTAGCATAACACCAATTCCAAACGGAAGCTTCGACGTTATTAAGAGAACCAAACACAAATCGATCAATACTCTTCACTCGATGCTCGGAAACATGAGCTAAAGAAGTACCATTGTATAATATCCAACTGGTTTACAAGCATATATGCCATCAGTGGGAGCGAGATGTCTTATATAATGTACCGCAGTTCAGTTGGGTTTGCCACCACCCGTAACGCAGGTGCTGCGCACACGACCTGCAAAAGTGCCAAGCTGTCATTGGCCAGCGCGCCACACGCAGTGACTTAAACAGAAGCAATATTAATACCATCATTTCCCTCCCTTTTCCAACAGAGGCACGCGCACTGTGCGCTATGCAATATTTATATCAACGACATTGTTTGTTACCGGGAATTTATATGGAAGTGGAAGGGTCGGGATGTATGCTTTGGTCCCGGTTTTTTGACAATATGCGACGCCTGGGTGGACTTGTTCGTAATCGGGAACCATCAATTACATGTCGAGCACCGAGCCCGAGCCATGTCAAATGTTAAATCGAAAATAAGATCGTTGATGGTTTTGTTGCACTTTTTACGGTAATTATTTCCCAGTAAACAGAAGTATTCCATGACATTTTGGAGCGATCTGTTCGTTTGAGCCTTAATCAATCTTATTTTCAGCGTGAATACTGTTTTGCAACCTTGTATATACAAATTCAAGCGACATCAAGTTAATGTAAAGGATACTATAGAATGAAAATGTCATTCAAGGTGTTCATATACTTTTGTTCAAGAACTTCATCCAACATTATGATGATGTTCAGGAGAAATGTTCTATCGTGTATAATGGGAATTTGAACATCTGCGAAACAAGCTTAAACATGTTGGACGATGTTCGAGCACGCACATGAATAGACCAGTTGCGTGATAGATTTGCATAAATCCCAGAGTCATGCGTTATATTTGCATAAATACTAGAGTCCCGCCTTCGCGCTATATGGCGCACGCGTACGAGTGAGTCAAGCACCATGCTATACCTGGCACATCGGGCTATTTTCAGGTGGTGCACGCTGGTACATGCATGGTAACCGTGCGGTACCTGGAATACCTCGCACATTACTCTATGTATTTCTAAGCTGGACCATGTTGATTGAACATGTTGATCGCCACCTTCAAACCAGTCTCATAACCCAACATCGTTTCTCCACTTTTTTGAATGCATCATTGCAGTTTGGAAACGTTCCAGCTTTCAAAGTTGACATCGATTTCAAGTCGAAAAACACGTTCCATTTCGTTATTTTGACGAAAATTTACGATGAGTACATGTTTTAACATGTTCATTTCAACATGTAATTTCGGATGGTCCATAGCTGAAAAATGCATAGGCCTAGAGTAATGTGCGAGGTATTCCAGGTACCGCACAGACTTTCGCGCCGGTTACTATATGTACCAGCTTGCACCCCCTGGAAACGGCCCGATTTGCCAGGTAGTCTGGTGCTTGACTCACTGGTACGCGAGCGCCTTATAGCGCGATGGCGGGACTCTAGGATTTATGCAAATCTATCACGCAACTAGTCTATTTGAACATGTTGGACGATATTCAAGCTCTAAGCCAACCACATTGCAGAATTGGGTCACATGGCATTTCAGGTTCCAAGAAAATCCACAAAATCCATAAAACATTCATGAACAATCTCTGGGACGTCTTGTGATCTTGAACAGCTGTGAACATCATTATTTGTATAATGCCTGTAACTCACTTTAGTTTATTTTTCTTATCTGTCTGTAATTTATTGGCTCTCATACCCTCTTTTGTGGGGTCGAAGAGATGAATAAACCATTCAACCATTCAACAAATGTTGGATGGAGTTCTTGAACAAAAGTATGATTGTGTAGATTGGGCTTTGGTAATTTGACCATATGTATAAAGTACATTTGTTGCATAATGGTGTTTCAATCTGGGCTGCGTTCCAAACACGCGAACGGTTCGTTAACGTTGGCGCCGACGTTTGCTCAATGTGGAGTGGATTGTTTGCTAAAATACATTGTCAAGATGGCGGCCCCCACAGTCACAGCAGTCGTACGGACGTTGCAATGTGGCTCTCCGCTGCTTACCATTTTTTTGAGGAAATGTGACACGTTGCTATTGATTGTGTATCGCCAGCAATAAGGCAGACAACCACGAAAGGTGCAATTTATTTGTTATTTTTCAAACTGCAAACCATCGTCTGTCATCTTTCATGTCGCGTTTGCCATTTTGAAATGACTCGCTAACATCGCGAACAAAACAAAAATTCGTTGGCCAACGTTGGCGGCGCACAATACGTTCCACTCGAAATTGTTGGCCAACGTTGCCAACGTTTGCAAACGTTCGCGTATGTGGAACGCAGCCCAGGTGTTTCATTCCGCGCATGCACATAAGTCAGATAACGTGATCACACGTTACTTGTTTCTATTTTTACACGGTTTGTTTCTATTTTTAAAATGTCTTTTATCGAGAGCACATTACCGTATAGCATGTCAAAACAAGCCAGCTTCACAAAACCTAATATTTATTTTTCTAATGAAACAATTCATTCTGTCCAATAAATTCTGCCCAATACATTCTGCCCGAGACTGAGGGCGTGTTTGTTTCGGACGGATCCAGATTGGCGCAGATCCAACTTGAATTCCTTGTCGAGAGCAGTTACGTTTGTTTCTGCGCGTAAAATAACTCGGGATCTGGATTCGGATCTGTCGTGAAACAAACACGCCCTGAGCGATTTTGGGCAGTACATGTAGGAACCCGGCTTTGTTCCGCTCATCAGTACGCTCGTCAGGGAACCTTGTTTTCCCATGATCCACGAACACAAACGTAAGAAAAAAGGGTCGGTGTTTTGAAGTAATATTATAACCTACACCACCCTCAATCATCCGATACTGAAACGTATAAATGGCAAAACCAATCAAGTATACTGCTTTTAACAATGGCTATCTTTACAATTAATACATAAATTAATCTGAGAGCCATGGATGTACGGGAATAACTTAACTTTAAAGCATATATATGCGTATCTGAAGTGGGATAGTCAAATTAATAATATGTGTGGTAATTTTAATCGAAGGTTATTTTGTTCTACGCCAGTTGAAACGTTCTATGGTTTCTGTTAAAGATCTATTCATGGTGTATGTAAGACCAACCATCGAATATGCATGTCCCGTATGGTACTCTGGATTGACCAAATCCCACATTGTTTCCTTAGAAAGATTGCAGAGGAAAGCATTCCGTATTATCCTGGGAGGAAATTTTCATGTAACTCAGTCTTACGATGAAGTTTGTCTTCGGTTTGGTCTGCCCAAGATCTCGAATAGACTAAAACAACTTTTCTTAAATTTTGGAAAAAGACTTTTGAATTCTAACAATAATCTCCGTAACTCAAACAAACTTGGTTTCATCAAATGTCGGACAAATCGGTATAAAACTAGTATATTTCCATCACTAGTTTGCGCGCTCAATAAATGTTCCATAAACTACATGTAACTGATGTTCATTTGGTTTCCTGTTTTTGCCTGTAGCTTGTTTGTTTGTAACTTGTTCGTAAATGTGCGTTTTTATTATGTTAAAATCCTATGTGTAAATTCTATACTTTTGATATGTATATAATATTGTTTATGATCTAATTGTTGTTTTTAAACATAATTCAGCCTTTTGGCTGCGATGTTTGAAATATGAACAATAAACCACTAATAATAATACATGCAGATCCACAAAATTAAAAAAAAACAGTATAATTTTTCTGGAATTTCACTATACATAGTTCCCTTCGGGCTTCCATTAAAAACCGACCACTATAAACTGTGGCAATCGATGGTAGAACAATTAATCACTCACAATATGGAAAATGGATGTCTTCAGTGTACGAAAAAATCGACTAAAAATTAACAGCAAAATAGCATAACAAATGGAGTAACGAACAAACGATTTAAACTAATGGAAAATAGTCGTCTTTTATAAACGACCTGAATTAAAATGCACATATCGAGTCCAAGGCCATTAGGTGATTTTTCTCCTAAAAATTAACTCAGATGGCAAAAATTACATCTGTTCTTTATTTTCGAAGCAATTTTCGTTTAATCCAAGCCCGTATGTTTAAAATATGGTTTGTATGCATTTTCATAAAATAATCAGTGAAAATCAATGAATTAAAAAAGGTGGCCTTAAATTTGGGTGGCCCAGATCTCGTTTTGCGAGAATAAATCGAGATTTGAATATGTTCAAATTTTTGAATGGGACTGAATCCTTTTCGTCAACTGCGTTCATCTGCTCAACCTCAAAATAAAATTTATTAGTATTGCGTCAAAAAATATTTGGGAAACTTATCTTTGTGAGGACAGTATAGGCTACATGTAGGCCTAATACTCAAACTAAGGATAACTGATATTTTCATGTACCAAGCAGCACAAGAAACGCTACAATTTTCGACACTTTTTGGTCAATCTGAAAGCAAGATTTTTTTTCAGCACACATGCAGATGCATAACGAAGATTTCGATATGAACGTTCGATATGCTCGCTATATATAATGTTATTAAAAGTAATAATTAGGATTTTTAAGGCATGTTTACTGATCCATGGACCAATTTCATAAAGCTGTTTGGCTAAAAACTTGCTTAAATTTGTTTGCTTTATAAAAATGGGTTTTCAGTCAAAATCTTATGTGATGTGTATTACAATTGACTGGTGTTCTGCTATTCTTGCAGTTGACATACAATTTTGACAATTAAGCCATTTTTACAAAGCAAACAAATTTTGGATTAAGCAAATTTTTCTGCTAAACAGCTAAGTTATGAAATTGTCCCCAGATCAAAAAACATTAACGTATTGCATAATTTCTAGCAATTTCTTGGCAAATTTTGAGTAGAATAATTAGAAAACGGCGCGTATATTGACTGACAGGGCACCGACAGACGAATGTTTTCAAACACATTAGGAGGTCACATGTTCAGGGACGTAATACCTTTAACAAAACTGATCACTCAAACATACTGCAGCACCGTACGTTAATTGTCACGTGTTTACCGTATCTTTTGATAAATACTGAGATAACGAAGGAGAGGTACGACACCAAATCTACCTTTTTAAGCCTTGGCGAGCATCTTAAGTGGTTAGTGTCAATATAGCGTGCGTTGTAAGATCGATAAAACGCCAAACTCTTGGCAAGGTGTGCTTTTAATATGAATAAAAGTCAGTTATCTCAAAAGGATTTACGAAATTTGTAAGACGCGAATTTCAATTAAGGACGCAGCGAGGGGAAGGTCATCTCGATTCAAATTTAAAATTGCTCACGTCTTCATAACATCCTGACGGAGTAACGACCGACCTTCGTAGCAAACAAACACGATTGAAGATAAATTGATCCTGCAAAGATAACAGTTTCTGAAGAACTTGCGCAAATGTGCAAGCGTTGAGAGGAATAAAGGCAAGCACTTGTAGGCCTACACTGAGATTTAGTGGAATATTGCGCAAATGTGCAACGTTGAGAGGAATACAAGCAAGCACTTGTAGGCCTACACTGAGATTTATTATTATTATTATTATTATTATTATTATTATTATTATTATTACACTGAGATTTAGTGGAATATTGCGCAAATGGCCACGAGAGAGGAATACAAAATAAAAACGTTGAACGTGTATTTTATTTTTAAAAATATATATCAAGGAAAACGGCAAAGATATTATCATAACGAGATTTTACAAATTTGTGATTTGTTTAACAAATATATTGAGATGCATATGAGGTGTTCCCAAGAATATGACTTAAGCATAAGCAACTCCGATCTTTAAGCACTTTTTCACTAGTATGTTCCCTTTTGCAAAACAAGCAGCAGTCAACGACTGAACGGTAGACTGAGTCAAACTGGCGAACGGTCCAGTTGACCGACTTTATGCTGTACAGGTTAAACGGTCGACTTTGCTCGAGTCGAGTTGTCGAACGGTCGAGTTGACTGGCATTCTATTGTTGTACATGTCGAACGGTCGACTTTGCTCAAATCGAGTTGTCAACCGGTTGAGTCTATACTGACATTCTGTCGTTGTGCAGATTGTACGGTCGACTTTGCTCGAATCGAGTTTGCGAACAGTCGAATTTACTGACATTCTACTCTGTACAGCGTGAGCGGTTGACTTTGCTAGAGTCAAATTAGCAAACGGTCGAGTTGACGGGAATTATAATGTTGAACAGGTTGAGCGGTCGACCTTGCTCGAGTCGAGTTGTCGAACAGTCGAGTTGACTTACAATCGACGGTTGTACATGTTGAACGGTCGACTTTTCTCGAGTCGAGAAGGCTACGATCAAGTTGACTAACATTATACTGTTGTACAGCTTAAATGGTCGACTAAACGTCCCTAAAATAACAAGGTTGGTACGTACTCACCTCTGGACCTCATTTACTTCAGATACATCCGTGTTTGACTTTCAGGGTGGCCATTTAACAGGATCTAACGTCAGGATCCGAATTACGATCCTCCAATAAGGATTCACACTCCACAGACAGATCAAAACTCTGGATGGCAAATCGTCTACATGGAAGTTGGTTTGGCCTGCCATTAACGAATGTAACAACGTAATGCATAAAGCTATATAGACGCAAGTTGTATGATCTATACCCAGCACGATATGTGACAAAGTGACTCCCCCAACTGCCCTAATACCTCAATACACTTTTTCCTTTTGTTAACACACACCAACCGCACGCCCCCCCCACCCCCCCCCCCCCGCCCCCCAAAAAACCCCAAAAAACCCTAAAAGGAATTCCTTGGATATTTGAGATATAAAGGAATTTTAAAGGAATTCTTTTGAGATTTTCGGAGGTGCGTTTTAACAAAAGGGAGGAGTGTGCTACATATGCAGCACGATATGTGGCAAACGGACTCCCCTACCATTGTTCCCCTATTGTGTCTCAAACAGGAATTCCTTTCAGTTTTTAGGGGGGATTGGTGCGTTAACAAAAGGGAAGAGTGTGTTCAGGTATAGGGGCGTGTCCCTCTGCCACATATCGTGCTGGGTATAGTGTGCCGAGGTTAAGGGGCAGTATAGGGAGTCCCTCTGTCACATATCTTGCTGTTGATAGCCTGATAGACTGTATCGTGTGAGGTGAGGTGGGTGTCCCCAAGATCGCTTGTATAAGCCTTTTCGATATCTAGATGAAATGTGGGGAGTAGGGTATCGTAGCCGAGTGGTTTGGGTGGTTGGTTCGCAGCATCCTAGCTGGTGACAACTTACATGTGGTGGGTTTAACACCTGGTCGTGGTACATGTGCCATTGAGCAAAGCACCTAACCATTATCATGTCCTTCGGAAGGGATGTAAAACCGTTGGTCCAGTGTGTTTTGTAACGCACTTAGAAGATCATAGAGCACTCTTTCGTAAAGAGTAAAGAGATAACCCCGTGTCCCTTGGCCGTCGGTTGCCAATGGCGACACCCACCTATGTATCTTGATGTTTAGGTGGAATACACTTGAAAACTTCAGGCTACTCGGCATATAATGTGCGCCATATAAACTATTTATTATATAAATTATTATGTATTGCTATAACCAGTCCGACGAGGCATTGTTGTGCCTGGAGCAAAATGGCGAACGGTTGCTTCACTCACTTGTGAACTGCTCAGCCGGAAGAGCATCCGCCGCCAGGTTTCAGGTTCGAATCCTGGTGAGGACCTATTATTTTTCTCTCATACCATGTTTGGTTACTTCATTTTTGTGGTAGGTAAAGGCACCACACCAAATACTGCAGTTTATCAAACCTTTGTCGTGTTTTAAAAAAAAACCAAATTAACATAATTCCAAAATTTAACAAAAGAAACCCCGCTCTAAGTTTCTTTAAAAATGTTCTGTTCTGTTCCAAGTAATCCCGCTTTTATAATAATATTTGTGCGTTTTCGATTTCTAGTCTTTCTGTTTTTTGGTTTGTTTGTTTGTTTTGTTTAAAATTTAATTTTGCAGGTGGCATTGACACATATTGAAACATTGTTTGCACAAAACACGGGAAAGCGTGTGTTTCTAATCACACACAGATATGATTATGTAAACGGTAAAAAATAAGATAAAATGTATCAAACATATTGTTAAGATACAAATTACAAAAGTTTATAATTAATTTGTTTATCTGCCATACATGGACCATAACATTCATAACATGATTACATTGGGATGGAATAAAGACCGTGTAAGTCTCGCGGCGAGTCACACTCCCGGGGACCAGTCAGGGAATGGCAATGGGGTGTTTACGTTATGACGATCTTCTTCGATTTATCAATTTACCGTACCACGTTTGTAAACGCCCATACGCTAATAAATAAAATGGAAAAGCACCTTAAAATCTATTGATTCAATACAAAAAATAAAGAAAATATTGTCCGAGTTTGTCACAAACAAATACAAATGTTGACCTTTTGTTTCCGGTTTGCAAGTACCTTTACGAATGGCAGGCTCACTGGCTTGGTGCATCTCAGAAATATTAGCGTTGCTAATTAAATCAAATATCTGGTTTGAACGTCAGGTTGAACGTTCACTTCTGTTGAGAGTAGATAAAACCACCAAAAATCCCAAACACATAAATTATACATGGACGCAAATCGTACAAGACGGAAATCGCAAAGAACGTCTGAAGCCGAATCAAGAACATTTGAAAACGGCTATAATGCAACGTATTCGCGCGCTAACTATACACGGCGCCAAAATTTTCGCACCACTTGCGGACTACCAGCGACGCGCTGTCTTTGCTGTGTGGTTTTTCTATGCGATCTGCCAGCCGTTGAGACGTACGACCTACATGTACGTACCGAACAAAATGTTTTGCTTATATATTTTTTTAACAGTGGTCCCCGAAATCGGTAGATGAAACTGCTGATTTTGACGTGGTGTGAAAATGGTACCGAAAAAAAAGAAGGTCGCTGCACGTGTTAAAACTTATATACGAGGTCTCCGGAAGTCTACGAGTCTCGCGGAGTCCCAAACGCTCTCATCTGACCTACTTTCTTTTACATGCATGGGGACACCCTTATAAAAACGTGTGTAGGCCTACACCATCTCGGGCGGAATCATGGCATTAGTCAGTTGCTATGGAACTATTTCTATCTTTCATTTGGATAAGGGTTTCCCGTCAAATAGTTGATTAAAATTCTGTGACATTGCAAATCATATACGATCTTATTGGCCGATTATATCCTTGAAAAATAAGATACGTAGTGTCGTATTTTCTCTCTTATAATGAATATTTAGTCCTTTTCTTAATTTTCGAACACCTTAAAGCCCCAATACGACATTTGCAGAGACCCAGAATTAAACTTCATGAGTTGACAAGACAAAACAGACTAAAGGTGTTGATAGCAATGGTAACAAACACCACATTATTTTTTCCCGTGTAAAATGTTATTACCTTTGTGGGAGATATTGCCAACTGAATTTTAAAAAAAAAGAGTTGTCTGCAAACAACCTTTTCACCATTCATTCTACAGAAAACATGCATGGACTGTTATGGTTTTCTGAAGTATTACTGCATCTATGTGGCTGAAATTTATACAAGGCAGTTTATCAACATTATCATTTAGTAATGTACCGCTGTTATTCCTGTTTTTAAAAGTTTTCAAATCATGTAATTTGTCTTTAACGACCCAAACTAAAGCCTCAGGGCTTGTAAATCGGCTGCAACGTGTGGGTGAACGAACGTTGCTACCCAATGCCCACAAGCCATGTGATGTTTTAATGGCGTCGCTTCACCTCGGGGATGAGTCGGGAAATCCCCGTGACAAGACCGAGAAGCCAGTACAAGGGGCCGGGTAAAATGAGCAGGGGGGCCGGGTAAAATGAGCAGGGGATCCGGGCAGCAAGCCCAACGGAGCAGGGGGCTTTCGCAAGTACGCTTCAACGTCTTGCCCGGAAGGTATTAAGGCATCTTACGGACGCCTTGGGGGCCTACAACCCAGATTTCACGTCGTGGAGGTTGTCTCTGGATACTACGAGTCCGTCTGCAGAGGCCGAGACGTCCAACATCAAATCTAAGAGAAACACACTAACGGCACTCTGAACGCGATTGCTCGGTAAGGATTCATGTTAATGTTTTTCTTGCTGCGCACAAATGCCCACTGGACATCGCGGCTTTAGGCTACCATTAACACATTACAACGTGTCGGGAGTTATGAGGCCACTGATTCTGCGCCATGATAATTAATACAGACCTTCATCCCTGGCCGGAAGAATTCGTCCGGTAAAGAGAATGAGATGTGGGTGAAAGGGTGTTTCGTAACTGAATGCGGTCACGTGGGCGGGTAGGACTTAGTACCCTGGAGGGGAAAGTGTACACAAATGTTGAACTGCATGGGAAGAGATGGGCGAAGGCCACGTTACTCATGATTGTAACGTTTGAACAGTAGGCCTATTTCACAGATGGGTCTTTCCACACCAATGGGCCTATTTAAAAAATCAGTCAATAATTCCTTTCAGATGTCTTCAGTTTATCCCAAACTTAAAGAAATTCACTTGTACTGTTCTCAAGAGATAACTTTTGCCCCAAAAGGTAAGAAAATACTGCCACAACATACACAATTCTGAAAAGCTTGTGTACAAATTGTCCATATAGGCCTACGTATGTAACGGTGGATAGACACAAATGTCACAATTTGAGCCCAAAGTATCATTTGCAGATGAGATTTTTCAATGAATTATTGTACCCTGTAAACATCTATGCATAGTTTAGTGACTGCTAAAAAATGGAGCGTGTACGCACGGTCATTATTTTGTTGATTTTCAACAGAAAGAAAAAATTGCGGACAGAAGAAAAAAAAATCGTGCAGTTTTAGTTTATATAGCAGTGTTTGTTACAACACTGTTATCAACACTTTTGAGTTCAGTTTTTTTACTGAAGTAAAATTTTGGGTAATGCAAATGATACAAATTCTTTGACCCATTAGTCTTTCCCCGGGGAAACAACCTCTCATGCATGACACAATATTCCTTGAAGGAAATGCAACATCCTTTGGCATTTCTTCGCAAAAGAAATACTTCAGACACTTTCATTCTCCTATTTTCTCAGTACCGCTCATCGCGAGAAATTCCACTTTCTGTAATCAAACAAACTCATATTTGGGTCCCACCCTGCTGTACGGATCCGCCACTGTTGAGTCTTCAATTTCCTTCCGTTACGCCATGATCACAATTTAAGCTCGATTCGCTCGCTGTTCAAACACAGAAATATTTACACATTGCAGGCGATTATTCAATCGAGGCGGCAGGTGCGGAGTCGACGCCGTCCTACGTCCATGACGTGTCTGGTAGTTTACACAGTTGGTGTGCCGACGAGCATTAGAGTTTGCACAAAGTATCGCGTATCTTTGGCCAGGTGTCACGCGCGCGTCGACCGCCTCCTAATTCCGTTACACAAGCAAACGATCGCGAGAAAGTCATTTTTGAAAAGAAGTTGTTTCTCGGTAATGTTCGCGTTATCAATAAGGCTTTTGGCCTCACAAATAACCTTTAGCCTCAAATTAGTCTGAAAATGACAGAGGTGATGTATCTCTACACCACCCCGCTTATCACCATCGACAGCGCCAAGCTCAACGCAGTACATCACCTCACCTAACCTAACCTACTGTGTCATGTCAAACGATACAATTAACCAACAAGGACCAGGGCCCAATTTCATAGAGCTGCTTAAGCGGTAGACTTGAGTTCAAGTCTCTAGACAGTCGTATTTGGTTCGTCTGACGCCTATAATCCCCACACGCAACAGTCGTTGTTATGAATAGTACCTGTCTAGAGACTTGAGAAACCTGTATTCGCGCCAATATCAATGCATTCATGGCGCGTAATATATAATCACGCAGTTGCCATAGAACAAGTCAGAGGAGTAACATGAATATTAATGTTGTCCTGCGTTTCGACCAATCAGCTCTCTACGTCCAATTCTGGTAGCAAACTCCATAGACCGTGTACAAAACGGAAACAGGTTTCTCAAGTCTGTAACTAGAGGTCGATTAGACTTGTTCCCAGTCCATTCGCGACTACGCTGCTGCGGTTTACGAACCAACCGGTCTAGTTACAGACTTGACATCAAGTCTACTTAAGCGGTAGCTGAAAACGTGTGCTTACTGTAGCTATTTCACGGCCGCAGCGTGCTCAAGCGTGCGCGCGCATAGACTGGTTCCCGCTCCACATATTCCACATACAACGACTGAATATGAGGACCGGCTACTGTGGTGTTTAAAATAGCACTAAGCATTACGTCATACATTTATTCTTAGGAGCGCATAACCGTTAATTTTCAAAAGAGTGTATAACAATTTGAAAAGGGTTATTTCATATTTGGCAAATAAAACACATGCCCATTATAGCATTAAAATTCAAATTCAAACTTTGTCTGCATCATCGTAAAATAAACACGCGGCGAAACGGTTTTACGGGGAATCGTGAGGGAATATACCGCTGTCTCTCATAATTCAGCTGGTACAGCATCTGTCAGGTGTGTCAGAGGTTTTGCGTTTGTATCCAGACGAGGACCATATTGATTCTTCTGTCATATTTTATTTCGTATAGTCTAAATACTGGCATGATATCTACTGTTTAAAAGAGCCTTGATCAAAACTTTATATTCATCCGCGAGACATGTTCAAAACTTTATATTCATCCAGAATATTACACGTTTTCTCTTGGAAGATTTCGGAGATGAAAATAACAACTTAATCAAGATGTGTTTTTATACTGCACGGTGGAATTGAGATGCAGAGTTACCCATCTCTACATCTTCGCAACATGCATTCGAAGCGCCAATATAGAACATTTTACTGACGCAAGTGGTGAGGAATACCCATCGATTCCTAAAATACACCACTCAGATTGGAAACCTAAACTCGCTCGGATAGGAAGCTTTGTGCACCATTTCACAATGTCAGCAACACTATAGCAACATCATCACTTGGGCCCAAAACTCGCTCTTCTTATCACAGTCAGCGCGAGTCCAAGTAGGGTAGTTGTATAAGTTAGAAACACGGAAATAAGCGGTCAGGTAAATTTGAAGGGGTCTGTTTAAATTGACTTGACCCGTTTAAGTATCCAATGTCTAGCCTATACTAAGGTTTTGCCGAATTGGTTCGCGGAACAGTCAATTTGTTTTCCTGAGAAGAAAGTAAATTAGAAGCCACACTGTAAACAATTATGTGGTTTTTTTACGGACAATGTTGCCCTATAGTGACGCAGTATCCGTAATTAGCAAAAGGTTATTAGAGAAAAAGATACATGTCCCTATGAATTTTTAGTAAAATGAATTCCGTAAAATTGCAGAACAGAAAAACAAAGTTCCAGTCATTTTACCGCAGGGACGTATCCGTTAATTTGCAGACTTTTTGTTAAATAATGAAGGATTTTCCATATTTTATTGGTTTTTTTTTTAGGACTACACTCCGCATTTTTACGAACAGTGACGGAGAATCCGTAAATATTATACAGACAATTAGGTAAGTGGAACAATTGCATCTAATTACGGAAAAGGTTCAGGAAAAAAGTTGCTGGAACCTTTCCATTAAAAAGGATATATTTTGACAGTGAAGAGTGGTACAAGACCAAAAGAAATTAATAAATAAAATTCATGTTCGATATTTTTTAGAAAACATCTTTTCAAGGGCAGGTGTGCGACGTATAAAACGCACGATGCCGTCTCGGCATGGAAAAAGATTGTCGGAGAATGGAAATGTATATCCACATTGTCCGAACGCAGCCAAACGACGTGTATCGTGAAATTTGATATTTTTTTTGCTACAAAAGAGAGCAGCACATAGCTGGATATCGCATATCACCTTTTTGAGCCCGATAGATTGGTGCATATAAATTGCGAATTAGTTTCCTAAAGCGTGAGTGATTCCCAGCTGTATCTTAATGTTATCAGAGACTGAGGTTTATCGTTAAATTTCACTTGTTTTTGGCCATCGCGACAGGTCGAACTGGCCTTGGGGGACAAGCCATTTCAACTCCGTACTGTTCCTACTATGTTTATTTAAGAATAACGTAAACAAACAGAAGAGTTAAGCACGGATGAATGTTCAATGGTCGAGGGAAAATTTGTTGTATCTCAGGGTTGCAAGTTGTTATCGCAGTTTGTTGCCGACCGACAGGATGATACACTGTTTATAAAAAGCCAGTATCGATTGTTAAAAGAAATCGATCTAGGGGCTTAACAGTAATGTGAGAGAAGCCGCAGCAATTTCAGCGAAGCCGCAGGACTGATTTCAGCATTCCTACCTGAATAACACACTTGTCAGCTTTCGGCTAACGTTAAAATAGTTTTAATTCATCAATTCTTATCTAACAGACTTAAAACATGACGTCACGGTTTGTTTACATGTATGCTTTCCTATGGCCTTATTTCGTCTGTTACTGAGGTGGGGGTGGGGTGGGGTGGGGTTGGTGCGTTAACAAAAGGAAAGTGTGTGTTGAGGTATAGGGGCATTAGGGGGGAGTACCTTTGCAACATATCGTGCTGGGTATAGGTTCCAGTGCTGTTGTGCATTTTTCTATGGAAAGCCGGGTACCAGCTGTTATGGAACGCAGTCATATTTGAATGCAGCGCGCGTCGTGCATTGCAAGGCATTCGTAACGAAAAAAAAGAAAGTTTCAAAATAGGAAGAACAAATTGGCCTTTCTGTAAGAATGTAAACACATGTATGTGTTCTGTTTAAGAAAATGTAGGTTTCTTTTCATCTACATGTACTTGTTAATTTCAACATGATGGTTTAAGTCAATGGACGTCATTAAAAATTACGCAATTTCCCAAGACCCTTGCATAACATTGGTAAATTCTCAGTCAACCGAAAACGTAATGACACGATCAGAGGAGATTCAATCCTAACAAAGGAGATTAATTATATGTAGGCCTACTTTAGTTATTTAGCACTGATAATATTGCTAATATTGTTTTGTTGTTTTTAGAACCACGCTGTGTAATAATTGGACTTTCTGTCATACAAGCGTGAAAAATGAAGAAAAAAAATTGCGATTGCCGTGCGATTGTCAACTCCTTGTTCTTCACTGCCAGCGCAGAATCACTGCATTCAATCATCGCTAATGCACATGCAGCGTAATATTAGCGTAATGCGGCGCCCCTAGTGCGAGGCGTGAAGGGACGTAATACGCACCCCTTGAGAAATCAGAGGAAATCACTTTATTCTACGAGCAAGGCACGGAACAAACTAAGGGCAGAAACCTTGCAATGAAAATGCCTCATCAGCAGTGAAAATAAGGATGGGGAAGTACAGGAGCGGGGAGGGAAGTACAGGGGCGGGGAGGAAGGCCTTCTAAGGCCCGGCCACGAGCAGGGCGAAAATGACACCATATTGGAAATTCGAGGAGAAAATATCGGATGCAGAAGACTGTGGGTCATTCCATCAAGATGGGGCAAACGTGTCCAAGTATAGCATCGGTATAAGATGTGTTAATTTCATACTGAAAATTGGCTCAGACATTATTATAAAATTATGTTGCAGTGGATATATATCGAACAACAAAAGAAACTCAAAAAAATCTCTGCGTTTTATAATGAAAAAGTCAATCTTGCCGTGGGAATTTTCAGCAAATAGAAGGTTTATGTATAGAGACGCATAATCACTGAAAACTTTATTTCGTCAATTGACACCAAAAAAATAGTCATACTCTGGGTCTTATTTGACTAATTTCCAATTAGTCATACGTGGTTTGAATTGACTAATTTTAATTAGTCATGAAAAAGGGTCTTATTTGCCTAATTTAAAAAATGATTAGTCATGCGGGAAAATTAATTTGTCATGGGGCAAAATTAATTAGTCTTGCACACAAAATTATTAGTCCTGCAGAAAAATTATTAGTCTTGCAGGAAAATTAATTAGTCCTGCAGTAAAATTAATTAGTAATGTCAGTTAGTCAGCCTGACAAACTTACTTTGTCACGTGCAATATACGGTGTGTTTCGTATAACGTACTGAAATAGGCCTACGCAGAATACGTGCAATGACTGCACGGTGTGTTGTGTTAATGCAACAAAGACATCCGCAGTTTGATGACGATAATGTGGACAACAAAAATGGAAGAGGCAACGATGTACCCAGGAAAACATCCAGTTACTATTCGTAGCTCATTTTATAAACTTACTTCTAACTGCAGCGAGAAAAGGAGTCTAACCTGGGCTGACCTAACATTACGAATACGTACTGAGTTGTCCTTATTATAGATCATGACTATTTGTGTCAATACACGGATGTTGAGACCCGAAGCACGGCCTCAACCATGTCTTTACTCCGACACACGACATAGTTTGAAACATGCAAACCAATTATCGCCTTAGAAATCTCAGAGTCCCGCACAATTATTTGGTGTCACACAAAACCCGTCACAAGCTTACCTTTCCAGAGTAACGTCACAGAATGTTTAGTCCAGTCAAACACGACCTCATTTTACGGTGCGGTTGGCATGTAATGGCGTCGCACAGCTGCACGAAAACAAGAACTGAAGATTTATTTTCCCACGACTGATTTCATGACTAACCTTTTATTACATTATCAATGTAAAGAATAATCCCGCCAAAACTCATGACTAATTAAATTAGTCATGAGTTTCGGCTGCATTATTCTTTCCATTAGTAATGCAATCAAAAGTTAGTCATGCAATTAGTCATGGGAAAATAAATCGTCAGTTCTTGTTTTACGTGACAATACAAATTAGTCAAAAGACGATCATCACATTTGTCAGTCGTTCAGATTAGTCTTCCGCTAATATTAATTTGTCCTGCAACAGTTTTAATTTGTCATGCACGAACAAAGATTTGTCATGCACCAACAACAAGTTGTCAACTGACAAATTGTATACATGACTAATCATTTTGCCCTTGTTTGACTAATTTTCCACTGTGATTGACTAGATAATGTTTTCAGTGATGTAAGTTGTTATACGAATGTTATGTCGATGTCAACTTAATTACAAAAAACATTTTTTAAAGTTGTTATTGAAAATGTGCCTCTTTTGTTGTTCTTATAGAGTAGACTATATATTTTTTATAGTACCATGCTGTAGTTCATGTTTTTATTGGGCGATCTCTGACCGATTATGAGATTCTTAATGCTACGTGATATGTGGACACATATGTAGTTATGTTTAACAATGTCAAGACATTTTACTGGTTCTGTAGTTTGATATACACTATAATGCCAGTACTTTTACTGTATAGAGGGATATGCTTTCTGAAATGAATATCGACTGAAGGAATGAGACATACACTCTAAAAACAGATTGGTTGAATTCAACCAATCTGGCTAGTAGGTACATGTGTCCAACCAATCTTATTGGTTAAAATAACCAATCTATATTGGTTAGGAACCCTTTTATCAACCAATCCACATTGGTTTAACCAATATGGACTGGCTATTTTAACCAATATGATTGGTTATTTTAACCAATATGATTGGTTATTTTAACCAATATGATTGGTTATTTTAACCAATATGGATTGGTTATTTTAACTAATAGACTGGTTGGACACACACTAACCACATTGGTTGAATTCAACCAATCTGTTTTTAGAGTGTAGTATTTGAGATAATGGTATGTCACACAACGTGACCCAACTTTGATTTTGTTAATCGGATGTTTTATTTATAAATCGAGGCAGTCATTGCTAATTTGAAAATTGCCAATATCCCAGTTTTTATGACTCAAGACTTACTGTATCACAGGTACGTGTCCAAAGTAACCTCACTAGGAAATACCATTGCTTACACTTAGGCACGTCACATGTCAACCGCACCAACGTTGGCAAACACTTTCCAATCTTATAACGATGCTGTCGACTTGACGGATGCAAATGGTAACGAAAATTAAGCACGGGCATTTATACTTTGGTGCTGTTCTAATTCTGTCTAAAGGGATAATGTTGACGAATAAATTGGCAACAAATCTGATTGTTGGGAACAAAATGTGACGCGCGCTGCGTACGCCTTGATAAAAGACTATCCGAATAAGTTAATGGAATTTATCTTTTACATTAAGTGCCAAGCTGTTCTAGTATAAATAATGCACCTATCAATTGTTCCCCCCCCCCCCCTCCCTCCTCCTCCTCCCTCCCTCCTCCCCCCCCCCCCCCCCCCCCCCCCTCCGGGCTGCCCCACCTAAGAGGTGTTGATTGTCACTTTTCGCGTGACAAAATCTCCACCAAACTACAAAAGCCCAATATAAGAAAATCGTATTCCACCAGATGAATCTTCGACCAAATTCCGACAAAAATGTTTTAAAAGAGTTCAATATATATGCTATAAACTACAAAATCAGATAATAACATGAAATAGCGACAACATCATCCTGGAGCGCGACCTCCGTTCATTAGAGAATATTTCAATATAGGCTGCCATTATGTAAACACATGCGGGAATCATGTGTCACGTTGCTACTGAGCGCTAAATGGTTTACGGCCAGAGGTGTGCTACTAATAAAAAACCTTAACAACAAAGGCCAATATTTCACTATTCCTAATTTAATTTCTCTCTCCTAAAAAGGACACATGAGAACCACTGGGGGAAATTAAGGCGTAAAGGGAGACTCCTCAATGGTTGAATTTGGGTCTCGGTTGCTTCCTGAAATTTAGTTGCTGTATAAAGTCTTCAGTTTGGTCTAATGCAAAATGGCAACCCAATAAGGAATATTGCGGCAACGGGGGACTATTAATGTAGGTGTTTATATTGGGCCACAGGCTCACAAACACCCAAAAGAACAATTAAACAGCCTGGTTTTTGCAGTGAGCTCTTGCGCACACTTTACAGAGATTGGGTGTTTTTTTTTACAAGTAACATCACTTTCAAAACCTTTGGCAAAAACGCGACTGCCTTTAACACACAATCAAGCAATCGACTTACCAAAACCATTAAATAAATTAAATGCGACCAGAACCCCGGGTATAAGATACGATATACGTGAGAAATTTCCCAAACTGTTAATAATTGAAAGTCACATTTTATCTCCAGGTGCACTATACATGTATGTATACCAGCCTGGCGCACCGCGGCATCGATTAAAGCTTTCTACCACTCCGTGAGACTGCGGGTTAAAGCACACTCTCAAAATGTTGCGTGGGTACACGGATGAGTCACGCACAGGTCTATGAAACACTTTCTGATTCCTTCGTTTATTATCGGTTCTTATAGACTGTACAATTAGAAAAAATGCTCCGGTCTGATCTCTCCTAGAACCATATTATTCAATGGTTTTAAAGGCTCACTATATCATTTGTAATGACTCAATTTGTTTACTGACTCAAAGTGTTGATAGAAACGGTAGCAAACACGGCATGAGTTTATTTCTGTCCAAGATGGTAGTTTTTGTATGAAATTAACAAATGAAGGTGTTACGTTTGTGTTTATATCATACATGGATTTTGAATTTTTCCTGAAGCAATGGTGCATCTATGTAGTTGAAATTTCTGCAGACTAGTTTACCAACCTTCTTCTTGAGATATGTTATTCCGTTATTCTTTTGCATATGATATATTGGGTCTTTACGATTTCGTAAGCTGCCCATTTATTTCCCTAAACAGGTATTTCCTTTTTGTCTTGGCGCACGTGCATACGTAAAATCCCTCCTAAATCACCGCCGGGTAAACGGTCGATTTCATCCAAATGTCATATCGGTCCTTTATTCATGGGTAAATGCCCCAAGTTACAACATGCTATATGATAGATGAATCTCATCAGTCTTTCCACTCGATTGTGATATTTGCCATTAACATGTAAAAGCAAAACCGGCTCTCTTTTTTGTTGTAGATGGGGTCTGCTGGCTGTTATGGAATTGAACTTTGTGGGACGTTCAAGTTGTAATTGAATAAATAAGTGCAGTCGCAAAGAGCTTGTGTATTGGTGATATTTATCGAATAACAAGTTTTCCCTACTTTTTGGTAGAAAGTACTAATGTTTAGAAGCAGGTCTAAAGTTGGATTATAGATGGGTTGGGTCAGGGGTAAATATGGTATCTTATACTTTGAAATGCTTGGATAAAGTCGTGGGTTAAATAAGAACCTCTTACACGCCGTGTAGATGCAGCTTTACATTTTACATCGCTCAAGTAAGTTTCATAAATGTTTAAATACTAATTGGTATAAAAGTATTCAGCGTGAATTTAAAGGCCAATATATTATTTGCAGATGATTGTTTTAAATACAAATTCCGACGTATTACACACAAAAAACCTGATGTTGACAAACTGCCTTGTAGAAATTCCAGCAACGTATAGATGCAGAAATACTTCAGGAAACCATACAAATTGCTGGATGAATGGTAAAAAACAAAACCTTTAGTTGTTTGCAAATTCTCCCACGAAGGTACCATTTTACACGGAACAAAATTATGTAATGTTTGTTACCATTGCTATCAACATGTGCCCTTGTGCAAGGCACTTAAACACAATTGCTCTATCCTTCGGAAGGGATTTAAAACAGTACGTAGGTATACTGTGTTGTGTAACGCACTTAAAATATCCCAGAGCTAGGGGATTCTCTGGTGTCTCAAGCCGTCGGCTGCTAATGGCGCCACTATTTTTGATGCTATAATGGGCATGTGTTTTGAGCCTTAGTGCTAGCTAACAGTATACGGTAGCCGGTCCTCAGTCGTTGTATGTGGGATAGGCCTATGTGGAGCGGGAACCAGTCTAATTACATGATTGAAAAACTTTGATAAAAACAGGAACAGCATTAGGCCTACATAACTAAAGAATAATGTTGATAAACTGCCTTGTAGAAATTTCAGCCACATATAGATGCATGCAGAAACCCTGAAAATTCCATGCATGATTTTTTGTATGAATGAATGGTAAAAAAAAAGATGTCTGCAGACGACTTTAAAAAAATACCTTCAGTTAAAAATTTGTCCCACAAAGGTACCATTTGACACGGAAAAAAAATCATGTGGTGTCTGTTACCATTGCTATTAACACTTCTAGTCGTTCTTTTTCTTTTCAACTCGTGAAGTAAAATTTTGGGTAACTGCAAATGGTGTATTGGACTTTAACTCATTAAAGGCACAGGCTCGTCAGTAATGCCCGCGCACCAAATTCGTGCCACGAAATATGCAGCTCCATAGCAAAGGCACGGAGCTGCGTGTTTCGTGGCTTGAATTTGGCGCGCGCACATTGCTGACGAGCCTGTACCTTTAAGTGAGGTTTTTGGTCATTGCTCAAATGCTGTCATGCGCCAAAGAAGTCGTAACAGGACTATACGAAGCGAAATGTACATGTAAGATGTCCAACGTGACTATAGCAATCACATAGTGGACAGGCAAAATGGCTTGAGATCTAAGATAAGACAATATTGCTGCACGCCTCAGTATCATCACTTACATCTATACTTTAGAACGAGTTATTGAGTAACTTACCGTGTTTGGTCAAGTTTATTAACTCCAAACATTTTCCAAGGTCATGGCTTTGCATGAAAGGTGACAAGTAACTAATTTACTGTAAGTTCATTGTACAGTTTCAAAATGTATAGTCATATAGCGATATATTGTGTCTCGTCCGTGAGGGGTGTTAACTAATTTTAGAGCCGTAGTGTACATCTGGATAATGTGATTGAACCGAGTTGCTGGCGACTCATCCAATTACTGTCAATCGACCTCGAATCGTGTAAAAAAACACACGGCAAATAGTTGACCCCTTGTGAGTTTGGGCCAGTTACAAATTAAACACAGTGTACTCTCTGTTTAATTTCGCGCGCTCGTATCTCCAGCTCCGTTTTCAGTGCAAGATGATATGATTAAACCAAACAAAGCCTATTCCAGCATACGCTCATGTATCTTCTCCAGCACAACCACTTAATTGTCTCAAATAAGTCTTTCATTAATCGAAGTTATATACGATTACAGTAACTGGACGCGTGTGCAGATATACGAGTGCAGTGGCCGCACAAGTAGGTGACCATGCGCTGAATAAAAGGGCGCGTTTACACGTGGACAGTTGCGACATGGTCATGTTCGAGTCAATTTTCTCTAGTGCTTGTCGACTTTAGGCTGGAACTGGGCCTAATGCAAAGTCCAGATGTGTGACACCGGAAGACGTACTGTACAATATGAAACCAAAACCCCCCAAAAAACCAGCTGATCCACCAAACCACGGACACGTCGGCGGTTTTATATCCAACAAAATCGAGCACGATTCGGACATCGCACATCGTAAATATCTTTGCAAATATTTGCGATGTCGCACATTTGTTTCGCAAATATCTTTGCAAATATTTGCGATGTCGCTCCTCACCCCCCCCCCCCCCCCCCCCCCCCCCCCCCCCCCCCCCTCCCCCCCCCCCCCCCCCCCCCGCCGCTGGTAACTGCAAATGATAATAATAATAATAATAATAACACATGCATTTGTAAAGCGCCATCTATCTATGTAAACATATTCCGAGGCGGCTGTTGCCATTATTACCGCTGCCATCAGGAAATCACCAGAACCATTTCGCTTCAATATGTGCAACCCGGCCAAGGCGCACAATCCTATCAGCAGTTAGATTGTGGCATTCCCCATAACAGCTTCCCATATACGCTTGGGTTGACGAGGCAACTGGGATTAAGTGCCTTGCCCAGGGACACAGACACGTTGGTCGAAGTGGGGCTCGAACCCCCAACCTCTGACTGGGAGTCCCGCTTCATACCCACTAGACCACACGCAATGATGCATTGGGGCTTTATTGAAAATTTGCTTAATTTTAGTCATGACTCGGCCACTTTTGCAAAGCGTTCACACTTGCGTTTAGTCACGATTAAGTCATGACCAAAAGCCCATGTGTGAACACATCCTAAGTCTCAGTTTAGTGATTAATATTTTATACAGCTAGCATAATAATAATACATATTATGTATTATTATTATTTGATGTAGGGCCTACATGCAATTTATTTTAATAAAAAAAGAGGCCCAAGTCTAAAAAAAACAAGGCCAATGTCTCAAAAACGAGGCTAGGGTATCTTAGTATCGTTGTACTTATAGGAAAACTTTATCGGGAGAAAACTATTACCGAGTTGCTCAGTATATACAAAAGTGATCTCCGGAGAAATTTTGGAAAGAATTTACAAGTCGGACGTCACATAAGCCCTCATGCACTATAAGCCTATGGGACAACTCAGAAATATTTTAAATTTGTTCTAGTAAATTCTATATATTTTTTCCCCTCCAAATTTTGGTTTCTTCAATAGATTTGCACTTATTGATGTATAATAAATCATTTTAAGGCAAAATTAGTGACGTCCGAGTACTAAATTCTTACCTGTTAATTTATCAAATATATTCTTTAAAATATAAATCTTCTACCTGTTTCACTGGTTTTCTGCATCACTTCCTCGCAAACATTTCAGTCCAATCCTTCGTTTTCTTACTTTGATGTAGAGCGCGTCCTCTTGTGCCAAAATCTTGCACTGGTATGATGCTTTCAAAGCAGAGTCTGGCCATTTGTCAGACGTTGAAATTGTTATGGCGCAAAGCAGTTTTAGAAGTGGGAGGAAAACCCCCAGAGAAATCCCCAGGGGGAAACCGACGCAGTCAAGTACGGACTGCAAACCCAATCCACATACACGCCCCGGATTCGAACCCGGGACGCCAGAGGTGAAAGGCGAGGAAAGAACCGCTACGCCAACCCGACCGCCCTTACCCTGGCTTTATTTACGCGAATCGCTAACAGCGCACATGATGCACCTGACTATTTGTGTTGTTGATGGCGCTGTTCCGTTAGACTGGCGATTTAGACTGGATTCCGCTCCACCTATTCCCCATACAACAATTGAATATGAGAATCGTTCGTAGTATGTGGAATTTGTGGAGCGGAAACCAGTCTAGTATTTGCGATTGGTAACGGGTTCCCTGCTAGCTTAGCGCGGTGTAACACGGCAAATGAATGGGCACCAGCCAGTGTCTTCCACGGATCGTTAAACGCACGAGTTTATCACTCAAAAATAGGGTCATTAAAAGTATTTTTCTAGTCGAAATAATGATCTTGTGTATTCGGATATTTTACAGGGAGGTTCGAATGTGAATAGAAATTATGCTACAGCTATTTTTTAGCACTGATAAAATATAGTCCTAAAAGCCAACTTTAGTCATGTCAGTCAGATTTCGAATTCTGCTACTAAAGCGAAACAGCGCCATTTCTCCACCTTAATATTTTGTATTTTTTTGTTTTCTTGTTATGAATATTATTTTTGCGATGTACAAATGTACATGTATTTTATGTGATTGTTAAGTTAGATCTAGATCAAATTTCCAGAATATCTGGCCACGCTCCTTTAAGTCCACCAGACCTTGATAAAGAGGCCACCTGTTTATAGTGGCCACCCGTCTTTGGTCCCAAATGATTTGTGTATAATGCTATTACAACCTTTATAAAGTGGCCACCTGTTTATAGTGGCCAGATTTTGCGGTCCCGAGGGTAGCCATTGTAGACAAGTTTCAATGTACATGTACATGTATGTATATCTTTTTTGGTTCTCAGCAAATTCGATTTTTGTTTCTCCGAACGAATTTTAAAAGCATTAACTTTATTTTAACGAAAACAAAATCATACTTTGTAATTTAGACATCGGCAACCCTATTAAAAACGCCGTTTTTACGCCTTGCCTAGACTTGCCCGAGTCTAACTTCCCGTGTTTGGTCTGAATGCGCAGCGTACAGCGCACCCTCTGGACTAGTGGCCTGTCAAATATCTTTTCTTCTGTCTCGGAAGACAGACAGAACAAAAAGAATAAAAGAGATTAGACAGGTGAAGTCGGACTTGGGCAATTAAATATTGACAGTAATTGTTCGATAAATAAACGTTGGTCGTTTTATTTTCGTTGATGTCTCATTTGAAATCAAATACTTGTTTAGAAAAACATCAATTCAATTGTTTTTATTTTTAAATTTAAAATCGAGGTGCCACAAGTGTAATTATAAAAAGTACGATCAACCAATAAACAATGCAAACACTTTTAATCGTATGGGTTTAATATACATCATGCGTTTTCATAAGTGACACTATACATAATATTTTAAATGCATAAATATATAATATCTTGCTAACACGGACGCACCCGCTGAGTCAAATTGTTATCGGACTGATTATTGTACATTGTATTTTTTTAAAAATCCACAATGCAACTAAAATGCTTCGTGGAAAAGCAGTATTTATCAAAATATCTACAAAACAGCTTAAGTTCAAACTCCTTCTTATAAAGCACGATTATTTCATGATAAAGTCATCCGATAGACGTTTTTAAATACGACCAGTGATTATTATAGGGAGGTTTAGATGCCCGTAAAACGCGAACGTAAACGCGAAAATCTTTCAGCACCGGTCACCTCATGAGGATTGAGGAGGTTCGAAACTTACATCAACAGTTTTATCTAACCACGAAAATCAAAGATGTAGCATTTCAAGTCCGCGTCTAAATCTCCCTATTAATTCACAATGTCACGTGATCCCTCTACTTGATCCAGTTTTGTCAAAGTCGTTTGCCTTTAATTAGCGCTGCAGAGTGGTATACGTTGGTTTACGCGGGACATATTCACATTGTCTTGTAACTAGGTTCGTAATTAAGCCTGTTCATTGGGCCCGGCCCTAAACAAAATATCTAAAGTTGCCGGTTGCCGGTTGCCGGGGTCACTTGGTCTAAATATTCGCTGGTAATATGAAACGACCGTTGCTAAGGCGCATGGAAAGAGTTTACTGGCTTTAGTGTTAACCGAGTCACCTTGGTAACACACAATGTATTTTCACTTTAATACCTCTGACATGAGCGCTTTTCTATGGGGGGGGGGGGGGGGGGGGGGGGGGGGGGGGGGGCGTTGTCAGGTAACTATATTGTATAGCAATGATTTACTCATGGCTTTTATCCATTGTACAATATGGTGTTGCATACAGAGCCTCGTTTTGAACTCATCCGCGCAAGAAGCCCATTGGGAGGTGCACTTGTCAACAAACCGTGACGTCATGTCTTAGGTCCAGTGGTTAGTAAATTATGCCCTCACACGCTTCCCTAAGATATTTATCAGTTGCAATATAATGGCCCAGTCTGAATTTAAAAACACTACTATTTTCTACAGTTCTAGGATACTGTCTAAAGTATCTTTCGTCAGATTAAAAATAGGAAAATTATATCTTTACATAGATGTACATGTATTTAAATAACGTTTCTGGTAAGCTCAATTGCTATTTTGAGCACCAACATAATATTTAGATTTTAACCTACTTGAACAAATTAAAGGTGGACTTGTGGAGTTTTCGTGCTTACTAGCGCAGATTAGGGCCTATTTATAAACAGCACTGGCATATTTAACAATAAACCCGTAGCCCCATTTTAAATATATAAATTGATATAATGGCACTATATGTTATGCTTGTATCGTTTTCTTGGATTTGTTTGTGTTTAATATTTAAGAGCATTAAGCACTTTAAATAGTCAAGTGTTCGCTGTTTCAACCAAACTGAAGCAAGGATACATTATTATTGCTTTGGAAAAACAAATTGTAAATAATTTAAATAACAATCAATGGCAAAATAACCTGAACTAAAATAACAGTAAAATGAATCATGAAAGATATATATATTTTAGCTTGACAGCGTAAATTGTACACTAGTTTAGTCCGAATCGGCTAAAAAGCATTAAAAACAGACATATATATTTCACCAAGTTGCAAAATATGAACGAAACTAACAAGAGTACTAAAATGATTGTCTTACAACTGCAATGGAATATTAAAATATCTTTTCTCGTTTTCGTACAAAAAAGATGTATAGACAATATAATAACCTAGATGTATTACCACATCATATTTGGTATACATTAGGCTGTTTGTGTTTATCCTAAACACAGAAACATTTTAAATGTGTGAGTTCAGACCGATAATAGTTCTCCCCCAACTTACTTAAAAGGTGATGAATTTTGTTCTTATTACCAACTTTAACTGGACATAAATGTCATTATCTACAAAGGTTGGGGTGGAATGCCACCAAAACCTAAATACAAATTGTACTACAAATATGTGTTTGGTTCTTCAAAATTGGAAAATATAATTAAAGGTAGAACACATGATTGGTATCTCGAAAATCAGAAATGTTCATAGATTTACACATAACTTGCACAATATAAATATGATGATGGTATAAAACCTCCCCTGAAATGGTTTTGTCTGAAGTGCTATATTCTTTGAGAAATGAGTAAAACAATTAATTTTCGTCTCATGATGAGACGAAAATTCACTTCGCCCCCAAAACCACTTCGCCCTGGACCACTTTGCCCAAAAGCCACTTTGCCCAAACACCACTTTGCCCCCAAACCACTTAGTACACAGGCTGTTGTTTAGGGCGAAGTGCTTCAGGGCTATAAGTGGGTTTTGGGCGAAGTGACTGAAAAGCCTTTTTTGAATGTTTTCTCAAAAGTTAGACGAAGTACGAAGCTGGTTTTTGCTCAGGTTGGTTTTAATAATTCATATCTTCAATCACACAGGAAACTCTTTGTAACGGTTTACCAATCATGTGTTCTACCGTTAAGTAACAAGCACTTTTCAATTTGAACTTATCAAAGCAACACGAGAATGGTACCTAGCATTTTTAATGTGATTCTCGCCATTAACCTTATACCACTGTCAATTAGCGTATGATTCTTTCCATTTTCCAAGTACAAAATCTCATCAACTGATGTGTCTCGATTTCTGAATACACCTGCTGGATTACAAGCCATGTCAAATAAGGTCAACATCTCTTTCATTTCTTCTTGTTTCACCTGAAGGATGGCTTTCTACTCGTCCTGCTCCCGCTCTTTCCTGTAGCCGAGGACTCTTTACTAACCTGTTTCCTTCCAAGAGAGACAGTTCTCTTGACCTTAGCTGAGGAGTTTGGCATATCATGCAGCGAGGGCATACTGCCATCAGAACTTGCCTCCTGGGTCGAATCGAGACCTTTGTCTCCCTTCCGTCCAAACTTGTGAATGATTTTACTCAACGTGCCCTTGCTTGATTTCTTGTTGAGGTTCTCCGGCAGTCCGCGCTTACGGATTTCCGGCGGCAGGGACGTTGTTGAGTAACCCCGGACGAATTTGGGAGTTGAGATGGGCTCAAATGGAGAGTCCTCGGCAGGTGACACTGGAGACTGTCTGATGTTGGAGTAGAGAGATGAGGTTCGAGGCATGTGCCTGAGGTTGCTGCTTGCTGAGCTTCCCTTCATCTGGGCTGATGTATCTCCTTGAGACACTTCCCCTGAGGAAGGAGCGCTAATGCCACAAGCTTGACTGGCATCCCCAGATGCCTCGATATCGACATCCACTGAATTGTCGTCTTGGGAATGTTCAGCTCTTGGACTTAAAGAGCTGGCGGCATTTAGTGTTGAACCACGCATATGTGCAGTGGATGACGTGACGGGTTCAAGTTCATTTAGGCCAAAGGTGGCAGTGCCCATTTTCAAAGAGCTTTTTACCCTTGCGCCCCCTGGGGACTGGGCACCAGGTCTGACACTAGAAGCAAGTCCAGTCTTAGATATTGAACTGGAAGGCTTTCTTGCTGTAGATGCAGACTGGAAGGTACTTGATTTTTGTACAGTTCCTGCATTTGACTTTACTGGTGTTGTTTTCAAGCTGTGTCGTCGTGACGGCCTTGGTGACGGTGTTTTGCTCCCGCGGATGGATTCTGCGTTTGCATTCCCTGCTCCACTGCGTACATTAGATTGCTTGTTTACTCTCAGTGAGGAATTGACGTTACTTCCAGATCTCGCTTTGTTTGTGACACTTTCGGTAGCTGATGTGTTTGTTTTGCTCACCCCTGAACGAACAGAGGGTTTCACTCCTGAGCTTGCAGGCATTCTGTTTGATGCAGGAAGTGTACGCCGCTCAGGTGCTGACCGTGAAAACGAAGGTGGTTTTGCTGTAGCTGATCTCTGGGTTAAGTTTGATGGTTTGGTAGGTGACGTTGTCGACTTGCTTTTGGCACTGGTGTTTGAGGCAGTGGATCTCAGGCTTGCCGATCGAGGTTTACGTTCGGAGTCTGTACTACACATTGATGCAGCAGAACTAGATCTGCTAAGCCGTGCTTTTGTAGGTGTTGTGCCCGTCGGTGAGCTGATATTTCTCCTTGTCCCGGGCACCCTGGCGGAAGAGTTGCTTGCAGTTGAAACAGTGGATGAGTTGCTTTGAGATGACTCGCGTCTGTATCGAGTCTCCGATGTTTCTGATGTTGGGGAGTCTGGGCTATCACAGCGTCCGACAACATCCTTGGATGCTATAGAGGAATGTGCCAGAGGTGGCTTTGTAGGGACATGTCGAGAGTTTTTCCTGACCCGAGGACTAGACCTAAGTAGGGGCTCAGTCACATTTATTCTTGGTGGTAAACCTTTTGCTGCACTCGCTCTAGGAGTTGACTGTTTGCCAGTGATCCTGCCAGAGACTGTTTTGGATGTGCCATTGGTCTTCGTATCACTTTTTTTGACGGGTGTTTTACTGGGACGTGAGGGCGACGGCGAGTCCGAAAAGGACGTAATTTCGTTTGCATTTTCATCACTCTTAGTCATCACAGGACTTTTACTGATTTCCGCGGCCTTGTCTGGATAAATTGCCTTTTTCTCAGCAAGCAACTCGCTGGCAGTGCGAGGATGATTGTCTTTTAGAACATATACGTCGTTGTCCGTTATGTTATATACTGTCTCGTTACACTGAGTATCCGTGGACACAACACATTCCTCTTGGGATGTCTCAATGTCCTGGACTTGAATGTCATCTTGAGGTTGAGATGAAGCCTTTATATCAAGCAGATCTCTCCGGATCTTAACCTGCGTCTGATCTATCGAAGCCCACGTTTGCTCCTCATTCAAGGCTTCGGCAAGAGCTTGCTTCTGCTTGACCTTTGCTCTCAGGGCCGCCAGCCCTTTCTTCCTTGGCAAGACTGGTGAAATCGTCTTTGAAAAGTCTGAGTCTTTATCACCTTCATCTGCTCCTGTCATGATCTTTTCAATCGCATGTCGTTCTTGCCGTATCTTTTGGCTGTATTTCTCAGCATAGGACTCCACCCCTTTGGCTAGTCCAGCTTCAATCGGTCTGTCCAGGAAAGCAGTCGTTTCATGATCCTTGTAGATGGCTGCAGCTTTTCTCCTTTCCGTTCGCTCCGCTTTGTTTTTAGGAGTGTCCCAAGTGAAATTTTCTTTCATCCACCTCAAGTACCGCTGCTTTTGAGTCCTGTTAGAGTCAGCTGTGTCCTCATCCCTGGAACGAATCTTCTCCTGGGATGAGAGCTCTGACTCCACAGTTTCTAAAGCTACTTCAACATTGACTGCTTGAACTCTGTCCTGCCAATTTGCAACTCTTCCATCCACATTGTCATCTCCATCAGATGGCAGTGCGCCCTCTGTAGGTGGAAGCTGCATTTTCTCTCTTTCGAGAACTTCAGCTTCTTTTAGTCTTTGGACAGCTTTCTTTACATCATCAATGTTAAATTCACTCTGACTTCGCCTCAACGGCCTTCGGCGATTAGAAGTTTCATTTGATATTGTCTTGGAGCTGCTTAATATCCTTTGCTCTTGGCTTTGTTCATGTTCCGCATTACTTTGTTCCGATGATTCAGAATTATTTGCAGATGATGTAATTGGGGTCCCTTCCTGAGTGTGAGACTGCATCTGTGCAGAGGCTGCGTCCGTCATTTTACTGTATTTTTCTAGTCGATCCTTTCTGGTCTCAGTACTTGCCGCATTAACATTCTCTTCCAAACCGACCCTTTGTAAAACTTGATTTATGTCGGCTGGAGAAACTTCGCTCTGGGTTCTGCGACTAACTTTCAGCAGCTCCATTGGATTTCTCGAGCTGTCCCCTCTCATCATGAGAGCTCGTATACGCTCCTTTTCTTTACTCAGAGAACTGGACTGAGACGCTGGCTTTTGTAAATCAGAAATGTCCATAGATTCGAGGTTTGACCTATTACATCTGATCAGCGATGGTGAGTGACTTGGTGAGTCAACTCGCTCACGAGTGTCACTTGCCACTAAGTCGATATTACTTTTCTTTGCTCGTCGCCCACTCCTGCGTATACTTCCATCTCTCTTCATAGTCTCACTTTCACGAAGCAACAAGTCCGTCAGTGAATCGTCGCCTGCCGACAGGGGACGTTGGTCTGAGGACTGTGGCCTCTGGCGTCTGACCACCGTGTTCCCTGGGGACTGTTCACTAGAATCTGCAACACCACTGGACTCCTGGCCGCTCGATTCAGCAGCATTCTCTGTAATAGCATTGAGATTCTGCTCAAATTTCTGCTTTGATCTTCTGAGAGGCGTAGTTCTGCTGATGACGGCGAGTTGATCATCTTCGGGTGAAGGTGACTGGGGTCGACTACCATCTGTCGAGTCTTCCTCCATCTTTTTCTTGTGATGCGATGTGAAGCCGCCTTTGATTTTCCCCAGGAGCCTGTCCACAATGGAACCTGTCTCCTTCCCGTCTGGCAAGCTCTGACTTCGTGGAGTCTTGGGCTTGCTCTCTTTCCTCCGCATGGTCTTCTGCTCCTCTGTCCTAAGTCTTCTCTGTTCCATCCTTATTTCTTCAAGTCGCCATTTCTCATTTTCCTACAAAAACAAGAAAACACTTTTTAAGGAAGACTTTCACATTGGTGGCTAAAGGCTATGATGGATTTGTAAAGACGTTTGAGGTGGTATAATAACACCACAGTCGGTCGCAAGTCAACTACAAGTCACTAACGTCAGTCGTAATTTAAATCACAAGATGTCTAAATTGTTATGGTGCACTTCGACAAGGCCACTCTCCTGCAAGCAGTAACGCAACATATACTAGTAACTGAAATTTAGGTCCTATAGGTATCACCATTTATACTTTTTACAACTAGGATATTTAATTCCGAGGATAATGTGATGTAAAAGATTACAGGCACCTTGTTACAGCAAAACCCTACTCATTTACAAACGAAGAAGCATGTTATATAACTGATCTCAAACACAGCTTTCTCACAAAGACCTTTTCAAATAGGCATTCAAGAATTTACCCAATTCACGCATTTGAACGGTTTAATCGTGTCCCCTCAATCAGTTCTATAGAGTGCTGTCTTTTTGAAAGACGCCATATATGTATGTGTTCCAAACCTCGATTTGAAGACGAGGCTTGGAATGCATAAGTAGTCTGGCACCCCTTTCCAATTAGAGGTTTGCATTCTATACAACTGATTAAAGGCGTGATCAGGGTCTATATGTTCTTACAGAGAAACAAACCTCAGCTTCATTTCTTTCAATTTCAAATTATTCAGAAGGGCACATCCTTAGAGACATGTTAAAGCATCTACTTACAGCCACTGCTTTCTTGAACTTCTCACAGAACGCCTTGAAAGTGAAAATGCATTCCTCCAGTTTGAAGATCTTAGCATCTTCGCAAAAATATTCTGCTATATTAACCCTCATCTTGTCCACAAACTCTAGCATTTGGTGCACCTCGTTGATGTCTTCTTGGGCTTTCTGCAAGAAAAGTGAGGCAAAAGAAAACTGTTTATCAGGTAAAGTTTCTCAAAGTTACTGAACCAGATCCTAGCAATAAAATCTAGTTAATATTTTAGCCATCAGGAATATTTTTATTCGAAACACTGACAGCGGTAATAACCAAAATTGTTACTGTAAACATCACCCCGGTATTAAGAGGGTCGATGCCGACAAGTTCTAGCCTTGGAGCCAATTTCATGGAGCTGTTTTAGCAGCTGATTTTGTGCTAACCAAGGCTCCAGTTATTTCATTGAGACCGCAACCTTAAGCACTGCTAAACGTTTGCTAGCTTCAAAGGGAAAATCTGCTAAGCCCTAGTGACGCAACAATGCCCGTTTCCAAGCACGAGCATGCTTAAACACACCACGGCTGTGAAATAGCGGTAACGTTTGCACAACGTTTCTGATACAGTAATCACACCTTTTCAGCTAGCGCTTAAGCAGCGACACGAAAATGGTCTTTGGTCACTGCTGTCAACATCAGCTCGACCAGTCTCTGTCTTGGCAAGAACTTTCTCGGCATAAATGTTTACGTGCAGGGTTGAAAGTGATGTGTAATAACACTAAACATAATTTGGAGGATGGTGTGGGGGGTGGGGGGTGGGGTGGGGGGGGGGGGGGGGGGGGGGGGGGGGGGTGGGGGGGGGGGGGGGGGGGGGGGTGGGGGGGGGGGGGGGGGGGTTGGGGGGGGTGTGGAGGGACGCCCCTACCACAGATTAGTTGATACATCGGAGATTTTGTCATGAGAAAAAAAACTAAACTGAGGGTCTTGGTGGCAATTACTGCTAAACACAGTAACATGCTTAAACTACTTTGAAAATTTTTACTCAGAAGCGAGAGCAGATTGGTAAGTGTTGTCCACATTTGATTGCATGCACCTTTTGGTCGGGCTATCCTGACATACTTCTGAGGTTAACTGCCCAAAGAGACATTTCTGACAACAGATATCTTGCGCCCCAACAAATGGTGTTAAATAAGACTCAAATGAATGATACTGAAGAGAGTCCTACCTTAAGGAAAGACTCAACTTTCGTCTTGACATCAGTAATCGCTTCATTCTCTTCCTCGATCTGGGAAGCAATGATTTGAACCTTATCTTCAAGAACTTTGACCTCTGTTGTTAGTTGATCGACTGAGAGCCTGTAATAAAATGGCAAAAAGTTTATGGCTACTAGCTTTTTCCTATGGTTACAATTCCTTACAAAGTGAACACAACAGTGGTGTAATAGTTGACACCTTTCTATATTAATTATTAATTATTTTTATATTCACAAAGTATATTTCAGTATCTTAGTATCTGCAAAATGCATTAATTGTGTTGGCATATGGGTTTTTCCATTAATTAGGGGTCCATTTTTTGTGTCTACTGTTACATCTGACATCTTGTTGTTTTTGTTGTAAATTCAGGACACATTCTTTAAATGCCTTCTACCTCGGAGAGTGAGTACATAAGTACAATTCTTTATTAAAAAAAATGGGTTGAAGGCATTTTTCCTACAAAGGCCATTTTAATGATATTGGTATGGCAAATGGCACATATCGGGTGTAACAAGGGACACAACAAATGTCACACTTTAGGACCCCTAATCTATTACTAGTATCTCTCTGTATTGACCACTCTTACAGACGCCATCTTTGTAGGAAAAATGCTACTGCGTATTAAACGCCATCAAGTACGCGCACGCTCACCCTGGAAAATGTTCCAAACACGCGCGCGTGTTGCTCGAAATTTGTTCGAAATTTGTTCGAAATACGGCGCAGCCGATGCGCGTCACAAACATTTACGCTCAAGATCACGATGCACGTGACAATTTGTAGGGAGTAACGTCATTTGAGAGTGATCAATTGGCTTTCTTTGCTTTTGCAGCCAAGTATTATGAGATATTAACAAGTGCGATTCAGTCTAACTCGGCATCCTTGTTAGCTGCAAGGCGGCACAACATAAACTCTATGACTTATGCTTGTAACCTTTTCAGAATGGCTACCCACCTGGAAGCTTCCTCTAGGTGAGTTAATTCTTTAGGGAACTGCAACAACTTCTTGTCTTTCTGTTCAGCTTGCTGCAAAATAATCAAAACCCACAACTATTAGTCACTTGCTTTTATGATAGGTCTGTACTGATGAATCAGTTTGACAACCACCATAATGCAGCTGCCCAGTGTATTGTTTCTTTCACAACTCAATTTTAGTGGGCACAACTGAATTGCAACCTGGTGGCAATCGTTGCATGATGATAACGCATGCTCAGTCAGCCCAAGCAATTTGTGTGATCTCACTGTCACCCTGAAACATGACTGCCTTTTGTGTTGGTTGACAGGATACATTCTTGTTGGTTGACAGTCTTATTCTTGGTGCTGGACTGCCAGTCTCGGTCTCAGTCTTGGTGTCGGACTGCCAGTCTTAGTCTCGGTGTCAGACTGCAAGTCTAACTTTTGGTATTTGTCTTGGACTGCCAGTCTCGATCAGTCTTGGTCTTGGTCTCGGGCTGCCAGTCTCGGTGTCAGTCTTGTATGGTCATGGACTGCCAGTCTCGGTCTCACTCTTGGGCTGCCAGTCTTGTAGTCTTAGACTGCCAGTCTCAGTTTTGGTCTTAGACTGCCAGTCTCAGTTTTGGTCTTGGACTGCATGTGGGGTAGCGGCTGGGGTGGGGGAGGGTGTTACTGAACATTTTCGTCAATATCCAACAGGAGAAATACTTACTGATGCAACATAATGGAGGAGGTTCATTCGAGGTTTGTTTGCTCTTGTCTCCACTAATTTAAGCAAGGAAGACAGCTTGAACCCCACAGCGTTGCCTGCATAGCCACCCTAAGAACAAAATTCACAGAAAGCTATTAGGTTTTTGGTACTAAAATCGGAAAATATAATTGAATGAAGACAAAGACATATTAAAGTATTTCAACTTGCACTCATCACGGCTATACGAAAGAATGGTGTCGAATACTAATGGCAGTGGTATTTATAAGGCGAGAATCACATCAAGAGAATCACAGCAAGAATCACAGCATTTCTTTTGCTGCTCGGTATATTAGAGTATCTGCTCGGTGAATCAGAGGTCTCGGGTTCGATTCCTGATGAGGACCATGTTTGGCTAATTCACTTGCATGCAAAGGAACTTCTGTTGTGCCAATAACGACGGAGAGTACTGTGAAGGTACTGTTTTTGTTTTTGTAGCAAAACAAGTTGCAAACTTCGAAAATATTTCTTTTTGAAACTTGCTTTCATAAGTCTTGACAACAGGAATGCCAGAGGCTGTTGGGAACCAAAGTACTTACTGCATTTAGGAAGTTTCCTGTGAGTAGCACAAGGTAGAGGATCTCTCGCAGTGACGAAGAGGACATGAGTTCTGGGGGGTGGGGAAAGTTTCGTATTGTTATCTTTTTGAGGGCCCCTTTAAAGTCAGCTTTTCAGCTGTAAGGGTCACCCTCTTGAAATAAAGTTTAATAAAAAATAAAAATAAAAATCTCTGCTGGTTTTTGTAAGTAGAGGCAAAATGTTAGATTTTGTATAACCAGAGACTGCAATGTAGTCAATTAGAAACCAATTCAAGGTACAGTCACAAGATACTTTGATCTGAGTTTTCAGATATTTTCTTTGATTTGTTTACAAATACACCGTGACGGTCTATGTGTATAGTTGTGCATAAGACCAGCATAAATCGACCAGGTGTTACTTTTTGATTAAATGCAAACAATTTTGACCAGTCTACTAAATCTTGCACGTGTTACAGAACAAAATCTGAACCCATTTCCTGGACCTGTTTTTAAGTCACTCAGCCTAACGTAACTTCTGGTTCTGTTTCCCCCCGTTTTGCATGACCAGTTTCAACAGCTCTACTCTGGCCTGATAAACACAGATGCAAATCTTTGTTGCTCAGTGGTGCGGTGGTTTGAGGAAATTTGTCGAATGATTCAAATATACATGAACAGGTATTGATATTGCACTTTTCAATTGCACTATACGGTATTTATGCGCAGCCAACATATTTCCCCTGAATTCCGTGTTTACAAAACCCAAATACCCAGGTGCAAACACACAAAAACATGTTTTTCATGGCTTATGTCAATACTGATTCAATGCACAAGCTTTATTTTTCTGGCCCACTTTTGATTAGGTTTAAAGGCCATTGTATAATTTAGAGGTTTTTGTAATTTTTTTAATGAATTTAAAAAATTACATTACATATTCAAAGAAGAGTGTGGCGCGCGTCATACTGCGTCCGGGCGCGACCCATAGAAAATACATCGCGTTAAAACAGCGCTCACGCAGTACACAACGCCCATTTCGGACCGCCCAGATGAGAAGTAAATCGTTTGCACCGATGCAAGTTATGCCATCCCTGACTGTATAATGGGACTTGTATAATTTAAATTTTGATTTTTCTAGTGAGTATATTATACCTTGACATGCTTCAATTACGCAGCCAATGGATGGAATGAGATAGGCCATGTTGGATGCAAACTCCTCCTTAAGCAACATGCTCTCCACTCTTAACTTGTAACTGTAAATGAGAATTATTAGCAAAGGACACTAGGTAAGCAAGTATTCCCACTTAAGCATTGATGACGACATTTTGGTAATGCAGAGCTGAAAAACAATCCTGGATTTTGGAGACGACACCAGGGGCCAATTTTATAAAGCTGTTTAGCAGAAAATGTGCTTAATACAACGTTTGTTTGCTTTTTAAAAATGGGTTGACAGTCAACATTTTATATTTCAACTTGTGTTTATAAATTAGCAATACATATCACATATAATTGTATATCATATCCTATCACAAGCTACCTCAGGTAGGTTGCATAAGACACGCCTAAAAAAATCTCCGAGGTTATTTGACAATCTATATGCTTTTATCTGTGTTGGAAGAACAGAGATCAGTCATTTTCAGGTATTCTGTTGCAAAATCCGGGAGGGTTGACCAACTCTGGGTGTTATCTTCACAGCACATATACATGTACATGTATAGTTCAAATTCTCATGAGAATCATTTCAGTTGACTTTTCTCATCTCATTTGATGATTTCAGTTTAGTGTTAACTGGCTGAACCAGTGATTATGTCAGAAACAACCAAACTTCGGATGAGAGAAAAATCGTAAGGGCCTTATCAGGAAATATAATACTGTTTCATGTGTTAAATGCATAGCAGCTTCAACAAATGTATCCGGACCCAAAATTTATCGCACTCTTTAGCACAAAATACAGCTTTACTAGCAAAACTCTTATCTAATCTGTATTGTCTTTGATTGGTCCTTTCCTAATTTTTACTTCGCACACAAATTTGCCAAGCAATATTTTATGCTAAACAGCAACTGAGCCCTGGCCTCAACAAGGCATTTTATTGTAATGAGTGAACATCAAGTGCTTGATCGAAGGACTGATCAATGTCATTTCTATATTGAGCACAAACGACAACCTTGAGACAACCTTGAGACACTCAAAGACAAATGACGAATCAGTTACTCACTATGGAATTGCCATGAGCATCATGTAGAATTGTTCGGCCGGACCCAGTTTGGATCGGTCGCCTTCAAAGGACTGTAGCATGTCAACCTGGATTAACAAGAAAATCGACAAATTGTTTAGGTTTTATTTTGGTTGATCATCCAATTTTATGAACGCAACATCTGGTATGATGCCTAATCACCATTGAAATGAAACAACCAAACTTGGGATGAGAGAAAAATCGTAAGGGTCTGATCGGGGCCTTATTGAGGTCTCGGGATGGAAGACGGGGCCTTATCGAGGTCTCGGGATGGAATTGGTGATTTATTTCTTCCTGAAGTAATATTTTACTCATTTGTTAAAACAAGTAAAATTATTTTCTAGATGGACCTGCATATGTGACTCACTTCTTCAGACTCTGGCAGAACTTTCAGTAGACTTTTGAGTTTCTCAGCTCCGATATCTTCACTCTTTCCTCGTTGTATCAGCCGAACGATGACGTCATTAGTGCTGAGATTTAAATGGACAAAAACTGAATTATTCAAATAACAAAATGTGGGATGAGAGAAAAATCATATGGTCCTCATCGGGATTCAAACCTAAGACCTATGACACACTGGGAATATGCTCTACCAGGCTATGAGACAAAGTGGTGTACTTTTTCAGGTTTCTCCACGAACCTAACTTTCTTCTCGGTATTGCATGCATGGATGTGCATGTGAGCAAAGAAACAAATGGAGTATTTAGTATGGTGCCTAATCATCACATAAATACCGGTACTGTATGGGATGACAGAAAATTCAATAGGTTCCTATCGGGATTCAAACCCATGACCTCTGACACACCAGGCAGATGCTTTACCGGCTGTGCTATGAGTTAAGAACTCCTGGAAATATTGAAGTACATGTACAGTACATATTGCAAAAGGTTTATCTTCTCAAGCCACACAATCATTTATTGTTAACTTGATTTTTATTTCAAATTAAATATTTAGTCAAAAAAGTACACATTTAGTTCAAGACTGTTGTATGGAAATAGTTTGGAAAGATATGAAAAAGGCACCATTGCTTTTATCAGAATCATGGGAATTTGTTGACTTGATAACCTGCACCATAGTTTAAAATTCAATTGATCAATATGACAATTTTCTCCTGGTCTCTTAAAGATCTTTCAGCTTGATAAAGAAATGGCGTAAGCATCTTAAAACACAAAAGCATACCCTTTATATTCTCGAAGCCATTAAAACCGTACCTTTTGAATTGCTTGAGGAAGATGTTGACATTTAGACTACGTCTGCCATCCAGAAGGTTGATCTAAGAGATAAATACAAGGGGAACTTGTATTAATCCATTAGTTAAGAAATACTCTGACCTTCGCTTGAATTTTTCAAACAAAACCCTTTCAAAGGAGACTGATGTTTGCTGTGCCACAGAACCATCAACAAAGAAAACATCTGCTTGACCGTTTCACCCGTTTTTGTAGATAACAACAAATTAAACAGATTCTTGCTTTCCAAGTCCATATTGCTTTTCTTGTTTCTTTTCTCTTGACACAACGAGCCCGTTTTTAAAGCAACAATGTACTTGACAATCTAGCAACAATCTACTCGTGCATGGTTAAATTGTTCTCGGAGGTGCTATCTACTGACTTATATTGGCTTGGCGTAAAAGCTTTGCAGATTCACCATGTAATTATCTCTTTAGTGCATTAGTGGGCAAGTGTATCTGAAAAGAACCTGTATCCTTGACATTTCGGACAGTGTCATCTTCCCATCTTTCTTGCACAGAATGTCTATACAAATGACTTGTTACTGTATTGACCCCTTTCGAACACGTGCGAATATGCCATTTTGGGAGTCAAATAATGCTGAGTCATTGTGGAAGCGATGTGCGTGCGCGTTGTGTGTCTCTCTGGTGGGCGCAACGCGGTTTAGTTCACCAATGGGAGCCTCAGCATAGCGCGTTACGCGCGCTATGGACACACACAACGCGCACGCACATTGCTTCCACAACGACGCGGCATCGTTTTACTCCCAAAATGACGTCATTGGCACGAGCTCAATACATATAATGCGCTCTTAGGTCCTTCCTTTTTTATTGCTACTAATATATTTTGCTGAGAAAACAGTGAGAAACAATTGAAACTAATTGCATCCTCCTCCGCCACCTCCAGTAACGAAACATGGGATTGTCTGTCCTTTTCTAAAAACTTTTCCAACAACTTCACATGCTCTGTACAGGCCTACAACTTCTTTTTCAAAACTCAACAGAGACATTTGGCGGGTTGGCGTATACTTGTTCTTTCCCCGCATTTCACTTCTGGCGTTCCCAGATGATTTCCCTGGGTGTCTTCCACACTTTTAAAGCTGCACCTCCTTTTCTGTTATCTCAAGTTGATCATATAAAGTTAGGTTGGAATCACACTGACCCTTTTCGCGCGTAAATGTGACGCGTGTCGCTTTAAGAAAAAGCGGTGTGTGCAACGACGTACGCGTACTGAAAACCACAGAATCCCCAAAACGCTTTCCGCCCAAATTTATCATGTGGTTTTCAGCGTGTCCATTTACTCCCTAATCCATCCACGCTGCTTTTGTTAAAGAGCTCATATAGCTCATACCGTATAGTTAATGACATAAAGGACATTAGTTGCCGAAGATGCCATAAAATTAACAATCAACCTGACCAAGCTATGACATTTTATAATGTCTTGGAAAGGACAGTATATAAAGTTTTTGAGCAAAACTTGAGTTGAATCGGCAAAAGAGGAAAATTATCCTCAATTATTGTTGACATTCCTCACCATTTCTACCGACTCCTTCTTTTTCTGTGACTTGTCCTCTCGTCCGTCAATTTGAGTCTTTTTGCTGATGTTCTGTTGGCAGAACAATTCCTCCATCGTCTCCCAATCGGCATTGAATTGGTTCTGGATCTAAAAAAGAGATTAAAAATATGAAATCAAATGATGAAGTGTTCACAGAAATTCGATTGCAAAAAAAATGTCTATTCACTAGCACAAATGAGCAGGCTACGTTTGTATGGGCCTATTGTTAACATAAATTGAGAAAATGAAATGCACCCATTAGTCGCACCTGTTGAACAATTTTCGTATGTTTTTCAATGTAATTCTGTCCACCAGTCGATGTGTTAAACGTTAGATATCTGACGTAAATACTTTGCATTTTAAAAAGTATTTTAAAATATATTTTAAGAGAAGTCTGTATTGATTCATAAATGAACATAATGAATACACACCGCTTTCTTTTATATTTGAGACTGTTTGTAATGTAGTTGAATACATTAAAAAATATTCGACAATGCAGCATTTAATTGATTTCCTCCTGAAATACTTTTCCTGTTCATGTTTACAGTGTCTGATTTCCTTTTTCCAATAACAGGAATTCCGTGAATTGTTGTGAATGTTTCGACGCATGCCAATTCGCGATTCTTTTCATGACCTTTGACTTCATAAAACCACTATCTAGCCCAGTTTTGTGATGTGATAAAACAACAAAAACGATCACATAAAAATGATCGACAAAACGTTTAGTCTGAATCAACTTTTTAGTGAGTCAATAAAATAGTGCAACCTGAGTACTTTTACGATATAAAAGTTCATAATCTTCAGTTGGCTCAATTCATTGTGGAAAAATACACGCTTGCTTTAAAGAGGGTCGAGCGTTTCACCTCAGAATGTACTTACGATTTCGGATTTCTATTAAAATGTACAACAATAATGACCCTTGGTTAATCGCACACATGCACCCCTTCCTCGTCCCAGCTGAACGAAATCCGAGGCCACCAACATGAATAAACCGTGGCCATTCCCGACCCTCGGGCATTAAAAACTAACAGACAGGACTTAGGACATTGTACTCCATGCAAAAAGATATGAAAAACAGGGCTCTTGCGAGGGTCAAGCAGCGATATTGATCGATCATTTAAAAAAAAAGTTCTTCAAAAGTGTGAACCTTCTGGGTTAAATGGAATAAAATTGCCCACGGTGTTAAATCAAACACTTTTGGAATTGTGTTATCTTAAAGATAAGGTTTGCAGTGACAAACGTGCTTCAGTATCCACCAGTAAAGACATTTGTGGTTTATACTTTAAATTTGTACTTTTTGAATATCCATTGGTCAAAAGTTTAGTACTGCAGGTACATGTAAAGGTTGAACGCTGTCAAGTTTGCAAATTGGGGAAAACTCAAACAAGTTTAGTTCGCAAATTAAGAAAAACTCCAACAATTTCTCTCTCGCGACAGACAGCTTAAATTCTGGAACCTTGCGGAATAATGCGAATCAGTTTTCAGTAAAAATCATATTTAAAAAACCCAACAATCTACCCTGTCTTCGTGTAGCCGAAGAAACAAACAGTGACCGAGAACCATTTAGAACGACACGATTGTTCCGACGAAAATTAAGTCATTTTAGATCTCTCGGGCAAAAACAAATTCCCAAGATTTGGTTTCGTTCGAAACAAACGAACCCTTCAAAACCAAGAACACTCGAGAAGGTGGAAACACCCTTTACAAACACCAGTCATTCGTGGTTAGGGGACTGTATAAAATATCCCATAAACTCAATTACTTCCGTTAGGACAAATGTGTGGTGTTTATACTTGGGGCTCAGTGCAGCAAGTGTCTTCAGCCGCGTTGCGGTGACAGTCGTTTAGCGGTGCCTTTCTAGTGGTCGCAGTATACGCACCCATTAAACTACACCCATGTTGTTTATTTTACTTTTTAGGCGCCAAAGGCTAAAACTTAAACAAATTGTCCTTAACCCCTTGCTTCCTCCATAATTGAACGCATAATTTCAACACATAGCTGCTGTTAAAATGTGATACCCCATTTTGACTGAAAATGCCACTCAATTTTGGACGAAAGATACGAGTCAATGACGAAAGTAACAAGTACAAACGTCAAGTTCATGTCATATGAAAAACACAGGTGCCTCAGTCTACGGTAAGTTTCTCAAAGAGAATCATGTATTTTGCACAAACTGGCAACATTCAGGCTTCCTATTGGTGTAGAGCAACGCGTGTGCGTTGCGCGTTTTCCTGATAGGCGTATTCTTGATACGCGCAACGCAGCGCGCTTCAATGCACCAATGAAATACTTTCGTTTGTCATCTTAAAGGCGTCCATAAGCAAATCCAGGGGCCAATTTCATGGCGCCTTTTAGCGGAAAATACTGCAAAAATACCAGTCAAAAGTATAACACAAAAGGCATAGAGTTTTAGCTGGTGATCGCTTCGTATACGAGGCCTATACTTTCCTGTGCGCTATTCACACAACATCACTATTGAACATGTACGATTCTTCAATGTGATGACACAACAGATTCAACAATGGAATTGTTTTCTTTCTATTATGTGAGTACATTCCATTTTTTTTTTCGACACAAATATCACACGTGCTGCAAGTGTAGGAACCATCGATCAACAGCGGGTCAAGGTTAAAGTAAGTTAGTCACGGGAGATGGACCGTGGAACCGTCAAAAACGAACAGAGGCGAGAGGGTTTGGACATTTCACAATGACACTGTCACGAAAACACCCAATTTTGCAAGGGAAAAAAATTCTGCGCGCGAGCAGTTTTTATGCCTTGCGTGTTGTTAGGAAAAGAGTGAAACTCACAATATTTTCATGGTAAACAAACGTGACGTACTTGATATTTTTTTCTATGGATTCCTAAGGGCATAACATATATCTAAAGAAGAATATTGGAGTCTGCAGAAATTTCAGTTAAAGGCACAGACTCGTCAGCAATGAGCGCGCGCCAAATTCGTGCCACGAAATACGCAGCTCTATAGTAAAGGCATGGAGCTGCGTATTTCGTGGCACGAATTTAATCCGCGCGCATTGCTGACGAGCCTGTGCCTTTAAAGGCCCAGTGGATCATTTGCAATGACCTCAAAAAGTAAACGACGAGTTTACAGGGGAAAAGTTCTGAAAGTAAAGATTGAATTAATAGCAACTGCCCAATGAAAGGTTTTCGCTCAAAATGATATAATTTTACCAGAAAATAATCCGTAAAAATGAAATTAATTAGATCGTTTGCAAACGATTTACTTATTTTTGGTTCGCATCTACGCGGTCCAAAATGCATGGGCGCTGTGTACTCCGTGTGCGTGTTCCAACGCGATGCATTTTTATGGAGCGCGCGCAGACGCGCGCAGTATATTATGTGCGCCACAGAGTGCATGACGCAAGCCACATAGTACCCGATCAACTGAGAACGAATATTTGAAACACCCCGCCAAGACCAGGAAAACGCATGTGGATTTTCATGGTTTTTTTAAACGTGGTACATTTGACAAAGCTGACATTTCTTCGGATGAGTTTGTTGATGTCTTTCTTTTGATTTATAATGGTTTTATTCGCAGAATCGCTCAAAAACAGATCATCTACAGGGCCTTTAAGCCTGGTTTCCATATAGACGTAACAAACGCAGAGAGCACCGCAAACTAGCAACGCGAACAGAAACGCAAAAAGTAACGCAGACAGTCTGCAAAGTTGAACCAAGTTTAACTTTGCCGATTGTTTCCGTCAGTGTTTATACGGATTATACGGAAACTAGGCTTTACGTACATAAATTCAAAATCCATGCATGGTTTTTGCGTTGAGGAAATTGTAAAATTTGTAATACTTGACTGCATACTCCCCAGGGAGCTGAGAAGGATTAAGGAATGATATTACTGAGCCCAATGACCAGGGTAATAATGCAGAAAGCGCATTGAGAGTTCCGTCGGTTCTGAAATGCGCTATATAAGAACTGTCTATTATTATTATTATTAAAATTGTGTGTGCACACGCATTTAAAAATAAAAGAAAAAGCTTCAGTTGTTAATTTCTTACACAAAAATAGACTGGATAGAGTGGATACGTCATATTTTGTTTGTTGCCTAGGCAGTGGCTCTACACTAAAAATCACTGAACCGTGTTGCTGTGCTTTTGCAATGGTACTTTTTCCGACGGCCATCATGTTTAGAGCCAATTATCCTGGCAACACGTCACACTTCGGCTGTCTATATACCGTCATGTATCTAGAAATAAACTCATGCCGTGTTTGTTACAGTTGCCACAACGTTAGAACGCAACGTCTAATCTGTAATCAAAAACTAATCTGTAACAGCACTTTGAATACGGGTTTACTGGATAACTCATGAAGTAACATTTTGGGTCATTGTAGACAAATGGGCGTTCACAATTAATTATTAATCAAATTTTCAAAATCTGTTTTGCACGTAACTCGTAAGTCTGTGTTAAAAATACTATAATGGGAATTCGGTAAGCAAGTTAACTGAAGTAAAAACTTTAAGAAATAAGCAGCTAAGAACCAACTTACAATAAAGCTACGAGTATGACCAAAGTTTGTTTCCACGAAAATTACAGTTTGTTTGTTTGTCAGAATCTTCTACAACCCTAAACGAGCCTGAGAAATGACACCGAAACATTTAAACTGTATAGGACTTTTTTTGTGCACACCACAAGGCCCAAGATGTATGTCTATTCGACAAGCATGCAGCCTACATTTTTCGAGAAAAAAAGGGGGTAACTATATTATTCCCAAGCAACTAGAAAAAAGTACATACGGCTTCGATTTGTTGGTATGTATTTGTATGTAGTCGTTGTAAGAAGGGTTTCAGAATGTATCAAGTAACCAATTAGCTATCACACACGTGTCATGTGATCTGTGTAACTTACCATGTTGACTTTGACCCATACACTGTTTCCACTCATGACTTTGTGCGGCGGAAGCTTGCTCCAGTTCAGCGACCGCATTTTGGTCTTGGGTTTTACGCTCGGAATTGCAGAGGAGCTGGGTAAGGTGGTGTGTGCGGGGGCACAGGGCACACCCCCTGGGGGAGGTGGAGGTGGGGGCGGTGCCATACCACCGGGGAGAGGGGGTGGAGGGGGCGGTGCCATTCCACCGGGGAGAGGTGGTGGAGGGGGCGGGCCCCCTGGTGGGAGTGGTGGACCTCCAGGAGGCGGAGGGGGTGGGGGTGGAGCACCAGCTAGCCCCGGGGGTGGGGGAGGCGGCGGTGGTGGGATGCTCTCCCGATCTGCAGAGTCCTCATCACCCGCACTAACTCTGTCAATGGAAGGCTGACTCTCCTCGCGAATGCCCATTCTCTCCGATGGGTTTATTATTGCACTTCCCTCCACTGCAGTCTCAGACATCCTATCTCCTGAAGTTCTCTTCCGGTTTTCTGAAGGGGGCATGTTATTCCTGGCAACACCTTCACTACCCTCCTGCTCATGTCCTGCACTCCCAGGATGTTCCCCGGCTGTCTCACCCTTGTATTTGTCCTTGTACGTGGACACAGCCTTAACCAACTCCCGTTCACTGTTTTTGAGAAGTCTCTCTAACTCCTCCTTATTCTCCAAGAGCACGGCTTTGTGTACCAGTTTTTCGGCAGCGTTCCATACTCTATCACTAACCGGATCGCGTGGCGAAATCCGCAACAGGTGCTGGAGGATGGTTAGAAAATGAGTCACGTGTGGCGTATCGCACACCTGAGGAAACAAACAACAAACCAACACACAGTTATTACACAAGAGAAATACCTGTGGAGCCAAAGTACAGTTAGCCATGCTAATTGTGCGGAGCAACAAGGACATGACAGACTGGTACACAGATGAAACAACCTTCAGTATTTGTGCGAGTACTTCCTGTGTTTGTGCCATACTTGACAATGCATGTTGGCAATTAAACTGATAGTGCTTGACGCAAACATGTTTTCCTGATACACACCGTATTGCAAAACCTTGCTGTAAACTGTGCAAAACCTTGCTTAACATTTTTCAATATAAAAGGCATGGCGGATCCAGCCTCATTAAAATACAGGAATACAATGGATTTCTGGGGGCTGTAATCCCGCTTTTCCTTTGTATTCCTGTATTTTAATGAGGCTGGATCCGCCACTGAAAGGTATCGATTTCAGATGCTTGCATTCATGTAAAAATTAGCATAAAAGAAAACTTCGACAACAAACTGTTCTGACTGTGAACGGAATGACAAAGGTTAAACTGTTCAGGTTCCTGTGCATTTTTGAGAAAGAAAACGGAAATCCCGTGGACAGACAACGAAAGGCAGAAACGTAGAGAGGCGTACGGAAAAAACAAACATGAAACCATCGAAAATGTACTTCCTTGTACAATGTACATGTATACATAGGAATGAGAATTTAAGGTTAATTCAGAAACCGGTTGCAATTCTTTCAGGTGTCAGTTAACCGTTCGGCCAACACTAAAGATTGTTGCTGGTGTTTATAGATGCATGTGCAATGTATACAATACCCTATAGACCCCCAAAATAATCATTGAACTTTTAGCTGGTCAAATTTTACTACGATATAAATTTATTTAAATTTCATGATGTCATTACAAATAATCCTCTGTAAATTCTTTAAAATTGGGTTTCGTTTAAACGTTCGGCAAAACCTGTTTTTCTATTTTTTTTTCGGTTAAACGGTTAACCGGTTAAACGTCCCATCCCTAGTACATTTTCACGCACCGCATGCAGACGTTACTTGTTGTTTTGCCTAATGACATAAAACAAAGCCGTTTAAATGCCTATTGCATCTTTCATGTGTTTGTTTTCATGAATTCTACTTATCGCAGTCTGAAGATTGTTCGTATAAATCAGCCTGCAGAAATTTCAGCTACATTATATGCAGCAATGTTTGATAATCTTTAAACTCCATGCATGTTTTTGTGTAGGCCTAAGTGAATGCTTAAAAAAATGACCGCGCACGTTTATTTAAAAAAACCATCTTCAGTTGTTAATTTTAAACAGAACGGTTACATTTGCTAACAGATTTAACAGAAAACAAATCCAAGTATTTGTTACCACTGCACTATCAATACTTTAGGGTTTTTCTTGTCAACCGGTGATGTAAAATTCCGGTCCTGGCAAATAATGAGGCGAACATTATGGCCATGTTTATTTAATTCTCGGAACACAATGAGAAAGGGCACCAGTGTGTTCCACGTACGGTATTCCTGTGTTTTTACGAACGTGTCGTGAATACATGTATACAAGGCCATTGCATACAGACGAACTAATGTCCGAACCTTTTCAGCCAATACACTATACCGCTATTGTTTTCTACACAGGTCTTACAGAGTATCCAAAAGTGCTGTGTGCGATTACAAAATGGCTCGACGGTTGACGAGTCCACAAAAAACTGCCCACAACGTAGGCTACGGATTAAAACACATTTACATTTCAATCTCATTTTTGACCGTGTTAAAAACCGCAACAATATACATGTACCACAGACGGGTGATTTTGGAGTGTTACGCCTGCACTGAAATAATCCCATAATTGAGCAAATTGATAAAGTGATCAATCTTTGGTGATTAGGGACAGTGGAATTCGTCTCCCCACCCTCCCCGTACGGTACCCCATCCTCAACTTAACTAGGCAATAATATATTGGCTGCTCACCAATAACCATCGGTTATTTAACATGTTTCATTAAATATTCTGGAATATTTCATTCTGGAATATTTCATTCTGGAATGGTTGTTTTGGAAATGTACATGTGTATCCCACGCGTAATGCCTTTTGCGTCAACTGAAAAATGTGCCATGCGTAACACCATGGAGAAAGGAACAACATTTTGTGCTGATTTGTCATTTTCATATCTATAAACTGAAAAGTACATTGCCTTTTCTAAAAAATGATGGTGTATGTGTACACTGGTAAAAAATCTGCAGAGACATGCCATGGTCATTTCGGTATAGTTTAAATTTTAAAACTCTGATTGACAGATATTTCATGTTATTTTGAAACACCACATGTACGCAAAACCACATATTCTCGCCATTCCTTTTCATCCATTTTGACCATGTTTGTACTATGCGAGTTGCTATGGTCTGGCGCATGTGTAATCAATAAATTGTCCACTGCATGCACAGGGTGGAATCCCGTTGATTTTCACGAAAAGGTGCCTTTTCGTAAGTACACCAGCTGGTTTTTTACTCCATACACGCCGTATCCTTGGTGGCAAATTGGCCACATTTGCCACCCATTACGTGCAGATGTCGTCAATTATAAAGTATTCGGAGCGGTATCCTTTGGATAAAACTATGTATATATATAAACTACATGTACTATGTACTTACAAAGTAAATATTTTAGGACATCAAAAGAATTTACGACTCTTAGGCCTACGTGCTGGAACTTACAGGAAACAATATAATTGTCCACTTGTTGCAACGACGCAGATTAGCATGTCATTCCGTTGAAACGAGACAAGCCGTAAAATCACCAAGGTATTTCGCGGTCATTCCATCCAATATAATTCCCACCAGTAGAAATTCCGTGCTATCCCGTGGGCATCTGACGCTGATAATAACATGTTGATTGCATATAGTCACGGAGCTTTCAGTACTTTATCAAGGTGGGTACTACCCGCAACACAATGTTGACTCACGGGTATCCCAATATGACGTCACGGATCCCGGTCACTGCGTTCTGTGATTGGTCCACTGGTTCATTCATTGCAAGCGCACGAGGGATTAAGTACATTGGGATTGGTCGTCCATGGCGATATGAATAAACATGGGAAAAAACCAGTGAAGCGCATCAAATTGTCAACGTATCTTGCAATGACTGTGAATCGTGTGATCAACATTCTAGAAACGAAACTCTGATTTTTGAAACCATATACAAAAAGAGCGGAAATATACCGGGAAATATTTCTCAAAAACCTAAATAACATCACTCCATAACATTTATATAATGACATAATTTTTATACATATTTCCCGTTTCGTCCATCACCATGTAACTTAAAGGCCCATTATATCATTTTCAGGTGAAACCTTTTTTTACGAATTCCGAATTTACGGTAACAACAGCATTACATAAATAAAAATAATGTTGATAAACTGCCTAACTGTACAGGCACATTTCTCCCATAAAGGTACCAATTTACACGTATAGAAAAATCATGTGGCGTTTGTTGCCGTTAGCATCAACACTTCCAGTCGGGTTTTTCTTGTCACCTCTTGAAGTAACATTTTGGGTCACTGCAAATTATGTAACAGGGCTTAAAGTCTCAAATGACACCTTTGTGGGAGCAATTGCCAACTGAAGGTACTTTACCATTCATTTATACACAAACAAATATACATGGATTTTGCAGGTTTTGCTGCATCTATGTGGCTGAAATTTCTAGAAGGAAGTTTTCTCGACCTAGGCTTTAAATTACAAGTGGAAATAACACCGTTTTTAACAGTTTACCAATCATGAACTTTATCTTTGTAGGACTATACTCAAATAGGTATTTAACATGTAAAAATCAAAACGTAAATGTTGTAAACCGCCACAAATATTCATGAATCCTTATTTCCAGTCCGCAATTTAAAGCTGTTTTCACAACATCCACCGCTATCGCAAACAAAAGCGAAACAATTCAGTGTCAAAGTGAGCACTCAGAATCGAACTCACGCATTTAGTGCTACATGCAGGCCTAATCGTGAGATATATAGGTTTACATTGTGGTTTAAAGGTTGTGAATAGTCATGCTTCGTTTGGGAATGAGTCAGAAGAATACAATTGCATGACGTGAGAATGGGACTGACAAGGGTATTTTCCTGGATTATTTGGACTTCACGTACCCTGGTTTGAATCCCGCCCAGGGTAAAGTATGAAATTGGACAATCCTAAAATGTTGAGCAATCCTCAAGTGTTTGCCTATCGTTGCGGTATTATTTTGTAATTGTAGCTTATACGCCAAATTACATTAATTTATTATTTATTTAGTTTTTATATGTACATTAAATTATTTAAATTACTTTAATGTATAGCTTATTTAATAAAATATTGAATATTTACTTATTTTATTCTTTTAAATGAACAGCTCAAGATTTGGTGTGGTATCTGATCACCATGAAAAAAAAAAAACCAATGAAAACTTGGGGTTGCGGCCTGCAGGTTCGATACCCGGCTGCGGTACCTGTGCCCTTGAACAAAAGTTCACTTGCTCCATCTTTCGGAAGGGCTGTAAAGCCGTTGGTCTAGTGAGTTTGGTAACGCGCATTCTTTCGTGAAGACCAAGGGGATTCCCGGTGTCTCTGGTCGTTTCTAATTCATCGTCTTCTCCTCATGGGTTTCCTCACGCTTGCGAGCGACAGTGCAATGGGCACTTTTGAGGAATCCCTGTTTACTTGTAGACCCGGACAAGATTCAAACCTGGGCCACAGACTCACAGAGTTACAAACGAGTTGTTCATAAACCCGATTGCATCGTACCACAGAGCAGCGATTGCACATAGGCCTACTTATCTTTGGGGCATACCAGCACGGAAGTGTCCCCTATATGATGATTAAGAAGTCAGGAATGTCTGAAAGATAATGTATCCTACGCCACAAAACATTCGGTGCCTCAAAACATCAGGTTTTTTTTTAAATTGGTGTTAAAAAATATCCTACTGTAACTTCCTCAGAACTTGCTTTTAATGAGAGGGTGTAGCATATTCCATGACAGAATCTCCCAGAAACGTCCCAAAGTACATCAAGACAATCGGTTACTATCGCAAGATGAACGGGGATTCCCCTGAGGGCCACATGATATCTAAAAAGGAGACTCTTGTATAAGTGTAGCACAAAAATGACATTTGGTGCACGATAGGGTACGTGAAGACTGAACCTATTCTTGACTCTAACACGCCTGACCGAATCCCATCGCCGAACTGCAAAACATGGCGACTTACGTAAAGCCCATTTAGATGCAAATCAGAAGAGAATAGAGATCCGGCTTGGAAATAAACTTTTATAACAAACGTCGCTATACTGATGATATCCTGGAGGTATTAAGCAACCTCATTCGTGCAATTCCTCTCTCTTTAAAGGATTTGTTTGGGGTTTTCGAGGGTGTGGGCGTGGTGCGTTGATTTGGGTATAAAGGGGCAATGGGGAAATGAAATTTCTTTTCGTTATCGAACGACAGGTGCGCTCATTTGAGCTCTTGTGTAATGCTTTGTTACGCATCAATGCTCCTTCATATATAAGGAGTGCAGTTCGCATTGTATCTTTCTTCTCGGTGTGAGCATTGAAACCGGAACCACCCGCCCACATATTCATACACAAGATTTCCACTGTTTAAGCAATTAATTTGGTATATAGCAAGGAAAAAGGGAGTACACCCTCTTTTGGTATCCTAGGATGCACCCACGTTTCCTCCTATAACAAGATGAAGAAATGAAAAAAGGGGATTGTTCGTGGCCTCCGAGGACCAGCAGCGTGCTGTATGGATTGATACCGAAAGCCTTGTTCATATTCCAGTATAAATTGATAAATGAAGCAAACTTTTTGTCTTGCTATTTAAATCAGTATAAGAATGTACAATGTAGGCCTAATAAGAATTTGGCAGCGAGTTTCCGTGCCCGCAGCCATCCCAAATGTTCACCAATGAAATTTTTGTCACGACCTTAATTTGGTGTCTTTCCATGAGGTAGATATAGAAAATAAATGAAGTTTCGACGGAGGGTGTGGGCGTGGTGCGTTGCGTTCTTAAGCGTATTTGGGTAAAGGGTAAAGTGCATGGGGGAGTATCCATGTCGTGCTGGGTATTACAAAAACGAAGATGAAAACACGACAGACACTACCCACTCACGATATAAACGCATCATTTGATTCAGTAACTACTATAGCAACGACAAAACAGTCATGCAGTTGTTTCCCTGTTCAACCCCGAACTGCATGGGCAGAAAATAGAAGAAAAAAAACCACACGACTTTGTACAATGAACAATTATAATGATAAAGGGTGGAGACACGTCACCTCGTATAAAAATAGCCAACAATAACAGACTAACAAAAGGGAAAAGTATGGTTGTACTATGACAAGGGCGGTCCATAGTCCATTGCTGATAATAGGCCAACCGAAATAATCATTAGCATGCTTACTAAAACCGCAAAATCATGTCAGGATTTTCAAATATGTAAATGTAGTTAACAATTAACGGTGTGTTCCAGCCCAAGATTACCCCATTAACCTTCTCAAAGTATGGCGAAAAAAATGAGAGGGCGCATTTTTTATTTTGGTATGAATTTTTGTCAAAATTGATTTTTTTCCCCAAACCTGATTTGCCTGTTGTAATTATGATACAGAGACAGAATTATAAATAAAATAAATAAGTGCAAAGTTACAAACGCAGTTATGTTGCATTTGCTTTGAATTAATATCCAAATCAAAGTGTGCACTCATATCGTGTCTGCTACTACAACAAAACCGTTTTCTTTCATTGAAGTATAGACTCGCGAGTCTATTTCGGTGTTTATATCACACCACGGATAATTATGGATAAGATGTAGCTCAAATATATAATTGTTTAGACGCGGTGTGTTAAACATTTTGGCATTATACGGTTTTGCATATGACTAGTCACAGATCAATTAGCCGGAAATTACGATATTTGATTTTTTCGCAACTCTTCAATATTACTGGATCAGATGTATGCTCCAGACGCCACGCATTGTTGGATTTCAATGTCAAACAATTATGCCTAAGCAATTTTGATAAGGAATATCGGTGAAAAATATATATTTTAGCGGATTTCTGTTTCAAAATAATGTGAATGCAACGACGCGTGAACGTAGGCTGTTTACATGAGTCAAGTAACTGACAGTGGGAATTCCCATATTATTAATTAATGACGTAACAGTGCCGACTCGTGGACCAAAGATGACAATAAATGAAGAACGATTTCTTATTTCTAAATATAACATTATTATAATAGGAAGTAGGCCTATAGATCCATTGAAGTTTCACCGTATGAAAAAAATCAATTGCTTTAAAGCCATTTGTTACTTTTGTTTCGTAAGCAGAAAATTGCAATTACACTAACAATAATATTGGTTTTTAGCTACATAAAGTTGGTAAATTTGTGGGAAAATTGCCCAATTTGTGGGAATTTACCCAATACCGTTGGGCATGCAATAAAAGCCCAACGATAGGCAGGTGATAATTCGACCTTCTTTGGGTAAATATTACCCAGGTTTTTTTTTTAGAGTGAAGACGCAAAAGCCTTTCATTTTCTTCGAATTCTGACAAATTTGAAGTGTTTTTCCATTAAAATTATAGAATACTTCCGATGGCTGAACTGTGGATACCTGATGTGGATTTACATTTTGACATGTCGCCTGTAGTTCTACCTCCACGGTTCAAGTAACTTGGATCACACATGTCGCTCTTTAACATTATACTAGGAGATAACAGGTCCCTGCAATAACAGGTCCCAGGATAATGGTGACCACCATTTGTAATTTAATTAATCAACAAGAGCAACATATTTGACCCTCAAGGTGGCCACAAAATTGAAGTTTAAGGCCGAGACAATGACTTACATTCTGACAAAAGTGCAATTTTTCTGTCCGATTCCGAGACCGTTCCTTCCGTTGAAAAGTATTTCTTGTGTTGAATACATAGACGCAATTCCAACAAACTGTCCGCATGCGTCTTTTACATCTCAAATCTCAAATTGATCCCCTTGGAGAGATTTTCCACAACGTTTCAACAGTACATATTATTAACAGGTCGACCGTGTCTTGTACTCTGATTCCTCCAAATTTCACATTTCTTGAATAAAGACTTCGGGTATCGTATCGACTGTCGTCAGAGTATTTTTAGGCCTAGATACAAGTTTTATACAACAAAGGTGTCGATCATAAGCAAGCATGTAGGGACATTCAACTGTCGATCAACTCACATTTCTCAAAACAGATTTTCTGAAAAATGTCGAATGCACAAACTTAGGCCAAGATGGAAATGCCGAGGAAAACAAACACTTGTTTGTCAGTGATTTTCTCAAAATTTTTCGATTGTGAATGTAGGCCTATTCTGTTGTGTGGTTCCCAAGTTTTTCTGAAGTCGACACTCTTCGGCGAGATTCAGTGAATTTTCTTCAAAAAATTCTCAGCTCATTCTGACGAATCTGCTGCATGCGTCATTGAGTGACGGACGACTGAACAACATTTATGACCTATAACTCTCAACCACACGGTGAACTCAAAGCACTAACACCAAGCACCCACGGCGCAACCAACAAAACCCCACTCTCTAAACTTTCATTGGAAGCGATTAAATGTTTTATTAAGTGTTCACGCGAAATCCACACGAAGCCAATGTCCCAGGGGCAAGAATTATTAAGAAAACCACAACACGAAGTGGACTTGTACATTAAAAACCTCAACAGCCGTTCGGGTGTTCTTTTCGAGCGATCTCGCAACAATTCATGTCTTGTACGGAAACCAAATTGAACACAGCTTTTATCGAAAAGTACAATGGCAGCAGTTACTGTGGGCGAATACCTTGAAAAGTACAGAGCTTAAATTAGTTCCAGATTATCATAATCTGTCTAAATGTTTGTAATTGTAAAATGGCGCTGGAAAAGGGGACTAAAGCCTTATTCATAACTTTACCCATTCCTATTGGTCGAGAACACGTCACATGGGCTGTCTTAAAGGGGTGATATAAAGACTTTTAAAAAGTATTTTTCGTATTATTTTATAAAGTATTATTTTAATGAAAAAAGAGATATTTGTTTCCTCCAGCAAATGGTGTTGTGTTTAAGAAAAGGTAAACAAATTTTTTTTTTTTTAAACAATTACTGTATTTTTAAATTGTTTAATAAAGAAGAATAAATAATCATTTTGACCAAGCCTAAAGCACAATGTAGGCATGGTTACGACATGGAGGTATGGGTCTACCTCCATGGTTACGGGTAGTTGTCATTATGCTGCTATGTAAAATATGAGGCAGAAACTAGTTTACAATTGATATGAACAGTGGTCATGAACATGCTTGATGCTGAAGTTTACCATGTTTACTGTGAAAAAAAATCTGAGATTTTACTGAATTAATTATATAAAAACGAATTTATGAATGGGAATAAAAGTGTGGGTGTCTGGTTTTAAACAGTACGTTTAAAACCGGCTAGGGGCCTGGAGCCATCATAATGCCCCTCGGCTTCGCCTTTGGTAAATATTCACATATAGCTATATTCCCTAGCCGGTTTTAAACGCACAATTTAAAACCGGCCATTAGGCCAACATCACATTTATTCCCTTTCTAAAACAGCACACCGTATTCGATAAGTTCTTTAAGTTTGCGGGTTTCTGACGAAAAAGCCAGGGGTTATAAAGTTTATATAAAACTTATATGGGATGGAGTTTAGTTATCTGAATACCTTCCCTGAATACTCGTCTTATAGGCTAAATGGCCAGCTGTTGTGTGGCTTTTGATGCTCTACTACACTGGCGCGGCGAAAGTTGAGGTCAACTGCCTACTTCAGTACTTGTGGCCGCAAACCACGTTCAAATTAAAACTGTGATATGATATGCTGTCACGACCAATGCCTTTAAAGGCTTATTACTGGTCACAAATGCTTATCCTCAATCAACGATTTCAATGAAAATTTCGAAATTTTAGACTCTGTGCAGTTATTTAGACGTCATATGCTTACATGACGTACAAAGACATGTGAAGCTCAAATTCACGCTTTTGTTAGAGGCCAGTCTGACCGTTTAAAGTAAACGCCACAGGCAACCTTCCAATTAGCAGAAGTTTTCAAGGTCATAATTCTAGCATTTCTGGTGCTTCCCTGAAAACCTTGTTGACAAGAGTACCGTGAGAATAGGGCAAATGGACAATCTGCACCTTCAATTTTTTCTCCCGTTTCCCCCAGTTCCTAACACAGGTAGAATCGGGTGCTCGTTATTTTGCAACGGAGGCCCTTCCTCCGCGATCTTGCACAAGGCACAAAATGGGTCTCTTTAAGATCAATGGACGAATAGTCTATAGGCCTACAAATAATAAGCATTTAACAACGAAACAGGCTCGAACTCAGAAATTGTGAACTTTAAAGGGTCCCCCAATACTAAATAACTTTTTGCACATATGAGGGATTAAGACTTTGCTCATGCAAATTTGTAGGGCCTATATCATAAAAACCCAAAAGATCAATTGTAACCCCCAAAGCAACTTATAAAAAGAGTTTTTATAAATGTAACTGGGTGGAGGAGTGCATAACTTTAATTGATAAAAATATAAATGTTACGCCACATAAGTAAAGGTTTGATGATTCTTTTTGGTGGTAGTTTTCGGAAAGGCAGAGACATGTGCAAGTTCAGCATGATCTCCGCGAAATTGAAGACTAACTCAGAAATAAGCTACGTATATGACTACGAGTACGCGGAAGGGCTTCATCATAAAGAATTGTAAAAAAACCTAAAATCCCCACGGGGAATCTGCTCCATGAAACTCTCCCATTCCAACCCATCCCAAAATACACATGCTGTGAGCACATCCCCACCCAAACCCGGGAGAAAACTTGGGTTAATTAGCCCACATTTACGTCAGCTGTACCCAATTATAGGGGTCCGATAATGACCAAGCGCAACACAATCTGGCCCGAGTACCCAGGGTGCCTCAGGATGACGTCACAAAATGGCGACCACCGGTATTACATGTAGCCTACCTGTTTGTATATCGTGTTGAAGACATCCACGGGGTTGCTGAGGTCAACGTCCTGGGGCCCGCCAAACTGCTCTTCATCGCTGATTTTGTTGTCGTCGAACACGTCAAGTTGTACGACTAGGTCCACGTCATCCGGCTCCGATTTCCTGAACGGCGAATACAAAACTAGGTAAAGGGCGTTGGTTTTTGGTTAGGCCCCTAATTAATTATGTCTCCAATGGCGAACGCAACGAGACATGATTCTGAACTCTGACCTTAATACAAGGTGTACACCAACAGCTGGCTATGCGAGAAATGAAGCAACGCATCGGCCATTTTACGACAGGCAAGACAATGGTTACACTCCCATAGCAGTGCTTTGCGCGCCCCACCAGTTTGCCCGCTCCAACCACTGTAAGTACTGCTAAACTTCGCAGTCACCCAACACCAATCCTGGATGTCACTTGCCACGATTGGCCAGATTCTGTCACCTGACACAGTAAACATGTCACCTGACTCAGTAAATGGCTTTACAAATACAACACTTCTGAAGGATGGAGCAATTCTGAATAAGTACCTTGCTCAATAGCACATACACGGCCGGGTGTCGAACCTACAACACCAAGTTTTCATCCGAGTGTTCCAAGTCAATGACCCAAAACACTCGGCCACGGTACCATTCAATCCCGAAACATTCTATACCAAATCTGTGGTCTCGACGGTACGGTTACCACTGACTGCGTGTCCCCAAATTGTTTTAACATAAAAATATCTTGGAATGCACGTCGTTACAAAAAGTCGGCAGGTTCAGGATAACGAAAGGTTCCAATGCAACATACTCCATCCAGACAAGCGATGACACGACGATATACAGATACCTGAGGTGAAGATGCCGACGAAAATAACAAACAAGATAGAACTGCATGCCAACCTTTGACTCGGTAATCTAGGAGCTTGATTGCAGATCGCCAACTGTCTGCCAAGACAGCCAGTGGCAAAAAGACTGCGACAATGCCGGTTGGAGTCAAGGCTGCCAGAGCAACGTGTAACTATCACCCCTTTGACATTTTGCAACACACACGAACCTATACTGACTGGGCCCAAATACCCCCAACTGACTGAAAGACTGTCGCCAACTACATTGGATTGCAACTCTTGAAATAAACGGTTGGATGAAAGTGTAATTTACTTGTCAGTTCTGATCACATTCTCGATTTGATGAGGAGGTGTCTGCTCGCGGTTCGGCAGCGTTCGTACCCAACAAAGAGCCACGTTCCAATTATAAAAAAAGTTAGATGGTCAGGTCATCCCCGAATTACTTGTTTGCCATTTCAGGTACATCGACGAATCAGTATCCGTGGTTCAACTATCGTGTTTGATTCAACCTTGATAATTAATCCATTGTCTCCAGATTCAAAAAGGGACATCAGTTTCTCAACAGAAAGTCAGACACTTCATAATCCGGGAAACGAGACAGCGACGGTCAAAAATTCCATCACGGTCACCGGCCTAAATTTAAACCTCTCGTAGTCCTTATGCGAGACCCCCAGCGCTCCATTCCTGCATGATTTAACCCCGCCGTGTGACCTCTTCAATAAGTGGCCCAAATAACGTGCCCTGTGCTCCACGACCTTTTCAAATCCCCAAGGCCCCATTTGTCACTTTTGTATTGTGCTATAAAGAATCTCCGAGTTCGAGGACAAATGGACGACACAGATATAGAAGTATGGGTTAAGATCAGGGACAATGCTTATTTTTACAGGTGTTAGCAAAGATGAGTGGCACCAAGTAGTTTTATTTTCAAAACTTGCCATTGATAGGCCTACTTTCGTACAGAAACCTTGTATCACAATACATTGAAGGCTGCGTTTGCGCTGTGAACTCGTGTTGACACGAAATTATTGTCGGGTGCTCGAGCGTCCAGGAATATAAGTTGCGAGATTAGCCCGATATTTCCCGTCAAATTCGCCGTTTGCGTGTAACATTTGCATAATGGCTGGTTCCCCGAATTCTTCACTTTCAATTGAAGGTGCAGTTTAGAATGTCCACATATTTACTATGCTGTTGGTTCTACGTGGTGCACGCCATTACCTAGCAACCAACAGCCTGGTTGCTTTATGTCATTCTCTCCCACGGTGAACACGGAATTGATTCTGTACGTCACACCTGCCGCTTGCACCACCTAGCAACAAAATTGTCTGGTCAAGTAGATACTAAGTGTACGTGTAAAATGAAGTACGGCAGTACACCAGACGATATTCATGCGAAATACGCAAAAGGTTAATTAAGAGCACATGTACTCTTACTCCTTAGGAGTACCACGTGTTTGGTCTTAACGATGGTGGAATAGGCACGATGGCTAGTTTGCGCAGAATTGGGAGATTTTATTAAGTTGTAAATAGAAAACGCTACGGCACATAAAGGGTGGTTCTAGACGAATCAAAGGTCCACATCACAATTTCTGTTTGCTACGGTTGTGTTTAGAATCGATGATGAAACACAGTTATCATCGGCACTTGAATCATGGCAAGACTGCCCAGCTAATGGCTATTTCGCACAAGTTGCCTTTCGCGCGAAGTGACCCGAGGTGATGCGCGCGCATTACTCCGGAGTAGCGAGAATTAAACTTCATAACTTTCTCTGAAAACTTGCAAAGATTATCCTCTTTTTGCCAACAAAGACATACGTGTCATAGCTTGTTGGCTAATTTGAAACTACCTTATACACTGGATACAGTTATAGAAACATGGATCTCGGAATCCTGGTCCGGCCAGTCCATGATACGTGTGCCCTTGAGTAAGGCACTTTGCTCCTCTCTACCCAGGAGTAAAATGGGTACCTGAGAGGGTAGTGAATGCTGATGTGTTTGATTAGCCATTGAGCGCACGAGGCGGGGCTGTGTACTCGCCAGAGAGCTGAGATTGTATGCCTACATCCCCTTCGATGATTGCATGTGTACATTTGTGCATGTTTTTTTGAAAGGGATGTTTTTATCTGTTTAAATACCTGCGACCGAAGGGGATATGAATGGAGTGATGTAATGGAGCCCTGTGGTCATGGGTAATAATATTACAGGTGGGTTTGGGGTATAAGTGTGCGCTACTGTAAGTCAAAAGCTGGCGCAAACCTTTCACTGGACAGAACGAAGGAAATGGATAGAGTAGTTACACTGTGCCTTATAACAGGTAGAGCATCTGCCCGGTTAGTCGGAGGTATTGAGTTCGAATCCCAGGCAGAAAGGCCATTATCATGTTTTTTCTCATCCCAAGTTTGAAATAATGCGTGTAGATAAAAGAAAATAACCAAAACGGAACCCAACGCTGTGAAAATACTTCTTCAAGTGTATTAATTTGGAAACAGTACCACTCTTTTTGCAGCCATTTCACCAACATCTCAGGCCAAAAACAGGGCCAGCCGTATGCTGTAAGCCTGTTTACAACTATTTTTGCCTCTGCCTGTTTTGTTTTTGTCTTCCCTCTTAACTCACAAACAATTGAAAACAGGAGTTTTTGAGTGTCGCTATTTTAAGTGGTTCGGGAGTGATGGGCTTCGTTTGTGTGTATCGGTCCTCCTATAGATGGGAGGTGACGAAGGGTCAGCCAAGTGTGCATGGGTCTCTAGTCGTGACTGATTGTGACCCCCATCTACTGTTTGGGTAAATGGCGTCGACTGTTGAAATATACATTGCCGCGAAAATAATCTTATAAATTGAATCATTACGTTTGATCCCCTAAAGAAATCGAGTTGCTGATATTAACCACATATGGTACTGAAACCAAGGATTCCTCAAACTTAAGTAGGCCCCCTACCCATGGCTCGTAAACCCCAAGAAACGTGTGAAGGGAAGACGATAAAGAAATGCTCCGTTTTAAAGGTGGGAGGGGGAGGGGGTGCGCACATCACACATAGGGGAAAACCCACGGAATCAAACATGCACTGAAACTCAATCTACATACTGATCCGGACGAGATTCAAAACATGGCCACAGAGACCGTGTTTACACTTGATCCCGAGCTCGGGATCGAACACCGAGCTCGGGATCAGCCCCGGATCACAAATAGGTGTAAACGCTCTCGGAACCAAACTGGCCCAGGATCAGACCCCGAGATTTTGGTCTCGCGATGGCGGAGGGTTCGATCCCGAGCTCGGGATCAGTTTGCGGTTAGCTGGGCAATAAATCTTCCCGACATCCTGTTGCGGGCTAAAGCGCGCGAAAATTCCAGGGGAGCCCGCGCTCGTATTATGTACACGTGTACACGTAGTACATATACACGCACACAGCTAGCTGGGTACCACTGGTTCCATGCATTGTAGGCATATATGCCTGGACAAAATGCATGATACCCCGACGCGACTCATGTGATGCAAAGCTGAGAATCTCGATCGCTGGTGTCCGTTACGAAAACACAACGTACTACAAACGTAATTAGTATCCTGCATTCAGCAATCTCTTTTGCGTGTCCAATACAAACTTCACACGTTGAGAAAAGGTGTTTCTGTATTTCCTCTACTTTCTGCAACTTCTCTACTTTCTGCAACTATCTAGCGACACTTTGTCATTATCATACAGCTTAGTTTTTAGTTGTTATATCAAGGATTTGGGAGTGTCATTCAACGATTTCCGACATAGCATAAGTTGACATTATTTCGTCGTGAAGAGAAGTTGACGAAGACGAAGTAGCCGAGTCGAGTTGTCTTCGTGTGAAAAGATGGCAAACGAAGTTCGCGGGCGCTCGTGGAGCAACGACAAACTGGCGAAGTTTTTGGACATTTGGCCCAGCGCAGAAATAATGGCTAAACTGGACGGAACATCTCGGAATTCTGCTGCGTTAGCTTGACCTTTGACTGCAACTTCTGGCTCCGCGCTCGGGATCAACAACAGATATAAACGCGGCACTCGAGACCATTGCGGTTAACCTCAACACATTCTTATCAGGGGGTCAATCTTGATCCCGAGCTCGGGACCAGTGTAAACGCTACGCATGATTAGAGGTCAAATTGTCACTGAATGTCTCATGAGTGCTTTCTTTTGTGATGCGTGACGTAATACAATGGCTCAACATCCAAGGCGAGGATGTCAGTGCTAATTTGTCAATATGGCCATGAAATACGAGAGAACATGGCTTAGATTTAGCACAAAATCACGTGGAGGAAACCACGTGATCAAGCAGGAAACGCGAAACCATGCAATCCACATACTGACCCAGGCAGGATTCGAACCAGTGCCACAGAGGTGGAAGGCGAGTAAAGTACTACTCATGTTTCTACCCTCGTTTTTTCTTGACCGAGAACTTGAAGTGCCAGAGATAACAACCAAAGACCACGCAGCACAAAACCGAAGAAAACCGAGGAGATATTTGTGCACAAATCAATGGCAAATGCCTTTGCTACCTAATGTGACATCACAGCTGTGCTCATGTATATTGAAGTTCGCATAAACATTGAAACCAAAAGCTTGGATTTCAAAGTAATTTTGGGGATAACTGTAGACATGAACAGTTACCTCACATGGATTTGAGCGATACAAATATATTTTAGCGGCCCTTTAATGTCACATATACTTCGTCACTCCAGGGCTCCATGGTCTTTATCAACAGATCTGAAAGCATGGCGACCTGCGACCGACGGGAAATGTTTCGTGTGATCTCTGGTTCCTTCCGACAGGTCCCAATAGGATGTGGACTGTTCTTCAATACACTGGATACCGCGTCTGCTGTTTGTTAGCCCATGGGCCTGTTTTCGCGATCACAACGAGAAACATGTTTCTGATGAGATATAGGCCTATAGCTGCAGATGTAACCAATGGCCAGCTTTGGTCGTCGGCGACAGAAGATATTAATTGGTCAAACGAAATACGTCAGAAACATGTATTGCTGGCGGTCGGGTTGGCGTACGGATTCTTTCCTCGCCTTTCACCTCTGGCGTCCCGGGTTCGAATCCGGGTCGTGTATGTGGATTGGGTTTGCAGTCCCTACTTGACCGCGTGGGTTTCCCCCTGGGGCATTTCTCTGGGGGTTTTCCTCCCACTTCTAAAACTGCAACTCATTCTTCGTCATCTCAAGTTGATAATATAGTATAGTTAAAAGCTAAAACCGTATAGTTGATGGCATAAAGGGCCTAGATGCCATAAAAATATACAACAACAACATGCTTCTAGTTGTTTCTAGGTCCCACAATACACCAGCTCAGAGTTACAAGTGCGCATGTGCAGGGCGCTCGAAAGAAGGCCGACATTTTCCGCGCTCGTTGCCGCGCTGGTACGTTCGGTACAGAGCGGTCCCAGAATGCGCTGCGCGATATGCGGCAACGCACGCGCGACGACAGGGGCCGATTTCATGGAGCTGTTAAGTACCAAAGAAGTTCTCAGTAGAAAATTTATTTGCTTTGGAAAATTGGGTTACCAGCCAAACTCGTATGTAATGCGTATCACGATTGGCTGGTATACTGTTTCTATAGGACACAAGTTCACATTCAATTTTGAATGGTAACCAATTTTTGCAAAGAAAAAATAATATGTGCTAAGTAAATTTGTGTGCTTAACAGCGCCACAGAATTGGCCTCTGGGCAAATTTCATTTGCTTTCTAAAAATGGGTTACCAGCCAAAATGTTTTTTGCAAAAGTAGCAGAATACCAGCCAATCGCAATACACTTTACATACGATTTTGGGTGGTAACCCATTGTTGCAAAGCTATAGTAATATTTCGTGGAAAGCAAACTCTAGTCTCGTAGTCGTACCCAGACCTGCTGTGGATGCTAAGCAAACATCTGTGCTCAACAGAACCATGAATGGACTTGGCTCCAGCTCTCGTCAGAGTTTCAAAATTGGTATAGTCGTGGAGAGAGTTTTAGCAAGTTAGAACATTTTTTGGAACCTTTTCTTTTCATCACTGCGGCGACATTTCCTAATTTAAAAACATCCAACGCGCAAACTCCGTGACCTTTTGACACTGCTTGCCATTGTTTAGACAAGCAACATTTCATGCGTGGATCAAAATATAAACATGACGCCTTTCGAAACACCAAATCATGTACCAGGTGGTTTATTTATCTTACAGCGAACGTGAGGACTCCGAGCAAAACAACACAAAATTGCCGGTAAACTGTTAGTCTTTGTCACGTACACCACGTCCAAAAGTTAGCCTGAGAGCGTCCCCAGTGTAACGCCCTAGCCGAGGGGGACATGAGGATAAAGTGAGACATGACTTTAAAAATGACAGAGATCCAAACAATATGCCTTTACATTAAAAAAACAACAATGACTAAAACCATATTGTAAGGCAAATATTGAGTGTCCGGTTGCGTTTCCCGAACTACATAATTATACTATTATGTGGGTTTTAAGTTTCGTTTCAAAAATCAAATAGCAAAGATGCATTACAGACAGCTTTCATAACTCATAGCTTGGGTGACCTGTGACCCTAAACGAAGTTTGGATGTGCAGCAGTAACCATGGTTACCAAATGGTTAAAACCAATTTTTAAAAGTTTAATGAAACAAAACAAGTGGCGGTTATGTACATTGTACAACTACGGCACGGTGCATGTATACAAAACTGAAACGCAAAATTGTTCTGCACTTTTTAATTGGGAAAAAAAGTCAATCTGAGAGTGGGAATTGTCAGCACACAGAAGCTTTATACAGTCATAATGAAGCTGTGGTTTGAATATTTCAAAAGAATAATTTCAAATTTTAATCAGACTGAATTCCGGGCATGTAGCACGAGCCATTTTACAGTTTGTTATCTGATAATGTATCAGAATAATGTATCACCAAATGGAACAAAAACCGACCCATATTGTAGTACATGTACATGTTTTTTTTTACTGGGTCATTCCATGAATTTGGGATACGGTGTCCCCTGTTACGTCAGAGACCTTTTTAGGCTATATTTTTATACTTACGAATTTCATTAGTCAATATATAGGTAGTACTCAGAAATACCAGCGGTTTAAAAACCTCCATTATTTGTAACAAAATAAAAGAGCATCAGTTAACTAAATGGAATTTTGTGCTTCAAACATATTTGTTTGAACCACTTGAAAATTCCAACTTGAATTTTCCAAATTCAGATTACAAATGATTGTTTTGATCGAGGACTGTGTGCTAATGTCAAATTCAACAAGATTACTTTCAGGGTCGGAGTGAATTGAGATAAATTGGCGTGGCGTCCCTGTTACATCGGTAACCATCATTTGTTTTAATAATTCGAAATTGCTAAACTCCATCAAGACTGAAGACTCAAAAATTATCACAGAAAAGGCAAAGCAACCATGTACCATTATTAATTATAGAGAACACGACTCCCTGCTCAGTGTTATTGGCCACTTTGTGGAAATTAACTGAAAAAATGTCACACTTTTGTGTCCCAACTTCGTGGAACGACCCTTCTACATTTAGTTGTATAAATATTTGTTATATTATCGATTGGTGATACATTATCTATTGGTAGCTACATTACTAATTGTAACACAAGTTATGTACGTAATGTGAACAGAAAATAGGCTCACCTGAGTGACGTCAGTACATCCAGAAGTTTGAGGCCTGCATCAAGACAAAAACGGAGGCGATTCTAAGTTAAATATTGTTTATTGCGATTCTATTGTTAAAAAACAGCCAAGACAAAACCTCACAGCGTCGGCTTCAAACTCAAACTTGGTATCAACATTGTATAAAAATACACAAAGGTATTGTGTCTTCGAACAAGTTTGTTCTACAATAATCCCCCACCTGACTGGAGCGGAAGTAGGCCTAGACATTTAATGAGCCAGGCAACACCAACTTCCACCAACTTCACAAAAGACTCCTTGTTTTAACAACGGGTGCTTTTGACGAGCCACGCGGAGCTTGAATTTCGATCAGGGGGTCTTTTAGGAATGCAACGGGGTGGTGAGGGCACCCTTCGTCCCGGAGTGGGATGCTGGATTTCCCCCTACGGCTACGCAAGGTCAGGAGGTCTTAAGTGATCATTACGGGCCGGTTGTTGGCCCTGTCAGTTGTTTCACTTGCTAGCCATCTATCGTATACTTGTCAAGTGGTCGTTGGTATGTTGAGGTGGGGCGATGGGGGAGGTGGTATATATGCGATTGGTACAGTAACTATAGCAACGTTGGAGCCAGACTGGGGTCAGACAAGCACGTTCACTTTTAGTTGTGACAGTTTGGCTATGTCCTTTCCTTGGCTTCAAAGTTATGGACGGGATATGTGCTGCCCTGGACAGGTCATTTTTTTAAAAATATAAATAGGCCAACTGGGCCTTAGAGAACTATTACCCTCAGCATATAAACAGTGGGCCTATAAGCTGCGTAGATTGAACAACAGTTTTACCTGTTGATGTTACACAAAACTCGACGAGAAAGATTCAATAAACTACATGTGCAATCTTCTAAAAATAGCAAGCGTGACATTTTGAAACTTTAGCTCATCATGTAACAAATTTCGCTCGAACTGTAAATGTAATTTGAATTAGGGTGGTTAACAGCTACCACATTTCAGAAAGACTTGAAATTTCTCGAAAAATTATAAAAAGTATGATACCAAGACATGTGATGTCTAACTGTTTGTAAATTATTATTTTCAATATTTTACACTATTTGGAAATTGCACGGAATTTCTTTTAAAATGGTCACCTGGAAAAGTCATTTTTACAAATTCCACCGTACTTTTGTTTCCGAGACTTCGCAAACCAAGAAAAAACAAAGGTCAAACGATCACTTTTCTTTGAACTTGTTTTGCTGCCAAACGTGAATAAATCCCATATGTCATGTTAACCCATGAATGTCGAAAGGTTTAATGCACTTTCGTGTAATGTTCAAGCCTCGCAGTAATTAATCAAGAAAGGAAATACGGGTTCCAGTCGACAAAGAATGTTTGTAGTTATAGCCTAAGTTTTGCAAAAACTGGCGGAATTTATTCATGTTTGTCTGAAACTCCGAGCATGGAGGAAGAATTCCTCCATGCTCCGAGCGACTCGGTGGGCATGGAGCGACCAGCGACAAGCCATCCTCGTGATTAAAGGAACAGCTTTCCCCAAACTACTATCCATGGGTGGAAAACAGAAACTTTGCAGTCTCCAGTTTGGATTTGGAAACAAACGGGTTGGAATAATCACTGCACTGCTAAGTTATTAACCTCGGTGCTTTTTACGACATCCTTGGAAATAAATCATACGTATATTTAGAGCGTGAAATTTCACAATGGTAAAAAATATGACAAATGGTATGGTATCAGAATCCCAACACCCATGGGAAAATGTGGGGAGAGGGACTGTCAAAAATGTGATCTGGACACACTCCTTTAACGTCTGAATTTTCTTTCTCATAAATCAAGTATTCTTGGCTATGTCAGTTGTAAGGGTTTTGCGCCATTGGCACCCGACGGCCAGAGACACCGGGAATATCCCCTTACTCCTCACGAAAGAGTGCTATGGTTACACAAGGCACGCTGAACCAACGGCTTTACATCCCTTCCGCATGAAAGAGCATATGTGGTTAAATGCCTTGCTCATAGCACAGGTACCACGACAGGGTATGGAGGAAGGGACAGGGTATCGAGCCCGCAACACCAATTTTTGCACCTGAATGTTGCGAGGCCTGCAAAGGAACTTTGTGCTATAGCCAACTCATCCATGAGTTAATCAGACCATGGAGGAAGGCCATGATCAGACTATATCTCGCATTTGCTGGTGCTAAAATACTGTTATTAAAAAGTTGGCCGAGAAAGGCTTACTTCCATCGGCCAAGTCTTTCAAATAATATATAAAACGGTGCATCATCAGAGAGCACGCTGCCACATCCATTTGGCAATCGTCAACACGATATAAACATTGAGTACATTTCACCCGTTTGTCCAAACGCAGCGTGTGTGCGTAATGTGTCAAATTGTATCCCTCCACCAAGTGTCTGCAATAAGCCATTAAACATCATTTGGGGACAATTAACTCTTGGCCAGCTTTTTTGGAGGTAGTTGTCGGGTTAAGTCCTTCATTGTGTCACCCCTCATTGAGTTTTTGGTTGGCCTTGCGATTTACCCGCCTACGTGCCGATAAGCACGACGTCTGTTCCACTGACCTACTATACTGGCCAGATATAAGCGACTGGAATCCCTGAATGAAGCAACCGTTCGCCATCTCAGTTACTCCATAAATATTTGGAGCTTGTTTTGGGTGTTAAAACAAGGGTTTTTAGCTTTTATGCTATGCATATTCATGACCAAGGTTGTGATGTCACAAAAGGCAAACACAGGAAAATCACATTCAACGTCACAAAATATTCCACTTTGTTTTCTCAAACTGACTAAAACTTGCTCAAACTTGCTTGTCTATTGTATGTTCCTAAAGTGACACGCAGAGCCGTATATAGAGATATACAGACTGTGGTGACATGGCCAAAACAGCGCCCTCTTTCTGTGAGTTTCTGAAAAGAAATTTTCAAAGTTGGAAAGTGCCATATTTCATTCATGGGGCATCGAAATGAATATTAATATTGTCATTTTAAACTAGTAATGCTTCATATGCAACAACAACTGTGCATAAAGTTATTAAGTATTTCAGGCCCTTTAAGCATTGTCTTTCTGAAACAAGATGGCCGACGCGCTTGCTTCAATTCTCCCTTAGCCCATGTGTTCTTAACAGTCCATGGTGTAGACGAGGTCAGTGGTCAGAACGTATAATATTGGGAGAATTATCAATATGACCCCCACCGTGTTAGCTTTTTCAATGTAGTGCATGGGGTCATTTAGTTTGGAAATGTAACCAGTGTCCTTCCATTTTTTTTACTTGGATTTGACACTGAACCATTTTGAGAAAATTCACCTGCTACACAATTAATACCACATTCTGTTTATAACAAGAAAAACAAAGAGGTTCCAATTCTATGTTCTTCCTGCAAAACAATGTCCCAGGGACTGCAAAGTCCCAGGGACCTCTTATTAACGAGGTTAAACGGTATTCCATGCTCAGTCGCTTTTGCTGTGAATTAGTGTGACCAGTTCACATTTTTTTACCCATAATTCCCCGGGGTTTACCTACTGGGTGATGAGATTTTTATATCATAACATCCGTCATATTTTTCTCATTACGAATCTGAAACTTCCACGCTTCTAGGCCGCATATTTCCGAAGATATCGTCGAAAAACCACCGAATTTTTGTAAACTAATTTATCGGGAGCGGACAGCATGCAGAGTGTTCAACAGTTTTGAACACACCGCCACATCTGCGTCTGCAGGCATAACAAAATTAGGAACGGTTTCGGCTTTGGACATTTTTGGCGCAAAGCAGCCCGGTAAGTTTGGGGGTTAAACACAATACAAGATTTCTTGAAAACGTCCCTGCTATTGGTGCATCACTAAAGCCTTGTTCCGCCGTCAAAAGAGACCAAACCTTTTCGACATTCGGAATTTTGGGAACCATTATCGTCTCATGACAAACGAGGTTGGGAATGTGGACACCAGCATACACGTAAGCTTGAGAGGGAGGCCAATTTATCAATTTCAATTTTCCATTTTCTGAAGGACTTGAACAAATGATTTTTCCGCACACCTTTCACAAAGTGGTCGATCTTTTGACCCGCCAAAGTCCAGGGTTGAGGATATTCTGTTAATTGCAGAAAACCGCGCCTTTTAGAAGAGACAGTTCTGTAGGTGGGACTCACTCGGACTTTGACAGGTTATTTTGAATTAGCTTTTGCGTGTAGCGTTACAACAATGGCTGGCGCCCCAAATTCTTCACTTTGAAATAGGGGCGCAGTTTATAAAGTTACATACTACGCTGTTGTTGCTATGTGGTGCACGCCATTTCCTAGCAGTCTGGCTGCTTTATGCCATTCTCTTCTTTGAAAATGTCTTCACATAAACTTACAGAAAGAGGGCGCTGTTTGGGGCATGTCACTTTAGGAACATACAGCAGAAAAGGAAAGAATTAACATGACACTTCAAACTTAACATGACACTGGCAAACCGCTGCTGTTTCCAACTCCAGTTCTCAAGGCTCACAACAGGCAAAATGTAAAACAAAACCAAATAATCATAGGTTACAAAAGTTCAAGCAAGTTGGAGAAAATAATGGAATCTTCTAAACACAGTTGAGTGTGATTGTCATGTGACGTCACAACTTTTATCAAATTTTTATAAAACAAAACCCTTTATTTTAACCCCTAAAACGACTTCCAAATAGGGTTTTTGTAGCTGTAACTGAATGGATTATTTACATAGCATATATTTCATTGAGAAACTGAAATACCGTTTTAGGGGCCCTTTAACGTCATCATTTCACACCACGCCCACGGTGACAGCTTCTAGCGACACCAAAACAGACGTCACGTGATCGCAACTACTTCACGACGTACTTTATGCCCGCCAACGCTAAACATTTGCGGAATGTTCAGACTTGCTGAATCACGCAGGAATCACGCAATCGAGTTGTTTTGCTCCTGCACAAATTTAAACCCTCGATTTCTGCAACATTTCGAAACCTTCACACCAAGTTGTTACTGTTTGTGTGGAAAAAATTGAAGGTAAAACTGTTTTCCTCTGTGGGCCTTTGAAGTCCGATCGAGTGGAACTAACATGGCGTAGCGGGTTGTCCCTTACAGTGGGTGGTTGGTATTTGCTACACGGGGTGTCATGACAAAGGGTACCCTACTAGGTGTCATGGTACTACGCCCCTTCGTGGCATGTGCATCACAATCTTGTCGTAGCTATGTGACGAGCCATTTTGCTGTAAACATGTTTTGAATGTTTTGGGACGGCAACAGTTTTACCAGTCACGAACACGTCACTGTGCCTACTATCACAAGAAATGGACACATATTCTCGTGACCTGCCACGGCAAAAGGGAAATGTCCCCTAAATACCAAAACCAAAACACGTTTTTGGCAATCTATTCTTAGATAGCTTGGGCGTCAGGTCCACCTTAACGTGTTTATTTATGCAAATTAGTTCACATTTTGAAGTGCGCAGTAGCGGACACAAGCTCATTAAAATACAGAAATACAAAGGAATACCTACGACGGGTTTCACCGAGTTTTTCCATTGAATTCCTGTATTTTAATGAGCCTTGATCCGCCACTGGTGTGTTGGTGGAATAGCAAAATATAATTTGAAAACCAGTTTTTCTCGAAAACTCTCGCGACACAACTCCACTATGCAGAAATATGCAATAGTAAATTTGGTATCAATCGAAAGCACATTAAACACCCTTTATTCTAAATAGGCCTATATATATTATATATATCATATATATATATACCCCTAAAAGCTAAACATGGGCCCGGGGAGGGCGCAGGTCAAATTTTGATTGTTAAAATCAAACTTACCAACGAGCTCATTTCGTAACCGTATCCTATCTGGAAGACTTTCTGTTGCTATGAGAACGCAGTTAATGAACGCTACCAGCGTCGTCTTGTAAGATGTCACATCAGTGTTCGTTAGTTCATCCACGACCAGACTGAACTGAAATCGATTGCTTTTAACATTCTGTCGAAATAATCGCAAGAAGAAAGCCAAATGATGATTTTGAAATTGTCATTACTATATTCATTACTCTCAACACAACGCGCCTTGTACAATGTAATGTATAGTGCGTGGTGTTCACGACAACGTTTAGTTGACACCAAAACATGAATTTTGAACACAAAGGTAGATCACGTTTAAAACACGGACTATCACCTATATTAATTAACTTTTTGTGTGTTTCGCAAGAATAGCGTCTGGTGTACTGACGTACTTCCTTTTGCATGCACACTTAGTATCCACGTATCCATTTGACCAGACTAATTGTTGTTGCTATGTGGTGCACGCGGAAGCTGTGAAGTACAGAACCAATGTCGTATTCACCGTAGGAGAGAATGACATAAAGCAACCATACTGTTGATTGCTAGGCAATGGCCTGCACCACGTGGCAACAACAGCATAGTATGTGACTTTCTAAATTGCACCTCCATTTGAAGGGGAAGAATTCGGGGCAGCAGCCATATTATGCAAATGTTACATGCAAAAGGCTACTTGACCTTGTGTCATTAGAAAGAAAGCTAACGTTACGGTAACTTATATTGTATCCCCTTTAATGCGTGTGTCATTTGAAGAAAAAAAACACATGAAAAATAAGAGCACTGTTAATACAGCATTCTGATTATAACAAAGGAAAAATTAGGTCTAAGGATGGGAATTTACGGTTAATTCAGAAACCGATTTGCAATTCTTTCAAGTGTCGGTTAAACGATTAACCAGTTATTTTTCCCAATTCGTTGTTCTTCGTTATTTTTATTCCTGATAATTCAAGGTAATCTGCAAAGTCACAAAGTAAATATTTGGGTCACTGCATACAATGTAATATGGCTTTAACGCTCAACCAAAATATAGTAATAAAAGAAAATGTTAGTGACTCATTATACACAGGCAGACTATACATGTACAACAGTTTCATTTTCACAGGATTTGAAAGAGAAAGTAGTCTGCCACCCCTTAATTTGTGACATGAAACATTTTGCGACAACACATCCAGAAATAGAGAAAGACCGTAGGCCTACACGGGTACATTAGTTCCTACTGTTTCTTTCTGCTATATAAAGACTGCTTGGATACAATGACATGAAGCCAGTATGCCATTTTTGCGAACAACACGGCAGCTATTGTCCCATTTTGGGTGGTCCCAGGTAAAACATTTGGAGCCTGGATTTTCACAAGTTTGAAGGTCTGGTGTGATCTAGTTTTTAGTGGTTGTAACGATGACGTAGGCGGAGCCGTGACAATTCTTCGATGTGTGTTTGTGATGTCATGCCGGTGTGATAGTGAGTCACGAGAGGGCGGTATACAACGAGAACATTGCCTTGCCATAAAAATGCTGCACACGGCACTCATGCCGCATGCGGCGAAACATCTGATTCAGAAGTTGGAAATCACTCGTAAAATCGGAAAGTGATAATTGAACAACTCTGGATATGACAATGATTGCGACGCCCAGAATTCAAAATATCGCCAGTTTTTTAAAATTTAATTTCCGTATTAGAAAAGAGTGTGTAAAATCAAATGGCTATAGGCCTAGTATGTCGGCTATAGGGAACATTACAGTGTGGCTTTTCCCTGCAGAAATTAGCAAGTTAAGTCGCAATCAATACAACCCACAGTATTATTTGCAAATGTTACTTCATGAGTTGACTAGAGAAAAAAAAACCGAAATAGCAATGATAACAAACTTCACATGAAATTATTTCTGTCGACGATATGGGAGGTACAATCATTGTAAGTCAGGTAAGGGCAAATCAACCCCTGATTAACTTTCTGTAAGAAATTAAAAACTGGGGGAGGGTTTAAAATATCACACGTTTATTTACCATTCACTTAATACAAAAAACATTCATGGATTTTGGAGGTTTTCTGAAGCATCGATGCATCTATGTAGCTGAAATTTCTGGAGACTAGTTTTAAATACCAACATTCTCTTTTCAATATGCTACGGCATTATTTCAGGAGTGGGTAAAAAAATCTTGAAAATGGTGCATTGGGCCTTTAAGTATACCGAGCAACTAACGAAACGCACATTTTCAGTTTTTTTTAACACCTTGATTATGCATGACTCCGGGGCATGACGGCATAAAGCTTCTGTGTGCTGAAAATTCTCACTCTCAGATTGACAGATTTTCAATCAAAAAGTGGAGATTTTTGTTGTTGATATGTATAAATAAAACACTGGTATAGGTACCGACTTTATTATTTGAAAGGGACGCTACGATTTGTTCAAGGTATACTGAAGGTCGACAAAGGGTATAGATTTTGTCAGCTCCAAGTTCTGTATCGCTAGAATATTTGGACATTATACCACTTTCCACCGATTCAAGTTGGATTTGACAGATTTATGAACACAGCACAAATAAGGCAATATTTCCGCAGTATAGCGTGCGACGAATAGGTGTTAATTATGCAATGGTATATAACTTTCAGCAAGTCCCGTGGGTGTTTTAGAGGTCAAAGGACACCGAGGCTTGTACTGCTTTATTCCCTGGGTTCATACTGACGTAAATACCCTACAATCGGGTAAACATTATGACAAAGCCCCCCACTCCACAAGGCGCCATGGTCACAAATAGTCGTGTCACAAAATAATGTATACCCGTGTTGCCCTATATTACAGTTCAGATCCTGCGCCGTGCCAGGCACACGTTTCTTCAATGCAACCCCTTTGCTACAAATTATTTTTCGGGGAAAGATTTCGAAGCTTAAAAGGCCCATGATTTGGGATTTTTATCAATGAAATCTATGCTATGAAACTACTCTACTCAGTTACAGTTTTAAAAAATTAGGTGTTTAGCTTTTATGCTAATGTATATGCATATTCATGACCAAGGTTGTGATGTCACAAGAGGCAAACACAGGAAAATTACATTCAACTGTACACAAAATATTCCACATTTTTTTCTCAAACATTGCTGAAACTTTTGTAATCCATGGCTGTTTGAGTTTGTTTTACATGTTGCCTGTTGTCAGCCATGACAAAACTAGGGGTAGAAACTGCAGCAATTTGCCGAAACTCCATCTTGAAGTCTTATGTTTTCGGGCCACTTGTTTTGAAAGTCGGTAACATAATAAATTTTGATTATAAAATTTAAAGCTAATGCTGCGCCATATTGAACATTTTGAAAGAGAGGATAACGTCAACCTGCAACAGTTGCATGGATGACGTCAGGATTGAACGCTTGTTTCCCAACTCCAACACGCCGTGAAGTATGGAAAATCTGCTGTGACCTGACTCACGCCCTCTCGAGTCCCGATCGCCGAACTGCAATTGAAACATGGCGACTTACATCATGTACATGAAACGTATTTAAACGCAGAGGTGAGTTTTTCATATGGTCGGAAGGGATACGGTTTGGAAAATGAGTTTCAATGTGCATACGGGCAGAATTACCTTTAATGCGCACCAGTGTTTACAATTAAGGACAGATTTTTATTTCGAAAACTGTAATTACAAACAGCGTTATCTCTATGTTTGATTGGCCTGGGACGAGTCGGAGGCCTATATAGCTTCGTTGATATGAAACTGCCCTTGTGACACGCAATTATATACATTTGTCTTCAATAAGAATTTTTTACGGAATCACTGCATTGGACAGTTGGAGTCAAATTGTTGATTAGAATTTTGAGACATTGTGAACCTTTTGTTGTTGTACAAGCTTATATAGAGATTGTCACGAGAAATGGCCGGAGAGAAAATATTGCCCCCAAGGCAGAGCGTTTATCCAGCCTTGAACGCCGTTCCATAAAACGAGGCTTTTATGGATCGGAAAAATGGTGTCACGCGACGATCATGCAGGTTGAATTGTATCAAAACTCACCCCTGTCTGTAAAATAGATTGAACCAGGGCTCTGAAAAGGCTACATTATTTTCCAGGCCTGTAAAGGTTTGCCCAAAGGTGACATCATGATACATGGGATTAAGTTCCATTTAAAGATCATAATGCCACGTTAATCTGAAAACATTATGGACAGAACATTTGTTGTTCATAATAACATATAGGCCTACATTGTAATATCAAAACAACTTTAACAAAATGTGGCAAATACTTTTTAAAATGCGCTTAACGCTTAACTGCCAATAAAAAAAGGCGCGTTGTATAGTACGTGTTTCATGCGTATTATATACAGAGATCTAGATTTCATTTCGCGACCGTAACCAGAAACATGTTTTAGACTATGCAGCTTTAGACGCTGATGACCGTCAGCTAATACTGAATAAGTGTTTACGCTCGAAACCAGTTTCTAGTTATGATCGCGAAAACAAGTGACCTGGTATGCCATAATAACTTCAAATGGTCAAACCTCTCTAAACGCGCCTTGCAACGCACCTGAATTTTGGCGTCCAAAATGGGGCGGGAAAGTGCCACTTACAAATGCGAGCAATGATAGTGTTTTGAAAGGCTCAACGAGGTCAGAATCATTGGGACTGAGTTCAACGTACATTGAGGAGGAAATTCGGCAAAATTCCAAAAGAGACCAATGACCTAAAAAAGAGCGACAAACGTGTTAGCATTTGCAAAAGGCGTAAGTGTTAGTCTTTGTGGGGTGTTGTGGCCCAGTTGTGCCCTAAACTCAAGTTCTGCTATGCCAAATAGCTTGAATATGGGTTCGAGTCCTGGCTGTGACACCGATTTTACTGGGTCGCACTATACTGTGTTTTGTGCAATACACATTCTGGGATGGCATTGAAGTTTAAAATGAGCGTCTTTTACAGATGGACACAAACCCGACTTCAAAGCTTAAAACCCCAATACATGTAGGCCTACAACATCTGCAGTTACCTAAAATGTTACTTGAACATTGTCCTTAATTTTCAACAGGGGTGAAATTTTCTTATTTTTTATTCGGAATTTGTCTAGTAACCAAGTATCAATACGATACCTTTTTATTCTCGTGAAAAACTCTGATTCCTTTAAACACCGTCCTTGTCACAATTTACCGAAATACCAGATGAGATTATTGGTCTCTATACTGGTGCCTTTCGTGTGGCCCTCGTTAGACCAAACTGAAGAAAAGAACGAAATTCCCTGGTCATACTAACAATGCAGAATCTACAGTACTGTACCGTTGCCACCAGTCTCACAGCTGGACATGTTTACCTGACATTATGCTCATTATCATTAGGTTTACGGATTCAAGGCAACATCTCATTCGCGTTTTGTGGTATACATTGGTATCCGAAGTCATCTTCACAAAAGAGGTGAATTTTAATTCGATTTTGTTGGAGTGGTTGCGATGTATCGAGCTCAGGGATTAATACATGTGTTCCTGCATGCGTATTTAACTGGATTAAGCAAACTGCACTGCATAAGATGGTTAAAGTTAATCCCCCAAATGGAAACATTTCAAGTGGACAACCAATTTACCGGGAGCCGCGCGCCAAAATGTTATCCGGCAGCTATAGAAATTGGCCCAACAATGTGCCAAAACGGACTCGTTATAAACGGTCGTTTGCATCAGGCGTTTGGACACAGCCCACCGTTTTGGTGGTTGTTGGAGTATTATTTCATTTCGTTTTAATCCTCTGACGTTTGTGTAAATAGCCAGGCACTGTACGTATTCAGGGGGTTTCGGGGAGAAATAATACAGTTGTCACGACAAATTATGGCCAATTTGGAGGCCATTGATGACAATGAAATGTTAAACAAGGAAATACCTATTCTCGTACATGGTATTATGCTCTGCGTGGGTTTTGCAAACAATGGCCGTCTTTTCAATATGTTGTATTTCCACCTTCCCGTGGTTTTACATCTTGCACAATACATAGAAATGTTTTCAAAGACTTTGGACAAAGGCAGTTTCACATTTGACGAGTTTGTTTTCTAATCGGATATTACACCAGTTCAATCACACCACATCAGTTCGTTTGAATGGAAGGCATCGGACCGTCACAAGAGGGCGTCATTTTCAATCGTGCCCTGAATATTGAGTTCTACCCAATTTTTCTCCTGCTGATTAGGATTGTGACATGCTACTGTGAAATACATGTAGTCTGGTACTATCCCAATCAGTAAATTACGTTTTATAAACCTGATTCAGGGAACACGACTGGAAATGGCCTCCTCGCGAATAGAGTTCAGAAGTGAAAACGTCGCCCTTTGTGAGTTGCCAGTCTACACTAAAACCCAAAAAACTTTTCCCTGCGCTTAAGCAATGACCGTTTCAGATTACCAGCGAATGTTTAGACCCAATTACCATGGCAACTGACGTCAAACCTTAGTAGTCTGGGGTGTTTTCGCGACCACAACCAGAAACATGTTTCTGACGTAATCACTTATTCAACCAATCACCAGCTTTGCTCGTCGGCAACTAAAGCCATTCACGTCAGAAGTATGTTTCTCTTTATGATCGCGAAAACAGGTCCCTGTTAGATAGAAGAATAGGCCTAAATGTAGAAAAATTGTTGCCACCGCCCGTACCGCCGCCTTCTTAGGCAAGGCCCAATATTGCAGTAGACGCGATAATTAGTCTAGCGTTAGACTTGTATAGACAGTATCGAATATCAGCCTATTGTAGGGCAACTTTTGTTGTTTAAATCGGTCAACAATGTAAGCACAAAATTTGCACCCATGCATGTCCTCAAGGAACAAAGAAACTGCCCTACAAGATGGCAGCTATTCAGTACGGTATATTAGCAACCTCTAGAGGCCTTTTCACACTATACCCACATGAACACGCACGGTCAGCAGATAGGCGGACGTTTACGTTCTATTAGAAGACTCTTACGGACTGGTAACAAGTCTATTCGGTGGCGTGTGAGTTGCGCAGCAGCAAACCAAGATGGCGTTCGATATTATATATTTTCGTGGTTGTAACGTGGTTGTAACGTGGTTGTAACGATTGATGGATTTCAAATTGTCATCGAAAACGAGGGTCTCAGTGCTTTCTTTTGTGATGAAATTTACAAATGAAAAGACGCATGACGTAATACAATGGCTCAGCATCTGAAACGAGGCTGCCGGTGCTAATTTGAAATTTGTCAATCTTGACATCTATAGACCCTTAACATGGGCTGCCATGTTAGAGGCAGGTTTTCGTTTTTAAAGTATGTGCCAATACATCCACAACGGCACAAAGCACCTTCTTGTGCATGACACGCAGTAACAATGCGGTTGTCCTCTGTTATGGATCCCGTGAAAAGGGTCTATACAGGCAATCAAGACACGCTATGTAAAGTTATATTCCACATTCAAGAGGCTAATATCGCTATTAAGGAATCACTGCCAGTGCCAAGGTCGACTTGTTCAAATTAATTTTGAGGCGAATAGTCCGAGAGATAATGAAGGATTTTGTGACGCATCAGCTGTTTGGGGCCTTGATCCTTAGCTAAAGTAATTAATTACATTAGCTACATTTTAATGGGATGAATGGAAATATAGCAGTCGCTAAACATTAGAGGTAATATTTCTTGCGCTATGACACAGTATACAAATATTGACTGTTCAGGAGGGTGAAACTGCAAACTATTGTCCCGAGGTGAACTTGAGATGGTATGGCTGCTACCGTCTCAAAACTGCTATACCGTCTCAGGATTACCGTCTAAGAGTAGATTCACATTGAGCCTTTTCATCTGGTGCGGGAGGTTTTTTGTTATTCTGTGGATTTCAGCACTTCGTTTCACTCCAAATTCCCTCCACGCCGCTTTTTTTCCCAAAGCGACGCGCGCCAAATTTACGCACGCAAAAGGCTCAGTGTGAATCCGCCCCGATGATCACCGAGGGACAGTAGTTTGCACTACCGCGGCCGCCCGAAGAAAGCGCGGTCAATGTTTGTTTTATATAAGCCTACCACATACATTGATCAAATTATTGGTATTTTGAAATTAGGTTTTGCCGAGAGCAAAAGTCTTGTTTACGTAGATTTTAACTTAAGCCAACTGGAAACCTGACCATCGGATGCGGAAAAATGGGGGGAAATCGAACAAGTTTGATTATAACTGCAAAAGACCTCTAACTAACGGGGTCTGACTCTAACACGATTACGAACTAAAGTATATATCCGACACCCGTTTGCACTTTTAAATTTGAGTAAAATTCTGTAAATATCTAACTTCAAGCGATTATGTACTTTGGCGAATTCCTTTAAACACATAATTATAATCAGTATAATTAAAACTGAATCCAATACACCTTTAAACCATGCAGCGAACCGTTATGGAAAAGCCAGCGTGAAGCGGTTCCAATTTAAAATAATCCACGTTGGACATACGATATGACTCACAAGCTTATTAATATACTTCATTGTGTATGGCCCAGGCCCCCTTCCCCAGACAGATCCGATAATGTTAAATATTACGTTTCTGACTCAGCCCGTGACCGAGTTTAGTATCTGACGCCATCTGTTCGGTTTTCCACCAACAATCAACAACAGACGAAGTCCCAAGTCCCGTGTGGCTGCGAGATACAATTACGCCCAGAAATAGGATTCGTATAATGAAAATTACATGAAACGTGTAATCGTGTATGTGGTGAAACATGACTTAATTTGATTTCATGACCACCGACATTACGCAGACTGTCTCAAAATTTGCACTTCAAACATAACATTTCCAACAGAAAACATGGACACAGTTCACTAAATCCCGTTTACAGGATTGACCCCAAACTTTCATCAACCAATTGACCGGAAAATACCTTACTCGAATGGAAGATAGAAGTGATTCTGTCCAATGCAATGACGAGATGATATACTTTGTGGGAAAACGACAATTGAAGATAAAATTCATGTGCACACGCATTTTTTTTTACAATTTTGTAATCCATCTTTAAATGTGACAATGGTGTAGTGCTGAATCTGTGTCATGTAGTGGTCGGGTACTAGTATACCAAGCCAGGTGCACAGGTTCGCTGCAAGCCGACGACGGCACTGTTTTAAGTGTTTTGGCTCGTTTGTAAAAACACGCCAAACCCCGCTCGTTTTCAAATCTTTTCTGCCCTGGTATTGGACAATTACATATCCAGAAATCTTGAATATTATAAATAAACGCACTTTTTTGAGGGAGCCCTAAACACGTTTGGTGTGGTGTTCGTAATCTACACAACAACGTCTCAGATACAAGACCCAAACATTATTTTTGTAAAATGAAAGATGACGATTGTCTAATAAGAGTATAGTTTTAATGGCAATTTCACAGAAAAGTGCAAGTTCAAACTAATGATTGTTTCTGCACTTTAAAATTATTGTTTTTGCAAAAGCCAATATTGTTTTCAACGACCAATCAGAACACGAGAAATACAGGTCCATGGATAACGCGTATAATATTCCATATAGACTACTAAAGTGAAAACGTCACCTTTTGTGTGTTGCCATGGTTATTGGGTCTACACTAAAACCAGTGAACTGTTCTCCCTGCGCTTTAGCAATAGAGGTTTTGGATTACCAGCGAATGTCCAGACCCATTTATCATGGCAACTGACGTGTCCGAACGTCTATAGACTTCAGCTAATTTGATTGGTTGGCGCACCTGCTATCAAAATTTAATGAATTGGATAGCGCCACTTGTCCCTTTTCTGCTATCGGCGCAGCCAATTCACAATACCTATTACGTAAACGGTTTCGTCTCTGTATATTTCATACCGCCTCACATAAAACTTCATTGCACATAATTGTTTTGAAGGTTTTAAAGAAAGATTCCATACCTTCGTGACGGATGACTTACCATATCCTAAAGCTCAAATTATTATACCCAATTCGATAAGACATGACTCATAATCCCTAGAAATAGTATAGGAAATGCACGTTTATTTTACTGGACCCTATTCTTCCAAGAAAAACCACATTGTCTCCAAAAAGTCTGTATATTGTGATTTGTGGTTAAAAATAAGCTTGGTTCCCGGGCATTTTAATAAGATTGTTGTTTTTCGACGAACCATGCAGACAATCGCGAGAGAAAAACACAGTCGCCTAATTGGCCAAACGGCAGACTGTGATCTGTGGATGCGTGTATAATCGTGTTAGTTCCCATGATATGAGGCGGGACTGAGAAGGCAAATCGCCCGGGGCAAGGCGTTCAACCATCGGCATGACTTCCTCAAATATATTCCGCTATGATATGATATTCACGAGGCGAAAAATCATGGACAATTACCGGCTCTGTTTCGGTATATGGTCTCACCACTTTACGCCGAGTAACTGTGTAAACTCCAGACTTCATTATCAGCTCAAAAGTGCATACAGTCATTTGCACAAGCGCATCAAAACACACCCATTGACTTTCAATTACATCAACGGGTTTGCTATACTTCTCCAGAGAAACATCTTCTTAAATTGGTTTATATAAAGGCTCCACTCCTAGCCCAGGACAAACAAACATCATCATCATCGGGATTCGAACCCGTCACCTTTGACACACCGGGCAGCCGTTAATTTTAGTAATCTATGTGGCACAGTGGCATACTCCTAACCTGATACGAACAATTATCATTTTAGGTAGAGCGATTTCACAGTTACAAGGATACACGTAACGAGATGTCGACATAGCGAAACAAATCTATCAAACCTGCCGATATATTTGGCCAGCGCGTCTTGCTACTTTCGCCTCGATGGCCTAATTTGGGAGCTGGAAAACTGGACAGAAAACGCGCTTGACTTTACACAAGCATTGAGGCGAAATTCACATTCTCTCTCCGTCAGGAAAATAGAGAAAACAATATTAGCACAGCAGCTGGAATAGAGATGAATAGACCGTGAACTTGTCATTAACCTTGAACTTCGCGTGGCCCTGTTTTTTTAAATCCGTTTAGCGGGTCAGTTTGTTCTTCTGGACACGATTGCATGCAGCATTGTTGAGTTACGTGCAAGAAGGTGCATGGTGGTCATAATATTGCTTCTGGTCCTTGCTCTAGGGTTATATTGCCACGAATCTACGAGCAATACATTTACAAGAGAAATGTCACATTGTCACCGAAAATGAGGGTCTAAGTGCTTTCTCTTGTGATAAAATTTGCAAATGAAAAGACGTCTGACGCAATACAATGGCTCAGTATCTAAGACGAATCTGTTTGTTCTAATTTTGACGTTTGTCAATAAAGAAATCTTTAATAGTGATTTGATTTCTACTTCTTCTCGTCTGATTGGATACAACACACTCTACGATGAAATCAAAATATATTTCATCCAAAAGGTGACCTATACGTGGACCGAAACAATGGGGGTTATATTTTAAAATTTAAAGTTATAATTTTATAGCCAGAAATATATTTTAAAATAAATTTTTAAATAGTTTTTACAACATGTTTAAATATATTTTAAACATATATACAATTATTTTGTTAAGTAAATTAGTCTGGTCTCTCTACTTAGTCTGGTCTCTACATTTTTCACTTCTAAGTTCGGTTCGGTGCCCGGGTTTGGTGATTTCGTTCTGATGTTATCTGACGAGACAAAGTACACATACCGAACCGAGAGAAGAGCGGAATGTGTGCATTTTGCAAACTGATGATCATCGGTAAAAATGCACAGAGCGGAACGTTCTTGGTATATCCACTTGACTATAGTGTGCGCCACCCCTAGATTTTGCAATCATACACAAAAAGGCGCGCGAAGTGGCTAACCACATTGGTGCTAAATATGCGTTGTGGGGTGGCGTGCCCGCAGGCTATACTACATATACCTCTGTCAAACCCTAAAATCTCGGACAATGGGCCAGGGTGGTATTCACATTATACCGGCCCGTACAAGGTTAGCTGCATGGCGTCCGGTGGCCGACGGGACCGAGTGAGTCTCTTGTCAGCAAAACAACCACAAGTTTTCTAGTCAAGTATAAAGCAAACGAAAACGATAAATTGCTTCCTTTGCCGATCGATCATTGCGAAGCAAACGGAGCTATTATCTTCCCATATTCTTTTATTTATTATTCTTGATTGTGGGGTCAATTTTTTGATTCTGAGGTCAGCCCAAGACGGGTCATTTTGGGCGGACTCCGGCCACTTTTGGTGATTTGACCAGTCAAACGAGACGAAGGGGAGAATGGTGCCATGTCCACCTAAATTAGTCATCTGCGTGTTTCACACCAATAGCGTCTGGTGTACTGACGTACTTCCTTTCAAAAGGACACTTGGTATCCAGGTGACCAGACTAAATGTTTGTTGCTATGTAATGTGACCGGGTAAACGCGGCAGGATCAATACCGTGTTCACGGTAAGAGAGAATGGCACAAAGCAATCAGACTGTTGGTTGCTAGGCATCGGTGTGCACCACGTGGCAACAACATCAGAGTATGTGACTTTCAAAACTGCACCTCCATTTGAAAATGAATAATTCAGGGCACTATAGCCACAGTGCGAAGGTTACACGCAAAAGACTAATTACCGATATACAAATACCAGGTTGTAGTCGAGTCCATCACAAGTCTATCACAAGTCCAGAGCCGATAAAATCACAAGTCCGTGACAAGTCTCGCACAAGTCCCTCACAAGTCCCTCACAAGTCCCTCACAAGTCCAGTAACAAGAAGTAAAAGATGAACACGCTCAAAAGAATGCCTTTGTTGGAGTTCATTTGAATAGCTTGTGACTTGAATTAAGACCCAGAGACTTGTGGTGGACTTGGGATGGACTTGACTACAACCCTGCAAGAAACAAGTGCTTCTATTATTATTATTATTAATGCAGAAGTGGTTCCTAATATAAAGGTATAGCCTAAGTGGTTTCAAATTTAACTATAGTGGCCGGGTGTAATTTAATGATTTAATTAAACTTCAGTTCAATTATGAGTACTGCACGTTAAAACGGCCTATTCAACCTATAATATCAAGTCCACAAAATTGAGTAACCTTCGCCTCCACCTCAACAACACCACTTTGACCAACGCGCAGGTTCTTTTCAATCAAATTCCAATAATTGCACAATTGAGACTATAGCGTAAAAGGTGAAGTTATGCGTTCATAACACACTGACCATACGCTGAAAATCGCCGCATATTATTTAAGAAAACGATTGAATAAAAGGTTTAGTGGGGTGAAAACGTCGCTTGGGACAGTCAAAGACCGTTAATTAGGTGGTGTGGTTTTCTGTAGGGGAAAATTCCCGCCAAATGAAAAAAAGAGACTTATGAGTTTTCAGTTTTGTATATGCGCATTGATTTGCACACGCACTTTTTGCGTGCTGGAAAATGAATGGAGGGTACCAATTAATTGTTTTGTTACAAAAAATTAATTTTAAGTGTTCTCTTTCTACTTCGTCTTTTCGTGAGGGGTACTGATTCCCAAGCAAACTATCACGCACTGACCCATAACAGCAGTTGGCTACACGAGATTTAGCATTTTGCGTGTTTCGTAAAACCGGTTTAGTGTTAAATTCCATTTCATTAAACATCTACGTAAAATTACGAGGTTAAAGAATTTTTTTCAAAACTTGACCATGCCTAATCGTAATACCATTAGCCCCATCCTCATGTATCTTACCACTTTCAAATTAGAATTAAACAGCCGCTTGATCAATAGAAAAACAAGGTCAAAGATCATCATCTTAATTTGTAATACTATTAATCCATACAGGTATATCTTATCACTTTCAAATTATAATCCAACAACTGTATGACAAATAGGCAACACAACTGCCTATACACGGCGTGCTGCATGTATCCAATCCATCCAGAGAATTACCTGCAACAATGTCAATATTTTAATATTTCCGCTCTATGTTTTGCGAGCGGACCAATAACAACACGTAATGGAACACACACAAGTCCGATAAGAGAGCACAATGAACTCTGAACAATGAATGCGTACTGATATAGCAACCCCGCCCCACCTCTCAAAAAGTATCTCTTTGATTGGATTCGCTCAAAGGATCAATTGGTGCCACTTCCCTATGTTAATTGGCCACAACCCTTTACTAATTAGCCTTTTGCGTGTATTTGCATAATCGCCCGAATTCTTCACATTGAAATGGAGGTGCAGTTTAGAAAGTTACATACTATTCTATTTAAAGCAAAAATGGTGCCTCGATCAATGTATTATTCACGGCCCTTTAAATAATTTAGGAAAACTAAAATATTAACCGGTTTGCTGAATATGATTCCAACTAAAGGAATCGTTTACACTGGCCGGAAGTGTTGGAAGCAAAATCGTTGGGCAGCAGAATACAGCAAAGGGAAAAAATCAACACTTTTCACACATTCCACATCAAAATCAATAAATGCGGAATTCTAATAATTTCAGCTAGCTTGCGGCATGCAGTTTTGTTTTTAATACACCTGTTAACAATACACAATCAAAATTAACCAGCGTTCCTTCATAAGATGCCGTCTAAAGGTAAAGATCTTGTAAAAAATAATGTCATGTATCGCAGAAAATGGAGTTGATAGGCCTACATGTTTTGTTCAAATTGTAAATATTAATTACTTATGTGATCAAATCGTAATTATTTAAAACAATTTCAGTCCTTAAACAGTTCGGTTTAATTTTTATTAAACAGTTCGGTTTAATTTTTTATAATTCTGATGAAACAGTCTTACAATTGACTGAAACCACGGCAGTACAAATCTAAAGAAGACTGAAGAAATTTCAGCTCCATAGATGTAAAACAAAATCAGAAAAATAGTAAAATATAGTAAAATCTATGTATTTGGGGGTTTAGAGAAGGTTTAAAAAACGAGTGTGAACGCTTACTTTCTTAAAAACTACCTTTGATACAAATATGGACAGATGTCCATGAGTTTGGGAAATATGGATGCAGTGAAAAGCAACTTGGCTCCACCGGGATTCGAACCGCGGACCTTCTGCTAAACGCGCAGACGCCCTATACCAATTGAGCTATGGAGCCAACTGGTGGTCTCGAATCACGGTATTGCAGTTGTTCCTCACTGATTGGGATTGGCTATCACGTGAGCTTAGCAAGCCCTACAGAGGGATAAACCCTTCAATGAGATAACCACCCCTCCCAGAGATCACTAAAGATACGCCCCAAACTCCTGCCCAGCTTGCCCCAATTATTAAGTATGAATAAGTGATTAATTTTAGGGATTGTGACCCAGGGACCGCCGGGGTGAATAAATTCGATACAAATGCAGACAAATGTCCATTAGTTTGGGAAATCTGGATGCAGTAAAAAGCAACTTGGCTCCACCGGGATTCGAACCGCGGACCTTCTGCTCAACGTGCAGACGCCCTATACCAATTGAGCAATTTTCCTGCAGAAAGATACTATTTTGGACAGATAAAGTCAAATGGAGTTTGTTACTAGTTATACATGTACTGCTATCAATATATTTGAGTAAGGTATCTTATGTCAACTCATGAAGTAACATTTTGGGTCATTCCTAATGATACAAACATTAACTATACTAAAGTGAAAATGTCGCATACTGTGTGGTGTTAAGGTTACTGGGTCTACACTAAAACCAGTGATCTGTTTCACTGCGCTTTAGCAATGGACGTTCCAGATTACCAGCGATTGTTCAGACCAAATTACCATGGCAACTATTGGCCTTAGTTTCTAAGGCGCGGTATCAAGTGCTCACCTTTCAAGTTCATTACTCATTCATGTTGGCTATATTCAAAATGAGTCACTTATGCTCATGTTCTACGCTTATACTTTTGTACACTATGAATCCACCCTAGAAATCTCATTACTTTTCCCCTAAGATTCCACACATCGACCTGTCTTGTGTGGCCTACTTCGCAATCTCTCCGAACTACACGGGCTATCACTGAATAATGCATGTACACCATTGGATTGTCCCTTCTTTATACCCACTGCATGTGACCAGTAAACGACACTACTCAGCTCACCGTGACTACGTTTTAGAGACGATTTTAAAACAGCGACATACGACAGGCTGTGGATGTAACACTATCTCTTTTGTCTTCGAGGCTTGTGTAATTTACACGAGACTGAATACTAACTGTATATTAGCAAACCGTGCGAATTAATGGAAAAAACACGCCACGGGCCGTATAATGAGTGCATTTTGTCTCGTTTCTGGCTATCGAGTCTACAATACACGATTTTAAAGTGGAATTATACCTCAAGAAACAAGTGTAATAAGTGCTAAACAACTCGTACACTATTTTATATAAAAAAATCAAGAAATTTGACACACTGTAAATCGGACACGAACTTCACAAAAATGGCTTATGGGCGCCCCCATAACAGTGGCAAGGAATGACATTTTTGCGTACAACCTTTTCGTCTGTTGCTATATGAGTACACGAAGGAGTTGTCCGCCAAAGCGTATTCTTTGCCCAGTTTCCGGACAAAATGGCGGCGTCCATACTATGTACTATACACGGTGTCGCTGCAATTGTCGTTCTTTGTAATAGTTCGTATCCGATTGTCAGCTGATTAAATTCCTTGTTCTTTGCATAAAGATAATGTACGAGTTAAACTTGTTCAGCACATTGTCTTTTGTTTCTCTGATGTAATTTCCCTTTAAGGGGACGGACTATCTTTTATAAGAGACAGATGCAGCGGAAAAAAAGAAAACAAAACAAAAACACTTTTTAAAACAGAATAACAGTTATGGTTGGTATCTTATTTTCATGGCTTTTCCTTGCAACATACATGTATGTGTGCGTACATACTCCCTATTCTCCGAATGCAGTGTAACAGTGATTGATTATACGGTGTCTAGTTCCATATAAATGAGTTGCTCATTGGCTCGTGTGGTGCATATTTCTGGAAGATAATTAGCCTTAAAATAGCCACAAACGTGGTTAAAATTGCGACTATTCGTGAGCGCATTAGCAGCTCATTAAAACACAGCGCATAATGTACCGCGGGCTTCGTAATGCAAAGATAAAAATATAATTTAATACATACAAATCTTATCTGATACATACATTAGTTAACACAGTAACCATTACAAATTGCATGCGCCGATGTTATAGTGTATTGAAATATACAGCATTGGTTCGCAATGTCGTTGTCGATAACATAAATCCTTAATTGAAAATGTTTGACTGAACAAAAGCGATATAAGCCCTCTTTCAATCGAAAGATGAAACATGGGGAAATTACATTTATTTAATTTTAACACCGTATGTACCCACGCAATAATTCCCTTATTTAACACAAAACCATGCATGGATTTTTTAAAAAGAAATGTCTGCATACTGCAGGCTAGTTTACCAACATTCTTGTTTATAGATATGCAATGCCGCCATTCTAGGAATTCGTAAACAATTTCACCTTGCGAATGATATACTAGGCTTTTAAGGCCTCGTCTGCATTGCGCAAAATCAGACAGTTCAACTAAGGCGTGGTTGTAAAATAAAATAAAATAAAATAGAAACCTCTTACCGCATGATGGAATAGCTACGCATAGCAAAGACGCAGTTTTACCGACAGGTGCATTGAAAGATCGGCAAGGTGGTTTTCGAAAGAGCAGTTTCATTCCCCAAGGCGTCTGTCAACGAGAACTCCAATCAAGGTTTCAAATACACACATGTACCAAGACATCTTGCATAGAAATCCCACTTGATCCAAATCTAAAGCCCCATCTGCCACTGTTGTGACGCCTTAGCATATGATGTCATCAGAACTGGTTGCTATGCACGTTTCTGGCCTCACCCACTTCGAAATCTAGCCCAAGAGATGCAGCGGCCATATGCGACAAGACGCAATCCAGCTATATGATGTTGAAACACCAAGGCTAACACACGTGCATCCGTCTGAGTTAGACAGTAGACATATGCGTACAACCGAATTGAAATGGTTCACCTGTGTCATCGACTGTCGCCGTGTAATATTTATTGTGAGGAGTGGGGTCATAATGAGCGATGGTTAGTCTCCTACACATGTCGTTGTAGGAATGATGTATGGGAATGGTACGGCTTGATTTCAAGGCTATGCGTCAGCGTGTGCATGTATGTGACACTAACCTCTGTATATTAAACGAATGGATGTACAACTGCAGATGACTATACGAAAATGAAAGCAACGCGTCGGCCCTCTTTCCACTTAAAGGCCCATTGTATCATTTGCAATGACCCAATTTTTGTTTTTCATGAGTTGACAAGAAAAACCTTACTCAAACTGTACAGCAATGGTAACAAACACCACATGGATTTCCGTCCAAAATGGTATTTCATGCTGGAAATTGACAACCGAAGGTGGTTTTCTAAAAAAGAAAAAAATATTATTCACTTGTACACAAAATCCACATATAGATTTTCAAGGTTTTCTGAAGCATTGATGCATCTAAGTAGCTAAAATTTCTTCAGGCTAGTTTACCAACATTCTTCTTTAGACATGTTACACTCTTATTCCACGAATCTGTAAAAAGTTTTATCTTGCAAATGATACATACAGTTGTAGTCAGAAGTTTACATACAACTGTGTTAAAACTGGTGTGCTTAAACTTGCGTTGTCACCATTTTTGTAACAGTCTTTACTAAAGTCGTGATTTTGTGGATTTCCTCACGTGCTTGATGCAGAACTTAAAACATAGCTTGCACATGCACCTTGCAATGGTTCGGGTAGTCCTTTTTACCATTTTGGGTGATGATGGTGAGTGGTGGACTTCAACTGTATACGGGGAAGTGGATACTGGGGAAGTGGATACTTAGTGTGCATGCGAAAGGAAGTACGTCAATACACCAGACGTTATTCATAACAAACACACAAACGGCCAATTGAAACATCGCGCCGGCCATCCTACTCAAGGAAAGACAATGCTTTGCCTAGACTGCTCCCCAGTCCATACGATCTCTTGCATCCATTAACATATGTAATATGTATAGTGAAATTAGCATAACCAGTCTAGGCAAGACATTGTCTTTCCCAATAACCAGTCTAGGAAAGGTATTATCTTTTGTGAAATAATATGGTGGACGTTTGCTTCATGCATAAATAGGTCCCTATATATATAGGTCAGTAAAGCTTTTAGGCTATAAGCAGTATGAAAGAGTTGTTTACTTGTCAGAGAGGCTGTCACTCAATCATCACATTAGAGGTGCTATGTCTTGTCAAGCTAGGCTGGTGTATCTGTTGTTGTGACACACCTAAATATAATCAAAAACATCTTAAAATTGCGCATTTTACCGTGTCAAACCCGCCCACCAGAATTACGACAAAGTAAAATGAAAACACAGGTTGTCCTATACTGCACATGACCTTGCTGTGTTGTGGACTTTTTCCTTTAAAAATTAAGTTCTGTCATATTTAGTTGACTGTTTGATGAAAAATATTAATATTTATTCGGCAGAGCTTAACATTTGGCTGGAGGCGATGCGTGTTAACAAACATGTATTCTGCTGACAATTTGTTCTTTTCCTGCCTATACGACACCAAAATACAATCACTGACGCGAAAACGACCAGGGTGATAGTTTGTATGGCTTGGAAGTGCGAATTCAATGAAGAGTTTTGATTTGTAGATCGGCTCCAGAAAGTGCAGTTCGGTTCACGGTACTTAAGCCTATAACCTAAACATAATGGAGTGCAATTGATACGGCTTTGGGGTGTCACGTGGTTACCAGTGTATGTGCCATAGAGTTTAAGGGGTGAACACGAGCACTGAGAAGTATTACTAAAAAGAAGCGCCAAATATGTGGCCAAGCTCTGGGAAACCCGCAAGTGTTCTTACCCCCCAGAAGCAAATGCGATAAGGTTAGGACTATGGGGTCGGCCATTTTTCTTTGGCCCGTGACGACACAACGACAAAGGTAACCCCATTGTCTGGCGACAGCGGAGAGCGCGCAGTGTTGGCTTAAGTAATTTAAATCGAATTGTTTGAATGTTTGATTTATCTATCGATTGGTTTAAGGTCCACTGACGTACGTGCATGCACATTGACAACACAACGCATGAAATGCGGTCCACATGTAATGAAATGTCACGGAGGTTTAGATTATGGTAACTGCGCTAGTTGGGTCGAAATTCACTATCTGCTCAGATCACAAACGAAGAATAAAACTAAAATACAGTACTTTTTGTTTTACAGGACATCCTTCTCACCAAATCTGTAATAAGTCCTCAAATGCTCCGATTTCGAGATGTTTGTCAGGGTCTCTTACGTTCACGATTGTTTAAACAGTGACATTATCATCTAATAAAACAATTAAAGGAGCGTGCTTATATTTTTTTCAGAAAATGGATTTCGTTACCTTTAACCTAACAATCACATAAATAACCTCCACAAAATACTATCCATGGGAAGAAAACAGGAAATTTCCAATCTCTAATTTGGATGTGGAAGCAAAAAGGTTAGTGTAATTATACCGCAATGCTTTATGGAATCAGATAAATTAGATCATAAAACATCGGTGGTTTTTTGACGATATCATTGAGCATATTACGGATTAAGAAAAAGAAATTTCAGAATGGTAAAGAGAAAAATATAACAAATGATATGGTATCAACATCTGAACACCCATGGGGAAAATGGGGGCGGGGGGGGGGGGGGGTTTGTCAAAATGTGATCTGGACACACTCCTTTAAAGGTAATCCATTATACAAAAAAATTATGTTTGACTTGGATTGGTTGGCGCAATATAAATAACTGTTTTAGCGATCGCAACTAGAAACATGTTTCGGACGTAGGATAACTGCGAATGGTTAGTTTCGGTCGACAGTAACTGAAGTCGTTTATTGGTTGATCCAGTGATTACGCCAGTGACATGTTTGTGGTTATGGTTGCGAAAACAGCCTCATGTTTTCGCTACTGTCGCGGATCCGCCATCTTGGTTAAACACTTACAGCGAGGCCGAACGTGCATTAACAAATAATCTCTCGCGCTATTACTATGTCGGTTGCTGTGTAGTTGGCTTTTACCCCGATGTAAAACTTGACGTATGCGTGTACGAATCTCGTTTTGAACACAACCGGCCGGGGAGATCTTTGGTACTACCTTAGTGCGTGTTTGTTTCATGACAGATCCGATTCCGCAGAAACAAAAGAAATTGCTCTCAACTAGGATCTCAAGTCACGTGAATTGCAATTTATTTACCAAATTTGTCGAACTTCTGTACCAAATTTCACCCGTGACATCTATCGTAAATAAACAAGCATGCAGCCTCAAATTGTTCGCATTGTGTGTTGCCACTGATAATTGAAACGACACGATTTACTCACACAAAAATCATTTTGGATCTTGCGCTGAACCACCTCTCGAGGACGACAGAGATCGCAGATCTTGATCAGAATCTGCGCAGATCTTGATCTGGATCCGTTCGAAACAAACACGCACTACCTGAGACTATCTATAGATATATTACCCAATTATTAAGAATTCAAAGCAAAAATCACACAATGGGAGGCTGGCTTTGGACACACCGTATTCGCTCGTATACACGTACAAGCAACCTTTATATAACTATTCTAATCTATCTCGCCGTTTCTGGAAAGGAACTGAATCCAACAACATCATGGTGCTACTTCACAAACAAACATAATACCAATTTGACGAGCAATTAAATAAACATTAGCTGGTAATACCACATATCAGGTTAAAAAGAGTACGCCGAAATGCGACAAACTTGACGTAAAGACGCCCGGTGGTCCGACCAATTCAAGAATTTGAGACTGGTGGGAATGGTTGAATATTGAAAGTCCACGAGCTCAATGAATCAAGAGAAATTTGAAAGCAACGAGAAATATAACGTCTGTTGAGTAAACATGCGATGGAATGTTGTCTTATTTTTTAGTCTACAGACTAGAGTACATCAACTCGGGGTCACTCGAACTACAATAAAATCTGTCTTACTAAATCAAGAACAATCACATCAATTTTCGTTTCGTCGGTACAATATTACAGAGAAGAAATTGTTTTTACGTTTTTGAAAACTAAGTAAAGGACGACATTTTGGGAACCAAACAAAGGCATACCATGTACAGCTGCAGTGAAGTGCCCTGCGCGTATCAGAAACACCCGCAACACTAAATCACATTCGCTAAACCAATCAAACGCCCCCCAGACAGAGTACATGATTGGACAACTTTAAAATCGGGGACAACAACGTTACATAACTAAATAGTAATGTTGATAAACTGCCTAGTAAAAATGTTAAATGGTAAAGAAATTGTATGCATATACAATTTTATTTTTTAAAGCACATCCAGTTGGCAATTTCGCCCACAAAGGGGGGAAAATAATGTGGTTTTTGTTGTGTTTACCATTGCTATCAACACTTTCAGTCTAGTTTTTCTGTCAACTCGTGAAGTAAAATTTTGGGTAACTACAAATGATGTATACCGGGGGTTACAATTTGACTCTGACAATACAAGGGGTTAAATGCAATAGAAAATGCAAAAGGTGTGCCGATTTGTTGGAAAACTGACAAAGTGAAGTATCTCTCCTAAAGAGAACTATGCCGAGAACTTCCTTTTCATTTGTTACAAACTGTTGGACCGATAATTCTAATCGAGATTAATTGTGCAATCACAACAAAAGTGCAATATGAAATTCCGGAGCTGAATACAAAATTCCTGAATTTTACAACCACAAAAAGGCAAAGCATATAAACTTGATATTTCTCTGAATTTTATTTTGTCCTGTGCTCAATAAAAGAGGTGTGATGCGACACAATAAATTCAGTCGACATGAATTAAAGCTTTCTTGCGTAGCTCGGGCTGTTCCACTCAAGTGCAGGTATTTTATCAACACTAAACCCCGTCAATGGATATTTGAATGATAAACTACATCCAGGTACGTCAGTTATGAAAAAATGTCTATTATTGCTTGCAAAATTGGTCACGTTGGCATGCTTTCGAAGAACCATAGGAATCGCATACAGGGTGGTTAACAAAGTTTAGCCGAAATAAAAGTGATTTTTCACCCACTTCCTGTAATCTCAGAGAATTTGTTTTTACCCAGTTTTGATGAGTAGGTTGTTTAGCACTATTCCTGAAATTATTGATTATTAGCTGAAGTGGATTTCAAGATATGGCTTATTATACATGACATGTATAAACAAAACTGAAGACTCATTTCTCATAAGCACGATTGAACACAATCAAGACCTCAGTGGTAAGACACAGTTTATCAACATTATTATCAATGCTGTTGTTCCTGTTTTTGAAAGTTTTCCAATTATGTAATCTGTTTATTGGGACAACTCTACACAGATGCGGTCATTGCCCTTCCCATACATGCTAACCCCCGTAAGTCAAACCGACGCTTGACTGACGAAACACTAACAAGTTACCGATCTCTGTAAATCCCTCAACGTAGGAGGTAACTATCGATCAAACGAAGATTTGTGAATCCTTGGATACAACCGGATCAACAAACGTAACCACCACATCAACTCTATAATACAGTAGGCCTATGCATGTTGATTTTTGCTACAATAGGATTCGGTTCTGGGATAATGGTATAGCGTGTGAACTATTGGTTTGACAGTAATGCTTTTGTTCTCGTTGTACCTGGTATATAGGGTGTTTTAAAATGATGGACCTTCAAATTCATGCCATTTAACAGGCTGCTTAGCAATAACTGTAAGTCAGTTATTTTATGGAGGAAGAAAACACATTTCAAATGTTTCATGAAATGACTTGTGTGTTTGGCATTACCGAACTTATGTGTACCCACCAATTTCAGTCTGGATTGGTTGTGCACTATGTACATGTACATGTGTGTCCCATGCTTAATGCCTTTTGCGTCAAAAAGTGTCGCATGCATAACACCAATTTTGCTGATTTGTCACTTTGGTATCTATTAACTGAAATAACTACAGAAGTGTGTCCAGATTTTCCTACCCTCCATTCAGGATATCAGCGACTCCGCCCCAACCCATCTATAAGACAACTGTCACTGCCTTTCGCCTCAGTAATCGACTCGCCAATGCAAAGCTCCAAGTGTCCTTCTGCGGCAAGCTGGAATTCCCCAAGTAACTTGGAGTAACCCTGGACCGCACCCTCACATGAAGAGGGTTGCTGATACGTGGAAAGCAAGGGTCAACATCATCAGGAAACCTGCAGGTAGCAGCTGGGGATCCACACCCTTCGCACAGCAAGCTTAGCCCTTGTCTACTCAACAGCCGAGTATATTGCTCGACAGCTTGGGCTAATAGTTGACAATGTCCTCAACTCTGCAATGCAAGTCATTACAGAGACGCTAAAGTCAACACCTTTACCGTGGCTCCCTGCCCTTTCTCAAATTGCCCCACCAAGTATCCACAGAAGAGAGGGGATGCTAAAAGACATCATAAAAGCTAACTTTGTGCAACTTCGAAGCCATCATGTGCACCATAAAACCTAACCTTGACCTTCCCATGACGACTTGACCAATCTGACCAACATGCGCCTTAAGTCCCGTAAACCCTTCTTGTTCTGGTCTTCTGCCAAATCCCTGGAAGACCAGCCCAAAGTCTAAGCCTGGTGCAGAGCATGGGAAGACGTTAAACCTACCAATGGAGAACTCATAACAGACCCCACAGAGAAAGCACATGGATTTGACCTCCCTCGCAAGCAATGGCTAACCCTGAATAGAATCCGCACCCTCCGTGCATAGGTGGAGAATGGTGGAAAGCCCTGCTTGTGACTGTGGTTCCCTAGACCAGACCATCTCACACATCGTGAACGAATGCTCACTGAGGCTCTTCAATTCCCTGGTTGCATGAGAAACATCCACAAAGTTACCGATGCTGCCCTGATTTGGATGTCCACCCTTGACCTAAAACTGTAGGCTGTGCACGACATACGCAAGAAGAAAAAGGCACGCCCCCCCATACCCCCAAGCTTTTGATACCACATCATTTGTCATAATACCATTCATTATTTCGCGCTCTCAATCCGTATATTTCCAAGGATATCGTAAAAAAATACCCATCGCTATGTTTTGTAAACTAATTTCCTGCGTTCTTCCCGGGAACAGTATTTTGTGACTTATATGATTGTAAGGTTAGAACGAAATCCTTTTTCGGGAAAAATTCTGTGCAAGCTTCTTTAATGACACCGTTGAAAAATACTTTATGACATTGCCACAGGTTACGGAGTACACTGGTTCAAAATCTGTAGAGATGGTTATTTAAGGTCATCACTTGAAATTATGAAACTCTGGTCGACAGATATTTAATTTTCAAACACCCCATATCGCCATCATATAGGTCCCTTACATTGTATTGACACCGATATACATTGTCAGCCGAGGGACTCGATTTCAATTATTCAAATTTACATGTATTTATCCAGAATAGATATCCGTTGGACCAACTGAGACCAACTTGTTTATGCCCCTTAAGGTCTTTTCACGATACCTTTAAAAATCTCCATTTATTCTTATAAAATCGTGACTGAAAGAATACATTCCAATTCAAAATATAAATTACTTTAAATGGGACGCATGGTTTGATAACTGGAAAAAATATATTTAAATCGTTTGATACTGAGCTGACGGGGTTAAGTCACGCTCTTTTCGAATGAACCCAACCCTGTAATTTGTCACGGATCACGAGCGGGGGCAACCGATTTCAAATTGGCTCCAGGTGTCATGGTATTATGTTGAAAATGGTTGAAAATAAAAGTAAAAAAATATATATATATTTGTCAGGTGTGCTTCGTCAAATCATGGAGCAAGAAAATGTGTTTGGAATCACGAGGATAATTTTGTCAAACCGACCGTTGAGAAAAGTGACAGAGGTGAAACTTGTTGTTAAAGAACCCACAAATTGTACATAACATCAATTTCCGCAACAAAACACAATACATAGGCCTATGTTGAATCAGAGTGTCCGTCGTCTGCACAAAGCAATGAGCAAAATCTTTTTTTAAATGGAACTCATTTGTCATCACACGACGCGGCATGCATTGTACTAAGTGCGCAAACAGCGGGCTTGTGTGCACTCATGCGCGACTTCCTGCAAACTAGAGCAGACGTCTTAAAGAAAAAGACCCAAGAAACAAAAGGAATTGTGCTAAACCAGTGCAACATTACATTATTGTTAATATACAAAGAACGAGAAATGTTATGCTCATCTGAAAAGCGAATACGAGCTTCACAAAAAGAGTTGCAGCGATGCCTTGGTATGGGCGCTGCCATTTTGTCCGTTAACTGGGCGAAGAATGACGTTTGTGCGTACATACCCTTCGCGCATTTAAACAGATCATGTGGACCGGCACAATCATTATCTTGGTTATTTAAATGAGCAGCATGTTTAACTAATTAGATATCAAGGTCTACAGGCGAATAGCTACAAGGGTTTTTCCCTAAATGGGGGGTTTTATACGGTAACACCCGCGCTTGTTCACATCAATTTAAGAGAGGTTTAGTACCTTTAAACAAAAGGTGCGTGCAAGTCAAGACTCTAGATAAATGGTTTCTACATTACAATGTAAAGGTACTAACCAGAGTACAAAGTGAAATTACGTTGAAACTATACCAAAATACTCAACCCCGCTGGCACTTTTCTGTTAAGATCTGGCATTTCAAAGCAGCGCACAATATCACAGTGCACCTGGATCGAGTTTTGACCTAAAGTGTATTAGGAACTGACTTGCTGACCCAGCACGTACAAAATTAAAATATCAGTTATTTATGGGAAAGGTTGTGTCCTTTTATCTTCATCAGTTAAGCGTTTTTCGTTTTTGGGGTGCCTCCATAATACAATAACCTCGTATTGTGTAGGAAACAATGCACATAATATAAACCTCCCTGTGGAGGGGGGAGGGGGAGTGGGGGGCGGGGGGGATTACTCAACAATGCATCTTGCCACCTGCAGTAGTGAAATCAATCAATCCATTATTAATTTATGACAGCACTGAGTTCGTTGAATCCGGTACGGGCGACAAGTGCAAAAGTCAGCACGTGAACTATAAGCCTGTCACAAACGACAAATGATATTTGCAATTGATATCATGATTTATGTTAATGCTTATTTTCTCATTTGTAATCTTGATTTATAGTCGGGCCTCGTTATTAAAAAAACCTTGTTCTGACAGGAACTTTGTTTTATTCGAAATATAAACAATAAAGAACAAGGAAAATAACTGGTACATGTACGTATAATTTCCGTTGTTTTAAGCAGACTGTTGTAATCTTATCATCGCGACTTCATTGTATTTAATGACGGACATTTTTGCGTATTAACGACGGGCGCGGGCATATTACTGACAGGCGCGGGCATATTACTAACGTGCGTGCGCGTATTACCGACGGGCGCGCGCGTGTCACCGACGGGCGCGTGCGTATCACCGACGGGCGCGCGTAATATCGATAGGCTCGCGAGACAAGATGAATATCTCAATTGTGGGAAATGTATTGCCCAATCGCTGTGAAGGGAAATGACCATGTGATCATTGGGCGGGGCTTCTGACAGACTCGCGAATTGACGCGCGTCGCTTTGAGAAAAAGCGGTATATGAAGGGAATTTGGAGTGAAACGACGCACTGAAAATTACAGACTCAACCTTTGCAGACAGTGGTTTTTCTGTGATTTTCAGTGCGTTTGTTTTTCACTTCAAATTTCACTCACACCTCTTTTTTTCAAAGCGACGCATGTGAATCCAGCCTAATGTATGCGCGCGTGTTACCGAAATTCGCAGCTTCGCCTTTTATTATTTATTACAAGCCAACAACTATACAGATTGCGTAAATCGATTAGCTTTATTTGCCGTGTGGGGTAACAATAAAAGCAGTAGACTGTTTAATGGTTTAGGGGCCAATGTTATAACAGGAAGGATTCAGAGAACGGTAGCCAAGCTTGACTGAAGTCTACGAAGCAAGTCGGTTACGGATGGTCTGGATGTAGAAATGTACTATAGACTGTTTAACTGACGACCGCTATGTACACCTATAGACCGTATCAAATAGCCGCCTTCTCAAAAGATATGGTGTACACTGGTTCAGAATCTGTGGATATGGTTATTTCAGGCGCGGATCGCAATATGCGGTCTAAGACCGGTCTATAGGCTTAGCCGGCTAACGCGGCGTCCACTAAGACCGGTCTATAATTATAGCCCGCTTGCAATATCGTTGTCTTAAAGTTAGACCAGTCTTAGAATTTAAGCCCGCGGCGAGCAGGCTATATTTTTTGGACACCGCGCTACATCTCATAATGAAAAGACGAACAAAACGCACATTGTGCCCATTAGAGCCTATAGTGCTATTAGATAACTTTCGCGGTCAGTTTCTCTGCAAAAACTGCACCACACACGCGTCATCAAGTGGCTTTGTGATGACGTTTGTTTGGCTTGAAATCATGCAAGGATGGCCGGCTGCGTCACTTTCCGTTAAGATGTGCGTGTTTTTCGGCTGGCGCAGCCGTACTTCAGTTAGACTGGTTTATTGCAATGGGCTAAACCACCGATTAAGCCGAGACTGGCTGAGTTGTATAGCCGGCTATAAAAGAACGGTCTTAGACCAGTGGTTAAGTTGATTTTTATTGCAATCCGCCCCAGGTCACTTGAAATTTCAAAACTCTGCGCCGACAAATATGTCATGTTATTTTGAAACACCTCAGCTATATAAACTTCGGGCCACCTACCTCATCAGACCTACGGATATGTACTAACCTTGTAATGTTCCAGCGCATCGATAGCCCTATTGTAACCGTCTGTATTGTACATGCATAGCGCCGACAGGAGTTCAAAGACTTGTTTCTTCACCGTAGCATTGTCGGTATCTAACGCTGCGTAAGAAAAGAAAAAAATTGTAAGTAATTTTTGCCCATCACGACGCGGCATACACTATACATGCTATATACTAAGTGCGTTTCCCGAGGACTCGTAGCGTGCTCGGGCGGGACTCGAACCCACGACCTCCTATTACATACTATAGGCGGACGTCTTAACCACTCGACCACCGGACATGCCGATAGCGAATGGCGGGTTCGATGGTCCTACAGCGGGCGACTGTAATTTACATTAAGTAAGGAATTATTATAAGAAAAAGGTTGAAACTTTTCGACAAAGCCCAGGAAAAACAGCATCACATAAACTAAAGAATATAATTGATAAGCTGCCTTGTAGAAATCTAAGCCACATAGATACTTCAGAAAACCTTAAAAATGTATGCATTTTGTGTGTGTGTGTTGAATGAATGATAAAAGAAACACCTTCAGTTGACAAATTCTCCCACTAAGGTACCATTTTATACACGGGGAAAAACCAAGTGGTGTTTGTTACCATTGCTATTAACACTTTTAGTCTCGGTTTTCTTGTCAACTCATGAAGTAACATTTTGGGTCAATGCAAATGTAGGCTATTGAGGCTTTAGGAGGAGACTGGGTTAGTTTAGAGTCTTGACAAGAAGCCGCCATTAGCCTTTTAGAAGAATGGCGGAACAAAGGGAGAGGGCGCAATTTTATTTGGGTATAAATGTTTTTTTAACTAAAAAAACTTGATTTACATGTTGTAAATATAATACAGAGACAGATTGTAAATAAAATATGTGAAAGTTAAAAATGCAGTTATTTTTAAACAAATCCCTAGGGTTCCGGTAACCAGTTATGCATAAGGAAATAGGTAGGTGGTATTTTTATCGAGTATCTCGATAAAGTGTTGCCTCTCCCTTCAATAATTGAACAAAAGATTTGTTAGACTGATTTTTTGTCTTTTTATTCTCTTTATTAATTTTAGCCGATAGTTACTTATTCATAATCTGGTGCCAAGCTATATTTCTGACAGGGTCGCTTTGAACCATCTGTGCTCAGTCATCCATGACGGTACCCTGGATTTATCGGTGTCACTCATGCATAAGAAAGAGTACACGGTGATGTAATGGCGACTTAAGTGTGACGTCAGTTACCGTGGTAACCGAGTCTAAACATACGCTAGTAATCTGAAACGTCAATTGCTAAAACGCAGGAAAACAGTTCACTGTAAGAAAGAGGCAAATTTCTTAGTGTCATAAGAAAGAGGACACGGTGATGAAATGGATAGTACCTGTATGTTGATTTCAAACATTCCCGGTAATTATAGGGTATGACTTTCATTTGCACCGGGTCAATAACACCGTGGCGCTACTGTGTCTCGTGACTTCAGAAACCGAATCTTTCCAGAGGTTTGTTGGGTGTAGGTGACTGGTATTTACACTTTCTTCATCCGGTTTAACCCCCGTGTCCTTAAACACACAAATTACTATTATTGAGTCCGTGTTGTTAGAAGTTAAGGTTTCATTGCTAGAATATGCATTAATTAGTTTCCAAACACCCACACTATTTGCGAAGTTAAGTATACGGTGGAGTACTTGTTGAAGACGTATATGGGGGGTGAGGGGAGTTCTGTTCTATAATTTCTCCCAAAATATCTTTCATAACGAGTCTGCTCTATGCACAAGATACCAAAACCTCAAGATGCAGCCTCGTTTTGGCACGTAGGACGAAAGGTTTTATTGAGCGGAACAAAGTACTTGTCATAAAGAGGCTTTTAAATAAGGGTGCACCCCGCTAAATAGGGTGCGGCAACTTCATTCATATTTTGTATTCCTCATGTTGTTTTTTTCTGCAGGGAGTTGATAGCTGAACCAGTGTGGTGTAGTTATGTGGGTTAATTTTCCTTTCACCTATAAGCATACTTTGGACTATAGTCTCGTACCCAGACCTGCTGTGGATGCTCGCATATCAGGTCTGGGGAATCACGATGAGAGCTCATCACGGATTGGTTGAGGCCCGCACTGAATTTCGGTGCGGGATCCCTGTGAAGCTTTTGGCTCATTATCATAACCACTGCGGGTAAAGCTCAGAAGGCTGCAAACAAATCAGTACCATAACATACCCCAAATAGTCTTTACAAGAAACATGATCACGTACCTTCTTCGCCCACATTATTTACAGGTTCTTATTTATTAGCTGGCACTTCTGTATGACGTTGTCCCTCGTCAAACACGAAGAATTCCCTCCCAATCTCGGTCAAATTCAATCACAACATAACAGGTACCGCATAGCGTTTGAAACGCGTATTGACGGAGTCTAGTAGCTGTATTGTATATAGCGCCGTGTCGCGTCATATCGCACGATCTTTTGGCACCCGACTACTATACCAAGGCTCGCTCTGTTGCTATGGCAGCACGCTGATTTGACCAATACCAGTACACGTACTATCAATGACGGCTCACGAATGGTTGTTGTTGTTGTTGTTGTTAATTGTATGGCATCTTCGGCAACTAAGGCCCTTTATGCCATCAACTATACGGTTTTAGATTTAACTATACTTTTATTATCAACTTGAGATGACGAAGAAGGAATTGCAGTTTTAGAAGTGGGAGGAAAACCCCCAGATAAATCCTCGGGAGAAAACCCACGAATGGGTAATGGCGTTCAACCTATCAGCGATGAGTTTTCACCGTGATTCCCCAGACCTGATGTGCAGCATCCACAGCAGGTCGGGGTACGAGACAAACATTAGACAACCAAGTCTGTCGTTTTTCTAAATGAATGAACAAAAGTGACAGACTACCCTCATAAAATTGAAAAGAATTGAGAAGAACTGAAAAGATGAGACTTCAATTATTACTTTGCTTTTTGTCCTGAGACGCTGCGAGAGTTATAAGTATTTTGAAATGAATTTTGGGCATTTAGCATTCTTTCCTATATGGGGGCACGATTTGGTAGGGTGCACCTTTGGCGTAAATACCAACTGGTTGCTGAGATATGACGTAGATCATTTAAATATATTTCTTCCGTTTGTCACTGATAGTCCTACCATGGAGGACATGGTCCCACATGGTCCCACACGGGTAGCCTTCCGGGAACAAGAGCATCAGAACCTTGGTTTAAGCCTAAACAAACCAGCCACAAGAAACGGCGGGAGACTGACAATTTTTTTGCATCAAAGCAGGTATTGCAGTAATGAGTGCGTTGCCCTTGCTTTCTCGCAAAGAGATCAGAGTATTCGGCACCAGTAGAGGTTAAGTTGCATTCAAATGCAGCCAGCGAAAAGGACGTCGTCGTGTAAATGCAACTGTTTATAATCGACAGTGTCGAATTTGTAAGGCCTCTCATGTAACGGTTTCAAACTGTCTTGTTTATTAAAAGGGGATTTGGTTATTGGATCAGCCTCGAGTAGGGATGAGTTGGATTCCTGGTGAGAATGCTTTGTACGGTGGAATTTATGCCAGTTGCTAAACCACGGGGTAACAGGTCACTGACCTATTGCAGTGGACGGTTACACAACATCAGCAAAATGGTAACACAACTATATTGCAAAATGGTAATCAAGTCTGAACATTATATAATACATGTATTTCGTTGTCGTACGGGTCGGGTACCAGTGACTAGTACGACCGTTTCCTTGGCAATAGACCGAAACATGATGATGTCAAGGTTGGTTTCCCTGCGCGCAATTCTTATGGGAGTCTTAGGGTACCAGACGGTGTGAAGAGCCACAGGAACACGGATGTAAACAGACGTCGTTATACTTCAGGCTTATGGTTCCAAATAATTGAGATTAGAACCGACTAAAATAGTTGACGTGACTACTCCGGGTCAAAATAGAGTACTAATTAAAGTGAAAAACGTCTCCCTTTGTGCGTTGCCAAGTTTGCTGGGTCTACACTAAAACCAGCGAACTGTTACATGCGCTTTAGCAATGGACGTTTCGGATTACCAGCGAATGTTTATAGACCCAGCTACCCTGGCAACTGACGTCACACTTTAGTAGTCTAGTCGCTACGACTGGACCAGACTAACCATCGTTGACAAGACTGCATTCGGGTCAAAGGTGGTCCGATTATAGTTAATTATAGGTCTATACATCTTTTCGAAAAAAAGGAAGAGGAAGAACTAAAAAGCTCAATATTTAATACAAGCAAATGAAACAAAAATATCTTAAGAATATGTATTTGTTGACATTATTGTTAACGGGTCCACTATTACGCTGCACTTGTTTGCTGCAGACACTGAGCTTTCGCCAAACAACAGCAACAACCCCCATTTGAACACCACTTCAATTTTGATATGAAAATCACGCTTGCTTTGCATGCGTTGATTGGGGTTGGAATTAGGTCAGCGATAACTCTTTTCATTTTCAAACCAACTGGGTCCATTATTCAGCATTGGGCTCGGCCGTGTCAAGGTGAATTTCTGTAATAGCAAATTTCAATGAAAAAAGACAAAAATCTCTAGGGTTTTAATAATTTCGAGTGAACAAGCTATATGCTGACTAAGATGCTATGTTGATATTATACGATACTGACCCCTTGGGCCTTTGCTGAACATAGGAAACTAGGCCGTGCCCTAAATATGTCACGTACGGCATTACGGGAGGTGTTAGTATTTAACGGGCACTTGAAATATGATTGTTAACACCGTCAATCCTTGCTTTGGTTAACAGTTCCTCCCAGTTGCAGTCGTCAAAACTAACGTTTAATCCCGTTTTGAAGAGGTAATTACATCTTTTTGGTTTTTGATGTTAAATGATGCACGTAACCGGAATTTTCCATTCGTGTGGGCACAAAATCACAAAGACTTTGTAAGCCTTTGTTGTTATTCCTTGCATTTCGTCTCCGACGAAAGTACCGGGGTCTGACGTGCATCCCACAAACAGTGCCCTCTCTCGGTAATTAAAGTTGCAATATTTTGTTTTCAAACCATAATTAACACTGAAAATGTCTCGTTTAATACTGTTAAGTATCAACGTCTTGTTACTCTAATAACCGTGCATAAATTGTAAAGAAAGCACCTGGCAATTTCAGGGGCCTTTTAAGCAGTTCGATACGTACACTTCACTATGTAGGCATATTTATCGCCATGGCACATATTGAAAATAAAATACACACAGAATAACTGACATAAAAACAGTACTTTAAACAATAACGCGCCAAACAAGTTCGATATGTAAACTAAATCACAATCGATTAAAAAAAAAAGGAGGGAAAAAAAAATCTTCCCATGCCGGGAATCGAACCCGGGCCGCGTGGGTGAAAACCACGAATCCTAACCACTAGACCACATGGGACAGTACGGAAGCTTCTATTGCAATTTGGGTTCTAATTAATTCACAGGTGCAGCTCTCTGATTGGCTAATAAAGCTGCGCTCAAAGCCCGAGTTTAAATGACATCACTTTATTACATGTGCGTTTTTTTCATGGAGCTATTGACGAATTTTAAATAGTCATCGAAAACGAGTGTCTCAGTGCTAAAATATGTGTTTCTGTCCACCTTGTCGTTTACTCGTCTTTTACATTTTTTTGACAATTTTTACCGACGACCGAATGGCCGGCTCCTGGCTGTAATTGGTGACACGTTTCAACTGATAAACCAAATTAAAATGCTAAATGACCAACTATAATACAATGTACCCGTAATAATGCGCTTGTTCTCGCAAGCGAACGTCCGCGATTCGCTCCTGTACAAAACCAACGAGAGTAAGGAAAAATAGACTATGTCCAAACAAAAGAGGAACAAAGGGACGTCCGCGATTGTATGTGGATTCGCACCTATATGTGCACGGAACGTGTGTACGTGCGCAATAGAGCTTCTGCACCGGCGGCCATGACAGGGGGCAGGTTTTCTTATGTAAATGATGTAACAATAGAAACACAAAGCACCTACTCATGCATGACGCACGGTGGCAGTGTGACTGCCTCCTGCCATGGCCGCCGTGCAAAGGCTCTATACGGCCAGTTTTATTTGGGGTTGTTTGGTAAAATAAATTGTCCGAAAACAACCTATCAACAACAAATCTCCAGGCAATTAACTGGCACTGTGGCCATTGAAATATTTGGGAACAGCGTGTTTACGTCCGTTAGCGTGTAATGTTTGCTCTTCAGCTTACAATATCTTGAGGCTTTTTACTGTTGAAGGTGGAAATCCCATGGAAGGGCCAAATACCTAAATACGGACAACTCGCCCCAGGGACGCATCTCGACCGCATCGCTAATTAAAAATTTGCACTCCAAATAAAGTCACTTGTTTGTACTGTTCACTCAATGGGGCGTCATAGTACAACGGAGTGACCACAAATGTACTTTTCTGTGGGTGGTTTCCGGTCGTAATAATTTAGTAAGATGCATGTATTACGCTGTGTGCCCAGGGCCACTCGGCAGAAAGTTTACAACTGTGCTTTTGTACATGCATGGAGGTTACATCCACGACTGGTGTGAATTTTCGCGCGATTACACACATAGACAGGTTTTACATGGTCTCTGATAAGTATCGATCATTGGCGTCGTCAGGGAACCAGACGGACTGATTAAGATCTAAGCCGTATCATTTTTGGCGCCAATTGAAAAGTGGACTCCTACAATATTGAAATCAGCACTAAACACCGCTTTATTTCCTTCTCAGGTTCCTGAACTGTGTTTTGGGTGAACCGGTGTTTCACACTCGAGTGGTTATAACTTGATCCGCCATGCTTTTCCTGGTTTCTTGGGGCAATATATGCTACACAAGTGAATACAATCGGCTAGTGTTTGTAGCTTACAATAATACGAGAAATAAAACTGAACGCCTGATTTTGATCTTAAAAAACAGTTCGAAGACCTGTAAATTGAAAAAGTACGATCATGTAAAATTAACAATACATTTTAAACTTATATCAACTAAGAAATCAATTTATGTTTACTTCTTCGATTAGGTTTGCATAGTGAAGTACGAATGTAGGTTGATATTACACCATTTGTTTGGGTCAAAGTTTTCATTTTTCTCAAAACGCTTTTCTGATGGACTTATGTCCTTGAATACAAAATGTATTTAAATAATTATTCGAAATTCTGAAGTATTCATACCATCTTATACACAAGTCAGGTACAATTTCTGTGCAATCATGAGAGTGCTTGAAAGCCCACAAGTGCAGCTAGTACGGAATTTGGCAATATTATACCCTGTGCGTGCCTTTCAAACTTCAACAAAATACAATAAAAAGTTTCCTTTTGTTGGCTCCAGCATTAAACGTCCTTCGTCGACGAATTGACAAAGACGTAGGCCTATAGCAGTTAAAACGACGGTTTGTACCCGCTTTGGCGAAGGCCGAAAATACAACACGGTGCATATTTTTTCCCTTCAAAATCTTAGGTAATCATTGCATAATTGTCCAATTATGGGGGTCTGGAGATGGTTGTCGGAATTGCTATAAACGAAGCAATTTTAGCTTTTTGCGTGTTTCACACAACGTCTGGTGTACTGACGTACTTCCTCTCACATTCACACTTATAGTATCTACTTGACCAGACTAATTTTAAGTTACTCTGTGGTGCACGCGGGCAGGTGTGCAGTACAGAATCAATAGACAGCCGAAGTGTGACGTGCGTTGCCATGGCAATTGGATCCAAACTATCATGGCAGTCGGGAAAAGTACCATTGGAAAAGCACTGGGACACGGTTGAGTGATTTTTAGTTTAGATCCAATTGCCTTGGCAACCAACAAAAGGTGATGTATTCACTTCGGCAGTCTATACCGTGTTCACCGTATAGGGCTGTATGGCATAAAGCAACCAGACTGTTGGTTGCTAGGCAATAGCGTGCACCACGTGGCAACAACAGCATACTATGTGACTTTGTAAACAGAAAGGCTAATCCAATTCATTTAATTAATTTATTCATTTGCCACACGAATGTTTGAGATACGCAGACGAAAAGGTTTAGAACCCAATACATGTAGCCTACTTGGTAAGAATGAAATAACTAAACGTGCATATGGGATGAGAGAAAACCGTACTGTCATTATTGATCAGATATACCAGCGGTCAGATACCAACCGAGCTAGAAGGCACTCAAAAGGTACATGTTGTTGTTATTTTTCGGCAACTAAGGCCCCTTTATGCCATCAACTATTCGTTATAAGCTTTAACTGTACCTTTATTGTCAACTTGAGATGATGACGAAGACGAGGATGCAGTTTTAGAAGTGGGAGGAAGTGGGAGGAAGTGGGAGGAAGTGGGAGGAAGTGGGAGGAAGTGGGAGGAAGTGGGAGGAACCCGCCCGCCCCCCCTCTCCCCTCCCCCTAGGGAAATCTCCTGGGGAAAACTCTCGCGACCAACGCAAGCCACATACACGCCCTTATAAAGTTCATGTCAAGGTGCTACCTTTAAACCGGATATGAGCTCGCTTTGTCACCCAAGATGTCTCTAAAATGACACCAAAATATACAAACAGGGGATCTCTTTCTTTCAATACATATACCTTCAGTTTCTTTTCAACATGTGTCAATAATGACCTTAGCTTCAGCAGGCCTGTCCTGACAACAAAATGTAGCTGAATTTTAAGGAGATTGCCCTTGTGCCATCATGCTGTTTTCAGTCCATGTGGAAGCTGAAGTATACAGAGGGATTCCGAACTGGGTTTTGTTCACGTCCCAAGGTCAAGGGGTTCACCTGCCTTTGGCTTTCGAAGTCAGGCTTAGTAGTGGGGCTTTTTAAACTATGACATTTTAAAACCACTGTCAATGTTAAAGCAAATTATAGGATTGGTAAAATGTTACAAACGGCGTTATCCCCCAAAAATCTAGACTCTGTTATTTCCTACATGTTGATTGCATTATGCACAAATGTGATTATTAGATATGTGGTTTTGTTTGTTTTTTTTGGAATGTGTACTTATTACAGTAGATATGAAACTAAATGTTCAATAATAAACAACAAATTTAAAAACAATCGAATACGCCGTTTTCGTTGTTTCGCTAAACATACTGAAGATGGCTGTTCTACATTGTTAACTTTTAATTGGAGACGGAATGAGACTTTCTTGGGCTCTTGATTTAAAGTAGTAAAATTTAAATTTAAGTGCAATGCATTTGTGGAAAATTGCGCACTGCTATTATGTAGACTTTAGGAAGTAGACCTACAACAGTGCAGGTTAAAGTTGAGAATCCAAAAATGATATGCAAGGGTTACTTCGGTTAACCTATGCTACATTATCACAATGGGGCGAATGTCAATCAATTTGTTAGCGCGGGTCCAACGTGTGCGTGCAGTGAGGCAAACGGTTTTATATTACCCTCGTGCCTGGCCATAGATGTGTGTATACAGACAGTACACCTACCTGTTGCAAGTTTACGAGTGAATTCCGGATCTTCGATGATATAATCCAAACCCGCTTGGCTGTTCATCACGGCTTTAAGACACGCAACCACTTCCACCTGTGCATAGGCGTGGGCAATGCTTGAAATGGCCGGCTGGCTTAGTCTATCCAGCGCCACGAGGAGCAATTCCAATCCTCGGTTCAAGTCTAGAAAGTCGAGCATCCATCGCGAATCGCACTGCGTCAGTTTCTTTTTGAGCCAGCCGAAACTTTGCACGAAGGGTGCAATGTGCAGGAGTCGCACGTAGTGTTCCGGTCCATCACCCTCCGTGGGGGCAGTCACAGCTATTGTTTCCTCGGCTTCGGCTGCCGTTTGCGTGATCAGCGCTGCATCGCAGGATTTTCGCCTGGAATGTTGGAGCAGGCGGGTCCACCGTTTGTGCACGTTGCCCTGCCGCGGGTCCGGATTCGCAATCGGGCCGCCTAAATCCGACCGGTGTTTGCGGATTAGATCCGGCGAGGTTGGAGTGGACTCGCACATCATGCCGCTCCGCTCTAACCTCTAAGATCTCTCGCTACGCAAACGGATGTATCCCGAAGTATTGCAGGATCATTCCAAGAATCTGTAGGAAACCAATATAAATCAGAGAAACTTGGTTCAGTTTCGTGAAATACCAGTCATATACGTCAATGACAAATTCAAATTTCCTAAGAAATTTGACCTCATTGTAAATTCCTACGTCCATTGAATCCAGGGAAAATGTTTAGAGAAGAAAGAAAGAAAGAAAGAGAGGGAATAAGTTATTTTTTTAACAGTGTATGGGATGGGAGTTTTGAAAAAAAAGTTTGCCTCTCAGCCCTCTATAAACATAACATTTACACACCAACACGAAGAAAACTACCAAATCCCAGCTATAGGAAGCGTTTTTCCTTGGGGATTTTTAAATACCTCTATTTCATGAAATTAATAAGTTACTGAAATTTAATAAAATCGGATTATATCGTGGGCAGTGCTGATTGCCCGGGCCGATTGGAAATAAAAGCCGGGTCAAATAGACTATAAAAATACTTCCATGCCCCAAAACCCAAGGAATAATTCTCATTATTCAATTCTATACAGAAAGCAATATTATTGTAAGGTATTGTTACACTGTGGGGCTTGCTGTGACCATGCGTTTAAAGGTCGATTCAACAATAAAAGAAGTGAAAATGAAATTTCTACAAATGCAAAATGCGTCTATAGGTTAGAAAAACGAAATACTTACACACCAAATAGAATGTATGTACATTAATTTTCAAATATGGGCCGCTCCAAAGAGCTTAACGCATGTTTTAACTGCCTTAACAGATATTTATGTGTTTTAGAAAGGACAGATATTGCAGAATGAGGGCGCTATAACGAGTTAGCATTGGCGCAAAACATGAACACTACATGTACACAGCACTACATGTACATGTTAACAGTTGATATAGGCGTGGTCGGAATCGATAATCGTACTTTGAGTACGTAGGACGAGGCAAAGTTAAATATTGACGCTTAGAGTCTCATATGTTGAAGGTAAACCACGGATTCTACTTAATATACCTTATAGAAACATGCACTTCTTGGTTACACATAGAACAAGATTTTGGCAAAACATAAATCACAGAGTTTTTATACACATTGTATTATTATAGCAATAACCCACATTTTTATTTATGAGTTGACAAGCAAAACCTCGCTCAAACTGTAATAGTAATAATGACAAAACATCACTTTTTTTGTAAAAACAATAACCGCGCACAATTATTTTTGCAGTATTCACCAAAAACCAACTGAAACTCTGCTTCATCTGAAGTGGAGAGTTCCGCGATTAGTTTACCAATTCATGAAGGTGTTTCGTTTGCAAATGATGCCACGGGTATTTAAGAACATGTACATATGCACTGGAAGAACCGGCCTCGTATACGGTGTAATTTTAGAATGCTGATTTCTATAAAATCTTGTGCCAAATCTCGTACCTCTTGGGGCATGGCGGAGCAAATTGCATGAGAGGGCGCAATTTTATTTGGGTTATACAGTGTTTTGTTTTTGTTTTTTTTCCCCCACCTTTTAGAATTTGCAATCTCTTATTTCATCTGCCATACTTCAAAAGGGCTAATGGTTTCACAATTTCCTTTCTTTCTGCCAAGTTGGTAAATTTCTACAACCCAGGAAAAGATTTAGGGTGGAACAAATAATAAGACACTCTGTGAAGTGTGAACAAAAATTCGTTAACCATCTCTGCAAGTTATGTCATTACATGTATACCGATTTCTTTACACGGAATTTCAGTTACAGTAATGGGTGGGTTCGAATCCTTTTTGGTTGCGTGGGCAATTGGGCGTGGGCGATGGACAAAACAACAGCAGAGGGCATGTATATGTCTCACAGTATAGTTAAATAGAAACAAAGAGTGCGAACTCCTGACATAATGTTGTGCTGCCACTTTGGCTTAACGCTATGGTGCAAAAACGGCAAAATGCACGGATTGGTGTTACCCGGCTTCTTTGCACCGAAGGCATCGAGCCAAAATGGCGGCGCCCATATTGGCACAATACTGATATGTAACTGGAATAACGACATTACGCTCTAATGTGCTATATTTGACTCTATGGGTATTTTTGCGACAAGGCATTTATTTATCGCCATCGGCCAGAGACACCAAGGAATCACCTTATACTCTTCACGAAACAGTGCTCTGTGATCTTTTAAGTGCATTTACACAACACAATGGACCAACAGCTTTATATCCCGGAGCAATTGAGGTCATGTGCCTCGCTAAAGGGCACAAGTACCACCATATACCCTGCCTCAAACTTAAAGGTGTGCGATTTTCGCTCTCGAAATGTAACGTCACGCGGGGCCCATCTTCAATAGTGATATAATTGTTACTGTACATGCATGTACTACACTCGTGATTTATACTATATACGTGTCAAATAAATCCTACTTTTGATCCTAAATAACTTTTACAACCAGAATTTCAGATCATGTAAACAAGCCTTGACAAATGTTATTGAGCGACTGGCATCAGCTTTGTGCGAGAGGGCGAAGATTTAAAAGTATGACATTGTACGAAAAAAACACCACCTAAATCGTAGAATCTGCCACTTTTGACTTTGCGTTCTCCAATGTGTGCTGCAGCCGAAAGCTTAAGGAATGCAGGATCACCCTGTCATTGCACACCTACCTCCTTGATCGTTTTGCACATCTTATCAAGAGGTGCAAAGGGACCTCTGGCATAGGCAAATTACTTGACACTGAAAGACGCCAAGTCGAAAGTGGCAGATTCTCAAATTGATTTGTTTTCTTCAAATCTCACCCTCTCATCAGACAAAGCTGAAGCAAGTCACTCAATACAATTTGTCAAAGCTTGTTTACATGATCTGAAAGTTTGGCTGACATTCATTGGTAAATGACAAAGTTATTTAGGTTCGAAGGTAGGACATTTTATTTCTGACACGTAGTACTTAAATCTTCTAATTAACCAACATTTCCCAACAATTAAAACTAGAGAAGTTTGAGATTAGGACAGTGCTTCGTGGTAATATGTAGACATCATTGCACTAAAAAACTCGGGCTCGCACAAATGTTATAAATGTGTTTGGATTGGCCTACAATCACTTCCACAGCAAATGTTGTCAGGCTGCCCCGTAATGGGTCATTTTGTACCAATTCCGCGATACCTATGACGTCTGCTTCGTCAAACTGTTTTTATGATTTATCACATACCTCCATCCTCAAATGGTGATCAGATTGTCCAAATTTTCAAACCGGCAGCAGCTTCCGAATCGTGGTTTCCCGAGTTATTAATAATTTCAGTCTGTCAAGTCAAGCTATAGAACACACCATCAAACAGTAACTAAGCGAATATGAATGTCGTGTTTATACAACGGCAATTTGCCCATCACAGTCCGCCCATATTGACAATTCCCCACGCAAACTCACATGCCCATTTTTTTTGTAAACTAAATTATGAATTCCCATGCGTCTGACTGCGTTTTGTTTACCGAGTTTAGTTCAAGTTTGGATATGATAAATATTATGTAGAGGTCTGAAGCACACCTTTTTATCTACCAGCGGACGAAATAGCCGTTTAGTGCACTCAACTTCCTTAACACCTGTTAGCTATTTTATGAAAATGTCATCAAATCGGATATTCTGACATTAATGATTAATTGCGTGTTAACACGTGGAATTGACGGTTGACATTTAATTGTTTTGCTATAAGGCAGATTGTGTACAGTACATGTACAGCATTATTCTGATTAAAACACTCCATTCTGACCCATTTTGACAGTCGTGGAAAAAAATCTGACTGAATCTTTTTGGTTCATTACCCTACTTATTGCTAGCCTAGCCTATCTGGCATTCAAAGATATAATTTATCTGACATATACCTAATTTGTCATCGATATAGTACAAAATACTACAGTGCAATGTTATTTTAACCTATCTAAAAAATAACAAGGTCTGTTAGGTGAAACAACTTCTATGCAATCACGACAAAGCATATGTTTAATTTATATTCTTATACTGAACATGCGTGTATTCTATGACTAGTATTTAGTCACAAATCTATCGTCTTTCCTGCACCAATTGTTATCTTACTTCGATTGGTATATCTGCAGCGTTGTTATACGACTATACTGTGTAAAACTACCCGCTCTTTCAAATTAAAAGATAAAAGCAATAACTTGAAAAAGGGGAGATAGATAGATACTTATAACACGTCGAGCAGCAGTATTAGTTCATCTATGCAGTGTTTTTAACACTGGTGATCTCTCTATACACTGGATTGTTTTATAAAAGTCGATGGCTAGAAATGAAGCGACGCGTCTGCCATCTTGCTCAAGAACAATGCTTTGTCTAGAATGGTCCCCGGTCCCCACGATCGCTTGTATTCCGGTGAATGCATGTATTCTAGCAAAACTAGTATAACCAGCCTAGAACCAGTCTACATTTAGTATTTTTTCAAGATCATGCGAACGGTTGCTTCACCCAGGCAGCCACTTACCCAGTCCATTGTGTGTAGAACAGTGTAGACTATTATCATATACCGGTACACCATAACGCCATCACTTTTACGAAAAAAATAAATGGTTGGGAGGCCTGATCATTAAGGTAATCGATTATCACAAGACAAAAATATCCGACTTTTAATTGTAACCTTTGGCTGTTTGGTTTTGTTTTAAGCCATGGGGGAAAGTTCGCCACAATTTTAGTTTTATTTCTAATGTTTTTAGCTTACATTTCGTTTGTGTGCTTCAAATGTGATATGCCCCAGACAGCGCCATCTTTCTCTGAAGAATATTTTAAACTTAAAAACGCCAAATTTTCTTCATTTTGCATAAAAATGACAAAAATGTAATGTCTTCTTATTCACAAATATTGTCTCGTATGCAGCAAAGACTGTGCATAAAGTTATTTAGCATTTCAGGGGCCCTTTGGCGGTGCATTAGCACTAATAGCAGGCAGTCTATTAGGCCCGTTTTGGTGTTATAGATGGGTCAAACCTTTGACATTGCGTCTTCAACAGATTCGGCGCATAAGAAAACATCATGATCGCTCATAATGTCCATTTATTACATGTTACTGATACGAGGTGACATGTCGCCATTACAAATGAATTTACATAACCGATTCAATAGAAAGCCCAAAGGCCAACTCAGTTTATGTACACATTCAACTATTTAGTACAGTGTCTGTTAGGGCTTATTTTATTAGGCCTATACAGCTCATAATTGTTAGAACGCCGACCAGTAAAATAGAATGAATGTGGCGGTTGTAAAAATGCGTTAGACAACGGAACTATAATATGTAAGCCCAACACAGACGGTGAAGTTTGACAAAGATGGCTTTGGCACAATAAAGGTCTATATAGGGTGACGTCATGTGGACGGCAGAATCAGGCATATTGTTATTCACACGTCTGGCGTCCAAACTTCTTCAATGTGAGAAACACATCCAGCCATCTTTGGCACAAATCTATATACCTGCACATTTCTGCAAGTGCAAACATTCGGAACAAAACATTATCCATGTTCGTTCACCTTACGGCTGTTTCGTGAATTCTTATTTCCCACATTATATTACCTTAAAGAGTAGGATTTTGATATTAATTTCTCACTTGTTAGAGCACGTGACATCTGAAGAAATTTACATTTAATGCCTCACAGTGCCTGATTTACATTTTTCACCTGTATTATTTAAAATAGAAACAATTTAAATACGTAATACGTGTTCAGTTTTGCACACTACTGTACAACTGAGAAAACTCCTTTTTTTAAATGTAAGCAGAACGTTCATTATTTAAGAAACGCTTTGCACATTTCGAAAAGAATATATTTATTAATCAGACGGTTGATGCGCGGATCGTGTTTAAAAACTTGCAAGGACACGAGAGTGGGTTCGAAAGTCTCGAACAAGTTAATATTCAAGTATAAAAGAAATAAACAAATTCCTCACCTGCAACATTCCTAAATGCTTTTTAAAATCTTTCGTCCCCAAGATGAATTGCTGTAATTATCCCCACTGTGTAGTGACATCTTTCCAACAGTTTATTCATGAGCTGCGTAACTGCCGTGACACCGTGACATAAAAATCCTTTGGGGGTACACCAGAACAAGTTACCACAACGACTAGAAATGAAATCTGCTTGGCACCCGACTCCAGAAATTCCCGTGTTCCACTCAAAAAACATTCACACCTTCTGTGTTTTGTACGTCAGCACAAGGCCACTAATGTATTTGCTCACTAGCTCTGTCGTCATTGGTATCTATCGTGGGACCAACAAAAATGATTTTCAAAAGAGTGTTTCTGCGGCGTATGTCATGAACAGAGATCATAGGTTAATTCACTGTGACAATACTAGCAGCGTGCGTCCACTAGTTCAGATGGTGTCTTCCCATGGGGTTGTAGTTGTTTCGGTTGGGATGCCAAGGGATCATTAATAAAGCCGGCCTCCAACTATCTTTTTCTAATGATTGCACGATTTTTAGTCGACCACTATCCAATTTGTTGCAATTTCCTACGATTTTTCGCAAGGTTTTTTTACGATTCCGCTTTCCCACCGGAAAGACGTCGGGTTATATGCGCAATCGAAGCTAGACGTAATTATCAAACTCAAGAACAGGTTGTGGGTTCAAATCAATGCTTAGTCCATGGTGTGTGCCCTTAGGCAAGGCACTTTGCCACAGGAAAGAGTTTGGGCTGCATGCGCAATCGCCGCTGGATGTATGTATCAAACCCCAAGACCTGAGCTGCGTTCCACTCACGCGAACATTTGCAAACGTTGGGGGCAACGTTCTGCTCTATGTGGAACGGATTGTTTGCCAAATTACGTTGTCAAAATGGCGGCGCCCACAGTCCCATGCAGCGGTTGTAATGTGGCTTGTTGCTGCTTAATACCAATTTTTTGAAGAAATGTGACATGTTGCTATTGATTGTGTATCGGCAGCGATAAGGGAGAAAACAACGAAAGGTGCAATTTATTTGTTATTTTCAAAACTGGAAACCATCGTCTGTCATCTTTCATGTCGCTTGCGCATTTTGAAATGACTCGCGAACATCGCGAACAAAACAAAAGTTTGTTGGCCAACGTTGGCGAACGTTGGTGGTGAACGATAGTTTCCTGACGGTTGCAAACGTTTGCGCGTTGTGGATTTAAATTCATGCTTAGTCCGCGGTGTGTGTCATTAGGCAAGGCACTTTGCACACATTGCCTCTTTCCATCCAGGAATAAATGGGTACCTGTATATGCATGGGAAGTTAAATTGTGGTTACACTTGGTTAGTTCCCACTGTGCGATGGTTTGATTTACTGGAATTTACTGAGAAACTCGAGACTGTCCGACGTCTATACAGTCGAACCTCGATAATAAGAACACTGTTAATACAACACTGTCCAAGGATTATTTAGACCACAATTCTGTTTCATTCCTGATAACACAAGGTTCGTACTATAAAACATTTTGTCCCACAAAAAAGCATTTGTTGGTGAATTATTGTTGGTCAAATTATTTCTTTACGGCCTACACAATTCTTAAAAGTGTTTTTTTTTAAAAGGACGGTCATGATGTTGATGTGGTGTGCATTGACGACACAAACGGACCCAAAATTCAAAACTTTGAGGTATGACAATCACAAACTATCTCCTAGCAACCACCAAACTATTGATAACATTTGACCTCAACTCCCGCCAAAATAAGCGGGCAGACCACCTCTACAAGTGCCATTATCTAAAAGAAAATCGTACACGTCAAAGATAATATTTGACATTTATTTAAGGGTAAGAGGGCTCAGTTCTTGTAAGTGTTGATTTTAAAATATGTCAGGTTTGATTTATCAGGTTGTTGCCTTCAGCTCTCGTGTCGAAAAATGATTGAATCGATGTAGGCCCTATATGCTGTACTAGGGCGAGATTTGTGCGACTGGTTTAAACAAAGTTTGTATGACTATGAAGGGGCCTTGACTTCTTTTGCTAAAATAAACAATAAAAAAGGCTGAACTTGGAAATAATAATATTCGTGTACAAAACGTTTCTGACCAGAACAAATGTCCACTGTATTCTTTATTTGCTTTAAACAAACCGAGGACACTGCAGGGTTGACAGTGAAGCTGTATTGACATGATAGTGGCGATTCTGAGCAAAGGTTAAACTCGCCCTTAAAAGTGCACGCTACCTTAATATTCTTCCCTATACTCGGTGTTAGGCTTCTGATATACTATGGTATATCGACAATTATAAATAATTTTGCGCGGGAATGAGCGATTTTTTGCGAGAAAAGAAAGTGTCCTGAGACTATTGCAAGTTTGAAAAATCCAAAAACGAGAATATTAGAAGATTCATACGCGTGTATTTTCCGGAACAATTCACAGCTATAAACTGTTCACATTCACCCGATTTACGGCGTCACGTTAGCGTCTGTCGCGCAACTTCACACTTTGTTTACGTAGCGCGCGGTGCTGGCGGCTCAAATTATACAATTATACATTTCCTGTTTTTAGCAGTTCCAGTTAAATTTATACTAATTGGGCTATGTTATGAATTTAAGAAATGAATTGAAAAAGTTAAGAGATGCACGGGCATAACGTATACCTTCAGGAAGTAACTATAATTATTATTCAGTAACTGTTCAGAATTATCCACAACCACAGGTCTGATAGACCCAAGATATAATGACGTCATGTTTGCTTACATGTGCGTTTTTCTGTGTCCCTGAAACCTGGTTCACTTGTAAACAAACTGCGACATCTTTATATCTTCCACTCAATCAGGATAGATCCGAGGTTTAAAACTGTCATGTCTGTATGAATTTCATTGGTTTGGTGTTACGTTTCGCCGGCACACAGCATAACGAAATGATTCGGCATGTTCCGCATGGATAACTGTCGTGTGCCTTACGGCAGGGGTCGCAGTGGCTTCGCACGCGAACTCCACACTACGGCGCCAGAACCCTACGGTGGTTCGGTATTGTTATAGGTCGAGTATTGAAATGAAAAGAGATGGATTGTGCAGGAACGGCAGAAAAGGAATGAACACATCCATGGAACAACCAAACAACTAGATATTTCAGTCCTCACACACAATGTGTGACAGCTGAACAAAAATGACGACATAACATTGGAATTTGGGCGGTGAACAGTTGAAATTCTGTACGGTTCGACGAGCCCGGGCTGGACGGTGAGAATGTGCGACTGAAACTACAGAGGGCGCACTTCCACTTGACTAGTCATTAAAAGCACAGGCTCGTCAGCAATGCGCGCGCGCCAAATTCGTGCCACGAAATACGCAGCTCCATGCATTTGCTATGGAGTTGCGTATTTCGTGGCACGATTTTGGGGCGCGCGCGCATTGCTGACGAGACTGTGCCTTTCAAGCATAAAGGTCGGGTAAAGGAAGAACAATAGTCAAACGCATGCTTTCGTTTGGAGTGCGCATAATAATATATGATAATAATGTGGACTTATCCGAGGAAACCCCGATCAAGGTGCCTGCGTCATTATTATTACCCCTGATCATAGGGCTCCATTAAATCACTACATATACCATCTCAGCTTCCTTGGGAGTATACAGCCCCATGCAGCTGCCTATCAGGCACTCAGTGTGGCTAATCAAACACATCAATATTCACTGCTTCTCAGGTAACCTTTTACTCCGGGGTGCAGAAAAGCAATGCATGGCAAAATGTCTTGCTTAAGAGCACACGTATCGTGAAGGACCGGATTGGGAATCGAACCTCCAACCTTTAGAACTAGCCAAGATCTCGAATACGATCCACTGAACCGTTCCGCACTCTGCATGTGTAGAGCGACCGCAGAGGAACCGCCATGTTCTAGCAAATTCACGTTTTGTTGACATATTCACAAAGGAAAACAAAGCATGCACGCACGGGGGACAGCTGGCGGAATCTCTTTTACAGCGTAGCCTGGGGAAAACGAGGGGAGTTTTGAGCCCTTAAAGGTCGAGTTCGGGCAGTCTGTTCTTTCGTCTGGTTCCTGGACCAAACAATTCGATCACTAGATTGATTTTAAGGTCCGGCAACCGCCAGTATACATGTTTGTCCGGGCGCCATATTGAAACAGGAGAAATTTCTCTTTAAGTTTCCTAAGGTTCCCGAAGTTACCCGAATGCACGTCCGGACGTTATCGTTAATCGTCGGGTACAATTCGTCAGTGTGTCGCCGCGTGTTTATTTTACGATGATGCAGACAAGGTTTGAATTTGATTTTTGATGGGCATGTGTTTTATTGGCCAAATGTGGAATAACCCTTTTCAAATTGTTATACACTCTTGATCTTTTGCAAATTAACGGTTATGCGCTCTTAAAAATAAATGCATGACGTAATGCTTAGTGCTATTTTAAATACCACTGTAGCTGGTCCTCATATTCAGATTTGGCAGTGGCTGTGGCTGTGGCTATGCTGTTTCTAAGGACTTTCATTGTCCGCCCATAGCAACAGCATAGCAACAGCCAAAGCCACTAATTCGGATCCAGCCTCACTCTGTCTTACTTACAGCTTATCCTACAGGAAATCTCTGTACAATATGCCGAGCGCCCTCATCGTTAATCCCTAGAAACCGAAAAAGTACTAAAAGGTTCGCTCGCACCCATCGCCTTACAGGCGCTGGTACGGACTGTGCCTTCACAGATTTCCGTGACGCGGAGCATTGTGGGTTGCTTGCTGCCAGACGAATAATTAACAAATTGTATGCTAATGCTTATAATATTATATGCAGTGCAAAAATCAAATTTACGAATAAAATGAGTGTACTGTGTGCGAGACCTGTCGTGTCTGCTGAAAAAAATTGTTTTTACGTCCATATGTTACGCCGTTGTTATTGACTTTAATGGATTTCGATAATTTAATGGACAAATTCTGCTCACATTCCACAAACACACGCAAGGTAAGGTTTCAAGAACTACCACATATGAAGTTTGGTGGGGATTGAGCAGCAGGATATTGCGCTAGCCTTGTTTTAAAGGTACACACCGGCCTACTGTTTACGTGATTTAGTGATACAGCATACTTGAAAATAATTTGTTGATGGTCCTTGTGAAAACAAAATCGTCAAAATGTCCCGTAATTAATCACAAAAGCTTAAAATTAATAAAAACGGTCAAGTCGAGTTTTACGCTTTACCAGCCGTTCACTATCGCGCGAGACTCACGACTTTGTCTGAAACGATTTGCTCTTCACTTGGGATATCTTTCATTTTCTGCTGAAGATTTCACTGGACAGCCTGGACGACCGAATGGGTTTTTCCGTTGTCCATATTGCCGACATTCATGGTTTGTCTTCACAAACGCGGTGGGCAACGTGTGTGTGCCATGGGGCTTAAAGAGGCAGGCTCGTCGCGAGCGCGATGAACCAAATTCGTATACGAATTTCACCGGCAGCCAGCTCTTCCATTCCCGGAGGGCGGTAGCTAATTATTTATGCGAGCTCTGTCTAAAAATAGCCCAGTACAAAATGTAGTTCACGCGTGTACTGTACTGTGCATTGTGTGTGTTGAATGTGTAGGCCAACTGCATGCAACACGTACAGTGTACGTATATGCCTATATGCACGCATTTTACCGCGGCCATACATACTGGGCTCGGACAAAATGACCACGAAGAGGCGAGGACGAGGAAGTCGCCTTGGTATATCAGAATCTGCAAGTAAAAGAAGAAAAATACAGCAAGATAAAACTCGCCACCTGACAGTACATATGATGAATTTCAAACACTACGGCAACAGTGTGGTTTCCTAAATTCAAAACCTGCTGTGTTCGTCAAACACCTCATGTCTCTCCACGAATCTTGTGAGAAAACTCGCCATGAAGACCAGACATCATCAATAATCATCCCAACCAGAATATCCAGAATATTCCAGTGCTTGCAATATTGCTAGGCCTAGTACCAGCCACATTGTTTGTTCACCGCCATGTTTAACAAGGTAGGCCAAGTGATATTTTTGTTCGTATTGAACAAAGATTTTAAGGAAATGATCAACCATCATTGACCATGGAGGAGTTTGTTTCTTCCTCCATGATCATACATGTACTTCGATTCAGGATCTAGCTGTCCTGGAATCGACAAATCTAAGATAGGCCTATTCTATACTTTCCACATGCACTTGTCTTGTGTCGCAAATTTGGCATTTCCTGAATAAAAATCACATTTTCTCCTTCAAAAATTGCATTCAGCTATGCACCTACCTATAAATTGTTTCCCACCCCTCCCCTTCCCCCGGTGCTGCCCAAGCAAAGGGGTTAGGATTGTCAATTTTCGCGTGACAAAATCCCCACCCCTGGGGCAAGATTTAGGTGACAAAATCCCCACCCCTGGGGCAAGATTTAGGTGACAAAAATCCCCACCCCCGGGTGCAAAAAATGCGCGTTTTGTACATGTATACAAATGCACAGAAATGTGTATTTCAGTGGGTCAAAATCCCCACCCTGGGGCACGAAAAACGTGACAAAAAGCAGTGGGGGAGGGATGGGGTCGGGGGGGGGGGGGGGAGGGGGGGTGTGGGGGTCGAGCTGTGGAGCTGAATTTTTTAAAAATATTATTTTTACTCCTTGTTTTGAAAGTTTTTAATTTACTGATACAGTCCCAATTATATATTTTTAAAAAAGCTAGTTATTCGGTATACATGTACACATGTACTTTACTTACGGTACACTTACCATCGACTCACCATCCACTCACAAGTATCAAGACCAGAATGAACATACGGTACATAACATCGTGTTTACTTTTTTAGCGATCAAGAAAGTCCAATATTGGCATCGACTCCAATAAGGTCAAGTGCAAAGCGACTGTTTGGCTCACCGTCGCCAGAACCTAATCCAGAATGGTAAGTACATGTACGTATACTTTATTACTTTCAAATATAAAGCAGATGTATTTTAAATACCTAACTCGCCTTCGGCTCGTTTCGTATTTTCATGACTCGTGCGGTATATTCTCATATCACTCTAAACGCCATCCAATATTATAGAAATACTGCATGGCAATAAAATGTTCAGCTATACATGTATGAGGAGGAGATATACGTGTAGGGACTCGTTATAATGGTTAGGATTTGCGCAACAGGGGCGTTCGAGATACTTACACCGTGTAACGGGGGGTTTATACCGTGGGAAGCTGGGAACACAGGTCAAAGGTTGTTGCCAGGCGGGGCTTTATAAACGCTGTTAACGTTTGACTCGCGATGAAAAATTAAGCCGGCGCCATGCAAAAATAGTTGCCCTAAAGTACCACAGTAATTGATTTAGCTTGCATCTGGGAGAATTAATGTTAATTAGGGCTTGTTTTGCTCTTACCCGACGTATATTAGCACTGTATACTCGGTGCTTTCTCTATGAACAACTTCATAGCGTGCACGGGTAGGATTCGACCCACGACCTGCTGCAAAGAAGTGCTAATATACGTCGGGTAAGGGCAAAACAAACCCTAATTAACATTAAAATACATTGTACTTGCTAAATTGATTGTAAAAAAATTAGCACTTTCAGTTTTCTTTAGTGTCATTTTCTTTGTTTTGATTTTTATTAATTTCCAGGGAATTGTGAGAAGTATCAGGACATAACTCATACTTGGGATATGTGGCATGGAGGAAAAAATGTGTATAAGAAAGCCCTAGAGGTGAGAACTTTTAACTTTTGAACAGGATTCAGACAACACTTTGAGTCTGAGTCATGGGTCCTATTTCATAAAAGTTAAAAACATTCTTCAGTGGATTTAGGAACAATAAAATCAGATTTTCCTATCTTTATAAACATGAGTTAAGAATGTTTATTTAGGAATGTTTCTGAGTGGGCTTTATGAAATAGGACCCTGGTCCTTGAGTCTCAGATCAGTATACATCAGAGTCCTCAACAGGCTGGGTCACAAGTACTTGTGTCAGTCTGAAAGACGTAGGCTCGGCAATACACCACAAACAAATTCATGCCACGAAATTCATCTGTTCCATACCTTTCCCAAGTAGGGCAGCTGCGCTTTCAATCCCAAATGGTGGAGGCCATAAGAGCGGCTGCCAGGCCAAGGTATGGAGCTCTGTTAAATTCGTAGCACTTTTTTGTCTGTCGTGCATTGACAAGCCACTGTTTTTCAGTGCATTAAAGTTGCAATGATCATGCCTTCAATAGCAGCTTGTCAGTTTGCTTTAGGCCTGGAGAAACATTGAGGTGAAATGCATTTTGAGTGCTCGGTCAATTTCAGTGGTTGAGATGATTATTGCACAGTCTCAATTTTATTTCACATGTTCAAAATATTTTCTGCCGCTTGTAATAATGCACTTTAAAAATTGTATACATTTATTATTTTTTCCACTGGACTCTGATGGACTGAAATCTCTGAGTCCTGACTGGCCGAGTTCGAGTCCTTTAAAATCTGGACTTAAGTCCGGACTGAAGTGAGGCCGGACCCAAGTCCTACAGCATTGCTTATGAAATATTAAAATGTAATATTGCTCCCTACCTGTCATGCCTGTCAAGAATACCAATTCAGGATACATGTACTTAGTATTTTTGTATTGAAGGTTGCAGGCAAGAAGGGAAACGGTGCTATTGTACCATGGGCTGATGCAATTCGTTCCCACTTGTGATATGCCTGCAAGAAGTGCAACGGTGACAGTGATGTGCTCAAGGTACGTTGATTCAATGTTATTAGTCCAAAAAGTGCAAGAGATTTTTAAAAGGGTGAGATCAAAGTTCTCATACACTCTGATTGGTCATAGACTGGTCATATTAGGGTGTATTAACATGTGATATAAAGACTGGCGTGTGACCTAGCTAATAAAAGACTCCTGAACTTTCACATGCTTTGTGGACCATGCTTGTTTTGGGGAACTATTGATAGAACTGTTTTGTTTGTATACTGTACGCAATGAGTGAACGCGCAGACAATGTATCAAATTAATAAGGTTAGCTGGTTCTCACCTAAGCCCAACATACTAAAAGCCAAATGTCAAGCAAAGTTTGAACTGCCAAAAGAATGGCCTTTAAACATACATGTAAATAAAACAATTCCATAGCAGCAAAAGAAAAAGCACAAACGTTAATGTTTTTTACCATTTTTCATTAAAGGTATTTATTAATGTGAACAACTGTGTGGGGAATCCGGTCTTCATAGATAGCCGCGTTGTGACGTTGGTTGCCATGGTAATTTACTTTAAACATGGCCGTCGGAAAAGTACCACTGCAGAAACACAGTGACACGGTTCATTGATTTTTATTGTACAGCCATTGTCTAGTCAACTAACAAAAGATGACGTATTCACTTTAGCAATCTATTGCATGGTCACGACATTGGTTGGTGGTTGGCCGCATTGTCCAAGAACAATGGCCAGCCACCAACCTGGTCATTACCATGCAGTGAAGACCGGATCTTGACACTGTTATTGCATTAATGCGTTTGAACTTTATAATTTATAGTCAGTAATTTTGAACTTGTTTGCATATGTCAAGGCAATTTGGATTTCCTACATCCACCATTGTGTGAACGAGCATAGCTGGATTGTCGATGATGGTTTAACATCTGGAGAATGTGAGCACGGGGACTAGGAAGAAGAAGGACGGACAAGACCTTGGCTGAAGAAAGACTCGCAGGAGCATCAAGCACTGAGGGAACTGATCTTTAATCCAAGATTATTGAAGACACTTAATTATTATGTCAACTTCAGGTATGGTCCCATTAAAATCTCTCTAATTGACCTTTATCACGGTGCGTCTGTCATTGTCTTGTTCTCCATAGTACATGTCGGGCACGATCAGTGCATCTGCGCGGCCACGCGATAGCGCGTGTAATCTAGCGTTTTGAGAGAATCACTGTCCGCGCTGCACGACTTCTTGATTGGGATACGCATGTCATTGTGATGCACACAATAAACAATTTCAACACAGACCAAATAAATGTTTTTGGCAAGCCTCAATTTGGTTACGTTCATTTTAATACGGGAAAGGGAAGATGGCTGCACCGTGATAAAGGTCTATTTTGCTTATCTGTTATCTTTTTGAAGAAAACAAATCGTGAGATTGTATGCTGTCTTGTGATAGTTTTATATACCGAGCAACAAAAGGAACGCCAACATTTTCTCCACTTTTTAATTTAAAAAAAACAAACCGCCAATCTGAGAGTGGGAAACGTCAGCACACAGAAGTTTTATGCAGTCATGCATATTGAAGCTGTTATGTGAATATTTTGATGTCGGCATGATTACAAATTTCCATTGAACTGAAAATTGGCATTTATATATGCTTTCTTTTTTATCTTTGAACAGACATACAGGATTTCTGGAGTCCTTTCATAATCATATGCTCATGTATGTTCCCAAGCGTCAATCATACAGGTAAATTTGTACACACAAAGGCAAGATTGGTCGTTTCTAAAAAGAACATTTATTGTAATAATCACAATGTCTCTTATTTCCAGTTACAATTAAACAATAATAAACAAACTCTTTAATCAGTTGCAATCCAAAAAAATGTTACTGTTGACATTTTAATAACGCCCTGAAGGTTTCTCTAAACATACAGCCTTTTCACAAAATTCACAGCCTTTATCAGAATAAATGAAATGTACATGTATCATGCTTAGAACTAACATTCTTAGTAATGTTACATCTTATTTCAACAGCTATGTTGGCTACAAAGTACGTAACATACTGGCTGCCATTGACTGTAATAAGCATCTCAATCGACCCCAGGAAACTGGACCAGACGGAAAACCAAAGTATGTAAATATCTTTACAAAAGTCATTTTTGCAAAACCAGTTGATACAATTGTTTTCATCACGAAAGTGCGAGTATGTTTTCATGTTCAAATACAGTTATACCACAGTTTAAGACGGATGCTTGTCAATGTGCGCCAAATTCGTGCCACGAAATACACAGCTCTATGCCTTTGCTATGGAGGTGCGTATTTCGTGACACAGATTTGGCGCGCGTGCATTGCTGACGAGCCTGTGCCTTCAATTTGCTTGGTGTAAAATGATATATTTCTCTGACTTGTTAACCTTTCCTTCACTTTACTGCATGTTTGTTGGAAGAAAATACATTGCTTAACTAAACTAAGGCCAAGAAAAAGATTACAGGTTTCCTATCAAAAAATATTTAGGGGTAGGTAGTTCGGAAACATTGCAATTTGGCATGATTTTCTAAGTTGGGGAAACTGAAAACATGGCTATTTTTTCTTGGCCTACATTACAATATTTTGGTTACAGTATCAACAAATGTGATTATTGAAACTTCATGCCCAAACCTTTCTGTGAATTACCGCAGGAGCAGAAACATTGTTAACTCAAATTATCATTCTTCAAGAGCTCATCAACATTTAGACTTTTCTGATAAATTTTCCTTTCTTAGGTTTGTCAAGCGTTATTCCAAAAGGTCTAAGAAATGGACAGCACAGCCAAAGCCCACACCGAAGACCTACAGCTACATCCCAGATTTGATGGAAAGGATTATGGCTAAAAGGTTACTGGTACTTGGTCATCTGTCACAGCATGTCAGTTTACGTAAGGAAGATCCCAGGCGCATTTGTTCTACCATTGCAAAAGTGCCAGCCCCATCCCTACAGAAACTAGTCCAGGAGAGACTAGAATGGATAAAAATTAAAGTAATTGGAAACCACTCCCCTCCCAAACCCACTCAACACTTGGCTGAACAAATCTCATAAACTTACATTTGGAGTAATGCCTTTAAAGGCAAGGCTCGTCAGCAATGCGTGCACGCCAAGTTTGTGCCACGAATTACGCAGCTTCGTAGCAAAGGCAATGAGCTGCGTATTTCATGCCACAAACAAAATTTGGTGTTTAACACTTTTAATAACATTTTGCGTAGAGCTCTGCCAATGTTGTACAGTCATGTATTGCAGGCTTTAAAACCTCCCAGGTCTGAACCCGTGTAAACACCAAAATGTGCTGGAAACCTATCCCTTATTGCCTAAACAACACATGACGGAATGATTCTACGGTTTCCAGCTCCAAGTCGCCCATACTGCCAGAGGATGTATTGCCTATATGGGTCTTTCTATAAATTAGGGGTCCAATGTTGGTGTCCCCCGTTACATTTTACATCTTGTTTTTGTAAATTCAGGACACATTCTTTAAATACTTTCCATCTCAAAGAGTGAGTACATAAAGTACAATTCATACAAAATTGGTTTAAAAGCCATTTTAATGATTTGTGTACGAAAAATAACACATAACAGGTGTAACGGGGGACACTAAATGTCACACTTTTGGACCCCTAATTTATAGAAAGACCCATATGCTGCATGCCTGAAACCATCATTGTTGTGGTTTGATTCTGCAGCCAGCATGTCAGCCCGGTAATTCATGGCCACTTCAAGCACATGCGCATTGAGAACAAACTGGTCAAATAGCTGTGTGTGGGTAATGCATTTATTTTCATTTTTTTCAATGCGACTTCATCGCACATCGGCACCTGGATCCGCCCCTGTGATGTATTGGGGCTTTAAATATATTGCGATTAATTAGTTTACAAAACATCGTTGCTTTTTTTGTAAAACAATATCTTTGAAAGTAATTGTATGAGTAAGGGTAATGAGAAAAATTACATGATATATTATCAAAATCTCGACACCCATGGGAAAATGGGGTTATCAAAAATGTGACCTAGACATGCTCCTTTAATTTGTGCCAATCAAAAATAAACCAACAAAGCTGAACAAAGTAACTTTATCTCGTCATCTCTGGTATTATTTTGTTGTACAGCTGTGTCAGTGCTCAGCTCTGTCTCACTTTCTTGATCGTTGTTTCCGAGTCCGATTCCTGAAAATATTTTAATTAGGAGAATATTACATGGGGTACCGTGGCCGAGTGGTTAGGGCCATTGACTCGCAATCATGGGTGAAAACTTGGGGTTGCGGGTTCGAATTCGGCTGCGGTACCTGTGCCCTTGGGCAAGGCACTCAACCACACTTGCTCTATCCTTCGGAAGGGATGTAAAGCCGTTGGTCCAGTGTGTTAGGTAATTGGTAACGCACTCTAAAGATCCCAGAGCATTCTTTCGTGAAGAGCAAGGGGATTCCCCGGTGTCTCTGGCCATTTCTAATTCTAATTCTTCATGGGTTTCCTCACGCTTACGAGTGACAGTGCAATGAGCACTATTGAGGAATCCTTGGTATGAATACCAGAAATAATTAATAATAATAATAATAATAATAATGACCAATCCGTTTGAGAACAATCTGAAAAATCCTTTATTTTTAGAATGGTGGATAAGTGGTAATATAAGTACCTCGTTACAATAAACCTTATCGACGTTCTCAATGCATTATGGGATTTCATGACAAAATTGCCCGGCTACGTGTGCGTAAACCTATGAGGCCAACTCGGCAACTTTTGTACTCATTTTCAAGAAAACCAAACGGAGTTCAAGAATCAACCTTCCACCAGTTTATCTTTAATACATATCAAACGTACTGTCAAACATTTCCCGATTTAGAAATGTTGCAAATGCAAGAAATCACGGGGGATTCCCATCGTGGTGGGGGAGTCCGCGACTCGCAGCACACTCGATCCTCCATGATCCAACCAGCGCCGTGCCGATACGGCGCGTGTTGCATTGCGCATACGGAGCTGCGAGCGCGTACTCGGACTCGCCCACTACGAAGGGAATCCCCGCTGATTTCTCGCATTTGCAGCATTTCTGTTTCGGGACATGTTTGTCATTATGTTTGATATGTATCAAAGGTAAAGTGGTGGGAGGTTGATTCTTGAACTCTTTTTGGTTTTCTTGAAAATGAGTAAAAACGTTGCCGAGTTGGCGTCCGCCTCATAGGTTTACGCAGACGTAGCCGGGCAATTTTGTCACTCAATCCCATACGCATTGAGAACGTCGATGTACATACATGTACATGCAACTAGGAAAAAATAAAGTTTATGCTTACTTGGGTTTTGTTTCTGCATTTTCTCTTTTTGGTTCCACACTTGCAAACACTCGTACATCCCTGTGATGATGCGCTCTTGCAGGGGCAAGCTCCCCGTGAACCAATTTTACCCCTCTGACGGGTGTTTCTCCAAACGCAACTCACGGGCTCGCCAGTAAGCCGGCTCGGGCTCAGATTGCATATAATACGCCATTCATTATGCACCTATCAATCGTGCACGGTGTACACTGCGCGCTATAGCTGCACGTGTCAGCAGAGGGTGTACTGTAAAGTAACCTTCCTAGAACAGCAATAACAACACTAAATTTCGCCTTTCCCATTGTGAGCGACAGAGGGCGCTATTGTGATTGTTGCTCTCTTTTCCGACGAGCCTGCGTCTTTAATGTCACATTGTCTGGTAGACCGTCCACGGTGGAACTCACTTCGGTTCCTCGGACTTTGTGTCAAAATGTTATGTCCGATTTTTCAGAGTTATGGTTAACTTTGTTTCATAACCTGAATAAATAGTCTCTTTTGTCAAATACTCATAAATATTTTGAAAAAATACAGAGCTGCATTTGATGCAGTACTGCAGTAATAAACTTCAGGAATAAACTGTGTACGGACATACGGCTGGAAATAAAACTAACTCCAAGGCCACGTGATTTATCGGAACCAGACTCTGGTTCCAATATATCACGTGACCTCGATATTTTGAAAAATGCTAAAATAACGGCCAAATTTGGTGGTTTCTTTTCCGGTTCTCTTCAGTATATTTCGGAAGGACCTCCAGAATCATGTATGGGTCTATTTCGAGCCCTTTAATATCCGCCACTTAAAGTTCGTTCCTCCTTTATTTCAAGCAGTTGCACAAATGATTTTATTTTAAATACTGGTTACTACAAGGCAAACCTCACAGTTCGATATTCCCCGTCCCCCGTTTCGGAAACGGCGGTAAATTATTATAAATAAATAACACCCAGGTTGCAACTTTTGTAGCAGTCAGAAGCCTTTTTGCGCTTATAAGGACACGATTGGGCTAAGTTTAATTCACGCCTCTTCCTACAAGATTATATTTTTGTTTTCGTTTTAATTTTCTCTCATCAAAATACATGCTTAAATTTCAAATGTTTTGAATGACTAAATAAAGTGAATGACTTAATAAACAATGCAGCTGAACGACGAATATCTTGACCTTTTGGTGTTTATTAATAAGAGAACGTTTTACGGTGGCTTAAAATAAACGGGAAACAGTCTTCTGAAAGGAAAATAATTTATAGATATCTTGTTTCCTTTTGTCGAGACTGCACAGGAAGGAACATCGGGCAATGTGTTGATTTTATAACGTGTGGGGAAGTGTCGTGAAGGAAGGGCTAGGCCTATATATATGTGAACCGAAAAGCCTCTCCGATCGTCTCTCAACTGGAAACATGAATACTCCTCGGTGCACCGAGTCAACAAGTCAGCTTTATGAGTTCAGTTCCCAGGGTGGCAAGAGAGAACGAAGGAGGTAAGCGAAGTACCGATATCCCGAGTGCACCGACAGATGAACCGGAGGGACACGTAACGACTACATGTACACGAGAGATGTTTTGGCACAACTCCATTGCCGCCCACGGAACAGATCGCAACTTGCTAACCGGGTACACAAAGGCGGAACTCTGTTGCTGCCGTGGGCGTCTCAAACTGCCTCACGGCTCTATCAATATTTGTTCATCTGTCCAGACGAGGCTTTACTTCAACGTCGTTCTTTATTCTTGGTTTTATTTTTGGATGTTCTGGATGGGAAACATCAGGCGCAAACGCTTTTAAATCCGACGCGAGGATGCGCTTGTAAATGGCAAAGTAAACACCAATGTGCTAAAGTTGAATTCTGCTGCATGGAAACCGCCAAACCATCTCGCGTTATTAACGCAGCTAGGCAGTCGCGTATTGATCTCAATGCTATATATACGCCATTCGTCTTCTACTGCGGAGGCCTCTAGCAGGGGGGAAACTAAGTAAAATGGTATTTGCAATGTACAGTCTAAATAACTTACTAAAGTCAAATAGCACACAGAAACCAAACTTATTTATCACTGCATTTCAGCGGGTCTCCAAACGTTATTCGGGAGTAACTTATGGGCTAAATGATAACCAACAATGATAACCAAAACCTTAAAACTACTTAGAATTTTCACAACCGAATAGCCTATGGAAAAACAGAAGATTAATATAACCTTCATCGAGATTCCAACCCGAGACCTCTGACCCTCTTGGCAGATCCTACAGAGCTATATACGAGGCATATATACTGATCTAATTTATCGGGTTTACAACCCATGATGCGTTCTAGAATGCAAAATGGAAACTAGTGCACAGATATATGGAGTCAAAAGGGACACACTTTTCTAAGGTAATTTTCTCGTTCATTTGAAACAGGTAAACCCGATTCATTTCAAAACGCCACATTTGTTTATCTTGTATGTATTGTCCAGCAATAATCAATTTCGTAACTGATTGGACATGACCATAAAACTTGCAAAATAGCTTACAACCCAACTGGGAATTCTGACAATTGTCCAGAGGCTGCTGATACCAAACGAGGAAACAGTAAACTCGGATGCTTCGTGTACAACTAGACGCGGGTGAATATTCATTTGCAATCACCACTGTGTTTAGGTTCCCCAAAAAACGTAATTATATAGCATCGTCAAACGAATTCCCGCGAGATTTCTCTCTCTGATGAGATTTTGAGGTTTTAATTTATTTTCTTAGAAGGGCTGCACCGATGGCACGTTGCCGAAGACTGTGCATCTGACCTGAATATTCATGTTAAGATAAAAAGGCATACACGAGCATCAAACGAAGTCTGCTATAATTATGTATTGGAGATGTCTACGAAAGAACTGTCAAGCATAATTGACATAATAATTCGTGCAATTTCAAAATGCTTTGGCATCAAGAGCCAAAACAGAGGCTTCAAAGATCAAATCGTTCAGCAAAACTACGGCGCTCTGTGAGTGCCATTCCACTTGTTTTAATACCGAGATAATTTATCTCACCGAGTTGACTTATAACGTGGACTTGGCGAGATAATTTATGTTGCCGAGTCGACCTCCTGGATTTAATCAGTCGACTGGACGAGATAATTTATGTTACCAAGTCGACTTCCAAAGGCAACTATAAGTCGTCTTGGCGAGATAATGTAGGGCCTATGTTGCCAAGCCGACTTCCTGAAATCAATAGGTAGACTTGGCGGTATGGGGGTCATGACGATGAAATCAAGGAAATGAGTGGAACAACTAATAAAGAACCATGGGGGACAAATTACGTACCGAGGTTTGAATTTGTGTCCCAAAACTTTGTTGTCCTGTTTCCCCTGATGTTGCTTTCTTTATCAAATTACATGTAATTTGCACAAGGGTGTAGCATGAAAACAGAATAGCAAAATTTGATAGGAGCATGCCAAACTGGTCATCTGGCATACTTTTATGAATAATAATATATACAAATTCATATTTTATTTGGCCTTTAAATCTCTCAGCATGATAAGAAGCGAACAGGTTAGTGACCCCATTTTTGGAATCCAACACCGCGCCGGGTGTTATGTCATTTCTGCAGGCGTTGTGTATAGTTGAGAAATCTACCCCGTGATCTGTGCACTAATCCGATGATGTATGAGAAGCAAGCGCCTTGTGTGAGTGATGCACTGAAACAGATGCCCCTCACACCGACCCGGTTTAGAGTTTGAAGTCTCAAAGGTAATAATAATATAATCCTTCTCGTGCATTGGGACCAAGTAGCTCTATCATGGTGGCAATTACTGTCAGAAGATTATATTTCCCTGGCGTGGGTGCACGATGGAACTATATTCAATTAACTTTTACGTTTTTCATGTAGGCCTAAATAGGCTACCTATAGCTTTGACGATAAGGCGATTAACAAGCATTTAAATCTTCGCTGTAAAGAAATATGTAAATAACATATCGTGGAGGGCCCCGTTTTCGACGGTACGCGTTTTCGACGCTTTACCTTTGACGTAACGGCACGCGATGTAAACAACTCCCTTATGACATGCTCAAACTTTGATTCTTGTCATAGATCACTTCTGTTGTCAACCGCCCAAAAATGTGGAAAAATAAGGATCTTCCGATATGTTCGCCTATAAATTCAAAAAGGTGTTTTTTTTGGCGTATTTTTGATAGATACAAAATTGTATAAGATGTTGCTTGGCTCCTATTTTGTCTATTATCGGACCCCAACAGTTTCAGTTTGGGTCAATACGAAGCCCCGAGTATGCAGATTCAGAAAATGCCACGGACTTTGTGGCTCCGGACAGCCGGTAAATAAAATTCGGCACCGAAGGATTGCATAGTGCCCTACAAAGGTTTGGAGTCATTACAAACAATTATTCTGTACATGGTTTCACTGGGATACCGTACTCAACGCAACCGTTGAAAACAGGTCACGATGCTCGCTGCCGGCGCGCTTCGGGCAGCAACAAAATCCAGAGGATTTTGCCACAAAAACGGCAGTTAGCAACATTCACCTAATTTAAACCGTAAGGCTATGGACAGAAGGAGGCTATGGACAGAAGGAGGCGACTGAGACAATCTTTGGTGTTTTACTTTAGTTTATTCTGATCAGTTTGAAGACAACGCCTCACATCGTCGCAAACCGGTCACGCGGGTATAGGCTATATTATAGGAACATTTTTAAAAAAAAAATTTTTTACAAATACAAATATGAGATATTTTATTGTTCTAGTGACGCCAATTAGTGTACACAAAAAAACAGCTCTGACGTACTGATCCCACTCCAGTTTTTGATTATCAGTCAAACTTCGCCTCGCCTTTCAACATAATATTGGGCTGTATGGGAAACCTGGCGCAAACAAATTGGCTTTTGAGGCCATATATGTTGGAACAAATTAGGAGAGGGTATAGACCTTTTGTACCGGCCATGTTAGGGACACGTTTTCTTTTAAATGATGTAACAATAGATCCACTAAGTCCATGCATGATGTAGGGCGACAATGTGATATCCCCAGCACCTCGCCCCCCCCCCCCCCCCCCGCACATATTTCAGTGTATATTGATCAGTACGCTCGTACCCAGCGTTCTTACATGGAGCCGCGCATGGGCTAATCGCTTTGCGCCCTCATTGGCTAAATTTTATACGACACGTGACCCCGAGATCACCTCTATTTTCGTGTAAACGGACGTAAAAACGATATTTCCAGCAGGACAGGCAGGTTTTGCACACAGCACACTTATTTTTTACGCTGGATATGTAAGCATTAGCATAGTATTGATTAATTATTCGTCTGGCAGCAAGCAACCCACAATGCTCTGCGTGTCTGTGTATGTGACCCCACGTAACGACATAAATCTGTAGGGGCGTTCGAGATGCTGACACCGAGTAACACCAACTTACACCGGAGCGTTCTTTTAGCCATCACGTGCTACACGAGTCTGCCCCGGTGGCAGCCACCACTACCCGAGCTCGCGGGCGGGTCTGTGGTGTAAAGCAAGGTGTAGTGACGTCACCTAGTAACCGCGAGTAGTAAAACATGGCGGACAGTTTGGAATCGCGACGTGAGTACGAAGAAAAACACTTATTTATGACACAAAATAGGAGGGAATAGGGCTGTAAACACATTTTGCTGAATCAGTAGATGTCTGTGGGCATTGACGAAGTTTATTTCGGTACTTTAGGGCTACTATTTTTGCGTGGCGCCGGCTTCATTTTTCATCCTGCGTCAAACGATAACGGCGTTTATAAAGACCCACCCGGCAACAACCTTTGACCACGTGTTCCCAGAATTCAAAGCGAGACCCTGTGTCGTTCGTTTTGCATCTTCTGGGGGCTTCCCCCGGTGTAAACACCCCGTTACCCGGTGTAAGCGTCTCGAACGCCCCTTAAGAAGCACATCACCCCATCCCAGCGCCCTGTAAGGCGGTGGGTACGAGCGAACGTCATTAGTGGCTGTAGAGGAGGACTGACGACGCCAGAGTAAACATCTGAAACTTTCCCCGTTTGCACTTTGGTCGTTAATTATGCAGAAACCAAGTGATTGATTAGTACTCTAAGTGTGCGGAACAGACAGCTGGGCTAATAGAAGGAAATTATACCTTTGTTTGCCGCACTCTTCCGACAACTTCGCGGAGGGGTGACATTTTTTTCTTTGAGGATGTGGCAGCCAATGTGCCGACTAAATTTCCTCTTTCTGGAGGATTGCGCGGGATCCATTTTGCGGAGTTACCCCGAAATCAGTCCAGATATGTGACAGTCAATGAAAGTATCATGCATTGTACAAAAAGCCACAGTATCGTCACCGAGCGCCCTCTTGTGCTGATGCTGCTGCGCAACTCACACGACTGTAGCTGCCGTCGCACCTATACAGTATAGACAATATACCGTATCGAATAGCTGCCATCTTGTAGGCCAGATTCTTTGTGCAGTGAGGACATGCATGGTTGCACATTCTGACCAATTTAAATGTCAAAAGTTGCCCTACAAGAGGGCAGCTAGTCGAGTAGGAGTCCCGCACGTTCTAGAGGTCAACTTACACGGTCTACTATGCATTGCTGTGACCCGACTCATGCCCTCTCGAGTCTGAGTGCCGAACTGCAAAACATGGCGACTTACATGAAGCGTATAGACGAAAACTGCGGTGTATCTCCAACGCGTTTACGTGACGTCACAATATACATACACCAAACCTTGTTATGCTGGCGATGTTTTAGAGAAATAAGCAACTTTCTGCAAGTGTTTCTCTTCCTTAGTTTAATAATGTGTTGCTGACGTTGAAAACAAGTGCCCTGGATTTCCATGAGGGTTTATGCATCGGGCAATACAATATGACGACAAAGCAAGTGTTTGCTCCTCATTTAATTAAAAAAAGTCATCCCTGGACGTAATTTCTTTTGTGTTTTCATTATTGCAAGACAAACAAATGACAAGCCGTTATACTGCTAAATATGATAAATCGGGACGTCGCGATTGACATTAACTAAAACTTCCATTCATCACCACTCATTAGGTTTTATGCAAGGAGATTACAACCGGTATATTAACGCAATTTATCAGTTTCGCTGATAACGATTTAACGTATGAAGCGAAGATGGATGCAGTAGTTAAGTTTCAGGAAAGTTTTATTAAATTTAATTAAAGAAGCCGAAATGCCACACAAATATCCGAGTTGGAGCCGGGTTGAAAACAAGTGGGAAGTGTTTCACACTTTACAATTTCCAATCCCGCGCCACCCGTTCTTCGTTGCAACCCAAAAATACGTTTGCCCAAGGGTTAAACTCAATCCTGCACCAGAGCGTAAGGGTTGCAATCAACAGTGTGAAACCGAGTACGCTTGGGCGACTACAGCATTTTCGGAGTCGACTCCAATTCCAAACTGGAATTACATTAGGAATCGATTCCATTTTCACGGGAAACATTAATATACTGAGCGTGTTTAAAATTAATGATGCCGTCCTATGCCACACACACGTTCCTAATAATATGGAAATTATTAGAGGTATAGAATACTTTGCAGAATTCGAGTGTTTTGGCTTCAAAATTGCCAGGAAATTGATAGAATCGGCAAGTTATCACTGGAAATCGAATCTAGATGAAAGGGAGTCGGTTCCTACTGGAGATCGATTCCTCAAAAATCTGGAATTGCGATTCCGATTCCCAAAGTGTAATCGATTCTACTTGACTCCGGCGTGGAATCGCCCAAGCCTAGAAACAAGCATGGGCTCAGTTCTCATCCGGCTGTGATCTTGTAAATATGTCCACCCATACGGTAAATCGTACGTTCTTATCACCGCGTTCAATTTGTTTCTAGTGAATATTAAGCTCAGTTTGCCCGACGCAAATGTGAAAAAAAAAGCTCAACCCGGGGTCTAGTGAGTGAGATCCTGTGGGTGAAAAGCTGTTGTTGAAGTGACTAGTGCATATAATAATAATCTTTGCAAATTCTGTCACGTATGTTTGTTTCTGTGATGCGTCTTCTGACAAAAGTATCTCATGAGTTCTTATAATTTTTATTAAGGACATAACGACAAAGCAAAAATGTAGCTAATAAAGCGCCTATTTGTCGGTGGGTTTTTGACTTTTTGGGTGGTGAGGATCTCATTGTCTATAAATTAAGAAATTATGTTACTAACAAAGTTAGAAAAAAGAAAAGCGAATATTTCACCTCGGCAATTGAGGAAAGTAAGGATAACTCATCACTCTTGTGGAAGAAACTCAAAGAAGTCCTTCCCAATAAACAAAAATGTGTCTCAAACGGAGAATATGTTGATGACCCTACCGACATCGCAAATAATTTCAATGAATATTTTTCAACAATTGGTGTACGTATGGCCGCTGAGAATCACACAAGTTCAAATGAGGCCGATGATTCTCACGACCATTCTCTTGTTTCGTCACCAGATTACGACCATTTTTCTCTCCCTAGTATCACAGAAGAGTTTGTCAAAAAGCAAATTGCATCTTTGTCGGTTGGGAAAGCAACAGGTCCAGATGGTATTAGCGTTAATATGATTAAATTGGCTGCACCTTTTATTACTAAGTCTTTAACGCATATATTTAACCTCTCGATAATAAATGAACAGTATCCCAAGGCATGGAAACATGCTTCAGTTACACCTATTCATAAAGGAGGCGATAAGTGCAACGCATGTAATTACCGACCTATATCAATCTTGCCGATTATCTCTAAAATCCTAGAAAGATGGATACACTCAAACATGTACTCGTACCTTGATGAAAACAATTTAATTCCTGTTTGTCAATCTGGATTTCGGCCTTTGCACTCAACAGAAAGTACACTAAACGATTTAACAAACGAGTGTCTTCAAGCTATGGATCACGGGAGAATGACCGGAACAGTTTTTCTAGATTTCAGTAAGGCATTTGACTGCGTTGACCATAAAATTCTTTTAGAAAAATTAGAAAAGGTGAACATGTCGATTTCGGTAAGAAACTGGTTTAAGTCCTATCTCAGTGATCGCAGTCAAACCGTTAATATTAGTAAACATATGTCAAAATCCTTGCCTATAAGTGTCGGTGTACCACAAGGATCAATTCTGGGCCCATTATTGTTTATCACATATACATATGACCTGCCTCTTTATGTATCCGAAAAGTGTAAGTTATATATGTATGCCGATGACTCTACACTAACGTGCAGTTCCGAAAGCATTGTCGAAATTGAACCTAGCCTTAACAAGTCATTAGACATGATTCATCTGTGGTCCGTTAAGAATAAAATCAAAATTAATGCCAGTAAAACTAAATGTATGCTAATTGGCTCAAAGAAAAAGATAAGCGCGCATGAGCTCAAAGTACACATTAATAATGATCAAGTGCATAACGTTAAATCGTTTAAATGCTTGGGTGTTATTATTGACGAAACCTTAAGTTGGAACCAGCATGTCGAATATGTAAAGAAGACAGTTTTCTCGAAATTAGCTATGTTAAAAAGAATTCGGGACTGTGTAACTCAAAAGCACATGAACACCCTTATGTTAAGTTTAGTAATGCCTAGTCTAGATTATTGTTGCACACTATGGGGTGACCGTTACGCAACTCAAAACACTGTCTTGAACAAATGCCTCAAACGTGCAGCCAGAATAACACTTAAATGCGATTTCCTAACGCCGTCAGCTGACATGTTTAAAAAGCTCGACTGGCTTGCCTATCCAGAGAGAGTTAAATACAAGAAAGCTATATTTGTCTTTAAAAGCATAAATTCCTTGGCCCCGCAGTATATGGCAAGTCTATTTACACCTTACGTACAAACTCGAGAAACTCGTCAATCTGCCGAAAAAACACTGAAAATTCCCTTTGCACGAAAGGGGTCTTACGCCTCGAGTTTTGCTGTAACTGGCGCCGCAATTTGGAACAGCCTTAGTGCACACCTTAGAACTATGTCTTCTTTGAGCTCATTCAAATCGGCACTTCGCCAAACATACACATAATATTCACATGATCAACTTCAAGTGAGAAATGCTAATTGACGGAGTCGTATGACTTGGTTGCCATAAAATTTAACTTTAATTTTGGAGCCGGAGGGGAATTTTCCCGTTTGTTAGGTGATCGGGCCAACAGCCCGATCACCTATTACTCTCGTACGATTTCTTTTTTTTTTAGGTGATCGGGCCAACAGCCCGATCACCTATTACTCTCGTACGATTTCTTTATTTTTTTTTTTTTTTTTTTTTTTCTTCTTTTTCCACTCAAACGTTTCCAGAGCTTTTCTTCAAAACGGTTAAAGCTATCAACTTAAAACTTGGTAGGAACATCAACCCCAATGTGAAGATGTGCATACAAGTGTGACGTCATTGTGACGTCATTAGGTATCAAATTACAAACCAAAAATGACCAAAATATGCATGTTTTAAAATGCTTCCGTCTGGAAAACCACGTGACCCATGATCTTCGTATTTGACAGGCTTATATATCAGATCATGGCCTACAATTTTCTTCGTGTGGGCATTTTCATCTGACCCTTCCTTCTGGGGTCAATCTGAGGTCAAAGTTCAACGAAAACGAAAATCTCAATTTTTGCACTTATTGAGCAACAATGCCCATCAAACCAAGCTGAATCTTTAAGAAACTAAGTACAGGCATAGGTCCTATAGCAGACTTTCACCAGCGTGTTTAATATTATGATGGCATCAAGCGTGACGTCATCGTGACGTCATCAAGTATCAAATTACACCTCCCAAAAAACCAAAATATGCATATTTTAAAATGCTTCCGTCTCGAAAACCACGTGACCCAGGATCTTCGTATTTGGCAGGTTTATAGATGACATTCTGTGCTACAACTTTCTTTGTGTGGGCATTTTCATCTGACCCTTCCTTCTGGGGTCAATTGGAGGTCAAAGTTCAACGAAAACGGAAATCTCAGTTTTTACACTTACCAGTAACAATGCCCATCAAACCAAGCTGAATCGTTAGTAAATTAGATACAGACATAGGCCCTACGGCAGACTTTCCCCAGCATGTATAGTATCATGATGGCATCAAGTGTGACGTAATAATGACGTCATCAGGTGTCAAATTACAAAAATTCAAAGGTTATTATTTTCAAAATTCATATCTCAAGAACCGTAATAGATACTTGAACAATTCTTTCACAACATGATAAGTCTAAATGAACTGAACAAATCATACGATGTCATGACCCCTGTGTGACGCCTACTTCCGGTCCAAACCGGAAGTTGTTCGAAAATGTGCAATTTTTTAGCATTTTGAATGCAAATAGATTCAAAGTGGTAGTGAATTTGACCATATTTCTACGGAACGAAATGTTTCCACACATGTGGACCTTTTGACTATACCATTGGTGACGTCATTACATGGACGGTGGTTACGTAATGTGGTGTCAAATCACGCAAATTTGGAGCTGAGATATTTTAAAATGCTGTATCTTGAAAACTACAACAGATATTGGTATGATTCCTTCGCCACATTTAAGAACTTGATGTTCAACATATTGTTCAACAATTTGTGCACAAAATTGTGACGTCATGATGTCGTCACAGGTGTCACATTACAAGATTTCAAAGGTTATTATTTCAACAATTCATATCTCAAAACGGTGCAAGCTATCAACCCCAGCTATGGCGGATATGCAGGGAGGAGATATTAGTTACCGGATTAGTGTATACAGCAGCCGATTTCACGAAACTTTACGCAATTGCGCAAGTCCACTTACGCCATAAGTTATTGCGCAAGTAATGGCGTAAGTGGACTTGCGCAATTGCGTAAAGTTTCGTGAAATCGGCTGCTGAACTTCCATTTTTGCCATTCCACAGGTGATAACAACGTCTGAAATTCATCACAAAATGTTCATTTAACCCGATCACCTGGCGTTTGTAACAACAAACGTCATACCTCTAGTTTTTTTTTTTTTTTTTTTCTTTTTCTTTTTCCACTCAAACGTTTCCAGAGCTTTTCTTCAAAACGGTTCAAGCTATCAACTTGAAACTTTGTAGGAACATCAACCCCAATGTGAAGGTGTGCATACAAGGGTGACGTCATTGTGACGTCATTGGGTATCAAATTACAACCCAAAAATGACTAAAATATGCATGTTTTAAAATGCTTCCGTCTGGAAAACCACGTGACCCATGATTTTCGTATTTAGCAGGCTTATAGATAAGATCATGGCCTACGATTTTCTTCGTGTGGGCATTTTCATCTGACCCTTCCTTCTGGGGTCAATCTGAGGTCAAAGTTCAACGAAAACGAAAATCGCAATTTTTGCACTTATTGAGCAACAATGCCCATCAAACCAAGCTGAATCTTTAAGTAACTAAGTACAGGCATAGGTCCTATGGCAGACTTTCACCAGCGTGTATAATATTATGATGGCATCAAGCGTGACGTCATCGTGACGTCATCAAGTATCAAATTACACCCCCCAAAAAACCAAAATATGCATATTTTAAAATGCTTCCGTCTTGAAAACCACGTGACCCAGGATCTTCGTATTTGGCAGGTTTATAGATGACATTCTGTGCTACAATTTTCTTTGTGTGGGCATTTTCATCTGACCCTTCCTTCTGGGGTCAATTGGAGGTCAAAGTTCAACGAAACTGAGAATCTCAGTTTTTACACTTACCAGCAACAATGCCTATCAAACCAAGCTGAATCGTTAGTAAATTAGATACAGACATAGGCCCTACGGCAGACTTTCACCAGAATGTATAGTATCACGATGGCATCAAGTGTGACGTAATCATGACGTCATCAGGTGTCAAATTACAAAAATTCAAAGGTTATTATTTCCAAAATTCATATCTCAAGAACCGTAATAGATACTTGAACAATTCTTTCACAACACGATAAGTCTAAATGAACTGAACAAATCATACGATGTCATGACCCCTGTGTGACGCCTACTTCCGGTCCAAACCGGAAGTTGTTCGAAAATGTGCATTTTGTAAGCGTTTTGAATGCAAATAGATTCAAAGTGGTAGTGAATTTGACCATATTTCTACGGAACGAAATGTTTCCACACATGTAGACTTTTTGACTATACCATTGGTGACGTCATCACATGGACGGTAGTTACGTAATGTGGTGTCAAAATACGCAAATTTGGAGCTGAATTGTTTTAAAATGCTGTATCTTGAGAACTACAGCAGATATTTGCATGATTCTTTCGCCACATTTAAGAACTTGACGTTTATCAAATTGTTGAACAATTTGTGCACAACATTGTGACGTCATGATATCGTCACAGGTGTCAAATTACAAAAATTAAATGGTTATTATTTCAAAAATTCATATCTCAAGAATCGTAATAGATACTTGAACAATTCTTTCACAGCATGATAGGTCGCAATGAACTGAACAAATCATACGATGTCATGACCCCTGTGTGACGCCTACTTCCGGTCCAAACCGGAAGTTGTTCGAAAATGTGCAATTTTTTAGCATTTTGAATGCAAATAGATTCAAAGTGGTAGTGAATTTGACCATATTTCTACGGAACGAAATGTTTCCACACATGTGGACCTTTTGACTATACCATTGGTGACGTCATTACATGGACGGTGGTTACGTAATGTGGTGTCAAATCACGCAAGTTTGGAGCTGAGATGTTTTAAAATGCTGTATCTTGAGAACTACAGCAGATATTTGCATGATTCTTTCGCCACATTTAAGAACTTGATGTTTATCAAATTGTTGAACAATTTGTGCACAAAATTGTGACGTCATGATGTCGTCACAGGTGTCACATTACAAGATTTCAAAGGTTATTATTTCAACAATTCATATCTCAAAACGGTGCAAGCTATCAACCCCCAGCTATGGCGGATATGCAGGGAGGAGATATTAGTTACCGGATTAGTGTATACAGCAGCCGATTTCACGAAACTTTACGCAATTGCGCAAGTCCACTTACGCCATAAGTTATTGCGCAAGTAATGGCGTAAGTGGACTTGCGCAATTGCGTAAAGTTTCGTGAAATCGGCTGCTGAACTTCCATTTTTGCCATTCCACAGGTGATAACAACGTCTGAAATTCATCACAAAATGTTCATTTAACCCGATCACCTGGCGTTTGTAACAACAAACGTCATACCTCTAGTTTTTATTTGTTCTCCTTAAAAAGTTTTTTGGCGGGTTTTTCGCCCTTCCTGTAATTAGCGTAAATGTTAGTGTCACGTGCATGTATAATAAATACTTGTGATTAGTTTTTGTATTATGTTGTAGTTGTTGTACAAAAAGTATCTTATTCCAGTTTGTTTGTGATTGTGAAGTAGTTCAATTTAGTATATTTGTTTTATGTGTGTTTGCAGGGCCCCAATGGAAACCAGTTTTTGTAAACTGTTTGGGCACACCCTGGGTAAATAAATGGAATAAATAAATAAATAAATAAATAGACCGTATCGAATAGCCGCCATTTCGTGGGGCAGTTTCTTTGTTCCTTGAAGACATGCATGGTTGCACCTATTGTGCTTCCATTGTTGAACGGTTTAAGTAACAAAAGGTGCCCCACGAAATGGCGGCTATTCGATCTGGCATCCCATACATCTTCCATTAACAAATATGCCCTTATTGTGTTGTGTTGTGTTAATGTTATCAACCAAGTTAATTTTCATATACATTCATGACATGTTTATATAACGCAGCTTGTAATAATTGTATTAAATCAATCCAGGGAAGATGTATGAAATAAAACCATACCATACGGTCTATTGGTACACCTCAGGCTTCTGTCATTTCTCTAACCCTGTATTCATTATTCACGCATGACTGCACAACTAATTACGACAGCGTTAAGGTTATTAACTTTGAGGACGATACAACGGTTGTGGGATTGATCACGAAGTCCGATGAAATAGTACCGTGACCAAGTTAGCAAACTTGTGAATTGGTGCGAGGAAAATAATCTGGACCTTAAAGGAGTGTGACCAGATCACTTTTTGTTACCCATAACTCCCCGGGACTTACCTTATGGGTCATGGAATTTTTATATCATAACATCCGTTATATTTTTCTGATTACGAAACTGAAACTCCCGCGCTTATAGGCCGCATATTTCCGAGGATATCGTCGAAAATCCACCGATTTGTAAACTAATTTTCCAGTATCAACGTTTATCCGCTGAAAGCCGACTCGATAGTTTTGTTCAATTTTTTACTGGAAATTGCGAATGTTTTCGGGTTTTTGGGACATGGGAGGTGTGTATGGGAGTTACTTGATAATATTGGTAAGTTACATCGAAAACTATTTTCCAGAAACTCTGGTCATGCTCCTTTAATGTTGATAAAACTAAGGAAATAGTAGTGGACTTTAGGGAAAAAAAGTCCCCTTTGCCCCAGCTTGTGATTAGCAATCAAGCTGTTGATTATGTTGAACAATTTATATTTGTATAGGCACCGTTATCTCTCATGATCTGAAATGGGCGGAGAATATGAATTGTATTATGAAGAAAGCCCAACAGAGACTCTATTTTATGAGACGTCTTAAAGCGTTTGGTGTGAGTAAGCAGACTGTAGGCCTAGAGCAGTGATTGAGAGTGTGCTGTTTATTTAACTTTTTCTATCACTGGATGGTTTGGCAGTGCCTCTGCACAGGGTAAAGCCAGATTAAATCGTGTGGTCAGAACCGCATCTAGAATTATAAATGCAGATTTGCCTTCACTTGTGAGCGTGTATGAGAACTGGCTTGATTCGACGCGCCAAGCTCATTGCACAAGATTCAACACATCCAGCCAATGATCTCTTTACATTGCTCCCGGCCAGGTCGTCGCTATCGCGCTCTTAAAACAAAAACAACTCGTTTTACCAATTGTTTTTACCCGCAAGCAGTTAGAGTCTTATCGAGGCCGTAATTGTTTATGCAACTAACTGTTTTATTGCCAAGGTCGGTAATTTTAGGATATTTCGACTGCAACTTAATATTTTTACTTGTATCCTTATTGACTACATGTATTGTTGACTTTTTGTATTGTGATTGTATTATGGTGACTGTGGATTTTTGTTTTTGTGTTAACTGACGCAAGGAAAGTTCCTATATGTTCGTTTTTATGTGAACAAATGGCAATAAATTCTGAATTTAGAATTATTAAAACTTATACTTTAAAATCAATTTGAAACGGGGTGCAAGTGTAAATGCATCGAGCTTTGGTTTGTTTTATACCCGTTCAAAGCTGCTTCCTTACTTCGAACCAAAATTAACACATACAATGTCTTGTCAGTATAATTGCCATACATGTACTGCAAAGAATGAAAAGAAAAAACCACCTTATTTTCGAGTCGCTAGCTTTGAATCCGTTGACCTGATGAATAGTGACAGAACCTTGATATTCCGGAACTCTAGACGGTGTCAGATTTTATTTCCTCTTTACATAAAGAACACGTCTTCTTTTTTCTGCCTCTCTGTCGCGCGACTGTCAAAGCACCTGCCACATAGAAGCACACGCATGGTCATAATAAAGCCAAGAATGCGAGCGTATAAATGAGATGGAAATTTGATATCGGCGTCATTAGCCAACTGTGAAGACCTCTATGTCACTCTGATCACGACGCACTATCCTCTTATATTAAATTTCCCTCTGCTTATTAAAAGAAATGAAGAGTACACTGTTTCAATTCAAACTAAAAACCTGATTTTAAATACAACTTATTGTGGATGACTTGGCCTCAGTAATTGGGATTCAAGACGCACAGAAGACTGTTTGAGAATCTCGAATCTGATTGATGCAAATTTGCTGTCGTCCATATACTGATTAGTGCAATCACATCGCCAACCTTGGCAGTAATTACGCGGTGGAACTGCCCACTACGTGGCATTTCCACAACTAATACATGCGTATTTTGTACCTCTTTAAAAGTGAACTTTTATCTTATTCTCCGAAGTGGTTTGGCCACATTCGAAAGCTTGAGTTTTGTCAGCTGGTAGATTTTATACATGCTATAATTCCCCAATTCGAGTGCAAGTTCTACAGATGTTCTGTTTAAAGAAAACTCCCCAAACGGGGAAATTCTTAGACCTGGGGATTCACAGAATTATGAGCTTACAGGACTTGAACGCTGTGAACGAACACATATTGCGCCCAAAAGAGAAAATAACATTCCCCTAACGTCAATGTTCTCAGGGGCTACAAATGTCACTCAAAATAAATTCCATTCTTTGCCTGAAGAAACTGGAATCTCCTAGGTAACCGGTTAAAAGAGTGAGAGGAATCCGCCTGGAGGAGACGCGCAAACAGCGATGGTGCGACCCACTCCGTGACTGATAAAAAGGCATTTAAAGTGCTTTACCGATGGCAGATTCGATAACAAAATAATTTTCTTCTTCAACCAGAAATCACTACTCGGTCGGAGGCGCCAACGAGATAAAGTCAGCATCTCTCTGAAGAGCTGGGGCTTAGTGGCTCTTCGAAATGATCTCTATGTGATGTGATATACTGAGCCTGTTTGTTCAAGAGGCGCTGTTATTCACACACCACCAGTTACACTTTTCTGATAACCAAGCTCGATAATTATGTATTCTGCAACACGCAGAATACAGCCATGACTTTGCTCATCGAGCAATAGAAATATTAGCTTTGCCTAAAGAGCCACAACGCCACGAAGGGCGATTTGGTCGACGGTTGGTCAAGTGGCGAAGGATGGGATAACGTGGATGGATAAAGTTGGGTCAAACACAGTCACGCGGACGTCAGGCAATAACCTCTAATACAGAGGCAAGTTTCGATTGGTTTTTGTTCGTTGGAAATTAGACGACGAATGTGTGTACGCTTAGTGAATCATGCATTTTTAAAATTTATTTAATGGGTTTAATGAACTTTAATTCGCAGCCTGTAGGCTGAATTGAAGCTTACAAGTGTGTTTTAATTAAACATCGAGATACATATGTGGGTGGTGCCATTGGCAGCCGACGCCCAGAGACACCGGATAGTCCCCTTACTCTTCACAACAGAACTCTCTGGGATCTTTTAAGTGTGTTACATAACTTACTAGCCCAACGGCTTTAACATCCCTTCCGAAGGATGGATCAATTCGTCGTGTGCCTGGCAGAAAGGCATATAAGCGCTCTGCTGCCAGACAACTGATTGTTGACACCACAGCGTTTATATGCCCTTCTGCCAGGAACACGACAAATTGTGGTTGAGTGCCTTGCTCAAGGGCACAGGTACCACGGCCAGGTATCGAACCCACAATATTAAGTCTTCACCACTGTTGTGAGTCAACGACATGAACCACTCGGCCACGGTACCCCAATATAAACAAGCCTACGGTGTCAATAATTGTGTAAAGGGCGGCTTCTTTCAAGTACGTCACATTACGAATCCATTATGCATGAGTTGGTGGCATGCACCGATCTGAGATATATCATGATCGTGTTTCGATGACGGACAATGACAAAAGCGTGAAAATCACAATCATAAATATAAAGCTGTATAACCAGTACTATTTAGAGAAGAAAACAGATTTTAAAATCGTTTTATAAGCCCTTTAAACTTTATATATTTTATACCGGAATTGACGAATTAACAAAGACGTTTAACAATTATAAAACAAGAAGCGGAATGCACTGTCCAAGCAAATTATCATGATGATAATAATACCGGCGTGGACGCCAACGTATAAGTACGGGGGTTGAAGTCAGATCGGATATGGGCAGGTGATGAGTAGAGTGTGGGTCGTCAGTTATATCGCCCTAAGGCGGTTCCTGTGGTGTTCGAAAAATCACATCTCTGAGAGGATAAACACGCATCTTAGGAAATCAGTCATCTTTTCTGGTGCAATGTGATCGTGGTGAATTTGAAAGATAATCGCCGGTGAAGCCGGAACGCGTACGCGAAGAGCCCGAGGGGTTACTATAGGGAGAGAAGCCGAGTTGTAAAGATGGAGAAAATAAACAACAGCAGCTATAGGTTGAAGGATTTGTTTTAGGATACGAAGGAGATATTCGATCTCGTACAAGACAACGATCATCTTCTTCTTTTCCATCATGATATTAAAACTAATACGCGCGAGGTCTGGTACCTGGACGCTACCCTGAGGGAGTCACCACGTGTTTGTACACGAAAGCTCTACTGCCGTACCACAGAGATACGGGGATGCGTCCCGAGGCCCATGTCACCTCACACTCAACACTCGACAAGATTTTTAAACCGTAGAGTTTAGTCATGACAGGTCCTTGGTGTAGAGTTACCAAACAAAATACCCTTCTCTCAACAAGTTATCCGTGTTTATATTTAAAATACACGTTTTTGACACTTACAGCCTGTGGTAACATGTCGAGGGTTGGCGGTGAGCTTAAAAGTGAACAATTATATACGCCTTGTGACGACACTTATCCACTTTTAAAGGTCACCTAAAACGCTTAGTGAACTCAAGCTCATTCTTTGCATTATATGCAAAACTTTACTAACAAGACATTGCAAGTGTTAATAGACTACTAAAGTGAAAACGTTACCCTTTGTGTGTTGCCATGGTTTTCGGGTCTACACTAAAACCAGTGAACCGTTTCCCTGCGCTATACCAATGAACGTTTCAGATTACCAGCGAATGTTTAGACCCAATTACCATGGCAACTGACGTCACACTTTAGTAGTCTATTTTGGTTTGAAATAAAAAAGAAACGGTACTTTTTACTTGTTAACATTCTTTGCCAAAAGAGGGCGCAGCTTGTGTGATGTCACTTTAGGAACCCGCCAGCGAAAAGTGAGGAGAAAACATAGGAATTTCACCCAAGCTTATATCTGGACTGAGAACAGGGAGCTTGTCTAGGAGAAAAATCAACCAAGAGTAAAACCCAAAACAAATCAAAGTTTAAAAATATATATAGAGGGGACAGTAGGTTTTTTTTTTCGTGTACGGGTGCCAAATGTGACATTACAACTTTTCTCATGAATTATGAAAATTCAAATTATCATACAAATCCAAAATGTGTAAATTAAATGTTGAAAATGGGTTTTAATAACCGTAACTGGAGGAGCAGCTACCTGGTATGGATTTCATTAAAATAAAAATCCTGTTTCAGAGGCACATTGAATAGTACAGTTCCGTACTGTATACAGTTCAAAGAGGCTCACTTGGGAGTGCTTGCCAGATACCAAGATAAACGAATAGACAACACATTTTAGTAGTGGAGATTTTCTCTGGTGCACCGTTGGAGGGCGCACTGGGCCATTTGTTAATAAGTGGGTATTTAGAAAATTTGTGTTAAACAAAGTTTTACTGTTATGTGACTAACTTTCCAATATTTGTGCTACAAATAGAGCAAGAATACAACACAGCCACATGTATAAACCACAGCAGTGTTTCAGGTGATTGTATTGTTTTCTTCCATCTTCTGGAGGACATATAACTTCTTAGTGACATATAACTGACTGAAAGCACTATTGCAAGCATCAGTGTGACATTTATTAACTTCTAAGTGGTTCTTTGCAATCAGCATAATTCAAATTCAAGATAAACGCCCGACCGCCGTGAATTGAGTTTGTGGTACGAAACCACTTTAAAATCATATACCAGATTCTCCCCAGAGGCTGGTTTATTTATGCAATGAATTTTAACTCGCCAAAACATAACATTAATGACAAAAGCATCGATTTAATTTGGTACTGCGAGCCTGTGCGGGGTCTTGTCCCCGACTCCATCATGTGGACTAATTTACTGTGTCTGAAACTCTCTGCAATTTGTGAAGGATGATGTTTATGCTGGCCCGATTGCTTGTAATTGAATGACGGCAGTGTTACTATAGTGCTTTGGCCTGGGGTGACTTAAGCTGAACGCCCAATCATGTACATACTCATCGGGGAATTTGGTGTCCGGAAAAAAATGACCTCATTGAAATATTTATTTCAAAGACGTATGAAAATCGTTTCGGGGGAGGTCGAAAGAGTTGAAGAATATTGATAGAAATTTGATGTAGAGTTGATGAGATAAAATGTGCAAATTAGGTAATATGTATTCTAAATGAAGACTGTATTAATTAAGGGAACATCAGTAAGAGCATAAAATTACCACTCCATAACATTAAAAATTTGTAATGAGACGGCAGGCTAAACTGATTTTCCCGTTTTATAAAAATTACAGCGCTTAGTCAAGAATTGCAATGCGTAAATGCAGTTTAATTATCCGACGGAGGCGGTTAGTGGCTCGGCGCATATTTGCTCCAATTCTTGGACCAATTTCAGTATTTATTTCGCGCGAGTTGGCTCCATTCCCTGCATACATTACCCAAATACAGAGCAAATGGTTACAATTAGATTATATGGTATCCCAGCGGAGATGGGAATAAATTGCGCGTAGGTTTCGTTACTCGTGCCGCGGCATTCGTGTAAGATTGCAGCCATAACAGAGGTGTGAGAACATTGGACGAGTTTTTGTTTGGGGCGATATTTTTACTTGGATAAAGCACCAACATATGCTACAACTTCAGCTTGTTATTGCCCTATATCCTCCAGCTAACACCGCCTGCATATGGCCAAATCCACAGCGTTAAACTCGACGCCTTGGGCGGAGACTGGTCGAGGATAATGGGCGTTCAGCAGTTTGCCTCCAATGTGGTGAAAAACAATGCTGTATAAATAAAACGCAGGTGTTTTGAGATATCGTTGACTTCCGTTAAAGATATTTTAGATACTGTTAGGTATTTTTGGAATTCACGAAAATAGTCAAGAGCATCCCGCAAGAAAATTTTATATAAAGAAGTTATTTCGGCATGTATAGAAAGTTTTGTAAATCGCACTTTTAATGCTAAAACGAAGTTTTGCTATACCATTGTACATGTATGAAACTTTTGTTGGACTGAAAATGTATTAAACCTGATATCAATGTTCTCGAGGCATCATGGGATTGAATGACAAACAAGGCCGGCAATTTTCACACAAACCTATGGGGCTCTGGGGATATGACATCGATTTCATTCTCATTTCTGTGAAGCGATTGACATGTGAATTTCGCACACGTTTTTGATAAAGGAAAGATGCAATTTTTGACAAATATCATTTTTATTTTAATTGAGCGTAGATGAAACAAACTAAGAAAACTCGATTTTGTTTGAACGGCGCTCGTTTATAAAATTATAGAAGCGCTGTTATTGGTTGAAGTCAGTCCCACGTTACAGCCAATCAGGTGCGATCATTTATAGAGTGTGAACTGGCGCTGTGCATTATTTTAAATTTTCTCGTTTTATTTCATTTTCCTACAGTTAGAATAAAACAATTAATGATATATTCTCAAATCTGGATTTCTTCAATTGTCATGTCCCCAGAGCCCCATAAGTTTGTGTGAACATTGTTTTAATGAGATTGTTAGGTTAGAACGAAATCCATTTTCCGGACAAACCTGCACAAGCTCCTTTAAGCAAGATGTTGTGCTATTGCAAGTATGTAAAATTGGCCCTTGATCGAACGGGAGTACAAGGCCATACTGTCCGATCGAACGAAGCCGTTGGCGCACTCGGGGCATTATTGTGTGACACGAATACAGAACCCGAACGCAATCCCAACGCTGCACGAGCCTGCATGTGTGCGCATGATAATCCCCGACTGATGTTCCGTAACCAAAAGTCGTTACCTGATCTCTAACGTCTTAGACTCGTGAACCCAAATTAGCCTCCAGCTTTTGGCAGTATCAAGCACTCTTGAGCTTCGGTCGTGACCGTCTTCGTATCGTCCCCCGACTCTCAATCCCCGTCTTAAATGTTGCCATTGATTGCTATAATCCGTGACTTTTCGAAGCGTGAGAAACGGCTTAATAGTTCTGGATTCATACTTTGCAGAATATTATTGTACAAATGAAACACAGCATGTATTCACTAGTGTGCCCCACGTGATGCTTCAAAATGGCGTCGTCGGCCAGGTTGAAGGGTCACCAAGTGGATCTTAAGTTACCAATGTATATGCTATGCAACTTTTCAATCAATTGCAGTCATAAAACCATATTTTGAAGTTAAATGGTTATTAAAATCAGGGATTTTAATTTTTATGCTAATAAATATGTACATGTATATATTTTATGAGCAAAGTTGTGACATTAGCACAGCCACATTAGGCAAACGCAGGAAAATCATCCGAACAGCCGTGTACAAAATATTTCCATTTTTCACCAACTTGCTGAAACATTTCTAACCTTTGACCGTTTGTGTCTGTTTAAAATGTTGCCTGTTGTATTCACATTAAAGTGGAAATTACAGCACTTTTTCTTTCTTTCTGTAAACAAATTCGCAACATTAACAAAAAAAAACACCACTTTTTGTTCATTCACATAAATATGAACAGCATAATTCAATGTCTTTGTAAACAAATACGCTGCAAATATTGCACATAAAGTTATTTCAGTACAGGTATTATTATTCTGAACACGGATTCTATTCCCGCCATTTCGAGAGTGCATTTGGTATGCGTAATTGCCGCCTGCATCTGTAGCCATGCATACGCACACACATTAGGCGGGAAAAGAAGAGTCAACGCGTTGATCCCCGGAAATGAGGAGAAGAGCAAGTGTTGGTCAAGAACGACAAGGTAATTATAACAGATGCGTTAGTGGGGCATCTCTGGTCACGTTTTATTAACACGATACTGTGCTTTGGAAAAAAAACTCCCCCGCAACGTGATTTTTAAGATTAGAGTACGGAGGTTGCATGGAAGCTCTCAGTTATTTTCAACCCCAAACAAATGCATGTAGGCTATGTGCACTCGCTTTTGTGCATTTGAAGGAGTAATGTTTGGCGGACTTGGGCCTGGGATAATTTGACATCTCGAATCTCGCGTTGATCAACAGCTCCAATTCCAGGAAGGAGCTTTACATTAGCGAGCGATCATGATTTGTTTTAGGATTATGTGTCTTGCACGAGCAACAAGAAGATGAATGGGATTACTTTTTTTTAGTTGAGAATCCAATTCTATTTTGTCTTCCCCTCGGGTCGAAAAAGTAACCGACACCAACATTTATCTTGTAATTTCTTCGCAAGATAAGATCAGTTACGTATACTGATGTCATGATTATCAGATTATCAGATTATCAGATTATCAGATTATACGTTTGACAGAAATCTAATTTAGGCCCATTCACGCCGTTTAATGTAATCGGACAGGCATCAATAATTATGACCACTGAAATTCTACGCATAAAGCGAGGAGGCCGATAGAAAACCAAATAAACGTCTGTTCCCGAGAAATGTTATCGCACGTATAGTCATAACACTCGTGCTCTTTGACAGTCATAAGATGTGTAAGTTTAGACGACCGTTGTTAACTTACAAGTCTTAGGTATATACCGCTCTCATGCGAGTAAGATTGTAAGTAGCAGTGACCATGTATAGTACACAGTCGTTTAAAGGGAGAAAAAACGAAGTACTTGCATTAGACTACATGCTTAATTCCCCAATACATCGTCAGTAGAACGACTTTTGTAAAAGTGGCACATAAAAATATATTTTTAAAACAACATTCCCTCTGAGAATAATTGTTTTTGTGAAACGCAAATGCTCTTAAGCCTGCTTCTAACTGTGCGATATTTGCTACGATGTTTCCACGATTTAGAAGGATTTGTTGAAATTGCTCGAGACTGTCTATATATCCCCTTCGATCACATGTGTGTATTTGTTGAAAATTATTTCGTTTTCTGTCAAAATTCTTGTGACTAAAGAGAATATAAGCTCTATATACACAGTTCCAAAAAAATGTATAGTGTGAGGCTAGCTTTGATCATAACCTTAGTCAATAACATGGCGGACACAATGGGATGGCGCACTTTGATTTCTTTTAATTATAATTCTGTCTCTGTATTGTACAGTTTTTCCAATCGCTTATGGCCCAGTCACAATGTCGGCGATCTGTCGGGGATTAGTTTTGGCGGGGGGTCGTCGTAGAAAATAAAGAAGCCTTGAACAATCCTAGCAATAATCCTAATAAAAGTGGAGCAGTTACATTGTCTGAGATTTTTTCAAGGATTTTGACCCGGTTTTGTCGAAAAATCGTGGGATTAGCCTCCGATCGCCTCCGATTGCATCGGAGACGATATCTGCGAGCATCTTTTCTTTTAATTTCCCCCCCCCCCCCCCCCCCCCCCCGGGTATATGTGGGGGAAAAGGAGGGTTTTCTGACCTCGGTCATCTGTATTTCTCCCTGTATATACACTGCAGCAAGAGCGTCTCAAACTTTTAGCGATCCGATCGGAGGCGCCCTTATATACACGGCGATTTACTACGATTCCACCGTACGATTCGTCGGAGACGATCACAGAAAGCGTACGAATCGTCGCAGGGCGCCTCCGATTCAGTCGGAGGGCGCCGGAGACCACTCGCAGACATTGAATCTCAACCTGAATTTCCAATCCCACACAGAATCTTGCGACTAGTCTCAGATTATTCGGAGGACGCCTCCGATTAATCGGAGGGCATCGTAGGTCATCAGAGATTGTGTCTGGGATGCCCAAAATGGGTGAAAAATCTTGCGAGCAATCTTAAAATTTTAAGTTCAAAGTTGGGGACCGCGACGGGTGTGGCGATGCCAAAAAAATCTGCGACAAGCCGCAGGCGTCCGGAGAGCGCCTCCGACGGGTGCAAAATCGTGAGATCTGTCTCAAGATTTTGTTCAAATTTCCCGGTTTTACCCATCGCCGACGCATCGCAACTGATTTGTGACTGGCCCATTACACACAGTGTGCGCACCAATATTTCGATGTACTAAAAACCTAACACGCGTCAAGAAATAATTTATACGAACACCTAAACTAATAACATTGTCAAAATTCAATATGCAAGGCACATGGTTCAAAAACACACACTTTGGCCAAATTTGCGCATGCACTTCCCAAATGAACAAACATGGCAGGCTTATAGTAAAACAGAAGAGGCAATTTGTTTCTTTCCATTTCTGTGTTCACTATCGTGCAACATACATAATTATTATTAAGAATCAAACATGAAAATATATACAAAGAAAAGTAGACAAGTTACGTCGTAATGCTTCTTTATTGACATGAATGCTATGAAAAATCGATCACAAGTCTCAAGCGACAGTCTCAAGTAGCCGATATGCATGAACACTGCTACAGTAATGACAGCTTGAATGGCAGTCATCCCAAAACCCACGACATTAACCGATAATTTTGAAGTATTACATGTAGCCTATACTCACCAACCCCCCCCCCCCCCCCCCCCCCCAAAAAAAAATAAATACATATATTATTTTTTTAAACAATTTGCACAACGGTCGATAACTTACCTTATCGTTTTCAAGACACACATAGGCCTAATGGTGATTTAAAGTTGATCAAGATGTGTAAGAACATTTTTCATTTTTCAGATCAATCCAACTTCACAAGTGAAAGGCCTTCGAGATCTATTTAGCGTTGTTTTCCTGAATCACATTTTGATAACATTGATGACCGTATCAATTAGAGTGATGACCGTATTATATCAATCAGAGTGACAAGTCTTTTGAAAGAAAAAGGCTAGTTTTGGTTTCTTCCTTCCCTCTTCTTTACCTTTATTTTCTGAATGTCTTTTAAATCCTGTAAGGCTTTCTTATCCATATATTTTCATCTAATAATTCAGTAATATTTTGTTTTTGCACGTGATAACTGATCGACTCCGTGTGTTGTTTACATTTGTTTGTTTGTTGCATATGAACTATTTCAATTGGTACAAGCTTCCACTTTGCATAATGTAATTTGATTTACAACAAATATAAACGCAAGAGGTCCGTGTTAATTATATACGTTTATTCGTTAGGTGGCTTGCATTGGTCGTCTTCTGCAGGGCAGTTGGTGCGAAAACAACCAGAATGTACTTTAAGTTTTGCACATATTCTGCACGTTTGTGAACGGCGAGTGTTTGCATTCGAATATTGTGGCGTTAGTTGCACTTATCGTGTGTAAGCGATTTGGGGGGGGGGGGGGTGGTGGGGGGGGGGGGGGGGGGGGGGGGGGTGGGGGGGGGATGTAATTACAACATGTAAAAGAAGGATTTGAAAAGAAATACAATTGTTTAAAAAAATACCCAAATAGAATTGCGCCCTCTCCCTTTGTTCCGTCACACTTCAAGAAGGCTAATGGATGTGTACCTTCTGAATGCTGGTCGTTCCTAAAATAAAATAAAAACACTTTCCGACTGGCAGCGCTTATGTGTAAATCAGTTTACACAAATTTGTTCCAATCCTACAATCTGACCCAAACAACGTCTTTATAAACGGCCCCTTAGCAGGATGTGAAATAAACAGAACACTTAAAACACCATGCAAGGAGAAATATTTCATAGAGATGCAGTCCCATCTGCGGAATAACGAGAGGAAATGGACAGTCAAGAGGGCAACAAGGTCGGGTCTTAGAGATGGAAATGTGGACAACGGAGGATGGGTTAAAAAAAGAGATGGGAATTGGTGCAAATATGAAACAAACAAGGTGGTAACTCAAGAGCAATTATACCGTACAGAAGGAGAAGAAACGGACAAATAGGCACCAGAACAATTGTGATGTATAGTGGAACAAGCATTAAGGAAGGGCAAAATGTCGTTCCCTTCCTAGAGTATATGTTACAACCATGTTGGATGATAGGAGTACAATTTCATGCAACTTAAAGTTATTATCTAGCAGAACATTTGTTGTTTGTTTGTTGTTGTCTTTGTTGTTTATATCTATTATTGCTCTGTGTTTCAAGGCATTTTAAAGGAATTCTTTTCAGGTTTTAGGAGGATTGGCGCGTTAACAAAAGAGAAGCGTGTGTTGAGTTGATGAAGAAGGAAGCGAGAAGAAAACCCACGTCACGTAGGGACGCAGTCCACACACACAGCCAGCAAGTGAACCTCGGACGTCAGAGGTAAAAGGCAGGGAATTAACCACAACGCCAACCTAACCGTCCGATCAGAACTTGTTTGAGTCCTGCTAAACCATTAACATTCGAGGTGTTCGTTTATTCCGTCGGTATAGGTTTGTTCAGTTCTGTAACAGTTCTGTTTCTTCGTGGTGTCTTATGGGAGATATATTGAGCTCTAATCAGGCCTGTAACAATAATTCAAGTTACAAGGGCTTCTAAAGAAACAACGTTGCCCGTATTGGCGCCTCAAAGTTTACCAAGAAAGTAGCAACAAATATCTAGGGGTCTCCTGTTATGTTGACATGTAATATGGTGCAATAATGCCGTGTCCTATATAAAATATAGTCTGGGGACCCAGGGCACACATAATAAATGGAGCAGACTGTCTTCTGTGACCCGTTACGCCTCCTCCAGTTAGACCACTGGCATAAAGCGATGATCAAGTCCCACTTAAAAAGAACCCACGCATTGATTTAATCTACATGACTGCAGTCTGCGTGGGTTAGACGTTTTCCCTGCGAGTAGATTTTCACTTTTTCAGTAGATCCCCCGTTACGAAATTGGAGTATGATGGCCAAAAAGTACTGCAGTATAAATCACTGTCCAGGGTAGCCGAGATATAAGACATTTACCTTGTAATGATTGATTTTTTAACCAAAGAACATCAACTCTCACTGCATAAGACATTTGTCATTTTCATATCTACACCTACCTTAGTTTTTGCGCGCAGGGATAAAAAGAAGAAAACGAGAGAGCGAATAAAAATAGGCCCTACTTATCGCTGGATTGGCCATACCATATACTAGACTCGAGGTGACTAACCTCGATGAGAAATGTTACCATGGATACTAACCCAAGTCTGCATTGACGGCCGTTTCGTGTTTTAGCCATTAAGCATAATGGGTGCTGTTGAAGGTAATTTATAAACCAAAATGTGAATTGACTGTTTGGCGTGAGCGGAAAAAGTGGGGCACTGAACCCGCTGGAACATTAATCAACTTGCTTCTAAAGTACTATTATCGTTGTGTAGTGCGTTACATGATGAATGTATCACTTGGCCTGCCACATTGTCCCAGATATATAACAAGTGTCGTTTATAAGAATTCAGTCAACTCGCAACTGAATACAATTGAGTCTTGTTAGGCCTGTGATTTTTGTTATCGAAGTTCTTTTAAAGTTCTACTGAAAGACTTGTTTCCTCTCTAAATTGAGAGTACAGTTAGTGATTGTGATTTTCAAATAATAGGAAAAAAACAAGGGCATTTTTGTTCGCTTTGGCCGTCATCGAATCGGGGTCTTCGGCGAGTTTGTCTCAGATCAGTGCGTGCCACCAAGTCATGCATACACTGCAAAAACTGTGGTGTTAAATTAACACTAACAGTGGTGTTGTCGTATATAGATACCAAGTCTGGTGTTAAAATTTAACACCATTGGTGTTAGTTGTTATTCCTCAATTGAAATACATGTAAATGCACTTTTTTTTTTTAACACCCAAGGTATTAAAACTAATACTTGTGGTGTTAAACCTAACACCAGGCTTGGTATCTATATAAGACAACACAAATAGTGTGAATTTAACACCACAGTTTTTGCAGTGTAGGCCTAATGTTTTTCAAGTACGTGACGCACTTGGAAGGAGCCGTTCATTCACAAACGTCGACATGTGGTGTAACTCCTCTTGTTGACGTCACATTCACGAGTGGTGGTTACCATTCCCAGCATTGTGTTTGTGTTTGTACAAGAAAAGATCCAGTAGAGGAGAACAAAATCGCTGTCAGCCAATGATTAGTCGATTGTAAATGATGTCAGTCAGTGAGGTATCTACCATTAGCGCTTTTCATTGGCTGCCAGCAATTTTGTTCCCCTCTACTGGATCTTTTTTCAAGATGGCCGCGGAATGCGAAAATCCCTTATATATTGATGATGCCCTCAACGGCTCAATGGCGTAAAGACATCAAGTTTATCAATTATTTCACATTTCCTGTTCAACAACCGTGATTTTGATTCATCCAAAGTCGAGCACTTATTTCTTTGGCGAGAAAAGGTCGACTTCTTTCTACAATGAGTAAAGCAGATTGTACCGTGTTTCAGAAATTGTTTTATTTGCTCTTTAAGAGAGGCAAATTGTCCAATCGATATCGCCGATTGCACCAAACCTGCAATTGGAGTCGGTTTGAGATTTACCACTCAATACGAGAGTGTTTAGAAATTCCAGTCACATTGGTCATGAATCCTTACCGTGATGAGAAGCTCTTCGTGTGTCGAGGCTTCAGATGGCCACAGCCGGTAGAGTGCGAATGAGTCAGTCCCAGTGGACTAGTCCAGATCTTGTGCGCGCCTCGGATGACACTAAACTCACTTTGACCCATTTCTAAAACGGAAGACATTGGCTTATAGTGAGGCATCTTTATCACTGCGAATCTATATCGTGTGTCAAAATCAATTTGAAGTCGTGCATAAATATTAAATGCCGAGCGAGTGAAAGATTTGGTGGGTTGGGTTGTAAAGTATACAACGCTGCTGTCGTGAATTAAGCACGCACGCTAGGTCAAAGTGGTATATTGCACATTGTAGCTTGATAATGAGTACATATCCCATATGTTGAGTATGCACACAGGTCTTCTCCGTTTCAGACTGTTCTACATTTAGTGCATGCAATGTGGTAGAGAGTGCCATTTTCTTTTATTTGTCCATTGTGTCCTAAATATCCAAGGGATTTAAAGGATTTTTTTCAAGAGTGCGTTAACAAAGAAGTGTGCCGAGGTATTGGGGCGGTATAGGGTTTCCTTTGTCACATATCGTGCGAGGTATAAAATTATACGAAAGTGAAAGTTGCCGGCCCACTGATGTAGAGGATAAATATCGCTCCAACACTCCCTCCCCCTACAAAACCGCAAAACTCGCAAAACTAAATATTGGTTTTTAAAATATCTTTCATAACCTCTGGCCTTGAGTTCTAGCCATAGGCTTTTGATTTGAACGATTTATTTCTTGAACTGAATGATTGTGAAAGGAAAGACTCTTCGTTAGATTATAGTTTTCTTTTTGTGGCAAGGTTGTAATGACATGAGTCAATGACTCGAATCTAACCAGTTTCTGGTACAAATTAGATCATACTTGACACGAACTTCCGTTCAAGAAACAGCGGGAGCCATCGTCCCCCGCCCCCTTCCTGGCGACGCCACTGTACAGGGTGGTTCTAATATAAACGAAACCGAGATATTGCTCAAAACTTAAGTAAGGGCACATATGAATCAAAGGGAGATATCCTTTGTTAGGATGGAATCTTCTCTTTAAAATGACACTCTGATCATGTCATTGTGTTTCCGGTTGACTGAGCAGTGACTAATGTTATGAAAGGGTGCCATTACATTTAAAAGAAGTGGCGCAATTCCCTAAGACATTGCATAACATTGGTAACTGCTCAATCAACTGAAAACACAATGACATAATCAAGGTGTCATTTTAAAGAGGAGATTTAACCATAATAAAGGCTTTCCCCCTTTGATTTATGTGCTCTACTTTAGTTACAATTAGCAATAATAATAAGGGGGAGGTCCTTAGGCCCCCATATCGTGCTGGGTAGGAAATTAAATAACCACATATGGAAACTTTCCAAGAAAGTGAGAATTTTGACAGTAATTAGATTACCTTAGCAATAACGTTTCAAAGAAGGAACACACGACAAGCACTTTAAAACTATCACAATATTGGCTTGCCAGCTTCTATTAGATGTTTAAAAAACACTCATAACATCGAGTCTGCTTCCAGATCATATTGCAGTACAAGTACCCGTTGAAGGACGGTTGGGCGCTCGACCTCTGTGCGTTTCTCCTTCAGGAATTGTTCTCAATTTCCTGCTTGCTTCGTCAACGTTATATTGAAGATGATGCGCTGTCGTTCGAGTGGACATCCCTGTTTGACGTTCTTAAAAGGGAAACCTAAGTCTCGAGATTTTGTTACATTACTATATGGAAGTATAGCTTTCATTATATATCCGTAAAAATAATTATTTCTTACCAAAATGTGCCTTGTGTCGAATTTGATGAAAAAACGGCAGTGGCAGATGCTTAAAAAAAACAGTCAATGGCCGGCGCCATTTTGGTTACATCTGTTTGGAAGATGTTTAGAAGATGTGACTTTTTGCGGAAACCTTTTATCTACTGCGCTGGTTGGACGTGCGTCGTGTGCTTTACTTATACATGCATGACCATTAAAAAGAAAAGCAATTTTACTCCAAGGTAAAATTCTTTCCAAGGAAATAATGTTCATATAACAGCAATTTGTTTAGAAACATCAGTTACCAATGTAAGCAACTGAAGCATCCGTGGTGGCCAATATTCAGCAAACGAACGGGTGTGAAATTGCCGGTATAATTCTGTTGCATTATCGGGTAATTTTGTTAGTTATCGGTTTGCATTATCTATTTATTTATTTATTTATTCACCACACCCAACAGCGGAAGGACCGCCAATTACAGGAATGGGATCAATTAACATAGATATTCGAATAACTATCAACTTCTAAGTTGAATTATAACAGCCAGAGACACCGGGGAATCCCTCCCCTTGCTCTTCACGAAAGACTGCTCTGGAATCTTTAAAGTGCGTTACCGAAACCTAACACACTGGACCAACGGCTTTACATCCCTCCTGAAGGACGGAACAAGTGTGATTAAGTACCTTGCTGAAGAGCACAAGTGCCACAACCCGGAATCGAACTCCCATTCTAGTACTGGCACAGGAACTTGAGTTCGACGCACTAGACCGCTCGGCCATAACACACCACTTGTGATATATTTATCCATTGGTTAATATATTATCATCACTTTTAACACCATATCCGAACTTCATGGAAAGACCCTGTAAATAAAAGCACGATATGTCTGTGGTGTTGCGTATACCTTTCATCCGCAACTTTTAGATAGATACATATATACTATTATACACTATATTAAATCCAAAACTGGAAATTTCATGCTATCGTCTCTCATAAAAATGAATACATGTAAAAATTAAATTTAAACAAATAGACTACAGCACTCATACAAGTTACTAGACCAACATTACACTACGATAACATTACAATCGCACGCGATATAAAACATTAATCATTTATCTTGTAAAAGCTTCATTGTGACATTTTATAGCTCTGCCTGTAAAAAAAGGAAGGATAGGTTTGTATGTTCTGCTACCGGTATCAATCTACCACTACGTGGAATATGTAATACTATATCCTGAAATCGGCTGTGGAGAGAATAACCAGCATCCTCCTATTATAGTTGTAATTTATCGTGCAACCGTTGATTATATATACTGAATCTACTGACTCTGATGGCAAACACTCATTGATCATTCTACTGGCTTGTTTAATGGTGTCTCCAATTAACCCGTTAACCTTCATATCTGAATTGCCAGCCCAACATACCAAACAGCAGGTTCATACACTAACAATAACTGAACTAATCAGGCTTAGTCAGATGCAATTGCGAGGGATCTAGGCTAGTGCACGATACAATGTACCAGGTTGATCTTTCGACTGCATCATGTTCTGATGTTTAGGCTGCTACACTGTCTGTAACTCTCACGTTGACATGTCAGTGTTTTTCTCTTAAAAGAAAAAAAAATGCTTGTTTCTTTTTAATTTCCCTTCCACCCACCCCCTTTGCGCACTCTGTCACCCTTGATTACGCCATTCGTTATCCACCGTGTCCTGCTACATCATCGCTACTCTGAATCGATTGATGTAACGGTTCACCAGGCGGCAGTCTCCGGAAATTTACGAGGACCAGGCGTTTTGAACATCGCATTGTGTAATTGGGCGTGATTTGGTGACAAGGAACAAGTGGAACGACGTCTGCGCAATCAATGTACTGTGTTATCTTTGTGTTACTTTTACTGGTGAATTCTTGTTTTGGGAGAAAGGCACAGGTGTAGACGATTTAATGGGTTTATGGAGCTTCGTTTTGCAGCCCGTAGGCTGAATTACATGAAGCTTACAGATGTCTTCCACCTTCAAATCGAAATACATCGGTGCATGGGTGGCGCCATTGGCAGCCGTCGACCAGAGGCACTGGGTAATATCTTTACTCTTCACGAAAGAGTGTTCTGGGATCTTTTAACTGTCACTTATGTAACCGGATAAATTAGTTTACAAAACATAAATGTTCTTTTTTTTTACGATATCCTTCGAAATATGTGGATTGGGAGCGAGAAATTGATCACGTTCACAGACGCCATCTTCGTAGGAAAAAAGGCTACTGCGTATTAAACGCCATAAAGTACGCGCACGCACACGCTGGAACATGTTCCAAACACGCGCGTGTGTTGTTCCAAAAACGACGCAATCGATGCGCGTCACCAAAAAATACGCTCAAAATCATGATGCACGTGGCAATTTGTACACGTGTTGTAGGAAGTGACGTCATTTGAACGTGATCAATTTCAGAACGGTAATGTGAAAAAAAATCTTAACACCAAACTGGGGGTAAAAAAATGTGATCCTTTATCTACATGGAAAAGAAACACTCAGTAAAGCTCCCTGTGTAACAGACGCTTCGCAATCGTTTTTATTTATTTTTTAATTAATTTAAAAACGATTTCAATTATTTTCTTATGTTTAAAAAAATCAAGCAAAGGTAGATTTTCAAACATTACACTTTGTTTCAAATGTACACATATCCGTAAAATTTAACACATATTTTTTTATATATAAAATGATTAATGATCATCAAAACTGATATTCATTTCAAGTTTTACAGATCAGTTGACCAAACATAAAAATGAAATTAAAAAGACACTTTCTGCTACAATATACAGAATAATTAACCATTAATGTGCTTCTGCTACGAAGTTAACCAATTACAGTACCGTTGTTTTATGGCCACATACAATCATTAATCCAACACACAAGTCTATCTTATACGAGTTATCACACTGGGGCAATTTCAAGATAATGAAGTTGTAACTGGGCAGAAATCGGAAGGCAATAAGGAAATGCGCTTTGAGCGGTACAACATCAAACAACCTAGTCAGGAAATGTGACCCGTATTATGGCACTACGCCAGCATAAAACCAAACGTTGCCTGGTTTGGATGGAATGAAATATCCCCGAGGGGCAGTAGATAGCCATCAGTGTTTGGAGCGTTCTTAAAGTCTTGATTCCTTTCTCTCTACAATATACTGTTGTTAGAGCACTATATCTCAAGTTTAATGAGAAATCGTACCCTGCGAACAATAAATTCGCATAGATAATGGGGTAACGAGAGGAAAAACAGACTACCTTGCTAAGATTACACCAACATGATACACGAACAAACGGTACAATGCTGTGCGGCGTTGGCTTGCACAGTAAAATCAATTTAAGATCCCTGGCTTTAGCCCAGATTTCACGCTTGGAAGAGCCCGGAAATTGCTTACTATCTAAGCTTGTGCATTCCATTTCTTAACAACATCCCCCAGGGAGAAATCCTACTTTTTATGCTTGAGTAAAAAGAAATAGACATGGCATATTTATATCCAAAAATTCGTCAGACAGTGTACCGCCCGGCCTACCATACAGCAATGACCTGTAGTTTGAGTTGACAAGGAGTCGTTAGACGTAATTAAGTGAAATATAACTCAACTACAAGTACTTAACTTACAGACACTTAAGTTAACATTTTATAAATGTGGAGAAATACAACGAAATTAGTGAAAGTTGGTCAACGAGTGATTGTTCTCCTCTATAATATTTTTTGTTTAAACTTACGACAGACCAATTTAGAGGTGGATAAAATCCTTCTGTCTGTAACGTCTTGATATAAGAAATTCATTATCTATTAATTAATTATAATATCATTAGATATTATGATTAATTGCCTTTGGATAATGCTCTGCTATGGTTGGAACATATGAGGCCACTAATTTCACATTGTCAATTCAATATTGATAAACAATACTGATATAACTAGGAAACTATAGGACCGTTAGATAGTTATACATGTACAATGTTAGATGCATTACATGCAGAGCCTATACAGGAAACAAAGAAATCCATATACGACCATAAACTGACTTTATAATAAAGTGGTTGAAATATCAAGCATGAACTGATTTCTTTTGACAAAAGAATGACTCGTTCCCATCCTCCCTTGGATTATTTCTTGGGAATATCGTCTCGTGCCTTTTCCAGGCAGCTGTGCGTATATTCTCAAAATACGGTGAATTTTGATTAAATTCTCGCTTGGTATGCTCAGAGGGGAACTACTTTGAGAAATGCAATTATTTGGCTGAATTCCTGTGGGTAAACCGTGCCTTACCACGAAGCTCTGACTGACATCAATTCACCGAGGACTTCCACCCACATATTAATGAAATTCCTTTTCTCCAGCGCGCAATAGTCAAATAAATCCACACTGATATTTCAATAAATCTGTGTCTTAAATTGCAGTCCATTCAGAGTAGCTGCAACCATGGAGCTATAGTTCCATGCTGCAACCGATTGTCTTGAATCCTTGGCCCGAATTCATAAACAAATATTCGCGGCATGTGAAAGTACGTTATACGCATATTGGAAGTTCCTAGCCTCGTTCCCAGAGATGCTCGAGCTTATTCCCAGGGGCCGACCACACCCTGGTATTGGATTATCCAGACAAATAGGATATTATAATTAGTGTTTTTGCAAAATCAGAACAGGGGCTGCGCAGTAGATCATAGGAACGCGGTTGGGGTGTTTTTGTCATAGAGATTGTCATTGTGATTCTTGTGCATTGGTTTCCGCACACATTAACCAGACTATGAATTCTAAGTGACGAAATTAGTTTACGAATGAGCTCATAACTTAAAAACAATCACGTCTGGTGACCAGTGTCCATAAGTCGGAGCTGTTTAGCAGAAAATAGTGGGTTAAACGAAAAAAGGGGTTAGCAGGAGTAGCTTATCCAAAATACCATGTCATCTCTGATACGTTTGACTGGCACTCAACCAATGTTTCCTGAGCACAAAAAACCGGATGATCAGTATTTTCTGCTCAGTAAAACTCGACATATAGATGACTGTGAAACATCTTAATGCAAACTTTCATTATGATCTGCCTAAACCGTTCCACACACAGTGCAGATGATACGAGTAGGCATATGTTATTCTCATTGAGTACTGGCTAAGTGATGGGGTCTACATATCATGTTATCTGCCAGCTTCAAAATATAAATTGCAAATTCGTTTTACGAAAATGGCCCTACAAATCAATAAACAAATGGATCTCCGAAGGAGAGAACCATCAAAATGTCGAGCATTACAAACCTTTCGGCTAATAAGTTCAGTGGAAAGTTCAAAATCAACGCAGTGTACGGAGATTCAATCAATGCCGACTCGGGCTACGCGCGCCATTATCCATCGCCATTTTCCACATCTTGTCACGCGAGGGATAATTTATAGGTATAGCTTAAATGGAGTCCGCGGCACTATAGTTCAGGTTTATACTTAATGGCTTGTTTCCCCCAAGAGGGATCGAGCTCCAAAGATGAGGAGTATATGGATAGATGCTCGGGCTCGTCTTAAGGGACTTACTCTCGACTTTATCTTGCCAGGCAAAACAGTGGAGGACGATTTGGGACAATAACGTGACTTGACATTTCCAAAGAGGTTACCCAACACAGAGGTTGACACACATGGCATTATGGTTATGTGGGTCATTGCCACGGAATGCCGCACCCGAGCCAGTGGTCTTCAGAGAGATATTTTGTTCGCGAGCGATGTAACAGCCGGTATAAATGCCTCAGACTCGGAGTTGACCGTGACAGGAATAAAGGATTCTGCACTTTATATTCATGATTGTAGTTATGGCGCCGTGGTGTTCATGGCGTGCTAACGTAAATGGAATAAACGCATAGACCTCCCATTCCGCTCCTTATACGGAACCGCTTTCTTGACTTAAAAAAAGGACTCTTTGTATTGTTACTACGCTGGCTGTGATAGCATTGGTTTGTATGGTGCAGCGATTCATTGTTTAAAAAAATAATGGCATTTGCATGTAGAGCCTAGCTCCTTTTGAATGCAGCATTGCACGGAGGCCAGTGTACGATTACAACTACATTTCTGGTTGATCAGACGAAGGAACTGAAAGCAAACCCACTTAAAGTGCCATGACATACTAAACAACTTTATACTATATAGTCTCAGTGCTGCATATGATGGATTACTTGTTTAGCAAGACATTCTACTATTGTTCGTTCTTATGTAAAATCAATAAAAAGGTAGGAAGATTTCATTGCAGTAAATCACAGAAAGAGGGCGCTGTTTGGGTACACAATTCAGGAAGACACAAGGAAAAAGTAAAGAAAACATAAGACTTCAAGCTGGAATTGTGGCAAATTGCTGCAGTTTCAACCCCCGGTTTTGTCATTACTTACAACAGGAAACTTGTAAAACAAACTTAAACAGCCATGGATTACAAAGGTTTCAGCAAGTTTGAGAAAAACAATTATAATTTTGTGTGCATGGTTCAAAGTATTTTTGACGTTGTAGACTGTGAATCATCGCTGTCGACCAAACGTAATCGTGCATTGTTAAATCAGTGGTTATACGTCAGAAACATAATTCTGGTTATGACTGCTAAAATAAGGGGTTCGGATCAACAAAACGACCAAGTTAAATATTTCAGAAGGCAACGGGACGCATTACCTATAACTTGAAATTTTCCCTTAGTTAAAGGCTATATACGAAAACAAGCAAGTGCGGCATTTGGCCCCAGGAAAGAAATTAGGTTGATGTACTATGATGGAAGGGGAGTGTAGCGTGGAGAGTGGAGACCGAGTTCAATTATTTTGAAGAAAATTCGTGGCGGACGTTTTTGGCATGATATTGGAGCCTGATGTGAACAACGCCGTATTAAAACCTATTAGCTCTTTGAAGTATGGCGGACACAATAGGAGGGCGCACTTTGAAGTGGGTATAAAATCGACTAAAATGCAAAATAACTGCATTTTTCACTTTGCACTTATTTATTTTATTTATAATTCTGTTTCTGTATTATAATTGCAACATGAAAATTATGTTTTTGGACATCCAATTGTTAAAAAATGTCATGCCCAAATAAAATTGTGCCCTCTCCTTTTGTTCCGCCACATTTCTAAAAGGCTAATTAAGAAGCGAGCTTCTGCATAAAATATAATCATCACAACTTGAGGCATGCAAGTATTACATTTGTCATCTACTTTGAACAGGTGCAAAAACAACACATGATATTTCATCACGATGAAAGCTTTACACTTCCCCATCATCTCGGCGGAAAAAAAATGCCAATCTTTATTAATTTGCAACCCGAAACGACAATTTGCCCGTGCAGTGAATTACAGCAGTATCATTTACACGTCTGGACTACTGACTTGTGTTTAATCGTTAAACACTGTGCTATAGGGTAACCGCGGAAGCTGGGGCGAGTTGACTTGAAAGATATCGCTGATATTGCGCCAGTTTCATTTGTTTGTTTTATCAAACAAAAATTGTGTAAATATGGCGTGTTGGGTTGCATCTGACAAAATGATGCCGGCAAATAGTAAAATAAAACGCTCTTTTTGGCTCGTTTGCCAGGTGATGACATACCGTCGCATTTTTCGCATAGTGGCGAATAAGCGATTTTTCCGAAATTGAGATTTTGTCATATTTAGGGTTCTAAAGATGCCAATTTTCATTTGTGAAGGTTTTAAATCAAAAATTTGAGTGGTTTTTTAGTTATTAAAAAATGCAGAATAACGAATAGGCTCATGATTGGCCCAGCGTTTTTCGCGTAGTGACGAATACCGACATTACGCTGGTGACCGATGGCGCCTTGCGCATTACAAGGCAACGCCTCCTGCCGGGAACCAACAGACACTGCGTGAACCAAACACTCCTAACTTGGGGAAAAATCAAACACACTGTGGAATTTGCAGCGTTTAAGAAGGAATTAATTGATAAATCAAATGCTAAAATAACCACGTGTCTATCTGTGTAAGTACCGGCCTTGTCTGAAATCCAGATGGGATAATATCAATGACGAAACTGAAGGCGACAGTTCAGATTTTCACAGACACGTGCAAAAGAATAGGCGCGGCGAATAAGTACCACAGCCGGCTTGCATTTTTTGCATAGTGACGAATCGTGAAAAAGTCCATAGCGTTACGAGCGGTGAATAAGACGCACGTGGTGTTGGTTTTTCGCGTAGTTCGTGGAACCAATATCCCTCCGAGATTACCCTTACTTATGCCAAAAACCCAACATAAGTTTAGTAAAACTCTTCGCTAATAACATTTTTCTAACAAAAATTGAATTTTGTTACGAAAAGAAAACGAAATCCAAGAACCAGAATATGCATTACTAAAAAGCCGTATAACTCGAAAGTGGAATTTTGCTGATTCGCCACTATGCGAAAAATACTAGGCCCAATTTAAGTTAAAGGAAAATTGTAAAAGTGTGAAATTGCGAGTAAATTTTGCGAAATATCGGCAAGAAATTAAAAACAAAAGTGATATTTTTCTCAATTCGCGTGCGAGCTCTATAGCGCCTTTTACAGCCAAATAAATAAAACCTTTAACGTCCCAGTACAACATTTGCAGTTACCCAACATTTTACTTCATTAAGAAAAACCTGACTAAAAGTAATGATAGCAATGGTAACAATTGTTTCCCCCATTTTTTGGGTGTAAAAAGGTACATTTGTGGGAGAAACTGCCAACTGAAGATTCGTACCTTTTTTTACCATCCATTCAACACAAAAACCATCCACGGAATGTTAAGGTCTTGTATGGCTGCATAGCAGGACATTTTGGAAGGCAATGATGTTGTTCCTGGATTTCAGCTAAAAGTTTCATCTACAAATGATAAAAATGGGCCTTTAATGATTGCAATTTTTCGCCAGTGGCGTCTTCGCAAATTCATTAAATGTTAATATGGCGGCCGAAAACAAAAGCTAACGGCTTTTAAGGCGACAGAGCCTACTGAGGCGTGGTAAACCAAATGACATTCACACGTTTTCCACCTCTTAATGGACTGTGATGTTTGCTAAAATAGTCTAGCCTGAATGATACTGCCGTAATAAATCATCAAAGGCAATGTTTTCTTTTACCATTGTTGGGACAGTAAAGAGTGAACAGTTAACGAGCAGACAATCCATTAAAATCCTCTTTACTTTTAATGTTCCTTTTGTAATCACTACGAGATAAAGCAACATTTAATGGTCCATTATATCATTTGAAGATATTGTTTCAATCAATCCTCGGAAGGACTGTCTTGTGTAGTAAAGAAGAGTAAAGCGGGCCTCCCACTGTGCGATTTTTGCTACGAATTAGGTACGATTAGCTACGATTTGGTACGATTATGTATACACTCTACACACAATCGTACCAAATCGTAGTTAATCGTACCTAATTCGTGGCAAAAATCGCACAGTGGGAGGCCTGCTTTAAGCGGGCCTCCCACTATGCGATTTTTGTGACGAATTTCCTACGATTGGGTACGATATGTGTATAGAGTCTATAGGCAGTCTCCGATAATCGTACCAATTCGTAGGAAATTCGTGGCAAAAATCGCACAGTGGGAGGCCCGCTTAAAGCGGGCCTTCTATGCGATTTATGCCACGAATTAGGTACGGATTAAGCGGGCCTCCCACTGTGCGATTTTTGCCACGAATTAGGTACGATTAGCTACGATTTGGTACGATTGTGTGTAGAGTCTATAGGCAGTCCCCGATAATCGTACCAATTCGTAGCCAGAATCGCACAGTGGGAGGCACGCTTTAGGCCCGCTTTACAGTCAAAGAAATGATATCTCCATTTGCAGTAGGTTGTTACAGAAAACTGTAAAAACTCACGCGTATTTGCAATGCACCCATGTACTGTCAAACTACATGAAAATGTTCACTTGCCAAAAAGTATGTACATGTAGGCCTATATTATTAGGCCTACTCGTGTTAAAAACAATTTTCAATTGCTGTCCTTTGTTTTTATTTTGTTTTGTTTTTTAGAAAGATACCAACTCATGTGAAATACCTAGGGCATTTGTTACCATTGTTCACATCACTTTAAAGGAACACACCGGCTTTGTTGGGCTATTTTGGGCTCGAAATAGACCCATACATGATTCTGAAGGTCTTTCCTAAATAGACTAAAGAGAACCTGAAAAAAAACCCACAAATTTGGTCGTTTTATAAGCATTTTTAAAAAAATCAAGGTCAAGTGATTTATCCGAACCAGATTTCTGGTTCGGATAAATCACGTGTTCTTGGAGTTAGTTTTGTTTCCAGCCGTATGAAAGTTTATTACTGCTGCAGTACTGCACCAAATTCAGCTCTGATGTTTTTCAAAATATTTAGGAGTATTTGACAAAAGAGACTATTTATTCAGGTTATGAAACATAACTATGAGAAATCGAACATAAAATGTTGACTCAGAGTGCAAGTAACGGAAGCGTGTTCCACTGTGGACATCGACAGTGTACGGGCGGGCGAGACATAAAGCCCGTGGCAGTACGCACACTGCGATGCGCGGTATACGGTGCTGTTGTTCGTGAGGCAACAGCACCAGACCGCCGGGTGTGTTTCGTCATTAGGTGTTTTAGTCTGTACACCTACTCTTAGCTACACGCGGAACTGTCACAACAGCCATGTTGCTACGGTTCGTTCGTGAAGACGAACCATAAATGTCAGCTCCTCCACAGAAAACGGAAAAACCCTATTCGGTGCATGGTCCAGGCTGTCCAGTGAAATCATCAGCAGAAAATGAAATGTATCCAAAGCAAAAGCTGCTAGAAGAAGAGCGAATCATTTGCGACAAAGTCGTCAGTCTCGCGCGATAGTGAACAGCTGATAAAGCGTATAACCCGACTATTGTCCGTTTTTGTTAATTTTAAGCTTTTTTTTAGTTAACGGGACATTTTAATTATCTTTTTTAACAAGGACCATGACAAAAGTATTATCACAATTATGCTACATCGCTAAATTATGTAAACAGTGAGCCGGTGTGTTCCTCTAAAGGCACGGGCTCGTCAGCAATGCGCGCGCGCTAAATTCGTGCCACGAAATACGCAGATCCAAAGCAAAAGCATAGAGCTGCGTAGTTTGTGGCACGAATTTAGCGCGCGCGCATTGCTGACGAGCCTGAAACAACTCATTAGGGAAGATTTGGGGTCTTTAGAAATGACATGGTGACCTTTATTTCGCGTGTGGTAAGGAACAAAATACAGGAAAATAAAATAGAAATCTAATAAAATTGCTGAAAGTAATTTACTAAACGAAGTTGACATACTGGCGACGTGATGCCTGGAGGCTGCCGAAGTTGATGGATGTTTCGGGAAATTGCAGGTGCGACATTATAAATTAAATAGCACACGCGTGCAGCATGAAAGGGGGATATAGCTTAGCAAACTACAAACAGCGTGCACGATTACTGTTTACACAGAGTATTGTATACCATTGTTTAGATTATGCATACCGTTAATCAATACATGTAGGCCTACATCCATAGAGGTTACACATTTTGGCCCGTGTGTTTGGATCAATTCTGAATAAGCATTTTTTGCGAGTGTTACCCGCCTACTCTAGCGGGTGATCCGACCTCTTCACTTGGATGTGTGCACACTATACGACGAAGGATGTTGCTATGAGACGTATAGGCGGTGCAAACTCCAGTCAAAATGCGATTGTTTAGGGTTGTTAGACAATGGCAGCATCGCATATGTCACATAACAACAACTTCGAAGTGCGCACACTTCTTGAATCCACATCTATTTGGAAGCATCACAGTCGGATCACCAAACAAAGTAAAAAGGTTACTCCGAAAAGGCTTATTGCAAAGGTTATTGTCAGCTAGAACAGTTCACATGTGCAAATGTAGTTGTCTTGTCCGTATTAAGTCCGTCCGTCCGTTTGTTTGGGAATCCGTGTCGCCAATTCTGTTATAATGCGCCTATCAATTGTTTTCCCCACCCCCCGGGGTTCCCTGCCTAAGAGGTGGTGATTGTCACTTTTCGCGTGACAAAATCCCCACCCCTGGGGCACAATTTAGGTGACAAAAATCCCCACCCTCAGGTGCGTGCAAAACATGCACGCCGGCTATTTATGCACAGACATTTGTATTTCAATGGGTCAAAATCCCCACCCTGGGGCATGAAACACGTGACCAAATCCCCACCTAAGGGGTGGCAGAGCGCGGGGGAGGGGGTGGGGGGGGGGGGGGGGTTAGGGGTGGGGAAACAATAATTGATAGGTGCATAATCGTCATATAATTAGCAATTTGCGTGCGACCTTTGCGATGTGGTTTGCGCTCCGAATTATTAAAATTCTAATGAAGGTGCGGTTTAGAAAGTCACATACTACGCTCTTGTTGCTACGTAGTGCACGCCAATACCATTTATGCCGTTCTTTCATATACGGTGAACACGGTATGTTAAATCTGTACTTCACACCAACCGCGTACACCACATAGCAACACATAATTAGTCTGGTCAAATGGATACCAAGTGTGCATGTCAAAGGAAGTAAGTCAGTGTACCAGACTCTGTGAAACACGCAAAGGCGTTTGCACGACACGGATATCCAGCTTGCTTTACGCTTAAAAACTAAATGTTTAGTGAAATATCGGGTTTTAGTGTTTATTTGATGCGTTTACATAGTGCAGGTTGAAAAGGGGGTACGAATAATGAATGCGCACGAACCTTTTGTGCGTTTCAAAGCTCTGAGTTGAAAATAAAATTAGTATCAAAGCCGTGTTTTACCGGGTAATTTTCCCGCCGTCAGAAATAGCTAACAAGCTGTAGTTTTGGATTTGCAAAACCTGCAATAACGCCACTAACAGTTACGGATAGCTAAACGTATGCGTATACGCGTATCTGTTGGCTTTAATACGAAGCCTTTGTGGTCTTCACGAAATAAGGGGATTATTTCGTAGGTCAATACGGTGTTTAATGGGTGTTATATGCAAACCCAGTAAAATTAACCGTTTCATGGCTATTACTAGAGAGATAAACCACACAGGGAACCATATAGTTTAACCCACGGTTTAACTAATATACAAAAAGACATCTATTTATGTACTTCGAACGTGCTCTACTTCAACACCGGTGCAGTTTGACTTTTCGGATAACTGATTGGTTTCTGTCAGGTGTTCAATTCCTTCCAGTAAATGAGAACGCATATTAAATCATGCCGAAATTGTCACCGGTCTCGTTTATCATTCAAATTAAAAAACATCGTTACCACGTGTTTCGGAAGAAAAAAATCCTCAACAAGTCCATCAACCTCTTTGAGAGGAGCAAAGTCTGATTCGGATGTGGAAGAAAAGTCACCTAAAATGAATCTAGAAAACTATCAATCATCGAGCTAGTTCAATGGCGTGTATAGATGCCACATACGATAAGACTTAGTTTTGAACTAAAATCTCTCTTGCCGCGGATTATTGGGCCAACGGGAGATGGAACAGACAATCAATATTGTTGACTCCCTCGCGATAATACTTGAGGGAAATTCATTTTTGCCAGAGGCGTCCTGACAAGGATAAACTCAAACTGTCATTTTTTTTTACATTCTGGAGCAGAATCTTATCAACAAATCTCGAAAGTCGAAAGCTGTATCAACAGAGAGTGTATAATGATGTGTGATGTTTGATGGATTTATTGGCTTTTTAGTCAAGGCAGGTAATTGCACGACCAGAGTGAAGTTTTTCATATCTGTCTGATTGTGTTGGTTATAGCTTTTTAAATTTCAAGAAAGATATACGAAAAAAAAGAAAAAGACTTTTCGAAGACATCAAAGTTTGGATGCGACACGGATAAAAATCAGCACCAGCAATCCTTGAGGTTATTATTAATCCGTACAGCAGTGTTAAAACAGTTATGTAAACGTTTTAGAATTCGGATAGGCCCTATGTATTCTATTTTAAGAAATTTGTTTTTAAAGTACCAATTTGCCCTTTTTTCACCATAGCGTTAAGCCAAAATGGCGGCGCCCATATCAGTACAACATCAGTGTCAAAACAATTATGTAAACGTTTTAGAAATCGGATATGTATTATATTTTAAGTCATTTTTTGTTCAAGTACCAATTTGCCCCTTTTTTCACCATAGCGTTAGGCCTAAGCCAAAATGGCGGCGCCCATATCAGCACATAACATGTGTTGAGATTTCGTACTCTAAATTTCAAGAACGTATTTTCTGTGGGATCGCCTAATTGCTGTGCCATTCTGATTCCTCCATTAGAGCATCGTTTTGTCTTTCACTCTCCATTCATCAAGGACGCAATTTTAACAGGGATTCGTGAGAGAGAAATATATCTAGGTTGACATATTTCTGTGCTAAGCTTTTATCGATGACAGAATAAGTGTGGTAATCAGGTTTTCTTAAGTGACCAAATGGCAAAATCACGTCATTAGCATCCGAACTACGGTAGGCCTAGCCTATACGTGAAAATGAAGTTAAAATCATATTTGGGTTTTCACATCGTTTGATACACTGAAAACTAAAGATTTACCTTATAGCGAGATTGTCTTTGCAAATAATTATGTTCAATGACGATATCAGGGAGGAGGATTTTGAAGTGTGTTTGTGTTAGTAGCATGGAAACATTATTTCATAAACAAACAAATGTCCTTGCTCACAACAAAACGGTGTCGTCTTTATTCCCAGTGGCGGATCCAGCCTCATTAAAATGCAGGAATACGATGGAATTCAGGGGGTTCGACCCCATGAATTCCATTGTATTCCTGTATTTTAATGAGCCTGGATCCGACTCTGAATCCGTCGTATAACTTGTGTGAAGTCAAGAAGACCTATACAAGATTAATTGTGCATCAACTGCATGAGTTCCCATTAATCACTCTTTAATCACTCATTAATCACTCTGTTTGACTCAGCAGAGAGAAACGTTTGATTAAACGACTCCGCACCATCCAGCCAGATGGTCTCAACAGTCAGGAGGGAAATGATTAATATCTTCATTTTTCTCCCCCATTTCCACACTTTCATTTTTGTTTCCTCATTTTTCCTGCCGCCACCGTCCCTCCCCACAACTCAGCCTACCCCCTTTCCCAACTCTAACCCCCTCCTCCATTCCTACTCCCCTCTCATCCCCATCTTGGCCTTTGGTCTGTTTCTCAAAGAGGGGACATTTTGTGTATATTGTGAGTGATATAGCTATGCGGTATCGCAATGACGAACAAAATAGACGGAAACGACGAAGGCCATCTAAGGTCATGCAGTAACGGAATAAAGATTAACATGTGAAATCTTCCAATGTCTAAATAAATCGTTTAGAGTTCTCCGATTAATCATTGTGAGGTACCGTGGCCGAGCGGTTTAGGTCATTGACTCGCAATCATAGGTGAAAACTTGGGGTTGCAGGTTCGAACCTCCCCACGGCTACGGTACCTGTGCCCTTGGGCAAGGCACTTAACCACACTTGCTCCATCCTTCGGAAGGGATGTAAAGCCGTTGGTCCAGTGTGTTAGGTAAAGAAAAAAACGCACTCTAAAGATCCCAGAGCATTCTTTCGTAAAGAGCAAGGGGGATCATCCCCGGTGTCTCTGGCCATTTCTAATTCTAATTCTTCATGGGTTTCCTCACGCTTACGAGTGACAGTGCAATGAGCACTATAGAGGAATCCTTGGTATGAATACCAGAAAGAAATAATAATAATAATAATAATAATACAAGTATTCGTTAATCGATAACGCGCTGGCCGTAAAACACTGCAATGGCAGACGAGTGGCTCACCGTTAAATCGATTTAAAACAGGTCAGACCACGCTTAAAATTGAGTCCCGAGTCCAAAAATTAAGCGGGGCACTAAATAAAAACGCGATGTGAATAGCACTTAACTTTTAGATTTGACTAAAGTCTAAAATCTGAATTTTCTGACTTAAAGGGCCCATGATTTGGGATTTTTATCAATGAAATCTATGCTTTAAAACCACTCTCAGTTACAGTAATAAAAATCCTATTTGAAGCTCGTTTTGGGGGTTAAAAAAAGGTTTTTTAGTTGTTATGCTAATGCGAATATGCATATTAATGACCAAGGTCATGATGTCACAAGAGGCAAACGCAGGAAAACTGTGCTCAAAAGGTTCCTCCCACAAAATTCCAGTGCCCTCCCCCAGGTGCCCCCTCACAAAAAATATCCCTATTGGCCTACATGTATTGCTCTGAAAAAGGCAAGGGAAATTTTAAAAAGAGAATCTTTGAAAACGTTATACCTAGCTGTAATAGTGACTGGATATCTGATGAGAGTGCTGTATGCCCCGATTACACATGCATGTATGTATGTCTAATTAACAATTTATTAATTCGTGGTAGAACGGTCGACACGGTCGACCCCCCCCCCCCCCCCCCCCCCCCAAACGACTTCGGCCAGGCCGGTCAAATGTTTCGGTAGGCCACTGCCCTACCCCCACTAAAAAGCCATGCCCCCCCCCCCCCCCCCCCAACCCCCACTAAAAAGCCATTCCCCCTCCCCCCACCCCCCCGTGACAAAATCCTGGCTACGCCGCTTCAAAACTGATCTGGAGGGTGCTGTAATCTTTTGAATACGAGACAGCGAGATTGCACAGATGTGAAACGCGTGGTTTCATGTGTGTTTAGCTATCAATCCGTACATGGCGCCGCCTTCTTTCAAATTGCCCATCGCAAATTTGTCGCCATAACTAGTCTTCCCACTGCACAAATGTCTTCCAAGCCAGCAAAGATATAAATACCAGACGTGTTTGGTCAATTTCTGGTTGTACATGTACTATTACGAAGAAAAGTAACACACGTGTGACAATCCCTTTATTACTAACAAAAAATGCTCATGTTAATCACGCCAGATTGGAGTCGGTTTTTTATCGTCAGTAAAATCTGTCACACCTTGACAGAAGACATAAACGAACGGAGTTTAAAGCCTGTATATACATGCAGTATTTATATTTGCAACATTTTAACGCCAAAACTTTATATTCGAAATGGAAGATGCATGGAAGTGGTTCCAACTGTCTAACTATTCCAACTGTCCAATGCAATGATTCTGCCCGAAATGACACATTTACATAAGAACTCGATCATTGAACATGAATTTATACAAATGTGTGCATGCGCATTTTTTTCACAGATCGCCCTCATGTGAATAGAACTAAGCTCCGACTACCGTGGTATATATTATGACCCCGTTTTTCATGCAGTATAATCAGGGATCCAGCCCGTCCAAATAATACTGGAAGATGGCTTCGCACAGTTGTTCATTGTTTTCTCAGAACGAAGTACTGAGCTGACCTCACTATGAACATCTAACAATGGAAATTGGGCACACACCATTGATACTAACAATGGGGTTACAATGAACATGTACATGTTTTTGCTCATAGTGCCTGTACCTATACACAGTTTGGTTGTTATCGCACACATCCTTATTCCCATATGAATATAACGCCATTTGTAACACTTTTCCCAACCTGTAGTCTACCTTTAGCTACACTGCAAAAACTGTGGTGTTAAATATCTTGTATAGATACCGAGTCTAGTGTTAACATTTAACACCATAGGTGTTGGTTTTAATTCCACACTTGGAATAAATGCATTATTTTTAACACCCTATGGTGTTAAAACCAATACTTGTGGTGTTAAAACTTAACACCAGGTTTGGTATCTATATAAGACAACACCACTGGTGTTAATTTAACACCACAGTTTTTGCAGTGTATATCCTATAATGCGTTGGGATTGGCTGACTGTTTTGCACGTGTCCGACATTCTTAGCATTATTGACGCCGTAAACTAACCAGTGGGAGCGTAATTGATAAATGCGGCGCGGAAACTGTTTCAATTGGTATAACATCAGGCGCACAACAGTACTTACACGAAGGTAAGCCCCCTCTCTGTGCCCATATGTCGTATACGAAATTCAAAGACGTTACATTTTGATTGCTAAAATTGAAAAGGAACGTCACCACACGTTAAGTGCGTTGGTCGGTAGGCACGTTTTGCATGTTGGTCGGTAGATACACTGTCAACTTACCAAAGACGGTTTCAAGGATATTTTTCAAATTATTTAACCATTTCGTAATGGGTTTAAAACGCATTTCGATTTTGTTGTTGTTGTTACATTTAACTGAAACAACGGACCTAAAATCGGAATAATTTGCTCCGCCCAAATATACTAAAAATGGCGGACATACCGTTACTCATCGTTAACTCAATTCATCGATTACATGCAGGCGAAAAGGCTACTCGCGAATATCATTTTTAAATGGCTCAATGACTCGCGACACCACGATTACCATTGCTAACACAATAACGATGCGGCAAACAAGAAAAAGTACATTGTTGAAGAACTGTGTTCACATTTTGTGCGTTGCTTTATAAGTTACATGTAATAAAATACGATAAACACACAACGACGTTTTTCTCTTTTTTTTTCTCTACCAGTCGAAAGTTTGAGTACATGCACGGGCTGAAACAAGGTTGTTTTCATAATTGACAATTTTCTACTCCGCGTACGTTTTTCCCAAAAGTTTTTAATGTACCAAATGAAAACATCATATATAATCCTGCATAATATTGCAAAAATGAGGTCATGTTTCTTGTTTTTTTGTAAAAAAAATTAATAATTTACGGGTTGCACAATAAGCACAATGTACTATGTTTCTTGGTGCTTCTTTAACAAAGGTGATAAAAGCCGAAATCGAAAAACACCATAATATCCGTTAAAATATCGTTGAAAATATCTTTGCTATAAGGTACGATCAATGTGCCTAAAGACGCACGTGACAACGTGCATGCCTCTCGGCAGCCAAATGACTGCAGAGGGTATCTTTACTGTCTTAATTCACCAGGGAAAGACGATTGAAGAAGCGTCTGGCACTTGGTAACCTAAAACCCCCAAATGTTCCCATGTGAATTGAAGCCCCGTGCAGCTATACCGTGACATCTGGCTCATCTTGACAGGGAAAGCTGAGAGAGAATTCCAAGAACGGGAAGACCCTGACGAGTTATGGCGACAAACTTGCCATGGCCAATTTGAAAGAAGGATACCTATATGGATTGATAGCCGTACATAAAACGTACACAAAGATTGCAGCACGCTTCATATCCGTTTTACGGCTCATTCTGAGTGCAACGTTTCTACTTCTTGATAATTCAACAGAACGTGAGTTATAAGCATCACGTCAAGCTTCGAACCACTTGCTGATTTCGCGTAAAACTGTTGTGTATTGTGCGAAATACAGTATTTAATTGTAGTCTACTGCAGATTTGAAATTTCAAATATCAGATTGTAATAATTAAACTGATTTGTCTAAATCAACCATGTACAGAATTGTGGTGACGTCATACAGTAGCAGTCAAAGGTTTAAAGGTACACACCGGCCTACGTAATTTAGTGATGCAGCATCCTTGACAACATTTTGTGATGGGCCTTGTGAAAAAAGATCATCAAAATGTCCCGAAATTAACCACAAAAGCTTAAAATTAATAAAAACGGGCAATAGTCGGGTTATACGCTTTAACAGCCGTTCACTATCGCGCGAGACTCTCGACTTTGTCGGAAACTATTTGCTCTTCACTTAGCAGCTTTTTGGTTTTGATATCTCTCATTTTCTGCTGGAGATTTCACTGAACAGCCTGCATGGACGACCGCATGAGTTTTTCCGTTTTCTGTAGAGGATCAGGAGCTGACTTCACGAACGTAAAATTGTAGTTCCACGGCACTGTACCGATCCCAACGTGTGTGTGTGCCGTGGGGCTAAATGTCACACTGTCCGATAGACTGTCCACAGTGGAACTTGCTTCGGTTCTTTGGACTTTATGTCAAAATATTATGTTTGATTTTCCAGAGTTATGTTTATCTTTGTTTGATAACCTGAATAAATAGTCTCTTTTGTCAAATACTCATAAAAATGCTTAAAAACGGCCAAATTTAGTGGTTTCTTTTCAGGCTCGCTTCAGTCTATTTCGAAAAGACTTTCAGAATCATGTATGGGTCTATTTCGAGCCCAAACTAGCCCAACAAAGCCGGTTTGTCCCTCCAAGTACACTTGCCGAAACCCCTTGTTTTGGTTTTTTTGTAGGCGTGGGGTGGGGGTTGGGAGGGGAGGGGAGGGGGTGGTGGGGGTGAGTTGACGTCACAAATACTAAATGCCCACATTGCCTGAATAAATTAAACGTTCATCCGTACTACTCGCATGTGACAAGATACAATACTCTGCTCTCGAATCAAAACGGAACAAAGTACCGGGGCAAGAAACCGGAGATGTTGCGATTATTAGTGTTGGGATTAGCAACGGATACTGATATCAGTAACATGAGACTACGCCATAAGATTTGGCAGCTGAAAACGGGATTTCGCCGGCACTGAAGTACGTTCTTATGTATCCATGCATCCACCTCAGGCCTGCTCTTGCGACCATATCCAGAAACATGTTTCTTACACAATCATTGATCAGCGTAGGTTTCTTACGACCGAAGCCGATCGTTGGTTAATTAAATGATTAAATGTTCCTGATAGCGGTCGCCAAAACGTGCCCTACACTGTTCGTATTGGGCATGAGTATAAAACACGGCGATTGTTGCCGTGCTCGGACTGAAATACCACTATTCGATATAACGTTTAATGAACGGGGAAAAGAGCAACATTTGTAGGAAGTGACATTATACTGCGCTGAAAGCAGCTGAATCAAATTTGCAACCATATATTTGTCAATTGTGTACCAAGTTTAGTGATGATCTCCGAAATGCGTCCACCGGATTATTTTCAAATTACAATATTACTTTATGTAAATCAACAACGCCTGTGTGTTTTACGTCGTAAATTAACATTTCAGAATGGAAAATTCTACCTTTTAACAGAACTGCCTCATAAATGTGCGAAAACAACTTTATCCCAAGTATCTTATCAAACACACGAGCGGAAGAAGTGCGCGTCTCATTAACGCCGATTCCGCTCAGACTTACACGGTTGCTAGGAAACAAAACGCATTCTCTCCCGAAAGAATACCCCCACACACCGCGGTCATGGCATCACACGGAAAATAAGACTTAGCCTCAGAATTATTAATTCAGTGAGGAGTGAAGACGAAACCGCACGATTTTGTTTCGCATCTGAAAAGGTCATCTTGTGGGAAAGTACTCCCGTAAAAAGCATCAACTTGTTTCCCGACAATTTTCTGGCCGTCTTGAAAAGAACGCGTCGATACAGCCTTAGTACTTATTAAATATTCCTCCCCAACACCACACAATTTCTGGATTATTTACAACGCAGCCAAATCAAAAGATAAAACGATTAAATTAACCATTATAGTATTTACACATTTCTTCATTAAAATTTCATATATTAATTTTGTAAATAAAATACATTGTATTGATCCCAGATTCATTTGAAAACTGTAATAAGGTGGTCTGATTTTGGTCTGAATTTGGTATTAAATTGAAAATTTTCGGCTGTACAAAATACGAAGGCATTTTAATTAAAAATACAATGTACAACAATTGGTTCTGTTCAGTCTAATCCATATCCACCATTCCACAAATATTGTCCACCAATTTATCAATCGCATGACAACATAGTATGTCTTGTCCGTTGTCTTTACAATTTAGTGATATTGTAAACATACGACTACTCGTAATTTGGAAAATATAGTACTGATTAGTCCGTAGACTAATCATCGATATGCGGCCATTCATGTGGTAAGAAGTGACCATCTGGGGCGAATTTCACGACGCTGCTTAAGCACTATGAAAACGTGTGCTTGCTGTAGCAGAAAAGTTGTGCTAACGCTAAGACTATCTCACGGCCACAGCGTGCTTGAGCATGGGCGTGCTTGGAAACGGGCATTAAAGGGTCACGAGTGTTTAGTTAATGTTGCCTCTGCAAAACATTTAAGCAAATTCATATCGATATATCTTGGGTCATATTTTCGCTAACAAACGTTTAGCAGTGCTTCAAGGGCCTATGACATGCTAAACAACTTTTTGCCTAATCTTTGCTTCATGATGGATTACTTCTTCAGCAAGACATGCTATTGTTCGTTTAGATGTAAAATCAATAAAAGGTATATAGCCTTTTTTAACTTTAAAGATTTCATTGCAATAAACCACAGACAGAGGGCGCTGTTTAGAGTGCATTACGTAAAAAAGACAGAAGGAAAAAGTTAAGACAAAACATAAGACTTCAAGTTGGACTTGTGGCAAATTGCTGCAGTTTTCTCCCCCAATTTCATCATGGCTTACAACAGGAAACATGCAGAACAAACTCAAACAGTCATGGATTACAAAAGTTCCAGGACGTTTGAAAAAAAGTTGCAGGACGTATGAAAAAAGGTTGAATCCTATGTGCACAGTTGAATGTGATTTTCCTGTGTTTGCATCTTGTGACATCTTGTGAATATGCATATTCGCATTAGCATAAGAACTAAAAACCTTTGTTTTAACCCCCAAAACAATCTCCAAATATAGGATTTGTCTGAATGTAACCGAGTATATTGGTTTTATAGCATGTATTTCATCGATAAAAATCCCAAATAAGGGGCCCTCTCCATAAAATAGCCAGAGCCTCCGTTAGCACAAAATCGGCTGCTAAACAGCGCCATGAAATTGACACCTGGTCGCCAAACCGCACATCGTCTATCAGTTGTGCGTAGTATGCTTGAATCACACATCAAAATGATCTGTTAGCACAACATATCTGACGATACCTTAGGGCAAAAGGTTGAACAGTTAAACATCTAATATTATGAACTTAATTGTTTAGTGTTACCATAATCGAAGAGAACGACTTCACTATACAAGCTGCTTCTACTACTCGCGTCGTTAATTATCTTGTCAATGATAATCTTAGGTGCTTCTTATTTTGCCTTTCATATGTACATTACGCCGGCTTAGTGTTTGGGCGAGTTCTGTGAAATTGGAAATACACGTAGGCCTATGATTTTCAAGGAAATATTCGTGTTTCGATAACAAATGTTTCTATAGAAAGCCCATTGTGTCATTTGCAGTTTTGGTAAACTAGCCCAAGGGCAAACCTCTGTCGCAGTAGTGTTTCAGAAAACATTCAAAACACCTGCATTGTTTTTGTGTTAAGTGATGCTATAAAACAATGAGTGTGCATACTGATTTTCACCACTTTGTTCTTCCTCATCGACGCATGAAGTAAAATGTTGGGGCATTGCAAAGAACACAATGTGCCTTTAATGTTAAAGTGCGGCATGTTAATTTAATTTTATCATGGCCTTAAACTAGATTAATTATTGTTACCTTGAGTGATAGGTGTCCGCAGAGCCTTCGACGGTGGAAAATCATCAGAAATGGGAAATGAAATGAAACAGTCTTGTGAAAGAGTTTTATACCCACCGTGGCGTAGGTATGATGAATGATATTATGTCGTTGATATAACAAGTATAGACGGCTCTATGGACAATGGAATCTGTGCAGGGCAAGCGAGTTATCACGATTTGTACGTTTACCGTATGGATGCACTGTTGCCGTCTGATATTAATGCAATGCGTGTGCGAGTTTAACATTTTCGTCGCAATCAGCATGTGTCACACCTGAGAATCTCTGCAGATGTCTAGAAGGCTGGATATGGCGCTATTCTGTGAGGCGTTCGCAGCCTTACGGAATTTACTTTTCCCGAACGGTGGCACGAAGACAAAACAGAACGCAGCTCTGTACCGGCTGCTCATGGAGATGTAAATGACGGGGTTGATGGCTGAATTTGTGTAGGACAAACACTTTGTGAGCTCCTCTATGAGAATAGCGGTGGGCCCAAAAGGTTTAGAACTTATAGCACGAGTCAGCGAGATGATCTCGAATGGACTCAAGAACAGGAAAAACACCAAGCCGTTCACGATCAGCATCCAGGCGATCTGGTTTCGCAGTTTAACGTTCTTGTCCTTGATGCTGGTCAGACGCGAGCGTCGGACGGACGCGTTCAGACCGCGTACTATGCCAATGTACAAAATCACGTTAGCGATGAAAGCTAAGAAAAAAGGTATGGTCTGCACGATGTGCTGATATTGCGTCCACCACCGACTCAACGGCGTGCATGTGCTCCAAAGGGTGGGCCAATCGTGGTAACTCTTAGGCCATATCATGCAATTCGTTTCGTACACGATGTAGCTTGGTATAAACGTTGCCGACACGATCAGAGCACCTAACCACGAGGTTAGAAGCAACCAGCGATATGTCTTCTTTCCCGATCGATTGTGACTTCTTTGTGGATGGCAAACTCCTTCGTAACGTTCCACTGATACCAAGGTTACGGAGCATAAAGCAGCCAAGTATGTGATGCTTTTGGTAATGTTGCCTAGTTCACATCCTACCGGACCTATGGGTGTCACATCAGAGTAGATGGGCGACTTGCAGAAGATGTAAAGCCGCTGTCCGATGGCAATGACCAGGAATATGATATCGGCAACCGCTAGGTTAGCTAGACAGGCATTGGTGACCGTTTTCATGCCACGGACTCGAAATACGACGATGAGAAAGGCGATGTTATTCAAAACGCCAAAAATGAGCAAGATAGGTGATAGAATGGTAATCGTGAACCGATGGACTGGCGGGTAGCTCAGTAATTCAGTGGCATTTTCGTCTATAATGAAGATTGCGGTGCAGCTACGGTCCGTTGTGTTGTCGCTAAACTGCATGATGAGCTTGTTTGTTGGCTCCTTGGCTGAAACAGATTAGATCATCTTGCATCGGGACGGTCTTGACGGTTTGAGGTAACACCGCCAAATACACCACTGATATATACTGTCCAATGCTGTCTACTCAAGACGAACGAACATGATGCGGTGATTGGGCAGCGGGCGCACTGCGCATGCCCGTAATTTGTTGCTGTCATTGTCATTCCCAGGGATATTGGCTCTTGGGGATACGTGTCGAGATGCTGGGAGCGTGTACTTAATGTACACGTGGGTTTGCACAAAAGCAACCCTCTCTTTCAATATGTTCTCGTCCCTTCTAACCCGCTATAGCAATTTCTGATCACGTGCTCCCGCCAGTCCCGTCGGATTCCGCGCCTTCTGTTGCGGCTTTGTTTTATATTTATCGATTTCGTAATATTGCACGGAAACCGCTGTAGGTCGCGGCTCTGTGGAAATCTTAAAAAATCAAGTCCTAACTAGATTTGGCTAGCGATGCAGCATTAAATGCGCAGCCCACATGTGCGCGGAATACAGGCAGTATAGAAACGACTTATTCGATATTGTTGAATCCTGAGTGGTTTGTTCACAGGGGAGTGGTAACCATGCCAACAAAACACATTTGTTCTGACTCATTGTCCACACTAGTAAATTAAAAAACGGGGGCGTGAATAGGGGAATGGTTTGTAAGAATTCCAAATAAGGCATGGTTTTATATAGATCGTTTTATGAACTGTGGATGAATTTGCATCGTGGATTGTTTCCAACCATTTCCCATGATGAATGATTAGACACTATCGTAGTCGACTTCAGTGGGCGTATCATCTGTAATCTTCAGTGTAAAGCGATTTTCAAACAATTATTCATATTTTCCCAGAGCATCCTTAGCTCTGCTTTTGAACATCCTGGAGCAAATCCGTAGGGTTTCAATGATGCATTCAATAGCGGTGTCCATGGCAACATTCAATATGATTCTGGTTTAGTAATCAGACAAAGGCGACAGCAGGGTCGTCATTTTTTACAAACACAACACAATCACAATATCGGCAGTCGTAGCTAGTTATAGGCCTATTCGATTAGGATTTTTGGGGGAAAATTTTGTTTTGTGACTGTGGGCAATTATTTTCTTCACTGTATTCTGGCGTCCTTACTTTTATTTATTTCCTTATTTAATTAATTTGAGAGGAGGCTGTGTCGGATATACAGACATGTAAAAAAAACAGCAAAAGATGTGCACATATATATACAGAGATTCCTTCCACAAAAATAAATACAAAAATGAAATGTTAAGATACAGAAGGGTGGCAATATGTGATATGATTCAAGCTCTATGCAAGTTAATTGTTATATATTGTTATATAATTGTTACATTTATTTATACCAACCTGTAATTGGCGACTTGGTTGCTGTTGAATTTGGTTCAATAAATAAATAAATAAACAAATGAATACAATTTTTTACTTATTGGTCGATCGGAGGGTTAATTTAAAAAAAACAATTATGAAATTTAAATAACAAGTAAGATAAATAATGATAAAAAAAAGACTGATGTTTGGAAAACTATTGTGTGTGCCCCCCCCCCCCCCCCCCCCCCCCCCCTCCCAACGTGTTCTGCACCACTTACCATCTTACCACTTACCAAGTCTGGCGACGCCGCTAATCAAAAACGCATGGTCTTGAATACATTAAAAACACTTGAAATACATAAAACACACATGCCTACCTTACACACGGACACTGACGATGAAGTGACGATGTAATACAACATTCATGAAATACAACTTCAAATATTCGACCATTTGTTATAAATTTCTGGTAATTATAGGCCTATATGATCATCATAGCGGACACTGTACTGTAAAGTTCTGAAGCTTTGGGAAATCAAGGGGCGGATCAAGGGGGAGCGTTTGGGGGGGGGGGGGGGGGGGGGGGGGGGGGGGGGGGGGGGGGGGCAACGCTCCCCCTTTCAAAAAAACAAATTAATCAATAAAACAATCTACTTTTGTTGCACTACTTTTCCTGCTTTAAAGTGGTTAAATATTGCCCCAAGATCGCACCACAGAGCATCTATAATCCATCTAAAAGCCGTTAGGGCTTCGCGCTACGACGCGCATCGCTATCTTATTGTCATCAGCATTTCATGCTTAACAATTTCATGCTTAACAATTTCACGGGAATTGTCATGGGAATTGGCAAAATATATAATTTAAGGGAGTACTCTCTGAAAGCCACCCGTTCCTTCATTTCCTTGAACATTTTTGAAACGCACCAGACAGGCCGTTCGTCCTATATACGTACACGCAGGCTGCTATCAAATTTAAAAGTGTGCGGTTGCTCGAATGCGGCGTCCTGTCTTGTGTTAAAAAGTCATGAGTGTGGATTATAAATGTCATGATTGTATAATTTGCTAAGCATTTTAATATCTTTAGCACCCACGGTATAAATGAGGTGCCCATTAATGAACACCCTTTAACCCAACTTATAGAACTTCAAATGTGACCAACGTTGATCGCCGGCTTGGATGTTTTACCCAACAGAATATTGTCTGCATATTGTCTGCATGTGTTGAGAAATGAATTTGCTAAACTTAATTTTTTTGCAGTGTGGTACGCGCGCGTAATGTTGTCTCAGTAATGTCTTTTAATTTTAGTAGATGGAATGGTCTACATTTTTGCGAGCATAGGGCTGCGTCCGTAATATATGGCTAGTCCTAAAATAAATCACCGGTCAATAGTAGACGGCTTGCTCATTTCCATTGACTTATGTGTGTAATTTCAAGGAGGACGTACTTACTGGTTCTTAAACAAGGCATACACTTCTTGACATTTCCCTTGGTTTGTGAAATAATCCTGCACACCTTTGTAACCAGATAATTTGGCTTCTTAAAAAGTCACGTGATTCCAACTGACCAGAGATCGACCATCCGCGGGCTTGGTTCCTTTAATCAGACTGTAGTCGACTATAGTCGACTTTAATCGACTATAGGTTAACAAAAGTTAACTGTAGTCGCCCGCCCATTTCAAAACTGCACAGTGATTTTTTTGCAGCCCGTTTTAGATACTCTATTTAGCCATTGATTTTTAACGAAGGTCGGCTAATGCGACCTCATCGAGGAGGTTAGTTTGAAGGCGGATGTTCTTGCAAACGATTTTGACTCCCGCATCAGAGAAAGTCTCCAAGGTTCAGAGAATTCAATCTCATTTTCCTGAAATAACCGGCCACCTTGATTTATGTCTTTTAATAAAAAGCTGCGCTCATAGAAGCAAGTGCGAGAGGAAATAGTTTCCGGATGCTTCGCTGGACGCGCTCATCCTGACGATCGATAAATCACTTTGAAACGAGGTAAACAAATTAGAACGGCATCCCGAGAGCTGCACTGGTAAACAATTAAAAATTGATCACACGCATATTGGTCATTATTCTCGAATAGCCAATTAGGGTTATTTCACTCTCACGATCGAAACAAATGGCAAAAACACACGATATAGGCCTACAAAATATTTCACAAATTGAAAATGAAAACCAGAGTTCTATTGAATGGCGCATATCGTTGTCTTACTTGTTCCGAAGCCTTGTGAAAGATGAAGGCGCGACACTCTTCTTGGTTCATTTAACATGTAATATGGCAGGTTCAATAACGGAACGCTTTTATGATAAACATAGGCAGATATGGGCTTATTAATGTTTCTGCAATAAAACATCGTGGTTTCAAACAGTAGGTGTGTTTAGACGACAACTTATACTTTGAAAGTAACTTTACTGACCACCATCAATGGGAGATTTGATTCGCTTGGTGGCAGCAGACCAATGCTTGCGTCATACTGAGCATGCGCACTCTTAAACCCAAATATGACGGAACAATGGAAAAGACAAGTTTGTTTGCTACCATTGACTCTATATATTACTTTTAACTCTCTCCAGCAGGAGCTACGAGATTTTCTTGACTTGACCACTGCCCATGAGAGATTGAGTCTTTCAAGTTGACAATGTACCCAGAAAAACCATGTGCGCTGGCGTCAGAATATACGATCTTTAAACAACTATAGATTGTAGTTGATAGGAGTAGTTTTAAGTCACTCGATGTTACGTAACAAAAAATGAAGTTTACATTAAGTAAGAATGTATTGCGTCGGTCCAAATGATAAGTGGAAGTAACTGTTGCCCATCTACACTCTAAAAACAACTAAGTCAAAAATAACTAGACAATAAGGGTCAGCTGGGTGCAACTGAAAATCAGTCAGTATGACTAGATTTTCTAATCAGGTTGACTAAAATCGTTGTAACGTCAAACAGATATCTAGTTAAAACAACTACCAGGCGGAGTCAGATTCACTATTGAGCTCGTGCCAATGACGTCATTTTGGGAGTAAAACAATGCCGCGTCGTTAATTTTGTGGAAGCAATGTGCGTGCGCGTTGTGTGTGTCCATAGCGCGCGTAACGCGCTATGATGAGGCTCCCATTGGTGAACTAAACCGCGTTACGCCCACCAGAGACACACACAACGCGCACGCACATTGCTTCCACAATGACTCAGCATTATTTGACTCCCAAAATGGCATATTCGCATGTGTTCGAAAGAGGTCAATAGGCCTATTAGTTAGTCTGTGTTCAAATCACGCGGATATCACGTGCCTTCCACGCATTTTTACATTCTAGCGCGCATTATAACTGTCCAATAGAAATACACAAATTTGAAAATGCACGCGCGTCTGCTGACTTGAAACATTTCCCGAAGATATGCTACTAAACCCTAAGACGTCTCGTGACGTAGCGTGACAAACCTGAATACTCTCCCTGGATAGGATGCCAGTTCATTGCAGCTTTCCCAATCAATATTTGACGGTACACATACAAATATTGACTGCTTCGAGTGGTATAGTAAAACTAGCCCACCGAGGTGACTCACGGAACATTCTATTTTCCCGAGGCGAAGCCGAGGGAAAATAGAATGCTCCGTGGGTCACCCAGGGAGGCTAGTTTTACTATACCACGAGATAAAGCAGTCAATATTTGTTTTTTAAAACACCTCTCCCACAGATTCTGCTTAATTTAAGCTTAAACAAAAATCAATAATAAAACACCTAAAAGTGGAAATCAGTTTCATCAATTTAATTCAGAAATTCCAATGGAACAGCAATGTATTTAAGGCATGAAGTGAAATTTGTGTAGTAAAACTCTTTTAAACAAAGTCACTGAAGCGTTTACATGCAGAAGCATCAATCTCTTTATTTTCCCATCAAACTTTTTACACTGTTGATACTGTCTGCTCTCAATCGTATCTCCATCGTAACTCTCTCCTTCAAAAATTTGTTATTGCTTATAATTCCAAAAGAAGGGCTGGCCAGCTACGCGCTGCGCGCGTCCCAGGGCCCGGACGCGCTGCGTGCGTCCCAGGGCCCGGACGCGCTGCGTGCGTCCCAGGGCCCGGACGCGCTGCGCGCGTCCCAGGCCCCGGATATAGTTCCCCTGTTGCTACGGGTATAGTACTTTTCTGGAAAAAGGGTGCCTGGTATAGTCTTTTTGGAGCGCTTGTACAAAAATAGCCAAAATAGCCAGAGTCGCGTGACACGCTCTCGACCAACCACGATACAGAATCTGTGGGTGAGGTGTTATAATCACAAATCTGTGCAGAGAGGGACAATATGAAGTAAAGTATCTGTCTAATGACACGAAATTGTTGCAGTGACCAGGATTCGAACATTGGACTTCTCAACCGAAGGCTCGACGAGCTATCCACTCGATTACTATATACTTCCTGCACACGTGAACAAACGCATTAATCGCTCGACCACTGAGCTTGCCGTTGCCGTATGGGGTTTTTCAAATATTCTACAGCGGGCGTATGAAGCAGTTAAACCATTGTCAATGTAACAGAGGCATAAATATATACTCGGAACCGCAGGGCTACTTTACGGAATTCGGTTTGCGATTTCAGTGTATGTCAGTCTTATAATACCTCAGAGCCAACATTACCCAGAAGATGTTAATGGAAGACGCCCACCGTTGAGGATGGCTCTGTAATTCTAGATTGGAATTTTAAGGTTCCCGTTGCATAGGGCAGAAATCGCCACCTCCTGATCTTTAACAATGTTTGCAAGCACTTTGCAAGCACAGTGCAAGCCGTTGAAGTGTAAACCGATAGTCGGCAGTAGTCTAGTCATAAAGTCTTTCAGCTTCGTTAGGCGAGGGACTGACAGCAAATACAAACCGTGTAATGCAATAACGTCCTCGTCGAGAAATTCGATAGGGTTTTGTGGAGTATTAAAAATCAACATTCGCAATAAAGATTAATAATTCCATTGACAGAAACTACGGCATCGGGACGACATACGATACGTGCTCGTAGATTCGTTTGTTCATTTGATACGATTTCGTGTCAAGGGATTATACGGCTGAAAGATAATTTGTTTAGTGTCTTAGAATTCTGAGGCATGCAAGAGTGTATTCAATACTATACAGACAATTTTATTGAATTTAGGGCGCACGCATATTGTATACAATAATAAAACCTTGCATGGAATATGCACCTTGCAGAAATCATTGTACTTTTAAAAAAACACGACAATTACAGCTTGGCAAAAGAAGGGTGAATAAACTTTTAAAGAGGCCTTTGAAACAGTTATTATAATGACACGCAATTCAATAAAGTTCTCATTTACGATTATCTCTTCGTATCCATGCAAGTACAATCTTGTGGTGGTTGTAAGCGGTTTTGACGCTTCGTTTGTGAACCAAAACCCTTTGTTAATAAATAACTCATGCACCTTAATTAAAATTTTAGTGAAATCATAAATCCAAATTTGGCGTCTTGGATGACTTTGTTGACTGACTTTTGAACGAAGCGTTAGGGAATTGTTTGAGGCTCAGCGGTATTTGGCCTATAATAATAATTTAACCGGCGTCGAATCGATGTCAGAAAGGAACAAATACCGATTATGGAATGCCAACGTCAAAGCACAGCCCTCTAGATTACATGTTGTGCTGTTTCAGAAGTTGTCTGCTATTTATTGTGAAATTTGATTTAGTATGAATTTTGCGTCTATGGGCATTGTGTAAAGAGAAAGTTTGAATTATATTGTAAACATGGCTGCCGTGTGGTTGCTTTACGAGATATTTACGTAATTTAGCTATTTCTTGTTTAAATTGAGATCATGTTCCTTCGTAACGTATCCTTTGCAATCCTAATGTCAAAGCTCGTATATAGCATACGTCTTAATGCGTAGAGCGTTTAACAATATTTCAGACATCAATTTCATTCTCAGTGACCCATAGTTGATTTATAGTTTAATATATTTACATGTATTTCGGATGGATTTTTATTAGACCAGTGTAACTCTGGTTGCGTTTTAAATGTACATGTACTGCGTTAACATCTCCCAAACCAACCCAAGTTTTTTTCAAAATGCCAACCGGCTGTGACAAACCGCACGTATAGGTCCTTTGTGCTTATTATTTTAAGAGCCACGGCAATTTGTTTTACTCTAAAGTGTGTTCGTAATTGTGCTCAAAAAAATTTGAAAAGAACTGTACACTTTGCAAGCAAAATAAACGAAGATGGATTGATGCATACATATTGACAAAAATAACAGAAATTACAAAAAGAGCAGATGGCTGACAAAACGTAAATGAATTCATCCATTATCTGAACATCTGTGCATTCATATTTACCGGTCCATTACGCCAACCGCTTTGAAGGACTCTTTTGTCGTGACATGCTGCTGATCTTTCACAATGAATCCCAATTAGAATGAAATGTCATTGTTAAATCAAGCATCTCTTTGGATTATTTGAAGGATTTGTAAGGCTCTGTCACCTCGGGCGGAATTGGTGGAATAACTAATGCATTTTGCTAAACCATTAGCTTCTGTCACACACCAAAACATATCCACTTATAGAGCGGGGGGAAATTCAATAGGGCGGTCGAACAAAATGTTCAATCTTTTGTTCCATTTGCCATATGACAAATTCCCACTCTCGACTTTCAAGGTGTCTGCGCACACGTCATACATAAGGAACATCCCCAGAGGCAAATTATTATTATTTCTTTCTGGTATTCATACCAAGGATTCCTCAATAGTGCTCATTGCACTGTCACTCGCAAGCGTGAGGAAACCCCTGAAGAATTCGAATTAGAAATGACCAGAGACACCGGGGAATATCCCCTTGCTCTTTACGAAAGAATGCTATGGGATCTTTAGAGTGCCTTACCATTACCTAACACACTGGACCAACGGCTTTTCATCCCTTCCGAAGGATGAAGCAAGTGTGGTTGAGTGCCTTGCCCAAGGGCACAGGTACCGCAGCCGGATTCGAACCCGCAACCCAAAGTTTTCACCCATGATTGCGAGTCCATGGCCCAAACCACTCGGCCACGGTAAAAAATACGAATATTCAACGCCTCGGAAATTTAACGCCTTGGAAACTTATCGGAAACCCTGGGTAATGTCTCAAATCAAACAGAAATTGTATTTCCCCAGGAAATGGATTTTATTCTAACCATAGAACAATAATATAAAATACCTACCCAAAATATTATGCATGGGAAGAAAACAGGAAATTTACAATCTCCAATTTGGATGTGGAACCAAAAAGGTTGGTGAAATTAAAATAACTGCACTGCTTTATGGAATCAGATAAATTAGTTTACAAAACATCGGTGTTTTTTAAAGATATCCTTTAAAAATATATGGATCGAGAGTGTAGCGTTCCTTCTTTCTTTGTAAATGAAATTCTTATAATTATCTACTTATCTAAATTTTTAATTATTAAATAATTATAATTTTTAGTTATCTGTGCTACTCTTTAATTTGTAATTCATGTAGAATTACTATGACACTCAAGATCGTTAACCCTAAGTTTGTTTCAATTACCAATGCTTGAGTCATTGACCTATTTCTTAGTAATGCACACCCACACACAAGTTACTACCAAGTACCAATGCATGTGAGTAAAAATACAAGCCTCCTACTTGTTTAGATCCATCCACTTTATGATTTTGGGGTATTTTCCCAATGAAAAGTACCGGGTAGGCGGGCAATTTATATGCAAATAGCATGCAGTAACCATGGCGTAGCTATGCACGTGATACGTTTGGATGTGTCGACGTACGCGCACAATCTGTTCCACATAGGCCGTTTTCGAAACGCTCGTTGTTTTACGGTCAGGCTCGGTATTTTGAATTCATGAAATATATTGGTAGTAATAAATATGCTCAAGGGGGTGAACTTTCAGACTAGCATTGGCCCAAGATGTTTCTTAATCTATTAATATTGCTGGGATACACCAGGCCGGAGCCACAGACGAAGACGGTCGTTTTGAAAACAGCCGATGTCGGAGCTGAACAACAGAGGGCGGTGCTCATCGCGCAAAGATATACACGTTTCCGTTTGTTGTTCGCATTTATGGAAGGTAAATTTACGATGAAAATTTGTCCTTAATTTTCAACGGGGGTGGAATTTTCTTATTTTTTATTCGGAATTTGTTTCTCTAGTAATCGAAGATTAATACAATACCTTTTTATTCTCGTGCAAAGCGGAGAAATAAACTCAGATTCCCCTTTAATGCCTCGAAATATAAACGAAAGTTCATGCCTCGGAAATCCAACGGAAAACAGATGCCTCGGTCAGCTTGCGTCTATACAGTAAGCATTGTGTATGTAGTAAGCTTGAGTTTATGATCTTGGGCTGACCTTGTGCTTAACATGTAGTGAGATTGTGATGAGCCGACATTTTTAAAGTCACAACGTTACATTCCCGGGGCGAACTCGCCCCCGAGTTCAACCCTGCGTCGATTCACACTCCCTCTTCTGAAACACGTCCCGGGGCGAACTCACCCCGGAGATCGGCACCTCGTCCCTCACGAACAAGTGAGAACTCAACCCTGCCCTTTTCCCACTACCGGTCTCGCTCTAGCCTTTAGTCAAGGCGTCCGTGGCGAGGTTTGTTTTGTGCACTGTTTTGCTAGCGCTTGAGGAAAGACTAACATTCATACTGCAGACTGTCTGGGCGGACAGTCCGTGCGTGCTAGTCTTTCCTCAAGCGTTGGTGAAACTGACTGCGCGCGAATATATAACTCGCCAAGGCAGCCTTGACTAAAGGCTAGTCTCGCTCCGGAGCCAAAATGTTCAACCCTGATCCCACTGCGTTGAACTCTACCCGGGGAATGAGCAATCTCGGCGGTGGCTCGGGAGTGGCACGGGGGAAATGGGAATCGGGGCTTATTTTCACGCCGGCGGCGTCGCCCCGGAAAAGGCCTTAAAGGCACAGGCTCGTCAATGCGCGCGTGAGGCCAAATTCGTGCCTTTGCTATGGAGCTGTGTAGGCCTATTTTGTGGCACAAATTTGGCCTCACGCGCGCATTGACGAGCCTCTGCCTTTAAGAATGAGAAACTGGAGCAAAACTCTCGTAACATGATGCATAATGCCATGTATAGCAGTTTCTTGTATTCTGCACGTGAAATTCAATATTGAAACAGGCGAGACCGAAGACGCCACGACAGCAAACACTTTACTGTCGCTGAAGAAAACAAATGCGTGTCTCCAATGCAAATGAAGCATAGCTTATAATGGACATTGGCTTGTTACGGATCGATTGGAAAAGTTATAAAAGCATTTGGCCTACTAGCTCAAGCGTCTTGTGAAGGCGTTTTCGTTTACCTTAAGTTATGCAGAGTTACATTTTGCAATTTTGGGCCGATAAAAACGTCCTGAAACTGATGCGAAATTTATGGTCCACAGTGTGTTGTTTGACTGTAATTAGCTGTAGTTTGTTTTACGTTTAGTTTCACTTTAGTCGCGATCTTCGTCCAAGAGAGTCTCATGCACAGTCATCATCTGTCTCACGCGGCGCGCAGTGGCTTCACTGCCCACTGCCGGCTCCTTAATGCATTCAGTATACAGCGCATAAATTTGGCACTATTTACAGAGCTCTATTTGCGTATAGGCCTACAGCCGCCGTAAAGTTATTTGTTCTCTTTAACATTTCGACATGATTCAACGATGGGAGTGCTTTGGACAGGAAACCCACAGTTAACTATACTTAGCCTACCCGATGCCTGGGTTTGCAATATCAAAAATACACAAGGAAATTATGCAAATATGCATTTCTGTTTAGGTTTTTAATGCGCCAACGTTTACGCAACGTTTAGCTTTAAATCGCAACAATTCGTTTCCAGTTATAAGCGGGTGACTCGAGAAAACAAGAGCCCAAAGTGCAATATTCCAAAAACATGATTTTTATGATAAAATACATTCTGATTTCACTGTACTGTCAAATGTTTCGGCCTGCCACATAATGTATTAATTACAATACAGTTAGAACAATAGTCATGAAACAACGCTGTGTTATAGCTAGTTTTAGTAATTCTTGCAAAGATTATTTAGAACCCCTGAAGTTAATATTTGTTTCACCCGCCAGCACAAATGTCGACATTTTGCAACACAAAACATATCCGATGTTATGGACAACTAATTTGAGCCTGAATGACCCGGGGGCGGTCGGGTTGGCGTACGGGTTAATTCTTTCCTCGCCTTTCACCTCTGTCGTCCCGGGTTCGAATCCTGGGCGTGTATGTGGATTGGGTTTGCAGTCCCTATTTGACCGCGTGGGTTTTCCCCTGGGACATTTCTCTGGGGGTTTTCCTCCCACTTCTAAAACTGCAACTCCTTCTTCGTCATCTCAAGTTGACAATAAAGTATAGTTAAAGCTAAAACCGTATAGTTGATGGCATAAAGGGCCTTAGTTGCCGAAGATGCCATAAAATATACAACAACAACACAACTGAATGACCCACATGTAGTTCTCATATTTCGCTGTTTTAATGTAATTGATAGATTTATTTGTTATGTGCTATTTATTTCCAACAAATATCGTAGTCACCTGTTTTCTACACTCCGTCGCGTAAATCAATGAGCGAATATAGGCCCTACAATTCCTGCGTGGTTTGTTATAGTATCAACTTTGCACTCATCTTGAAACTGGCACGACTGTGGATTAAATTCCCGCAGTAATGACGCGAAACGAAACGACATTTCATTTTGATGATTGACAAACGCTAACGACTGTTATTGAATTTGCAACGGAGTTTTATTGGCCAGGCTGGACCCTAGAAAATTGCACTATAGTTCTTCCCAAACGTAATTCTGTCCCCTGTGGCCGAGCGTCCGGGCACTTTTAAAATGAATCATACGAAGACACCAAGTAGCCTACCATCAATTAAAGTAACCAAATTTGTATCGATAGGACAGCACAGCACAGATGTGAGCAAGGGAAATTGTAGTTACGAACTGGGGTGAAAGAAAAAATAAATTGCAGCGAAAATAAAACCTCGGCGAGATGAAGAAAACGTGGAGGGAAAAATGACACGTGCATGACACAGGCGTTCCAGTGGGCTCATAACATTTAAATACATGTAGGCCTACAACCACACGCTTGTTTTCGAAATATTGTATTATAATGGGCACAAGGCTACAAATCCATGCAAAATGTATAGGGGTAATTTCAAAATTAGGGGTCCAAAAAGTTATGTACGACACCCTGTGCACCAAAAATCGCGACTCATGATCAGTGGCCTGTGATTATAGGGGACAGCATCATTTTCTTGAATTTTTTGTTCTGTGATTACTGACAAATGTTCGAAACAAAAGACCATAAAGGCTCATAATTTGTTCCATTATATTGAATAGGAATTTGGTGTTCCGGGTTATCTACGCCAATGAAAATTAGCAGTAATTAAAATAACAATTAAAATAACAATTAAGTAAGAAAAATGTATTACATCTATGCTTTTTATTTGTGACTAACACACTCGGGAAGCACAACATTTTCAAAATGAATACAAAATAACGAAACTGAGCAATTCTTTATTTTTTGGAAACTGGCTATATGGGGACAGACATCAAACATCATGCCAAATGTGTACACACACAGCATGCATGCACATTATACTTGGTTATTTCTCTGAGGCACAAGCAAAACAAAACTTCCCTTGTGTTCTTTAAAAAAAACATCGGAAAACATCGGAAAGCATCACGAATCCGAGGCGCAGCATTTTCAACAAATGCTGGCAGCGAGACATGTCTGGGCAAAATTATCAACTAATCTTGGTAAAACAAAAAAGAAAAACTAAAACTAATTTGTCACAATGTAGGCGTTCCAATATTTTTTTAAATATTTTTAATATTTTTAATTTTTACAGACACAAAGACGTCAACATGCGATTATAGTCTTACTGTAAGTCGTGACTTACAAGCATGATCCTGGTCATAATTATGTTTGCGTGAGTTTTTGTCTGCTTCGATAAAATTAAAAAAGAACAATTACCGTGCAACGCTCCCACACAGCCTATCCTTCATACTTTTAATTGAAGCCTCGTATTCTATGCAGCATCTCAAGAAACCATTATACCCCTCGCTGGCCCACAACAGATGGCATTAATGAAAGCAATACATTTGCACGGTTTCGTCTCTTGGAGTTTTACCGACTGGACTTTGGCGCGTAAATAATGTGAACGACAAATCCTTACTCTTGTTTGTATATTCTTGCGTATCCAAGCTGTTTACTCCCACGCAAATTTTGCCGGTTCGTGTTTTGGAGAAAGCAAGCAGGGGTGTGTGATTAAAGTTGAAGTTAATTACGAATCGAATAGGCATGCGCAGAGACGAACTCAAATAAATGTCCGCAACCATTTTACTTCACGAGTTGAGAAAACAAATCTGACTAAAAGTGTTATTTTGTTTGCTGTTTCGGCAGTACCGAAACAGCTCTTGTTTTTTATTTGTTTATTTATTCAACATTTTCTGTCACGCAAACTCAGATAAAGGAGGATGTAACATGGTCGAGTTAACTTTCTTTCATACAATGTGGGGAAAAAACACGGTTTCGAAGGATTCCCATATTCGGACAAACGCTGTTGATTATAATAAATAAACATATTATATCCAATGTTGATATTGCTGTCAGAAGTGTAGAATATTGGGAAGAATAAATTCGACGTTTGTCCTGTCGTATTCAGAGGGTTTCATCGGCGTCCAGATATAGAAATCGATTCACCATTTTGTTTTCTATATATTTTGTTTTCTATATATTTTGTTTTCTATATATGTGTGGGGGAGGGGTTGCGTTTGTACACCACTAATCGTGGACGGGAGATGGGAGAGAACAAAAGAGGGACAATAGGTCCACGATTCACTCCAGGTCCACGATTCCTAACCCCGTGCAAATTATATGGAGGGGCAATGGGACGTCCACGATTAGTGGTGCTATGTATAAACGCACGCATACGTGTATATTCACCGGCAATCGTGGACGTCCCAATGATCTTTTGAAAACCTTTGGAAGAATTTATTTAATGACACCTAACTTAATTAAATTAACTAAAGCTACAGAGCTGAAATTTCAAACGTATAGGCATACTCTCTAAATGTAAAAGAGTGAAAACCACTCTTTTAAGAGCCATGTATATATATAAAGGGACAGCTCGTTTTGGAGCTGTGACTATTTCAGAGAGATAAAACACACTCTAAACGAGTGAAATCTCCACTAAAAAGAGTGAAATTATTACTCGAAAACGAGCTGTCCTTTATATGGCTCTTGAAAGAGTGATTTTCACTCTTTGTAAATGGATTGTGCCCTAACCTATATATATAATGGTTTGTGCCCTAGCTTATAATGGTTTCACAAATCATTATAAGTTAGGGCACAAACCATTTACGTTTTAAATTTCAGCTGTGTAGCTTTAGGTAAAATTAAGTTAGGTGTCATTAAAGAAATTCTTTCAAAGGTTTTCAAAGGATCATTGGGACGTCCACGATTGCAAGTGTTTACAAGTATGTGTGTACGAGCGTGTAGTAGCCTATACACTATACGAACCTGCGTACAAAAGAGGTCCACATAAACCAGGAAGCACCGTAACTGTGTGGACTTGCACAGGTCCACAGACGAGTTGTCTTAGCATTTAAAAAGGGATAAGGGGAGAGGAAGGGGGGTTACAAAAAAACAAGTATAGCCTAAGGTGTGTAACGATGCCCTTAAACGAATTGTAAAGTTAGCGAAATCCTGCGTTTCGTTTTTGAGGAAAAACATATTTTCTACAGTGCACGAGTATACAAAAAGAAGTCTGCATAGTGTATGGTATAGCTGCCTGCGTGTGCGTGTGCGCTTGTTCTCCCAAACAATCGTGGACGTTTTAGGGAGGTCTAACAAAGAGAACAAAGAAGTAACTATGAATAAATAGTAGTAAACTTGCGGGTACAACCATGTGAAAAAATCTCTTTTTGAGTAGTGTTGGCTCTGAAAAGAGCCGGTTTGGTCTCGACGTTTCGAACAGTATACCCTGCTCGTCTTCAGTCCGCGATTGGCAAGCGAACATCCGCGATTCGCTCCTGTACAAAACCAACGAGAGTAAGGAAAAATAGACTATGTCCAAACAAAAGAGGAACAAAGGGACGTCCGCGATTGTATGTGGATTCGCACCTGGGTGTGTGTGCATAATTTTGAATGTTTTTAATAAGCTGGTGAGAGGGTTATTTCCCACAAATGAAACAAAATATTGAAGAAATTGAACTGCAGAAACAGTATTGCTCGCTAGTGTAGCAAGTGTAAATTCCAAACATGACAGTTTTACCTCCAAATTAAATAACGACATGTAAACAAACACTTTCTAGTATCCATTTTGAAGGACCTAAAAACTAGAGCAGTTTTTAAAATGTCTTACTCGTGCGCAAATAACCTAAAAGGAAGTTAATTTAATTGCAAGCATTGCTTTTCACAAATCAGTGTGAGCCCTTTGTCGGCTATTTTATAAATATAAACATTTAGCAATGTATACATTTTATTTCGAGGACGATGTAAGCGCGGGAACCGACCTAGATCCATGAATCTGTGTCACTTTGTATGTGGCAAAAGTGCGACACAAAAACGCGCAAAAAGGTGAAATGCCCCGAAATGCGGATATCTCGTTCGGAATATCAACAACGGCAAAAGATGAGGACGACATTGCCAAAACGTGAGACGCTATAGTGAGGTGGATTAAGGACAAAAAACACGAAGATCGTGACACGGTGGACAAAAGCACCAATTTTTTTTTAAAGACTCCTATGGGTATGTAGATTAATAAAATCCCATGCTCCAAAAAAAATTGCAATGACCTTGACCTAATTATGACGTAATATATTCAAAATGGCCGCCATTTCCTTAAAACGGCATGTTTTTAGTTATATAATGCCGAGGCAAGTAATTTTAGTAGCGAATTATATGTATCAAAGGCCAAGGAATCGCATGGCAACGTTTGTGTTGCGCTGAAACAAACAGTTTCATCATTTTTGTATTAAATTTGTCTATATTAGCATATGATGGTATAAAATACATCATCACCGTGGGAAAATCAGTGGTTTGTATTAAAATATTTTAACATGTTTCAATTTCAGCTCGTGATGGCTAGCAGACCAATGTTAGTAACATTTGAAATTATAACTCGGTTTTGGATTGAAATGGTTTTGTTTCAGTTTCAGACAATGCAATTGCCATATATAACTTTGTAAACTGTTTCTTGGGCAACTGGTGTCTAAAATGTCCTATGATGACCAAACCACAGACAGTTTTGGAGATCAAATTACACATGAACTATTAACACATTTGTTAGGATTAATTGTGTCCGTAATATTAGCGTTCGAGACATAATCTTCTCCGAGAAATTTGTTGTGCGAAAGAACCATCAGTTATATATGTAAGGGATGTGTGGCTCCCCTGACATTAAATATAGAATGCTATTTTATTTGTGTATTATTTAAGTCCAAGCATAGCTGCCACTTTTACTTACCCAGTAGTACATGTAGTACCGGTACACTTGCTTCCCACTGAAGATTTTGTTACAATGTATTTTCTTATTATCATGCAACAGTCGAGGGTCAAACAAAATGCATTTCTTTTTATCATGCAACGGCAGTAAGGTCACAACTTTATACATGTACTTCTTTTGCATAGATCTAATTTGTTAAAACAAAGCCATCTTATTTGCATAATGCGGTGTCCCAACATACAGTTCATGAATATTATGGTTGTGAAAGTAGGGCAATCAGACTTTGGTTTAACTACCTATTCTATTATTTATTGAATACAATGCATTTTGTTGATGGTTTACTGTCAATTAAGCTTTAATTAATTATTAGAAAAATGAGTTTTAGGTGTCACAAACTACATGTTAACTTCTGTTTTTGGATCTGCCTAGTAACAGCGGGTTTGAGGCCACTGCCTGCCCTGACGCTACAGGTAAAGTTTGCCTTTATTTTTATCCAATTTTGAACTTATTATTTCTGTATTTTATACTTGGAGCTCGACAAAGAGACTTATCTCATTGTTACAGCAATTTATTATAGATTTGTTTAATGATACTGGTGGAATTTAAGAGGCTATGGAAAGAGTGAAATTGTGATCTAAAAAAGTGGTATTGAATAGCTGAAATGGAGAACTTGGTGTTAAGAGAAGCACTAGTGTGTTTGTATTGCTGGCATACACTGTATGTAATATGGTCATGTACATGTAGGCATCGGTTTAAGATAATTAGGTCATGGTCTTTTATTAATTTGTTTATACAAATAACCATAATCTTATGAACTGTAAACTTGGCAGTTGTTCAGAGATTACAGGCGGATTTGTGCTCTTGGGTGGGATTGCTGCGTTGCTTTGGTCAGTGCAAATGCTTTAAGGATCACCTAGCTTGAGGTTTTCTCTGTCCTTTATTACTATACAGTTGCTGAGTGGAGTACAGAAACATGTAAAACTGTAACTAAAATAACTATTTTTATATCACTGCCTGCCCTGACGCTACAGGTGCAGGTTTGTCATCCTTACACAGAATTATCAGAATAAATGTCAACCTGATTGCAAATAGAACCTAGAAGCTTCCAAATGTCCATCTATGAACCTGTGTGCCATCCCTAACCCCCAAGCTCAACAACCCAACAGTTCCCCATCTCTACATATAGTTCTTTGGTTCCTAATTCTGGTCCTTTGTTGATGATCATTATTTGTTTTTAAATTATACTAATAATAATTATAATCATTATTTATGTTTAGGTGTAATAGTCAGCATGGATTGGACAGCCTGCATTATCTGCCAGCAAACTACACCGGAAAATTTATCTTGTCCACAGACGCGGCGCAACTATGATTCTCTCACTGTCTTCAATGACTTCCTTATGAATGTCAAAGAATTCATGAAGCTTGACGCGTTACCTGTTAACCTCCAATATGGAGCAGAATGGACAGCAGAAAACTTTATGCGAAATGAGGCAAAGTGGCATCGATCCTGTCATCAGAAATTTAATAAGTCAAAACTGGAAAGGCAAGTTGAGAAGAAACGAAAACATGATACACAGAATGAGGAGCAAGGGACCCGGCGGTCAAAAAGGCAACTGTCAACAAGTTGCAACTGTCAAACATAATCAGTTTGGGCATTGATAATTAATTCAGTCATCTGAAACGATACAGTAATTACGAATGCTCTAAAATAATTGGAAGATGTAATGCTTGCTTCATCAAAACATTAATCTAAAATGTTTTAATACCAGAAATTGAGACTATTTGCACAACCGCCGACGTTGAGGGCTGCGTAGGAATCTACGCAGTCTCGAGTATACCAACCCGTCGGGTGGACGTGTGTGTGGTCGCTCGGGATAATCAATGGTTTTGAATTATCATCCATTAGCTGATATATTTCGAGGAAAATGAAAGTGCAGCAGTGTGTTACCTAGCGTCGAGTTTGGGATGTTTTGTAAGGCGAAATCAGGTAACCAGAGTAATTTAGAGGCATTTAAACATTTGCGAGGTGTGGGCAGCACCGCGCACCGGTATCATGATTACGCAGCTTCAAGCAATCGCCGTTACCGCACGCATGGTTGGCACTACGTTGGGTAAGCCTACACGTACGTACATAGTCAAATTGGCTCTTTCTCAACAATGGTAGAGCGCGCTCCAGTAATTCCCTTTGAATTTTCGCGTGCCTTAAGCAATGCACCCCTCATTGGGCTTGCGTGTGTATTATAGGCTACAGTGCCAATATGCTGTGTGCGGGTTATGCTGCCTCGTCGTGTTTTATGTACCGGACAAGTTTCCAACTACATGTACTCGTTTGCTGAATGTGCTGAAGATGGACATGATTTACGCCTTAGTTGAGGTACGAATTGCTTCAATGCTTTATATGTCATAAGATATTATTCAGTTTTGGTAAAACATCTGTCAGGCCCATAAATATGGCGAATTAGGCCTAGTAGTCTCAGGCTCGTATTTTATAGGTATCACCCGTGTGGCGACGGGGGCCCAGTCATTCGACAGGTATACAGGTATACAGCCAAATATTTTGTACGTATGCAAATGCATACGACTCTTTAATTAAGTTTGGGCTACTAAGCCCACCATGCACAAGTACGCATTATAACAATTAAAAAAAAAAAAAAAAAAAAACCAAACAAAAAAGGCTAAGGGCAGTTTAACACACGCGTCTCCGAAACAGTGCTTTTCTCCGCCTTTTCATGGAGCCAGGCGGCCAAGGTACAGCGTGGGTCGGAGAAGGCATGGGCAGGTGAAATGTTTTCGATAATAGGCGTTTACACAAACAGTTTCCGAAATTTCAACTTTCTTTGTTGCTTTTTTCGTGCTCCCTATAGGAAACGGCGGATGCCAAGGATGGTTGGCAAGACATCGACCAATTGCAAGGTCTGGAAGACCGCTGGAGGGAGAATTTGTTCACCTTGGCGTCCTATGGATCTATATGGAGGACAACGCCGAGATCTGGAGCGAATGCTCCAACGGGTAAACAAGGCTCAGGGTGCAATGCTAGCATGTTTATAAACGGGGCACGCCCTTGAATCATGGGAATTAAAATACCAGTTTGGCAGGTTCGTTAGATGATAGAGGGCGGGCCTCTTTCAAGATTCGTAGTTCGGAAAGTGCCCTCACAGTTCTTGTTTTGTTATTGCTCGAGCATGTATAGCGAGCGCAATATAACAATAAAAAAGGAGTCAGCCTAGCATTTGGGAAATCTGGTTCTGGCCTTTTGTTTCAAGGTACCTGTGTTAGCGCCCTCATAGGTAATGGAACAGGCCCTAAGTGGCAAGTGAATGGACTCTTGCTTACTAAATGTATGAAGTGGAGGACGGGCCCCCAAATGCGCAGTTTAAGCGCATCTTTTGTTAGGCAATTTACGAAGCACGGGTTGGGCTTCCGAGTATCAAGGCCTAGATCGTATTTCTATGGACCAGGACTGGTCCCTGAGTACATGTGGGCTATTTCACAGTGGGTGGTCATTTGAGTAGATTACAGTTTAACCCATCCTGGATAACTTTATCAGTGCATATACATGTTATGAGTGATTTTATATGACGGGTAATATGAAGGACAAGCTACAGAACTATTTTTACATAATTCTACGAGTTATTCGTTTTTAATTTCTCTATTTACATGCACTTTTAACACCATTTTGGAGTCTCATTTCAAGTTTTGCATTAGTTTAAGTGCAATCATTTGTTGATGATGTATATTGTGGTGATCATTTGGTGATCAATCATGGATATATAGTGTTCAACAATATTGTGAAACTTGGGTTAGTGTAATTCGGTCAAAAAAAACAAAAAACAAACAAACAAACAAACAAAATATGGTAATGTCCTCTCCAGGTCAAGGTATTCCACACAATGGAATAGTTTGGAGATATGTACTCACAAAGATGTTTGTATCATCACATGACACATTTGATGGAGTAAATATGACAATTTGATCGTGGAAGAGATTTGAGTAAATTTTATCAAGATCATATTCAGGGTTGTGGAAAATCCGTTAAACATTTGTCTTCTCCAGGACAGCATTCAATTGTAATATAACATGTCAACCATGATTGAAATATTTCGTTGTTAGGTTTGTAAAATTAACAGTACCATTCCTTCTAACAGGACAGTGCATGGCATTACCATTTCAACATTTAGTCTGGCCATTATATTGTGATATTCTGTGTTTAACAAAATGTCCTCTCCAGACAACCAATTACAAATTATTATTTCAGTGGAAAAAATAAACACGTTAATCATAATGCCACGCTCTGATATTTTTTGAATTATTAGTATACATCCTGAAGTTTTTAGATCAACAAACTTTTGTGAGTTGGACAAGTTTGAAATTTTACCCCGATTTGCCAGTGAGACTGAAAGTGTACACTTATTGTGAAAAAGCCCATGTCTTAATTTCCAGTTCCTTCGAGGAGGCAGAGCATGGGCCTCTGAATGCCATGCTGTTGTTCGTGAGCACGTCAATTATACTGAATGATAGATATGTGTCGCCATTAGGCAGCAAGCATAGATGCACTGGGGGTTTGGCTTGACAATACTTAAAGTTTCGTCATAACCCCAGTCAGAATCTGTATAGGCCGAGGACGGGCCTCTAAAGGGCAAGTTCAAAGTACCCATAGATTACATGTGTACTTGCCGAGATCGGGCCTCTGAATACTAAGTGGTAATACATATTCCACATGTACTCGGTACTAGACAGAGGACGGACCGAGTAAATATTGCCCACGTACTCTATATACTAGATAGAGGGCGGGCCTCCCAATGCCAAGTTTAATATGCTCATAGCTTGCATGTGTACTAGGCAGAGGAGGGCCTCTAAATGCCAAGTTGAGATGCCAAGTTCTGATGTGACGCTAATTTTGGCATGGGTACCCTTTACTAGACAGCCGACCTCTGAATTAGCGTATCCCTATTAATATGCGCTCTTATTTGGTATTGGTACATAAGGGCGTGTACATAGGCAGAGGACGGGTCTCTGAATTCAAAATTTCAATAAAAATCAATTTTATGAATGCCAAATTTTAATGTGCCCATGTTTTCTATGTGTATAGATACAGGTACTAGGCACAGACGGGTCCCTGTATGTCAAGTGTAATATACCCATAAATGGCGTGTGTGCTAGAGGACGGGCCTCGGGACACCAAGCTTAAAGTTGCATTGCCCGTGTTTCGGTGAAAGGATTAAAAATAAAAATTAATTTACACAAGCGAACGAATTTATAAAGCTTACGTGTCTCTGTAACGAAAAATATCAAAAACTTAAGTTTCCGACGTCGGGAGTTGGAGATGCAGGCCTTTTTCTTGAAACGTGCTTTTCATGTTGTGCATGTGCGCGTGCGCTCGTATGTACATGGTGTGTGTGCAATGTGCACATGTGCGCGCACATGTGCATTTGCGTCATGGCCCTGTCGATTGGGTGACCTGCCAGCCATTTGGTCGTTTCTTGTTTTTGATCGACTGGCGTTGGTCCTTGACGGATTTTTTACGTTCTTGGTGCCAAGTGGGGGCTGATAACTTTTTCTATTCGGGAAAGTTACCTATTTTACCCTTAAAAAAATACAAAAAAAAAAAAAAAAAAAATTGCAGGTGCGATACACAGAGGGCGGGCCTCTGTATGAATGTACCCTTGATTTGCATGTGTACTCGGTACCAGGCTGAGGGCGTGCCTCTGAATGCCAGGCTTATGGTACATGTGCAATGTAACCATATTTTGCGTATTACAATCGGGTCACGGTCTTAGATGAGAGACATTCTATGATTTGAAGCAAAAAAGCCCCTTTTCCCCTTGTCCAATCAAAATGTTTCATATATGAGTGGGACGGGAATTTTATGTAGTTTATTCATAAGTGCGAGTTGAATCTGTGTGTCACAGAGAACGACCGTGCCGTTCAATTCAGTGAGACAACCTACTGAAAAATGATCAGTAATCGTGTTGACCTCCATTGACTTTGCCGATTTTGAGGTTCAACACCCGTTCTTTGAGTGAAAAAAAAGCCCCTTTTCCCCGTGCATCATATATTTTATGAAATAATAACCAAACTAAAGGTAATACTCTGTACTTTGAAATGCATAGCGAGTTGGGGAGAAACATAGACGTACTTTTTTTATGTACTCACAAAAGTTCGCAGTGAGGGGCTGTTTTCCGTGTCATTTTCCTGCGCTGAGCGTAGGGTCACGGAGCTCAGCGAGCAGATGCGCGCAAGTTCATGGTGCAAATGTACTTGGCAGAGGACGGGCCTCTGAATGCTATGTTTATGGTGCAATGTACTTGCCAGAGGACGGGCCTCTGAATGCTATGTTTATGGTACAAATGTACTTGGCAGAGGACGGGCCTCTGAATGCTATGTTTATGGTGCAATGTACTTGGCAGAGGACGGGCCTCTGAGTGCTATAATTATAGTGCAATATACTTGGCAGAGGACGGGCCTCTGAATGCTATGTTTAAGGTACAAATGTACTTGCCAGAGGACGGGCCTCTAAACGCTATGTTTATGGTGCAATGTACTTGGCAGAGGACGGGCCTCTGAATGCTATGTTTGTGGTACAAATGTACTTTGCAGAGGACGGGCCTCTGAGTGCTATGTTTATAGTGCAATGTACTTGGCAGAGGACGGGCCTCTGAATGCTATGTTTAAGGTACAAATGTACTTGCCAGAGGACGGGCCTCTGAACGCTATGTTTATGGTGCAATGTACTTGGCAGAGGACGGGCCTCTGAATGCTATGTTTGTGGTACAAATGTACTTGGCAGAGGACGGGCCTCTGAGTGCTATGTTTATAGTGCAATGTACTTGGCAGAGGACGGGCCTCTGAATGCTATGTTTAAGGTACAAATGTACTTGCCAGAGGACGGGCCTCTGAACGCTATGTTTATGGTGCAATGTACTTGGCAGAGGACGGGCCTCTGAATGCTATGTTTGTGGTACAAATGTACTTGGCAGAGGACGGGCCTCTGAATGCTATGTTTATGGTGCAATGTACTTGACAGAGGACGGGCCTCTGAGTGCTATGTTTATGGTACAAATGTACTTGGCAGAGGACGGGCCTCTGAGTGCTATGTTTATGGTGCAATGTACTTGGCAGAGGACGGGCCTCTGAATGCTATGTTTAAAGTACAAATGTACTTGGCAGAGGACGGGCCTCTGAATGCCGTGTTTGTGGTACAATGTACTTCTATTTTGCACATATGCGCGCTATACTTGGCAGAGGACGGGCCTCTGAATGCCATGTTTGTGGTACAATGTGCTTCTATTTCGCATACTCTGTATTTGGCAGAGGACGGGCCTCTGAATGCCATGTTTGGGGTACAGTGTACTTCTATTTCGCATATATGTAGGTACCTGGCAGAGGGCGGGCCTCTGTATGCCATGTTGATGGGCCTTCGCTAGCACGCTGATTTTAATGTGGTCCAGGGGCACCTCTTTGTGCCATTTTGTGAATCCCAAAGTTCAAGTACCCCGTTCGCAAAGTTTTGCTAAAAATAAAAATTAAAAAAAAAAAAAAACCAACCAGTACCATTGAGTACCAGTGGTATTTGAAAATGCTGGAGAGTCATCTGTGTGAGAGAGATTTTGATCAATCTTTGATCCCATCGCTACGCACGCAGCGAAGCGGAAACGAGGCACCTCCCAGTGGGTAATTTTCAATGGCAAACCAAGTGGCTTGCCAGTCCCCTTTACACCCACCCCGCCTGAAGTTCTCTCTGGTAGACTACAGGTAGATTTATAGGCGCTCGGATTCAGAGATCCAACTATTTTGTAGCCGGCACATTAAGCAATGATCCTGGTGCTTTGGGACGATATCTTAGCAGAGTCACCCAATAGGGACGAAGTTCATGGTTGGCTTCATCATGGAATTAGTCTGTATAATTTTTTCCAGTCGTTTCATGGCAGATACAGGGGCAGGAATTGCTGTTTATAATTGCCCACCGAAAGGTATTTTAAATGCGCTCGTTTGTCAAGATTATGTCGCCCTTTTCATAGACACAATCACCAGGCGGTGGATAGAGGGCTCTATATACGTTGTGGGTAGGGTCAAGGAAGTACAGCCGCCGAAATGTGTGACTGCCTTGACAGTCTGCTTCTATATCAATGAAGGGACCTAATCTTTGGCGCAAGGACACACCCTTCAGTGTGGTACCTTTAGGCAATGTTGTCAGACCCATAACCAAAGGCGATATTTTCTCAAGTACCGACAACAGCCAGGGATACAAGCAAATCTTCTTGACCAAGGAGTCCAGAACCTTTTCCGGCTTCGAGTGGGTTTGGTTTAAAAAAAAAAAAAAAAAAAGCAGTGCATAAGTTTACTCATCCATTGGCTTTTGTCTTCCTGCATGGCTTAAGAACAGAGGTATACATACAGAAATATGGATAGACGACCGTTTCATTGGCAAGTGCCATCCCAGCGATGGAGGGCCAAAGTATACGAAGGTTTAAAACACTTCACTCGTGTTTGTTTTATTGCGGTGTGAACAGGACATGCATGGGGACGGTTCCTACATCAGAGCTCTAAGGGCCGTTTACGTCGTACGCTACATACAGTTAAAGCTCGGCTTGTTCAGCAACTTAAAGAAAAGTCATCGGCAGCCATCGAACAGCATGGTGCATCTCGGGTTCGGCATCTGCTTCAAACCCTATCATTTCCGATTCCTGAGCATAAAAAGGTATCATTCGCTGAGGTACGAGAGACAATTTTGCGGGAGGATAAAATGCTCTAAAAACAGATGCAACGTTTTGTGGGCAAAGGCCAAAGTTTTGCTCTGGTGTTTGTTTGTTTCTGAGGGAATGCTCCTCCTTCATATCTACACTTGATATGATCTCGTGCCTACGCCTCTGTCACCACAAGTGCGGGAGGAGATTCTATTTTGGAGGTTTGTCGATAGCTTCTCGCAGCTGATCCCTTGAAGTCAAGGCCGCCACCTTGCTATCGCATTGCACTGTCGGCAGACGCATCTGGCTATAAATAGGGCGGTACCCTAGTCTTACCAGACGGTAGTGTAAGTTTCTGAGATTACTGGTCTGCAGACATTTTGGGACACACGGGTATGTGTCGCAAGGAGGCCCTTGATCTATATTTTGTGTGGCTCTCAGTCTTTGATTCGCTATGGAACTTGATGGTGGATGTGGTTGGAGATTCCAGAAATGTGGTGGATGCTTGGACTGGCCTCCGAGCTAGGTCTAAACCGCTTTCAAAAATGTTGAAGTTTAAATTTTTGTTTTGCCCTCTCCTTGGAGGCAAATTTTTCGCTCAAGTTGACCTAGGTCCCATCTGGTAGTCCCACAGGTTTTCACCTTTGATTTGATGGCACTTTCGTCAAATGTCCCGGCGCGCAGGAACGGGTCTCCACTCAAGTTCTTCCTTTCGCCTGTCAGAGGCAGGTCAAGCAGGTTTTTTTAGAATACCCGTCTTCTACGGGATATGTCCCGAATTTTTCAAGGGCTGGGGTTTGAGCTCTGGGCCTTCCAGTGCTACTTCCCACGTATTGTCACCCCCCGAATGGATATCGCTTACGCTAAGCGTCACCATGTTCTCCTTGTGTCCGACTCAATGTTCAGAGGGTTCAAAGGATTCGGCTGGCCCAAGGCATTGAGCGTGCAAATGTTAGCCAACGGAGGCACAACAATGGCCCCGTTATGTAGACATCTGGTGGTATCTTGCAGGGCTTTTCAGCCGGAGGTGGCTGTTCTGCGCGGAGGCATAAATGATTTCAGCCGATTGACCGACCCTTCGCAGGGTGTACTTGACGTGGTAGGGGTTTTTCGCGCTGTTGCCCAACTGATCAGGGAGAAAATTCCCAATATGCATATTTGTTCTTTCCTCAAGGTGCCAAACCAAGATGGTGGACATCAATCGCTCAGTCGCCGTAGTCAACTCATTATTGAAAGAGGTCTGTCATGAATGCTAGCTGGCAGTTTTTCTCGAACGATTACATCGTGGAGCAGGATCTTGCGGACATTGTGCACCTATCGATGATGGGATATCTAAGCTCCAGCGCAGGCTGCGGCTGTTTTCAGATCCGTTTCGGGCTTGCCCTCGGGAATTGCGATACAATGCTAAATTTCTTCTTCAATCATGCCCTCCCCTTCTTCACGAGAGCGTTTTGGTATCTTTCTGAAGATGATCAGTGCGGCAACCAGGCTGACAAAACTAGGAAACGAGTTGGATACGCAGGGATATGGAGTGCAAAAGAGCAGACTTATTTGCAGCATTAGACCGATTTCTGCGGGAGCATCAAAGCAAATGATGCTGTACTGAAGGGGAGGATCTGGAGTCAGTGACATCACTTGACATCCTATGCTTTTTGATCGATCGTGACTCAGAAGGTCGCACGCAGATTCACGGCTTAGGGTGAAAAAATTTGGGTAAGCACAGGATCTGCAGCCGATTTCACGAATCCTTACGCACTGCGTAAGTCCGCTTGCGCAACATTTTATTGCGTAGGCTGCGCAACATTCCTGTGAAAATTACACGCAAGCTATAGGGCTTGCGCCATTTTGCAAAAGTTGCGCAAGCTGCGCACTCTTTCGTGAAATCGGCTACCGCTCTTGTGGGTGCCCGCTTATATTAGCGGCATGCACCGTGGACTCTTATGTTGGGCAGATAAGGGCATACTTTAACTCATTCGGTAAGACCGAAGTCTGGCGAGTGGGATAAAAGTTCGCAAACCCTTGCATCTCTCACCAAGTTCGTAGATACATGAACGCAATGCAGCTGGAGCAGGCTGAGTCTCACATTACTTTAAAGCAGGCAATTCCATTGTTTTCTGATAAGTTACGATGGTCGGTGAAAGAGATCACTGACCGATCCTGGAGACTTGGCAAAGGCGAAGGTCTTTTCCCCTAGCGCTACGTGGTACAACGAGACTTGGCCCTTTTCCTCTGCCTATAATGGGCCGGAGACAGAGCTGGTGACCTAGGAGGAATCGGAACCTGAAAAATAACAAGGATCGAAGGAGGCGATTTTTTTATTCAGCCACACTATTGGCAAGACGGTAAGTGAGGGTGACTCATCATTGATAATGATTCCAAAGTTGCAGGACCAAGGAAAGATGGATCCAGTCGGCGCAGTTCAAAGTCTGGTTGATCTTTCGCCCCTTGGCGGCCAATCGCAGAGTCCTCGTAAACAAACCCTTCGCCTGTTAACGGACCGAATTCACGGCTGAAGATGTATTTTGCCGCAACAGACAACCCTGAAAACCAGCTTTTGAGAGCGCACAACAGCCGTGCCATGGGTAGCAACCACACTGCGGCTCCTGGATGCATCGGACGAGCAGGTGATGGACCACCGCCAATGGGCGTCGCGGAAGACGTACAAGCACTATACCCAGGTTGAGAGAGTTATTAGGCGTCAGAGCACGGTCCAGGTATTACGCGACGCCGTCTCCACAGCTGAACAAAGTCCAATGGCAGATATCGTCGGACAATTCTATAGGCGTCTGAACTCGGGCCTCGGGGCCCGCGTAGCTTTCCCGCCATCTACATGCAGCTGATATGTCTAAAAATGCCATCACCTACTAACAAAACTACCCATTTTGTTTTTTAATCAATTTTATAGGCAGCGACAGCTTGAGAAAAGAAAAGAGAAGAAAATAAAATGAAAGAAAGGCAGCAAGACAACTAGTCCAGTTTTTCTTTCCTTTCTATCTGATACAGTCTCCCGCTTTCGTTTGAGGTTTGGGTAAGGATTGGGGTGTATTTGGGCAGGTTTGGGGGTTCTCGGCGGCCTAAGAGGGCAGGTTTTGGCGAAATCCATCTAACCCATATCTAAACCCTATAGATGCCGGAGTCGGACGGAAACAAAGGCGTTGTGCAAATAGGTTACTATTTGCACAACCGCCGACGTTGAGGGCTGCGTAGGAATCTACGCAGTCTCGAGTATACCAAGGTGGCAGGTGGGGAGTATTTGGACGAGAAGGAACGAGTCGGCAGAGGACGGTATACGGTTGTATGTCTCAACGGTGGTAAGATAATAGTTTGGCCTCGGCGGCCAGCTTCTGGTGAGTATTATTATATATACCTTTTTTTTCCCCCGCCCACCCGACCTCCTTCCTCATTGCTGAGCTTTCCTATGGCTTCGGTTTCTATGCTCAATCCATCTAACCCATATCTAAACCCTATAGATGCCGGAGTCGGACGGAAACAAAGGCGTTGTGCAAATAGGTTACTGTTCATTATTGAACAATAACAAACTTTAAAATCAAAACGGACTTTAAAGGGGCAGGATTACTATGAGTTTAACAATAATTGAAGGAAGTATGTCCTAACTTGCCAAACAACATGTACATATCTTTGCAGTTCACTGGGTATAAACGCTTTAGACCTAAACAGTTGTGACATCAAACAAATGGACCAGCATTGATTGACTTGGGTACAGGTTTCCCGAGAACGCCAATTTTTTGAGCGACGATCCTGCCCCTTTAAGTAGGTGGTTAATAGTAATAAACTGTAAAAAAAACCTAATAACTGTAACTGTAAGATGCAGTTAAATAAATGGTAACACACTATAATCCCTCGTCTACACAAACCAACTGTTATATGCGCTATTCAATATAATAAATATCCTGTCATATTAAACCTATATCCGGTCAGAATCATTGTGTTTCATTGTGTTAATGTGTTATTGTTTTGGTTGATAGATATTGTTTATTATATCATAATGACATCATGGTATCTTGTAGATCAGTGCCACGGTAATTATACTGTTACCATTTTGAACACAAAAAGATTAGCATTTTGGTGAAAAAAAACGGCAATAAAATCTGTTTTTTTTCAAATTTTGTGTTATTTGTGTAGTATTGACGATGATGACGTAATATTTACATCAATATACATGTAGTCACCATAAAGGATATTAATTTTTTACAAACTAATACCACCCTCATTAAATTCCTTGACCTCAGAAACATAATTTTGGCATGTAGAAATCCCACCATGGCATTTGCGTTTGCTTTATTACATAACAAGAGGTTATGACGTCATAATGACGTAATTCAAGGTGATCCAATTCTCAGATTTTTTGGAGCATGACTTTTTTGAAATCTATGGGCCAAACTGATACTTTGGTGAAAAAATTGTGCTTTTGTCCACCGTGTAACGATTTTTTCCTTAATCCACCTCACTACTACAAGTCATATGAATAAAGAAGAAAAGTAATGCAAGTCTCAAAACACTTTCACAGCAAAGCAGCATATTTAATTACCTTATATTCGTTGAGGTAGATGAATCACTACACAATATTACTAATTAAGTTTTATACAATTTTCGTTTATAACACAACTTATAGTGTGTGTATAAAATGTGTATGAATAAATCAGTTGTTATTCTATAAAGTTATTCACGAAATACCTTCCTAGCATGCGCGTGTAACGTCAATTCTCGTTCGAATGGGGCGGGAATTTTGAACAAATATTTGCTAATTTCTCGTAAAAGCCTGATGGTTTGGTTGTAGACATTGTTGAAATGTTATATTTATGGTAAGTTCTATTAACCATGATGATTTGGCATTCTATTGAAGAGGTATTGTCCAGACGGGGGTAAAACAGCGGACTCTATAGCTGGATTGGATGTAAACAGCGGATGGCTATTCGAAGTAACGCGTGAATGTGGTACCTTTCATGAATGCGTTATTTGTGTAGAGAACTGCATTACCCTCTTATCAATATCAATGCTAAGGATCATACTGGCCTGCAGTGTTGTAGTACTTGGGTCCACGAGTCCGACTCGAGTCACAGAAGAAAAAAATATATATAATCGCCCGCTTAATGCAGGTTTCTTTAGAGAAAAGCACAGTACGACGCGTGAATATGTACACTATATCCTCACCAGGCCGGCGAGGAGCACACGAGCATGTCATCATTTCACACATTGAGTGTATGAAACTATAGCAGATTCAGTTTCATTTTGGTGAACAAGTGACTCGTGACTCGGACTTGAGGAAAGCGACTCGTGACTCAGACTCGGACTCGGACTCGAGTCGAACGACTCGAGACTCGTACTCGGACTCGAGGCTAATGACTCGAGACTCGGACTCGAGGCTATAGACTCGAGACTCGGACTCGATATTGGCGACTCGACTACAACACTGCTGACCTGTGGCATTTATATTCATACGCGGTAAAACAACTAAATCATTCATCTTTTGGCATTACAATCTGTCATGTCCTGTCTGCTTGTGTTGCACCAACTCGTCCATCTTCGCTAGAAGTTCGATTATGTACTGTAAGGGTTTGCAACCATAAGTCAAAGCCAAACAAAAATAAAGAAAGAAGCGACACGAATGACGATGTAGTGAATCGTTCATAATTTGACTAAAACTGAAAAAATAATCTGGTAAGGCCTTTCTATATGTTAGCTTTAAAAGGTGTTGTTTCACGAACTGCGCATATAGGCAACATTTGTAAGATTCTGCGCAATCAAAGCCATAACGCTGTTGTAGCTTCGATGTGTGTAGGCGCTACAGTGCAACATGCAGGTTATTTATAAAAACCATCAGAATGGATTGTTGAGATGGCAACGAAATAATTATCTGATCAATGTTGTAACCGCTATCAAAACACGGCCTATTCGGAAAATGTATCATGCGAATATATTGTTCTCTCCGTAAAATGAAGAAAATTTGCACAATTTGCAGAGATTCTCGGAGAGACCTGTATCACACTAAAACCAGTGAACTGTTTCCCTGCCCTTTACCAATGGAGTTTCAGATTACCAGCGAATGTTTAGACCCAATTACCATGGTAACTGACGTCACACTTTAGTTGTCTATTTGCCATCTGCTGTATCATTCCGCTCAACAGCAAAGTCACAGCTATTTGTGAACGACCTATTTCCACTATACGATTAAGACGATAGTTTCAGCGTTGTTTTTCATTTTCTATTCCCACAATGGGCCTGACTAATATGTGAGCGAAGTCTATTATTTTGTGCCAATTCCATCGCCATGGTAACCTATTATCGCGCGCAGCCCTTGATCCTACACTACTCTCGGGAGACTTACTGCTTTCACAAGCAAACAAGCGATTTCTTAAAGAGCTGCTTCATTGTACTTTGGCATCATTTATTTTCTGGGCTCTTGCATTCATTCTCCGATCAAAGAAGATTTGCCGATGCAATTCAAAAGACGACCAGGCAGTTCCCAAGGCAATCAGAATTCTCGTTTTATAGTTTTGACGTCCGTGTTATTTCGCTTGGAGATACAATTCAGCCTGACAGAACTCCAAGTTTTTAGAAGCACTCCGCTTTGCCGTATACGATTGTTTGCTTTGTCTCCGGTTGTTTATTTAACATAGCGTAAGGTAGAAATGTAAACTAGAAAAATACGACGATTCTGTCTCTCCGTGCCAGTCAAACGTAAAATGTATTCCACTTTCAAAGACTATAAATATTTTTTTATTTTTGCAGGGGTGCATATTTTGGTTGGGAACTTAATCTGTTTTGGTCATAACCGTCATCAAGTAAAGATGATTTTATCATCCCGGTCGTAATTTTGTCTGTTTATTTATATTAATTCGAGTATCTCCAACAACATTAATCACACCAACTTAATATTGTAATCTATTGTATTCCTGTATTCTAATAATGAGGCTGGATCCGCCACTGCTCCATTTTCCATGTCCATCTCTAACACTTCCATCTGCATCTTAAACTTATCACGTGCACCCCACCAACTCCATCTTCGTCTCCGTCTCCTTTATTTCCGATATCTTCATCTTCCCCATCTCCATCTCAATGTACACTATGCATATAGTTATACATGTATTCCATATTTATCTTCCCATCTCCTTCATTTCTGCAATCTTCTCCATCGTTTCCATTTCCATATAGGCCTACAACTCCAAATCCCATTCCCCATCTTACTTCTATTTTCATTTGTATCTCCATCTTCATCTTGACCCCACCATCTCTACCCCACCATTTCCTCCTCATCATCTCAACTCCACCTCATCATCTCCCCACCATGCCACCATCTCAATCTTTATCTGCATCTCCCACCCTCACCATCTCCATCCCACCGCCTCTACCCCATCTTGCAATCCGTCTCCACCTCTGCCTCCATCTCCCTCTTTATTTGTTTTATCGTCTTCATTTCATCCATCTCCTCCATCGTTTCCATTTTGTCTCCAACTCCAATTCCATCTTTATCTTTACACAAGCTACACCCCCATCTCGGTCACCTTCATTTCCATCTTCAACTTTACCTACGTCCCGGGTTACAAAATATGTGTTGTAGTGGGCTTTAAAGTAAACTCCGGAGAGTGTCTTTATGGAAAAATGGAGAGAAAAAGACATGCTGGAGCCTCCGAAGATTTCAAGCCTAAAGACACTGGACGAAAAAGTAAGTATTTGATGCTTTTGAAATGCCAAAAATTACACACACACTGCACTGGCAAGTAAAGTCAACAATAAACAGTGACAAACAATCAGAATGATTAACAGACGGCATCGGTAGAGCTACCGTCGCCGAGATACGCCACCAGAGGCACAGAGAGAAAGGCAACTTGACTTGCTTCGCCAAACAAACCAAAATTGAGACGACGGAGCATTCTAAAACATGGGCTGTCGTATTCCGGACCACGTTTCGTCTTCTGATACATTTTGCTGGATATGCCAATGTTTTAAAAAAAATGATAAAGTGTGTACATTTTACTGATTGTACAATTAATAGAGTAAAGGGACATCTGTGGAAGTTGAGATAAAAGAAGGTTACAAAGGAAAGTATATCGCTTGAATTCAGATGAGTATTTCACAACCAATATACATGTTATTTATTTATTTTTCTTTCAATTGTTTACTTTCGACAAAGTTCGACCAAGGGAGTGCTGCTGCTGCTGCTGCTGCTGCGACACCTGATGAGTTAGGTCTATTTGATTTCAAATCCACTTTCTAAAATTTAGACCAACTGTGCTCTGTCATAGCCGCATAATATGTACAGCCATGTACCCAACACGCATAAAACAAATGCATTCCTGTAAACAAATGTAGTTAGGATTACCACACAGCCATCTCTACAATACAAAATGCTATCAGTGATTATCTTGTACACGGCCTACTTATCCGATTTAAATGGTTTTAAATGTATTATTGAACGCACGTTTTGTAAAATGTTATCCTAATATCCTTGAGCGCCCGTTACTGGTCTAACCCAACTGGGAATAGCCAGATCCGTGGGCATGTGCGGACCATTTACCACCCGTACTCTCGTTCATCTAACCTAAATGCAACGGTATATTTTCTCGTTTATCTCTCAAAATATTATTGTTGCAAAAAGCTTGATTCGTAAACGTTCGGCCACTCACTTGAGGGCGCTCTACTACTTGACAAGAAATGTATAGTGTATACGTTTTCATCCCAACATTGCTTTTGATTAGAATTAATTGTTTGTTATTAAAATGAGGTGGGAGACTTTTAAATAAAGAAAACAAATTTTAAGTTTTTTTTTTTTAAACGTATGTTTGGGGACTGACCGAATGCGCCCTCTCTTGGTGTTTGTGCGTCTCCTCGAAAAAAGTTCTCATCTGGTTGTCACGTTGCAGGCCACATGAAACAGTCATTTTATTTCAAAAAATATATGTCAGAGGCCTCGTTTTACATGTTCCTATCACTTCCAGTGAAATTTGTGGTTGTTTTAAGCAGCTGTAGGCCTAATTTTCTATTTTTACGCTAATAAGAATTTACAAAATCGTGAGCAGGGATGTCACAAAAAAGTGGAATCATCGTAGACTAGTGAACATCGCAATATTTTGCTCGGTTTATTTAGTAAAGGGCTTTGTAAGTTTGCAACAATCACCACAATTTCGTTGCAGTCAAAAATGGACAAGTGAACAACTGTTTCCCTTTGAACTGTATTTATTTTTTTTCTTCCACGAGCTATAAACAGCGCCCTCACATGACAGGACATTCTTAAAGGCCCGAGAGTCATTTCTTTAAGAAGAAAAAAAAAATCTGAGTTAGCAATTTCGTTTGCAGTAGCAAGCATCTGGTTTGATTGATGTACAAAGTTGATTTAGTATTAATTTTTAATTCACAAAACTTTTAATCTCCAAACTTGTGCATGTTTATTTTCTGTGTCAATTCCAAATCGTTTGTTATAGAACGTACTTTCACAAGTCTATACCCGTTCAGCCATGCTATGCTCAGTTTGTCTTAACCTGCATTTTATGGGAAACGTTTGTAAAATGCGCTTATAGGTTGCTGGCTTTAAGATACAGGCACAGTGTATTAATTACTCCTGACGCCGCTGGTCTCACATGGCGTCCATAAGATCTTTTTGAAACATTGATGAATCTAAGTAGCTGAAATTTCTGCAGGCTAGTTTGCCAACTTTCGTTTTAGATTATGATATGCCCTTATTCCACGAATCTGTAAAACGTGTCATCTTGCAAATGGTAGGCCTATATATTGGGCCTTCAAACTGAATCCGACTTGACCGGTGTAACATCCAAAACCTACCAACGTGTGTACCAGTTTTGTCAAAACCTATTAAATTGATTGTCGTGCTACCGGTAAAGTTCTGACCCAATTTGTAAAAGTTGATTAACACGACCAGGTTGCTCAAAACGAGCCATGCATTGACTTGGGCATGCCCCGCGTCGTGATGCTGTCATGTTTTGGCTCAATTAGCGGTGTTTTGTTGAGTATCCGTTACCCGAGATTAATTGTGGCGACGCACTCACTGGCACGATCGGGGTGGTAATGTGGCTCACCCCACTTCTCTGCATGATTATATTGAATTGTTCAACTTGACCGTGTGCTTGCGGATCGTTGCTGGGGCCTAAAGCAGTATGCCTTTGGTTCACGAGCGTATATGTGACGGGCTCTAGGAAAATGAGTCACAAGTCGCGCTGGCTAGTATTCTTTTTGCGACCATAAAAAGAAATCTGTGGCATTTCTACGCTCATTAAAATACCTAAACACAAAAGAAATTCCAGGCGTAACACAGACATTCCAGGGGGAACACAGACATTCCAGGCGATATTCTGGGCACCGCCAGGAATTTCCATTGTGTTTTGGTATTTTATTGAGCGTGGATTTGCCGCAGATTTCTTTTTATGGTCGCAAAAAGAATACTAGCCAGCGCGACTTGTGATTAATTTTCCTAGAGCCCGTCACATATGTACTCCTACAGATTAACAATTGCCACCATGAAAACAAATATCGCTTATACAATGGATCTTGATCATCTTTAGAACTGCCGACAGGGATATTACAGGGCACACACAATATATTACCAGCGCCGTAACAGCGTTGCCCATATAGCCGTGCCTTTATCATTCTATATTTTTTTGACGACTGCCCCATGAATTTGCCGAATGAAATAATTATTGGGGGGCTGTCACACCGCCTCCCCGCCCCCCTCCCTCCCACTATATACGCCCCTGGGACGGGGCACATTTCGACAAATTCAAATCAAATAAACTGTACTCCACATCATGCACAGATCTGTCGTGTTGGTTAAACTTGCGAAAATACAACATGTAATAAAGATTCCCTCGCGTCGTAAACTATATACACTCAGCAAAAGAAGTTCTTGGACACTTGTAAAAGTTCAAATATTTTTTTAAAATAATTCATAAAAAGCACATTATTGTATATCAATATGACCACACAATAGTTCTCTACCAGCATGATATGGAGTTAACGCGTGGGCAATCATGCATGGCTGGTTACACGCATTAAACAATAGCAAGTACAGTAACAGAAAATTGCAAGAAATGGAGCATTCAGTTATTCAATTGTGAAACAGTTTATGTGGCATAATCCGATAGTTGGTGCAGTGACAAATCGCCTTCTCAGTGCAAGCATCCTAATCCTCCTGTCTTCTGCAGGGGTGGTGACCCTAGGTCGACCAGTCCTAGGGCAGTCGCTAACATCATCAGTAGCCAAATAGCGCTGGTTCAAATTTGAAATTGTTGATGGTGCAACTTGAAAAAAACGAGCCACTTGTCTAAATGACTGTCCAGATTGCAACATTCCTATTGCTCTTGCCCGCTCTTGGTTGGAAAGCTTCATCTTGAAAGTGTATGTCCAAATGATGCATCTCATGATGCATCTGTAAGCATTTAATTCCAATCATAAACACCTGTTGCAATTGTGGAATGTATGCCTGCAGGATGGACATGATTATTAGCATTTGAATGCTCCATTTCTTGCAATTTTCTGTTACTGTACTTGCTATTGTTTAATGCGTGTAACCAGCCATGCATGATTGCTCACGCGTTAACTCCATATCATGCTGGTAGAGAACTATTGTGTGGTCATATTGATATACAATAATGTGCTTTTTATGAATTATTTTTAAAAATTATTTGAACTTTTACAAGTGTCCAAGAACTTTTTTTGCCGAGTGTATCTTATAGAGTTCATTGACTTACTGGACATAATCTCGTGACGTTAAGATGAATGAAAACAAGGGAAAGCTGTGGCGATTGTGATTGCTTGGAGATCTGTGTTCCCGTCAGTTCATCGGAAGCAACAGCTGCAATTCCCACCCTGGGTTTCGGAGTTATGGCCTATAAACACGGATGTTGGCACATTCTGCGCATGCAACTGTGCTTTCCCAGCTGTCGTGGGCCCTACGGAGTTGAATTTCTCAATTTAATGTGTATTTTGGGTCTATCAGTGCATCATATAATGTGGAATGCACTCCGTGATTGTTATTGCATTTTCGGTATCTGTTATCGGTATTCAAAGACATCAAGGCGAGGGCTTACGTCCTCCCAACCTCACTCCCCCTCATTGGGTCTATAGGAGCCCCAGATATATCATCTATATTTCGGCTTTTAGAGAAATCGACAAATTATCCACTTACGCCGGTCTTGCACAGTGTGGAAATGGACTGCACAGATTATTGCCCTTATAGCCGATGTATAACTTGATTAGCACCGTATATAGTCAATGCTCAAAACTCAACACCACAAACAGAGATTCTTAAAGAGCCCATGATTAGAGATTTTTATCAATGAAATCTATGCTATGAAATTACTGTACTCAGTTGCAGTCATCAAAATCCTATTTGGGGCTTGTTTGGGGGTTAAAACAAAGGTTTTTAGCTTTTATGCTAATGTGATACGCATATTCATGAGCAGAGTGTGATGTCAGAAAAGGCAAACACAGGAAAATCACATTCAACTGTGCACAAAAGATTCCACTTTTTTTCTCGAACTTGCTGAAACTATTGTAATTCATGGCTGTTTGAGTTTGTTTAACATGTTTCCTGTTGTAAGCCAGCATGACAAAACTGGGAGTAGAAACTGCAGCAATTTGCCACAATTCCAGCTTGAATTCATGTTTTTTTCTGTACTTTTCTCGTGTCTTCCTGGAGTGATGCACTCAAAACAGCGCCCTCTTTCTGTAATTTACTGCAATGGAGTCTTCAAAGCTGAAAAAGGCTACATTTTATTGATTTTACATCAAAACGAACAATAGTAATATCTTGCTAAACAAGTAATCCATCATATGCAGCAAAGACTAGGCATAAAGTTGTTTAGCATGTCATGGGCCCTTTAAAGAAAAAGTTACTTTGAAACGGTCGCGTCGTCAACAAATACCTTCCGAGGAGCTGTTCAAAAGGTGACAAATTAGTGACTTTCCATCCATTGGTTCCCATTGATGTTAATCGTATTAAACCCTTTTGCCCGGAGTAGTAAACGGTGTACGGCTCCACCTAAATTTATACCAGCCATCGGTTGCAGCCACGGGGCGGAGACACGTGACCGCCTGAGGTGGGTGGCGTATTGATAGCACTCTCCCAGGATGTCAAAATTCTACAATTTCGTCTTTCTTATTTCCCAGACGTGAAATCAAGCAATTGGAGGGAAGTACTAATTGAATTGGGACGGAGAGCCTGAAATATAAACCAATATTTCAAGCTCTTTGTCGTGGAAGAGAAAAGGTCAGTGGCCTCAAGCAGATCGAGAAGCAACGTGTCTTGAAGGTTCTTGGGGTGGTGTGATTCGGGAAACCATGAAACCCGACCTTCTCGCGTGATAATTCGCATGCAAACAAATAAAAGCCTCTGGCAAACTTTCTAGTCAGAAAGAAACGATCAAGGAAACATCTTCCCTTTAATTGGGGGATTGGTAACAGCCTTGCTCTATATGTAAACAGTAAATGTCCCATTTATACCTCATTTAATGCATAGCAAACACGCAGCGCGGATTATGTTGATTTCGCTATGGCTATATTCACGCCGATCCCTTATCCTGGGATTATCCGAGGTTTACTTACCTCGGCAAAGGAAAATGCAAGCTATTTTGATCACTGTACCCAAAGAGCATTCTATGGTATCTATCGACTGCGGCGCTCTCTCAAGTGTTTCATGGCATGATGTCAGAGGAACACCTCTGTATTAAAAGGTGCTTCAGTAAAGTGTATTGTCTATAGCGAATGTTTCATCTATGACCCAAGGTCATAGGTCTAAACATTCGCTGGTAATCTAAAAAGACCATCGCTAAAACACAGGAAAACAGTTCACTGGTTTTGCAGTAGACCCAGTACCCTTGGCAATGCAACACACAAAGGGTGACGTTTTCACTTGGCCATTTGGGCAGCATTTTGTAGTCACTATAACCACACTTTTCCTATGATCCGATTGGTCCACGATTTTCTGATTTTCGAGAGAAAAAAAACGACACTCGGACAGATTTGTCAAAAATAAAACCCTTTCGGAGTACATGGACAAATCGTTTGATTTTTTTTAACCATAAAATGCCATGATTACTTCAACTGTCGGTTTGAATTTGTAGATAATTCGACCTGTGAATTCTCTGCGGGACACCGAGACTGACAGCGAAGGATTTGCCTGGAACGCCAAGGCAATTACGCTGAAAATCTGGTCCACGACATTTGCCCACGGCGCAACTGTCAAGAATCTGTTCTGAAATAATCCCACCATACAAAGCTCAGATCATGTCAAACCATCCAGACAATTACAAGTGATTTACTGAGTAACTGTCTTAAAAAAAATTTTACTCGGATACCGCCGGGCATATTACTGCAATTCTACGAAAAAAGACCCTAAAGATATCAGATATTTGATTCAGTTTACTTTATTGCTACGATTCAATGCGACGTCGATGCTCTTCAGCTCCACAATGCATGTATTTTGATTGAACAGTTGTGGTCCACAACGCACCCCAGGGATTATCGGTATATCTCCGTATGTATCTTCGCTTAGCGTTGGGTTGAATGACACGTGAACAATGTGCTACAAACTTTGGCCAATCATAACGTACAAGAAAAAAAGGGAGAGGAAAAACTTGTTCGGAATTGTCGATAACATTTTTTTTAAATGCTACCTATTTATTGCCCGAGGTATAAACACCCATGGAAATCCGGCCGGGACACGTGTTTTAAACATCGGCGACACACTTAATTTTAAAGACGGGCTGTCTGTGTTTGGGTTACAAAATTAATTTACACAAGCGAACGAATTTATAAAAGCTTACGTGTCTTTGTAACGAAAAATAGTTGTTTACTGAAAACTGCAAAAACAAAAAATGCCTCCAACAAATTTCTGAAATAAACTTGGACACATACGAATTGGGTCCCTTATAAGCAATTCAAACACGTAATTTTTAAAAGATTTGTGTTAATTAGTAAAAAGTATAAAAGCAATCTTCAATTTCAACAACAGCAGCCATTCGTTACAGGGTATTGGCTATATTATACCTCCGGCTGCGGCTACAAACTCAAGTGACCGAACCCTTCAAACGCGTCAGGGCTTTGCAAAACAACCAATATCATTTGTCAAAATAACCGCTGCCTCGCCAAAGCAGCTCTCACTTTGGCGCAAAATATGAATCTTATTAAATTATTTGGGCACTTGAGAAAAGTGTTCCACTTTTACTAATTTGGTTATCTTGACAAGTTGCTTTCCTAATCGATGTTGATTTTGAAAGGATTCGGGAAAAACAAGTCGAAGTTTTTTTGTACGGTTACGTTTTGCCTGCGGGATTTCAGCACGCCGATCGAACTCACTGCCGGGTGAACCTGAGCAGTCGCACTAAAATAACTTCGGTGACAAACATTGAAAAAGGGTCTGAATTGCTTCGACCAAAAGTTTGCTCTGTCTTTGGTTTCTGTTTAGACAAGTCCGTGCATGCAATCACAAGACTCGCCAAACAGACAGTTGCTTCAAATGCAAATATGCACACCTTGAAAACGATGTCCGATAACAGCCTACGTAAGTGTCGCCACGTCACGGTTACTTGTTATCACTTATTAGGCCTATGTGAACAAGGAACGTCTTGATGTCGACGATGTCTGGATGTCATACAAAAAGCAAATGAGAACTTCGGTTAAAGTTTAGGTAAAATTTGCATTTTTTTTTAATTTTAATTACGTAATTGACCTTTCTAATAAACCATACTATTCTAGTTTCATCAGCTTGTATAAATGGTGTAGATTCCATGCATTGTACTACGAAACCTGAAGAAGTTACACACGTCTAACTCGCGGCAAAATGTTAAACACCCGAGTGCAAATGACAACGAAATCATTAAACGTCTGTTAGGGGTAGTTTAATTCGCCTGTTATCGACATTACCTGACGAACAGCCGTACTGCTTAGTCGCAATGAATGCATTGATGCTCCAAATTACAATGGAAGAATATCGGGCGCAAGTGCAAGGACACCAGATGAGAGTTTTCAGGGACAGGACCAATCCAGACACGTTTGCTCCTCGCGTGCACTAACGTCGGCCAGATTGAAATGCTAATAGACACGTCGACCTCACCAGGCCATGCCACAATAGAAATAAAGTACCTGCATGTTACTAACTCCCAAGTTACACGCGGACAACAAATCTGTCTTCGTAATAAACGATAATCACAGGTGTTTATCCACACTTGGTTAAGTTGCAAGTTACACGAGTTTACGAGTTTATCGTTTGCACGCGTGTTATTTCAACGTGCGATGATCACCTTCGGGCCCACCCTGCGTTTTGGGTGTTGTGTATACCTCGAAAAATAAGGTTTATTTTTTTAACTGATATTTTTCTGGAAACATAAAAAGTTATTCGCCTTCAAATGAGACATCAACGAAAAAACGACCAAAGTTTAGTTATCGAACAGTTATACTGTCAATATTTCGAAATATTGGCAGTCTGCCAATAATTCAACTCACTGGTGGGCTGTCTAATCTCTTTTGTTTTGTCTCTTCTGCTCGGAATGTCTTCCGAGACAGAAAAAAAAAAAATTGACAGCTCGCTCGTACCCACCGCCCTTACAGATTTCTGAGAACTTCAAGGGAAACACGTGACGCAAAGGTCACATATACCCTAGGGCGTGTTTGTTTCACGACAGATCCGAATCCAGATCCCGAGTTATTTTACGCGCAGAAACAAACGTAACTGCTCTCGACTAGGAACTCAAGTCACGTGAATTGGATATGCGCCGATCTGAATCTGGATCCGTCCGAAACAAACACGCCCCTAGAGTTAGATATAGATAACTAAAGTGTGCACTGGCTATTCAAGTCTCGTGTGTGGACTGTGCCGATGTGGGCGGCGCCATGTTTGCTTAACGCTAAGAGTGCAAAGTGGTCAACACCAACACCGTTCCCCTTTGCCCACCGTGCACCCATAGCGTTAACCAAAATGGCGGCGTCCATATCGGCACATCTTGTATTGGGTGCGCACTCTATTTTCGTATATCTAACTCTATGACATATACAGACGCGTGGAGCATTGTAGGTCGCTTGCTGCCAGACTTATTTATAATTAATAAATAGTATGTTAACGCTTATAATATCCAGTGCAAAAATATAATTTCTGAATAAAATGAGTGTACTGTGTGCGAGACCTACCTTGTCTCGTGATTATTGTTGTATAACATTTTGGCCAATGAGGGCGCAAACATCTTAGCTCGTCTCGATCTCAGCGCCCTGTAAGGCCAAGGAGGGGTGGGTACGAGCGAAATTTGACAGGCCACTAGTCCAGAGGGCGCGCTGTACGCTGCGCATTACAGACCAAACACAGGAAGTCAAGACTTGGGCAAGTCTAGGCAAGAAGCAAAAACGGCTGTGTGAAAACAGCGTTTTTCACAGGATTTCTGGTGTCTAAAATACAAAGTATGATGTTTTTTCGTTAAAATAAAGTAAAAATGCTTTAAAAATCCATTCGGAGAAAATAATCGAAACATGCTGAGAACCACGGACAAAATAATGTGACAGTGACAGTGACAGGGACAGGGACAGGGACAGTGATTTTTTTATGTCTCTCTCCTTTTTAAAATTCTTTGTTAATTTGTTTGGTAGATAGCCCCCTTAAATAGCTCCCACTGCCTTGGACAATCTGCGCATGCCCACTCTACACGTGACCGCACATCTCGACACTGTTGAGAGCTCTCAAACGACTAGGATGGACTCCAGAGTTCTAGCGTCCAGGGGACATTCTGAAGTGTCTTCCCGCGTGGGAGTAAGTGGACATTCAACAAAATTCATGCGAAGATTTGCAGAGCGTACAGTTGAACTAAAGAGCGTCCTCTATCGATGCATTACAACCACTGCCATGTAGCAATGGACGGACTGCAAAACCAACAGTTGGCTATCCGAGAATATTGAAGCAATGGTGGATTATTGTATAGACTTAATAGACCCTCTGCATCGGCGGCCATGACAGGGGGCAGGTTTTTGTTATTTAGATGCTGTGACAATAATGATCCACAAAGTGCCTACACGTGCGTAAGGCGCGGTGACTGCCCCCATTATGGCCGCCCGTGAAAGGAGTCTATAACGAACATGCTTATCGTGTAGGACACCCCCTGTCGCTGTTATATTATTATCGCTGACGTCCAGAAATCACAAGCCTTTTGGCAAGGCCTTATGGCTTTGCATGGGGTTATATTGCTTGGTAATTAAAATGCGAGACAATTGGGTGTCTTGATCCTTCCTCCATGCTTGAGCGGAGTATACCAATGCTGTGCGAACGTTATTCCTTCTGTTTTGCCATAAAGCCCTTTTCGAACTGGCTACTGCTACATTATTAATTACATGCAAGTAGTTGACCCGAACGTGTATAACGTCACAACATCATTATCCACGTGCCACATATGTCCCAATCCCAACGTTAGACACGAAGTCTCCACCGACAAAACGTTTTTTGAGCCGTTCCAAAGAGGACATCAAGCATGTTGACCGATGTGCGGATATGAGTTATAGCACCCTCGGCTTTGCCTCGGGTGCTACGACCTCCCTCGGGTGTTAAAACTTCATATCCCACACCACACCAGTCAACGATTGTTTATTCATATACGCCAATGCAAGTTCATTCATAAACTTTTAAAACAGCTCGTTTTAAATTAACAAAATGTTTAAAAAAAATCAACTATGAAAAGCACATTTCTGATGAGAAAACCCTCCCCCCACCAAAAAATTAAAAATGTGCCATCAAGGGCAAATTTCATAAAGCGGTTTAGCAATCAAATATGTTGTTCACGGTATCAGTGCACCCAATCCGACACTTAGGGCGGCTATACCCCGCCCGCACCCGGCCGTACTCCAAGTGTTCGAAAGTGAAATATTGCACAAACATTGATCACCCGACTCAGTCGGCACGGCTTGAGTTAATGAGTAACGCGTTTAATCTTGTATTCTGTCAAGCCTTATGCAGATGGCCTTTGTAAGGAAAATATACTAAGCCTTATCTCTCGAGCCTGGTAATGCCAGCGATATTGTATCCCTAATCGACAAAACTTTGCCATGTCATCGCTTGGACAATTAAACTTTAATGGTGTGTTTGTGTAATATCCCGACTGGACGGGTAGAAATCGATTTCCAAATGTACAGTCGTTAAGTGGCTATAGTTGACAGCCTCTCGATACCTGGCCATATATTACAAAACTTGTATATCCGAGGTTCAACTGGCTTGCTTTGATGACGAGAATCCAAACATGATTTTGTACTGAGTGCTAAACATGGAAGCAAGTGTCACACACAAGATAATACGCTGAAGCGTGTTTGAGCTACTGCGGTTTGCCGAGCCTACAAACGGACGTGGTTGTTTGCAGCCACCGAGTTTCAGCCTGTTGAATCAACGCACACTTGTAGCAGATAATTCCTTCAAGAAGAGCTACCGTCCGTCTTCGGAGCGATGGGGCTAATGAGAAGGTACTGTTGCTCCAAGATCTTCGTGATCGCAGTCGTGGGGGCCATTCTGGTTATTGTCGGAGGAATTCTCGTAGTTGCAGTGAATTTGTTCATTTCAGATAAGGTTCAACAGGTAAGAACGGTTTCGAATTAACTGAAAATGTATCTTTCAGTAATTTGTAAGAATTCCGAAGGCAAAATGAAAGACGGCAAATAACTCACAACGCTGAAAGTGAAAACGCAGTGGGGAATTTTCGGAAGAGACGTATAGAGCCGCTGTAATGGTCCACATGTGTTTTAATACACTTAAAGAATCCTAGAATACTCTTTTGTGAAGAGTGATGTGATTACGCAGTGCCAATGGCGCCACCCACCTATGTATCTTATGCTTAGGTCTTAGACACTTGTATAAGCTTCATGCAATTTAGCCTACGGGATGCAAATTGAAGCTACATAAGCCCAATAAAAGACAATGTTGCACAACCTTCCTGTAGCTCGTCCCTTTTCTTGCCTTCATTCAGATCTCAGACGGTTCTATCGAAATATGAAAGTTTACCTCCTTTCCAAACAATTGTCCCTTTAAACGCTCTTTATTGCTGTAGTGATGTGCCGATGACGTCACACAGACAGTATGAACAATGGGGATCGAACTTATTTATATTATTCATAATGTTTTGTCATCCACAATTTATTGAGCATGCACCGGTGACACCTCCTACTCTTTTTTGCGTATACATTTGTTTTAAAGGAATTTCAGGATTTTTAGCATTTTTTGGGAATTTGCATTACGTAGCCTATATCTAAAGGAAAAATGTTGGTATAATAGCATGCAGAAACTTCTGCCTCGTAGATCAGCAACGTTTCAAAAACCCTTTAAAATGTTCGTATATATAGTAGGCGGGTGTTAGCATGTTTCTTTGGTTGTTATTTTCATAGAACGGTACTATTTTACTTGAGTGTTAGGCATTCAATAAAAAGGCGCCGCTACGCAGCGGGGATTTTTATCGTTTTTTGCAGATCTGTATACAAAAGACGATTCATAACAAATTTCCATTAGAGACATTTAGACGGTTATCAACCTGCTTTTACTGCACTCTTTATAATGCACCAATCAATTATTGAATTAAACCATTTGTGTGAACTGGGCCAGGTTTTCAATCTCCATGCCTATATTTGTCCCGATCATCACTTTACAATTCTTTGCCTCGACCCCTGACACTGTTTCTTCGTCGCCTTCTTTTTCGAGGGTTCCTTGAAGCTTACACGTTTTATACAGGACCGCGGGTCCTTCTAAAGAACCATGTATTACAACGAAACAAATAATTAATATCAATGAAGTGTTTTAATTTCCATTCTAACCACTGAACCTAAAAGCCGACTGGACATCATTAACGTGCCCATACAAAGTCCATGTTCGTGACAGCTCGATTCAGTTCCATATTAACTCCATCCCACAAATGCAACTGCAAGCGCGCGCGGGATCGTCTTAATTAGCCTTATCTTATTGACATTTTCACTCAAGCTTACCTAACCTGAGAAAGTTATGCGTGAAGTGTGGTCTTGTTGTGTGCTGAAACTTCGCTCCAAGCAAGATTGAGGCAAGGAATTGCTAATTCGGTTGAAAAACGTGAAACAAGGCGGATCGTAAGATGTGGAAAACACAGAAGGCAGAGCGAGGCATATTTATTGCATTTGTTGTATTTATAAATCCCGTGAATCAACTGTACTCCAAAATTTCAGCTATTAAATGAAATTACGAAGCTGTAATAAGGTCATGGATAAAAGAAATTTAAAATGCCTCTGCCGGCGCGCCTGCGCCTCTGCCGGCGCGCCTGCGCCTGCGCCTCTGCCGGCGCGCCTGCGCCTGCGCCTCTGCCGGCGCGCCTGCGCATCTGCCGGCGCGCATTCGCCTCATGGCACATGTGCCTCATATGGCGCGTGTGAGCCTCATATCGCTTGCGTGCGTTGGTTTAGGGCGTGTTCGTTTCATAACAAATCCGAATCCAGGACTGCGTTCCACATACGAACTTTTGCAAACATTGGCAACCAGTGAGCTCCGTGTTGCCAACGTGAGGCAATGCACTTTGACCTATGTGGGCGCTGTCTGCTAGCTCTGTTGTGATTGGTCGGCGGGTTCGGTGGATTGACGGGTTGGAACTATGCGCCACCAACGTTCGCCAACAAACTTTTAAGTTTGCACGCGCATAGCGACGACCAATTTTCAACAGAGGGCGGTTTAGATATATTAACAAAGAATACGTCGTCTATATTTTTCCTTTGAGTAAAGTTTGGGGTTATTGTAAATGATAGAGCGGGCCAGCCTTAAAGATGGGTGGAAATCTCCCTTCACTTTCATGGTTTTCAACAGTATTCCTTTCTTTATATACTAAGAACATTTTATTCACAATTTCATCCTGGAAAAGTCAGAAAATTTCAGTCTTTTTTCCCGAGACTCTTTTCACGCGAAACTGAAAACGAAAGATCACGTCAACTTACTCGAGCTGTGTGTGTGACGTCATAGCGAGGAGACACACAGAGCTGCTTCACTGACTGTGGTCATGTACCTAGCTCCTAGCAGCAAACACGTACACATTCTATGCACGCATGGAACCGCGGATTTTCCACAGAGTTGCAAGTGTTACCACCAACAAGGCAGGAAGCTGGCATTTTATTGATATCAAAAATGAATTCAGTGTAACAACCACTGAGAAAATACACCGAAAACTTTTACAGAAACATAACGACTGGTGGTTTATGCTACGCGGAAAAGCATGCAACTTGCTGTGCAAAATAGTGACTGTCTCCTCGCTATGACGTAGCGGGGTCGATGCATATCATTATGACGTCATCACCCCGTTTTTCATTTTGGCCTGTTGCCGGTTGACGAAATCGGTCTAGTTTTTCATTTTTCTCTCTAATATAAAGTCAGCAATAAAGATATGAAAAACGCAACTTTATCAAGTAACATCCGTTTTTTAAAATAACTTTCTTCCTCGCCAAGTAGCTTCAAGCTTTCAGACCGGCTGTAAAGAATAAATGTGCAGGATGCTGCGAAATCAGGAACTTTTTTTCTTCTTCAGGAAACTGTTCTAGTGGAAGAATCTGCAACTTTCAGTTCGTGGGTCGAGACACCGACTCCGGTCCACATACAGTATTACGTCTGGAACCTGACTAACAGCGAAGCTTTCTTGGAAGGAGCAATCCCAGAGTTCCAAGAGGTTGGCCCATACACCTACAGGTACTGATCATATGGCTACATATAGGGGGCTGCATAGGGGACTATAGTTACATTGGTTTATACCACAGAAGAAGCGCAACAAAATAATAGTTGTCCACAAGACCCTTCCCATCATTCCCTTTACACATGCGCAGTGTATCGCGATAAATGACAGGTTAACTGCAGAGAAAACCTATAGCAATTTTAAACAACACGCGCATCTAATTGACTCATGCGCAATCGGTGCGTTTGGCAAGAAAAGCACGCGCACCGCCCGCACACATCGCTACACTATTGACGGACTTTCATTTTGGACTTATAATAATTAATTTTTGCACCGACACGCTCGTGTGTGGGCAATATATTTTATTAGACTATACACCACGTCGCTACAATTTCCGCCACTCAATATTTCCAGTTATAGGCGAACGCCGTACTTAATCACTCCCTTTCAACCCAAAATGTCTACAATTTCGAAACCTTTACTCGCAGTAGAAGATATAGGCCTATGGCTAAACATTAACAACAATATTGACGGCAGAAGGAACATCTATGTTTTCGGGTTACAACTGGAGTCATGATTAAATGAGATGTCGGAATCACATGTGTCACCACCCCTCCTCCTCCCCCCCCCCCCCCCCCCCCTCCTCCTCCCCTCCCCTCCCCCCCCCCCCCCTCCTCCTCCCCTCCCCTCCACCTCCCCTCCACCCCTCCTCCTCCCCTCCCCTCCCCTCCCCCCCCCCTCCCCCTCCCCCCTCCTTTTCCCCATGGGTATTGAGATTTTGATATCTTACCATTTGTCTTATTTTTCTCACTACCATTCTAAAATTGAGTTCTCAATCCGTATATTTCTAAAAATGTATAACGTCAAAAAACAACAACGATGTTTTGTAAAATAAAGCAGTAGAGTAATTACACCAACCTTTTTGCTTTCACATCCAAATTGAAGATTGCAAATTTCCTGTTTTCTTCCTATGGAGAGTATTTTCCGGAGGTATTTCATATGATTGTTAGATTAAAATAAAATCCATTTTCTTGAGAAAAAAAATCTGAACACGCTCCTTTAAATGACCCAATCATTTTTCTTAATTTCTCTTTAGCAAACCCGAAATGCTTGGTTTAACGTACAGGAAAATCATGTGGTGTTGTTACCTCTGCTATCAACACTTTTAGTCGGGTTTTTCTTGTCAGCAGAAGTAACATTTTGAGTCACTGCAAACGATGTAATGGGCATTAGACATATTTGGGTCTTTCCACAGTAATGGGGTAAAATTCTGTAACAAGATATCATGTCCCAGTTCACTTCAAATGTCTTAATTTTATCTCTAAATTATGCAGCTAAACTGAGGAAATAACTTTTGCACCAAGGAGTAAGAAAAATTTTGAAAACCCCGTGCACAAATCTTCTACGTATGTTCAGAAAAAAATTCACGATTGGTCTGTTCAAGTTACATACGTCGCAGCGATTTGTTGATTGATTTTATATCTCGGTTTTATTATTACCATTTTGACCTTTTATTCTTCCAGAGAGATTCGAAGAAAAACCAACATATCTTTCGACGATGAAGAAGGCACTGTAACATTTTCCAACTACAAGGCTTACATTTTCGACCCCGATCAATCCGTGGGATGGGACAACGACACGTTTTTCACAGTGGATCTATTGACAGTCGTAAGTATCATTGATATTATCTTAAGAAGAAACCGTAATTAACATGAACGCCGACATAATAATTTGCAGATGAAAATTCGTACGAATTCCCAAAACAAAGTGGGAAACTATCCGGCAGAATTACCAGCTATATTTCAGAAAGCCATGTAACGGTTATACAGTTAGATTTGTAATGTCTAAACAAATTTAATCAACCGGAAAACCAAAAAATAGAAGGGATTAATTAACACACCATGGGCCTATCTCATATACATGTACATGTATGACTGCATGTACAGCACAAACTGTACAAGTATATAGGCCTAGATATACATTGTGTGCATGTATAATCCAGCTGTATTCTGCACATTATGTACATGCATTCATGTCAAAGCATTTTATACATGTATCAGTGTCAACATTAAGAAAAAATATTTTAAAAATCAACCAATCATGACATGTTAATGTGACTCGGCATGTTATATGTTGATGACCAGGTCTAGGTACCCACCAAGTTTCAAGGTCATTTTACCCATGGCTGACGTAAACGACAATGGCTAATATATGCTTTAAAATCTTGCTCGTTTGATGACGTCATCCTGACGTCAAAACATTTTGCTGAAAATATACATTAGACTAAGTCACAATAAACATAAAACAGAAAATGTTACCTTGATCGGCCTTTTCATTCTGTATAGATATAGCTTTTTAAAGAATGCATTTCCGCTCAACCTGATATTTTTACATACAATAGCGAGGGCGCACTTTGATTTGGGTATAGATTCCAATTCAATGCAAAATAACTGCATTTTTCAATTGGCACTTATTTATTTTATAATTACAACAATTACAAAATACAATTCAGACCCAAATAAAATTGTGCCCTCTCCTTTTGTTCCGCCATGAGTTAGGCTGGATCCGAATTAGTGGCTTTGGCTGTGGCTATGGCTGTTGCTATGCTGTTGCTATAGGCGGACAATAAAAGACCTTAGAAACAGCATAGCAACAGCCGCAGCAACAGCCGCAGCCACAGCCACAGCCACTAATTCGGATCCAGCCTTAGTCGCCACGGTCACTGGCCAGGTGAAGTCAAGTCAAGACTCAAGACTTTGTTTTTGTATAAACTTAGCCCGTATTAACGTTTCTACTACATGTTTTTCATTTATTAATGTTGTTCGTTTTGACAATGGTTTGCCTGACCATTAATGAGATTACATTTTTGAGTGTTTTTTTAAGTTATCTGTATTGGTTTGTCGACTATGATCTTACGTCGGATTGTCTGGTCGTCAGGTTTCTGAAGTACTTCATTTCCTGGCAAACACACTAAGTACAGTACAATCCCACTGTCAATACGGTAATGTCTGGTTCGTGCCAATGCATACCACAACGAGCCAGACACCAGTGCTCTGCCAAGCAACGTCCGCACTGACTCTCATACCGGAATATCGCCCCATTACCTAAAACAAAGGCACACTCCGCTACGCCAACATTCTGTGTTACATGGGCTCAGTGCAAAGGGAATTTCGTCTGCTTAAAACCTCATTTATCATTTGCATTGACCCAAATTTTTACTTTAACTTGAAAAGGAAACTTTTCCTCAAAGTGTTGACAACAATGGTTATCAACACAACGCGTTTTTCTGCTCAAAATACGATTTTGACCATTTAATAATACAAACACCATGCACAGATTTTAAAGGGTTTTTATACTGCGCCCGTGACAACTTCTCTTTAGATATGTGATGCCTTTGCTTCATTTAAAAAAAAAAAAAGGTTTCGTCTACTATGATGGACCTGTACCTAGAATGACAGGCCTGATTTACCAAACCGGGTTAGTTCAGAAAACCCCTCTTCGAGGCTTACGTATTAGTCAATTCGATAGCATACTGATATACCCGACAAAGATCTAAAAATAAGTGCCGTTCATGATGGATTTAGAGTAGTCTATAACATGACACGACCCAATTACCAATTGGGTCATTCGAGGTAAAGCTCAGAAGGCTGCACACAAATCAATCAGTACCATAACACACCCCAAAATGGTCTTTACAAGAAACATGACACGTACCTTCTTCGCCCACATTACATTACATTACATTACAGGTTCATATTCAGAAGTGCCTTCTTTATGACGTTCTCCCTCGTCAAACACTAAGATTTCCCTCACAATCTGAGTATCTCAGTCAAATTCAACCACAACATGTAGTTACCGCATACAATTTGAAACACTGACGGAGTCCAGCAGCTGCATTGTATATAGAGCCATGCCGCGCTATATCGCTCGATCTTTTGGCACCCGACTACTACCAATGGCGCGTTCTGTTGCTATGGCAGCACGCTTATTTGAACGCACGACAAATAGCAGTGCGCGTACTCTCAGCGACGGCTCACGAATGGGTAATGACGTACAACCTATCAGCGATGAGAAATCACCGTGATTCCCCAGACCTAGGGCCAATTTCATGGCGTTGCTAAACACAAAAATTTGCTTAGCACAGGATTTATTTGCCTTATAAAATGGATTACAAGCCAAATATATTCGCCAACTTGTGTTCTTCGCAAGAGTAGGAGAATACCTTTCAATACACATCACTTATGATTTTGGTTGCCAATCCATTTTTGCAAAATAAAGCAAAAAAATCCTGTGCTAAGCAAATTTGTGTGCTTAGCAGCGCCATGAAATTGGCCCCTGATGGGCATACCGGTACACAGCTGGGCTGCGTTCCAAACACGCGAACGGTTTGTTAACGTTGGCGCTAACGTTTGCTCAATGTGGAACGGATTGTTTGCCAAAGTGGCCGATATGCATTGTCAAGATGGCGGCGCCCACAGTCACCTTCTTCGATGTATTCTTCGGTGTATTCCTTTAATATATTTGTATGTCTACCTTCCTTGCAGACATTTGGCAGCCTGGCAAAGTACAGCGAAATTTTCAGGTTCTTCCACAAAATGATTCACAGAGGATCAGAATCGAATTTCATCATCGAGGTTTCGGTAAGTGATGTTTTGTAATTTTTGTATGAATTCCGTTCACTGGTCGCCACTGAGACGCCGTGTGTTAAGTCTATGGAAAGGGGCAACAAATGTTTTAAGTATTTTAAAAGAAAATTGTCAATGTTTTTCACTCCAAAAATCACTCCCCATTCAAATATTAACATTTATGGTTGTTATTAAGTCATTATCAGGAGAGTAAGTGGCGACCAGTAAACAGGCATGATGAACATTCACTCCGTATATTTTCCATTCAATACTGCACAGGCCGTTTTGTGTTCTTCTCAGGATGACGTCAAACCCCTGTTTATCAACAAACCAAGTGATCTCGGGCGTTTCAGAATTTCGGGTGAAGACTAGGGTCGTTACTGCTTTGCGTTTTAAGCAAAAGGCTGTCGATTTTTAGTGGAAAACAAGTTGTGATGGTGTTGTAGACACATACATGAACACTTTAAAAATGTGGACGGGGTGATACTAGCCGTTTAAAATGCGTGCTACTCACCCTATCTGTCGTCTTGCTGGATTCCCTACTTATCTGTCTCTCGGTAGTCAACCACGAAGAAAGAAGCACGTCCAAATGAAAGTTTTCGCACAAAAAGTCCGATCTCGACCAAATCTTGGGAAGGTCCTTATGCGCCAAGTCCATGAAGTCGAGTGCACTGACGCGTGTTCAACATTAGACAGGTTCCCATATCCCAACTCGCCGTCGGAACCAATTAACTCGGCCATTGTGCCAACTCAAACATTTGTTTACCAACTCGACCGTTGTGCATTGAGTACACACAGCAGTCTTGGTTCGAGTCGAGTTGGTAATGGTAAACGGTCAAGTTTGTCGTGGCGACCGAATTATTGGAATCTCTAGGTCTGGTTCCAAGAGCAGTGGTCCACCTAACGTCCGCGAAGGGTTAATAACCCTTTGAATAGCGCAGTTCCATCGTATAAATTCAGAGACAAATCCGCTTCTGTCGTATCCAATGTATATAGTTTTCCTTGGCCACGCCGTTTATTTTCCAAAAAGGGCAGTTTCATCGTTTAAATCCCGAGACAAATTCCCTTCTGTCGTCTCCAAACTCCAAAATGACTCCAGAAATGTCAAAATCCTGTGCATCAGACATGGCGATAGTTGTTGCTAGCAGTAGGCCTACACCACGAACGAAATGACATGTCCTGCAGCATGTTCGCATGAGTGGTTCTAAACACCAAACCAAACGCCTTGCATTGCATCCATATTGACAACATGACTTGCTGGCGGTTTCTTTGTTCCGGTGCGGTGGATGGAATGGATTACGTCGGAGAATAGACTGGAAAGTGTAGATTCTTGGAATAATGGGCTCGTGCATTCTCCTTAACATTTATTCGGCAATAAAGTGGTTTCACATTGTTTACAGGACATATTTGTCCTCCACGGGGGAGGGGGCGGGGGGGAGAGAAAACAAGAAAGCCACGTGTAGAAACCACAGGAATGTTTCAGGTGTAACAGCGGGCCTCCCACTGTGCGATTTTTGCCACGAATTTCCTACGAATTGGTACGATTACCAGAGATTGTCTATAGACTCTACACACAATCGTACCAAATCGTACCCAATCGTAGGAAATTCGTGTCAAAAATCGCACAGTGGGAGGCCCGCTTAACTGCATCCCGCAATAGCCTCAGCGATATGCCTGTCTCTTGACCGTGCCCTATCTTTCCACTGAAGAGTTGGGTCTTCTACTCATGTATGGGGGAGGCCAGGACACAAATACCCACGATACAACATGGACGATTCTCCACGACGCGACACGATAACTGTTTTACACGTTACGATTTCACCGTTACGAAAAGATGGGAAATCTCACGACACGAACGTTTTGATCGACATGAAAACATCGCATCGCATCGCATCGTATGTTATACGTCACGATTTTGGCCGAAACCATGAGAAAATCGCATATTATATTGTCGTATCGCGACATTATAGGTCGTAATGTATCCTATCGCAGCGCACCATGCATGTGAAGCCGGTGCAGAAGGTAAATATGTGCGCCGGTAAAACTGTCCGGGGGACAGAATTACCTGGGTAAAAGTGCTACCCCCTTGGGTCTATATGTCCATCCGGGCTATTGGGTCCACTGCAGATAATATTGCCCCTCTATGTTTACTACGAAATGTTCACGATTAGACAATCTCAGGTAGTCTCAACAATCATTTAATCATCGGAAATTCTTTCAAAAATACCCCGGCAGGAAGCCGGCTTTAATTTATAGCAACTCACACGGCACAATATACCCGATACAATGTTATAGTATCGTATCGCAGCAGAACATTGCACCGTGTGAGGTCGACCTTTCAATTCATTTCTATCTTTGAACAATCTGAGCTAAAACAAATATTTTTGGCGTGACTAGGTCCGTGGGTTTCTCTTTGGCTTCGAGCAACCTTACATCACATTCATCAAGACGTTACTCGGCACATTCAATGTCGGAAATCTACCGTTCTCCGCCTCTGACATACCCTCAGAATTCGGAATATTTTATGGTGTAAGTACCCAATTTATCCTTTTATAGACCCCCAATATGTTTACCAGATTAGCACCGGCAGATAAGCTATAACATTTTATTAAGACGTTTCATTTTGGGTGTACAATCTGCGAGTTTTTCGTGTGCGATGTAAGTACGTGTTGCGCGTGTTGTTGACACGCGTAGCGCGTTCTTTTCCTCCGTCTAGCTCCTCTTTCGTCTAGCTCCTCCTACATGTATCTCCTCCTCCATGTAACTCCTCCGTATAGCTTCTCTATCATCTAGCTCCTCCTCCATCTAGCTCCTCTTCCGTCTAGCTCCTCCTACATGTATCTCCTCCTCCATGTAACTCCTCCGTCTAGCTTTTCCACCATCTAGCTCCTCCTCATCTAGCTCCTCCCCATTTAGCTCCTCCTCCATCTAGCTCCTCCTCCATTTAGCTTCTCCTCAATCTAGCTCCTCCTCATCTAGCTACTCCACCATCTAGCTACTCCACCATCTAGCTCCTCCTCTATCTAGCTCCTCATCAATCTAGCTCCTCCTCCATCTAGCTCCTCCTCTATCTAGCTCCTCCTCTATCTAGCTCCTCCTCCATCTAGCTCCTCCTCATCTATAATAGCTCCTCCCCCATCTAGCTCCTGCGACAGACGTTAAAAATAGCCTTCTGCACGTTTCTCGTGAATAGCGTCTGACGTACTGACATACTTCCTTTAACATGCACAATCAATTTCACCAGACTATTGTTGTGTTGCTATGTGGTGCACGCAGCAGGTGTGAAGTACAGAATCATTGCCGTGTTCACCGTATAATAGATTGGTAGAGAGCAGCCGGACTGTTGATTGCTAGGCAATAACGTGCACCTCGTAGCAATAAGAGCATAGTATGTGACTTTCTAAACTGCACCTCCATTTGAAAGTGATGAATTCGGGGCACCAGACATTATGCAAATGTTACACGCAAACGGCTAATTACCGAAACGGCTAATTTCCCCCCAGACGAACGACACAACTTCCGACGAGGAATGGGTGGTCTACACGGGAGAGAAAGACCTATCACTTGTCAATCAGATCAAGACGTGGGACAATAAAACAGCTCTTGATTACTGGAGTAATGACTTCGCAAACATGCTCAATGGCACAGGTAATTGAAATGCTAAAACTATAGCACGTGTCTAGGCATATAGACTGGCAATGAGGCACACGCGCTCCGAAGAACTGTGCGTCTTTCTTTTTTGCGAGGGCAAAAACCGACAGAAAATAGGACCCACGGCGGTGTTGAAGCCCATTTTGGTGTTAAAGCCATATGTTTCATTCGCAGCGTTAACATTTGTTTGGATGCAACCAGACTGAGCCGAAAACGAAAAATTGCCATTCTGTGTTTAACTAATTGACTCGTTGCCATGTGAGTATTGATTGCTTTCCGGTGACGTCACCCCTTCCATCCACCATTTTGGTGGGCATTTTTCATGACCCACGTGGCTGAGGCTCGAATAATAACCGGCAAAAAGAGCAAGAAAAGCGCATTGGTTGCACTTACCTTCGTGCTTAACCTTGCTTTATGTTGTTGCGCCATGGCTGTTGTATCGATAAAGATAAAAACGCATTTCTTCAGGCTATAAATCGCGATCAACTAAAAGCACTTTCGTTTTTACAAGCCGAGTGCATGCTCAATAATTTGAACGTATCACAACGCCCGCGTGCGGCATCTTCGAATGAAAATACGCTGGTGAGTATTTTTTCCGCGTGTTCATGTGCGTCTATTGGCGCGCGCGTGTGTACGCGCGTGACTGTTGCCCACCACACATTCCCGGATGTTCTACGTCATCGAAAGCAATCAATAGCGTGAACCGTTGTCCAATCAGTGACCGTAATATTGATTTACTACATACATACGGCGTAAAATCTGGAAGTAAAATAAACATTGTCGTTTGCGACAATGACAAAGTAAAAACGGTAAAAACCTCTGTGGACAGTTCCTGTGAATAGTTTTTAATTATGATTTTTAATTACAACATTGTTTATTTTTAGATGGACAAGCATTTCATCCGCTTATTGACGAAGGTGAAGATCTCCACATCTATGTGCCAGATATTTGCAGGTAAGTAATATAACGCGCTTACACAAAGGAAGACGTTTAGTTGTATCATTTTCATATGATTAAAAAAACATTTTATGAATTTTTCGAACAACAGCATTAGGGGTGTTGATCAAGAAACCGGCAGAAATTTTAGCTATACATTTCGACAATCGACATTGTTTCGTAAAGACTTTAAAATCCAAGCATGGTTTTTGTATTAAGTGAATAGAAAATACACGAGCTTGTACGCCCACTTTTAAAGGCAGATTACATGATTGGAAAACTTTTAAAAACAGAAACAATAGCATCACATAACTAAAGAATAATGTTGATAGAAATTTCAGCCACATACATAACATTTCAGAAAACCTGAACAATCCATGCATGGTTTTTGTATTGAATGAATGGGTTAACAAATGTTTACAGACAACTTTTTAAAAAGTATCTTCAGTTGGCAATTTCTCCAACAAAGATACCTATGTGGAAAAATCATGTGGCGTTTGTAAATTTATTCTGTCAACACTTTTAGTCTGGTTTTTCTTGTGAACTCATAAAGTAAAATTTCTGGTGACTGCAAAATGATGCATTGGGCTTTAAACCACATTCAGTTCCTAAGTTGAGTTTCCGCATGCAGAAAAGTTCCTCTATATTTGCACTTTTAAATTATCGGACTCGAAAGTGTGGACTTGACTACAACACTGGATTAATATAGAGTCGAGGCCTATAAACATCAACAAAGCAGTGCTTGCATGTAAGGATATAGACCGTATCGGATAGCTGCCATCTTGTGGGGCACCTTTATCAGCAATGCGCGCGCGCTAAAAATTGGTGCTACAAAATACGCAGCTCCATGCATTTGCAATGGAGCTGCGTATTTCGTGGCACGAATTTGGCGCGCGCGCATTGCTGACGAGCCTGTGCCTTTAAACTGTTCAGCACAATATAATTGTGTGCAACCATGCATGTCCTCAAGGAAAAAACAAACTGCCCTACAAGATGGCGGCTATTCGATACGGTCTATTGGCCCCCCTTTACCGTGTCTAGGTCAGGAGTAATCCAATACATGGGACCCAACGAACTACATGGCGTGCCAACTGGCAAATACACGGCTCCAGCGTTTCAATACGCCAGCGCGGAGGAATATCCAGATAACATTGGCTTCTGCACGCCTAATGAGAGTGGTTGCGCTATAACCGGCGTGCTAAATGCCACCCAATGTAAACGTAAGTTAGTCATATGCTGCACGCTGTGTGATAGAGGGTACGCCCCGCCCCCTTCCATTGTTCCCCCATTGTGTCTCAAACATCCAAGAAATTTTAAAGGAATTCCTTTCAGGTTTGGGGGAGTTGGTAGGAAGTCTGTGAAAGTCGGACCCTCCGGATCTTCCGGATCTTTGTTAAAAATTGATATTTAACGAACAGAAAGTACCTAGTTTGACTTCTAAATACGCTTACATACCTTTTATTACCATGTATTGCACTAATTTGTAATCATACACCACATCGACTATCCACAAAGTGAAATTCTCGAAGAGATACTAGATAGGCGTAGGAAGTGCAGGACACTAAGAAAAAAGAAATTGGTTTTTTTTCCACGCCGGATCTTTAAAAATAAGGCCTGTACATGGCGGTAAAAGGTATGGAAGCGTATTAAGAAGTCAAACTAGGCACTTTCTGTTCATTAAATAGCCATTTTTGAAAGATCCGGAAGATCTGGAAGGATCCGGAGGGTCCGTTTTTCACCCACACCCGAGTTGGTGCGTTAACAAAAGGAAGAGGTATGGGGCGGTATAGGGGAGTCCCTTTGTCGCATAGCTGCAGAAAGTTAGTTATTGTATGCATCGTATCTCCGTCTGTACAACAAGCCTACAGAAAAAAAAGTAGGTTGTTTAACCCTAATTTCACACAAATTAGCCGCATTATTAACGATAGTATAATAAAACTTGAAGTAAAAATGTTTGTCCTGGAGCTCTTCCTTATTGCTAACATAATAAGCTCAGGGTTCTTTTGATTATGTCCCCTAACGTGGCGCAGCTCCCGTAGATAGAGTGAAGACATTACACAGACATATGGGGGCCTTCCGGACAGTCTGGGTGTGCCCTGGAATATCCGGGTTAAGCTTTCACCATGATTTAAAGGTGCACTCAACATGTTCTTGGCCGAAAACCTAAGAGGGTTACGCAAATTCTAAGACAATATTACAACTTTTCTTGTCCACAGTTGCTCCCATCTTCTACTCTTCGCCGCATTTTCTGTACGGAAGCCAGAATCTACGGGAGAGCGTGATTGGCTTCAATCCAATACGGGAACAACACATGGTGGATATAGACATACATATGGTGGGTTAAAGTTCAACACGTCTCGTGTTTAGTGACGGACTACACGTGAAATAGAACCAATCTGTCCGTACAGATGCTCAACTACAACTCATTGTCGAAAATTATAGTTTATAAACTTTTTTGCGAGTTTTCGTTCCTTTTCAACTTTTGTCGCTGTCATTCTATTCATCCCAAAATCATATGGCTCGGTACGAAAATTGTAAAGTTATAAAGTTAATTGCGAAATCAATTAAGCATTTTTTTTTCTTTTTTCATTTTTGTAGCTCACTGGTGTGGCACTGCAAGTCTCTAACCGCCTACAAGTCAATATTAAAATCGAACCGCTTAGACAGATTAGGTAAGTTTAAAACGCACTCTTAAATAATGTTAAATAAAACGGCTGAGTATATAATAAGAAACAAAATGCAAATAATTTTACAGGTGAAGTTTCACCCGAAAATAAATTATATAATGAAGAAAAACTTGACGTAAAAAAAAAGCCTGTAATTAGCGGCTACAACGCAATTGAATCAATGCAGTTTCAACCGCTTTACGGCGGAAAGTTTCTCTGGCTGACAAACGAATCTTAATTAAAAGGGGGATCAGAGTTTATTTTTCCGCTTTTTACAAGAATAAAAATGTATTGTATTGATCCTCGGTTACTAGAGAGACAAATTCCAAATAAAACATAAGAAAATTTCACCCCTGTTGAAAAATGAGGACAATTGTTCATCGTAAGTTTACCTTCCATGATGTTATGCATACAATGACGGGTTATGTGAATCTTTGTGCGGTGAACAGCGCCCTCTGTAGTTCAGCTTCGACATATTGACTGTTTTCAAAACCACCGCCTTCGTCTGTGGCTCCGGCCTAATGTATCCCAGCAATATTAATGGATTAAAAACATCTTGGGCCAATGCCAATTTGAACGTTTACCCCTCTTGAGCATATTTATTAACACCAAGAGAAAGGTAAACTGCACACAAAGGAAGATATCGAATTCAAAATACCGAGCCTGTGACCGTAAAACACCGAGCGTTTCGAAAACGGCCTATGTGGAACAGATTGTGCGAGTACGTCCACACGTCCAGACTTATCACGCGCATAGCTACGCCCTGGTTACTGCTATTTGCATATAAATTGCCCGCCGATCCGGTACTTTTCATTTGGAAATTACTCCAAAATCATAAAGTGGATGGATCTAAAAAAATGTAGGAGGCCCGTCTTTTTATTCATAGACTATCGACTGGTTCAAATAAATTGTGATTTTTGCCAAGGCCTTGTCTTCGGACAGTACAAACTATGATTCCCTTTTGAAGGCATAAAAGCAACGAAATTGGTGTCAACTTCGTTGGACTGCATGCTGACAGAATCTATAAGGCCGTGTCCGATATCATTATATGAAAAAGACTTCCGTGTGTACTGAACATGATTTGAAACGCTTGTTCCACGTTGGGTGTACCAGCAGAAGTAACTTAATACATCACTATGTATTTTTATGTTGTTTTTTTTTCCAGCGAAGCAAGACAAATTCGGCCAATGTATTTCCCGTACTTTTGGCTAAACGAGGTACGACCACAGCCCATTTACTACAATTATTTCAAGATAAGTTATCTGGTATGATAATGAATGAGATACTTCCTATACACGGATGGAGAAGGCGAATTTATCATTGTCTACGCGAGGAGACAAAGTGCGCCGAGTGTGTGCCACAGAGCTATATATAGGAACTAGAGTGAGCACTTATCACGTGACCCCGTGCCCTCAAGGGTGCGTGGACGCCATTTTGTTAGTGGGCAAAAAGTACGTGCTAATGTATTGACGACATGCGTATTTTCAGCTTTAATTTTATTTTAAGATTAATGCTTTCAGCGATAGGGGTGCAGAAAGATGTGGTTGCTAACTACAATCATCCTGACTGTCGGATCATTGTTTATATTTTATATTTTACTTTAAAAGATTGAAACTTTAGTTAGGCCAAACACCTTTCTTTCTCCATGGGCCAAACAACATTCAAAATCGTCGCCCGGGTAGTGTACAAGATTTGGGGAGTTGATCAGAATTTTTTTTAATGACTTATCTAGCATTAGAATGTGCAGATTTGATGGAAAAACTCTAAATTTGGAGTGGGAAAGTTTAAGATTTTGTGAGGAAACACTGGATTTTATTTTTCAGCATGCCTCATCTATTTTGCACACAAGGTCTGAAGCCACGATCAACTTCCTAGTTCTTTCCTGCTACGTCCCCCACTGCTTTTTGCGTGTGTAGGTAGAGCATTCGGGTATACTAGTACCTCAGCCATTAACTTGGGGGAAAGTAACACCCGTTTCATACAGGCGCACGATCGTTCCGATTAAAATTTTGTTTCAGACAGGCGTATGCGAGCCGCGCGCACACTTAAGATCGACGTCTGAAACCAAGTCGCTGTTCAGTCGTTCTGACTGACTGGAACAGTCGATCTTTCGACTTCTGGCGAACCAAGTCGCTCCAAATTGTTTCGTACGTCGAACTTAATTCAAATTTCTGGGATAATTTAGTTCAGCGCGACCGTAAGGTGCAGGATTTCCCGGTGAAACCGACTGCCTGAGGGAAGAACTACCGTTCTACCGTTCACCATGCATTAAGTACATAGCATAACCTAGCATTTTCAAGAGAAAAACTGTATTTTTTTCATTTCTAAAATCACGTTTCTAACAAAATTCGCACTTTTTGTAACATTATTATGCCATAATTAGTGGCAGAGGTGTACGTTTATACCTTCCTAGGTACAGTAGAAAAAGGTCACTCATGACTGGCGTTAAACAGCGAATAAATCATTTAAAAACCCATTTATAGCTGCCGCGCCGTTGACTGCAGTGGATACATCCGGGTATTTATCAATTATTTTGACCACTAACAAAATGGCGGACGCGGTCCCAGGGCGGCACGCCCGGGTACCGCGCACAGGCACGGGGTCACATGATAAGTGCGCACTCTAGTTCTTATATATAGCTCCATGGTGTGTGCACTGTTTGGTCACTTGGTGACGGAGATACGCCAGTCAGTACTGACTTCATTATCCTAAGACGATGTGCATCCATCACAAGGAGAACGGCATGCTCGTTTAATGCCGTACTGTATACACCAGCAGGGTTGTGTGGTTTAATTACCTCCGATTTGGAACTTTTGAATTTGTTATTGCGAATTAAAAGGGATTATGACTTTTTGGCCTCGTGGATGATGTTGACTTTTGATTAAGCCGGCCTCCGGTCGATCTGCAAATCTTTTTGCGCCGCGACGGAATACTCGGCATGAAGCAAAAAAGTAACACCCAGGTCAAAAACTGCACATATTGTGTGAGTATGGTTGAACTAAATAATCGCAACGGTGCTCATGTAACGCATGATTCGATATGACGGGGAGTTTACTGCATGCTAATTAGCTAATTATTATTATTAGCTGTATGGGGTACTTGCAGAAACGTTTGGCCGTAAAACTTAAAAATATTAAATTAAAAATAAAATACGGAAAGGACAGTTTAAAAAAGTTCGTTCGGAGGGTTGAGGAATACTATTAAGTCCAATGATCAGGGGTAATGATGTCAAGTGCGCTGCGTGTGTAATGCTCTAAAGAAGATCAGCTCATTATAATTATCGTCAGTGGTCCTAATGACCTTTATTTGACTTTAGCGTGACATTTCGTTGACTTTGACTGCAACAGTGATTACAAAATCAACAAAAAATGATTATTTATCTCAAAATCTAAATATATAATTACTTTAAATTATATATTTGCTTTCCAGAGTGCGGCTCTAGACGAAGCTGTGGCTGGAAAGATTAAGAGCGACGTGCAGAAGCTATTATTGATCGCTGACTGTGTCATAGCGGCAGTTTTCTCGCTTGGTGCCGGGCTGTTTACCGGGGCTGTGGTCATTGTTTTGGTGAAGTTATGCAGAGCAAAGAAACGGCGTAAACCAGTAGGTCTTAATATATGCTGCACGATACGAGACCGAGTGCACACCACTCCCCCCCCCCCCCCCCCTCCCCCCCCCCCTCCCCCTCTAAACACACACACACACACTCCCCCTACCCCCAAACCATGAATGTTGGCTCAGCACAGCTCTCGTGTCCCCAATTTCCATTGTTAGTTGCTCATAGTGAGAAATGGTATTCTCAGAAAATACGTTTCTTTTGGAGAAAACAAATATGTATTATAAGGGAAATATAGGCATTAGGCAAGGAAGGCCAAGGAGATGAACTGAAGTAGATAAGTATTACGTGCCGAAAATAACACCAGAATACATGTGTAACTCCGGAATCAGCCAATCGACGAAAGCCGTTCATTGGTTGAACCTTACGTCAGCAACATGATTCTGGTAGTAGTCGCCAAAATAAGCCCCTGGTATAGATACACCGTGTAAATATTTTGTTAAAGTAAACTCTCGCCAAACAAAATTTTAAAGAAATTATGTAAAAGTTGAGATATCCACAGTTTTAAGTTAAGCGCAGACCCTCGTTATGTACGTACTGCAGATGCAGAACGGCAATATGGTATTATTTTGAGGTATCAGATATGCGGATTCGAGTTCAGAATGTGCTGTATAGGTCTATAATACCCCCGTCACACCGGATTGGCGGTGCCACTACGGTTTTTTGTCAAAACCGCCAGTAGTTTTTCATAGTTTTCCCCTACCCGTCCGACATGTGTTTTTCTTCGCGGTGCTACTGTCGATCTGAACTGTTTGAAGACTTTTAGAACACTGAAATTGAAGCAGAAAACCGAAGCTTTTATACTACAAAATATGCCCGCAGTAGCACCGTGCAAGCACCTCAGTGCAACCTCAGTGGAAACGCCATTGCCGTACAAGCGCCTCAATAACACCGCCGGCACCTCCGTAGGAACGCAGTGGCACCGCAGTAAGATCGCCAAATTTTCTAAAATTCCTTCCTGGCTCCGCAGTGGCACCCCCATACCCGCAGTGCTACCGTGGTAGCACCGCCATAACCGCAGTAGAACCGCCACGGGATCGCCGTAGGGTCGCCAGTCTACTTTTTCGGCGATTGCACGGCGGTTGTACTGCGGAGGCACTGCGGAGGCACTGCGGAGGCACTGCGGAGGCACGGCGGTGATGGAGGTGCTACTGCGGTCCTTGTAAAGTCCCACGGCGGTCATGGCGGTGCCGCGGCGATCCCACTGCGGATTGGCCCAACCCGCGTAGCACTGCGGAAGTTTTGAACATGTTCAAAGTTTCCGCCGTGCCACCGCGAAGGTCCGCGGTTTTTACAGTTTTCCGCGGTGCTACGGCGATCAATGGCGGAACCACTGCGGAACCACGGCGATCATGGCGGTGCCACTGCGGTTTATGCCGTACAAGCACCGCAGTGGCACCGCGCCTTATGCCGTACAAGCACCGCAGTGGCACCGCGCCTCCGGTGTGACGGGGGTATAATACACAGGCAAAGGCTTTGAATGAACATTGAACAAATAAATTAAACAAACCTAGCAATCGGCGATGAATTTTTTTTTGGCACAAAAGTACATGGACAAACCAGTAATAATATACAGCGCTCTTCAGTCATTATAAAATAATAGAAAGCATAAATATGCTAGTTTTAACGTCAGTATAGAGCCCCATTAAATAATTTGAATTGTCAGAGCCAAAAAAACCGACTAAAAGTGTTGACAGCAATGGTAACAAACACCACATGATTTTTTCCCGTGTAAAATGGTACCTTTGTGAGAGATATTGCCAACTGAAGTTGTTTTTTGTTTATGTGCACAAAGTGCCGTACATAGAGCCAACAAGTAGAGCCTACAAATTAACCTACCTATGTGGCTGAATAATTTATGAAATTTCTACAAGGCAGTTTATCCACATTACTCTTTAGTTATGTAATGCGGTTGTTCCTTGAATTTGTTTTTGTAAAAATATTGGGCAAATGAATCGTTGGGTAAACAGAATTCTGCATTTGTTGCTCGTTATTTTTCTAGTTCAACTTGTTGGATATTGATTAAATACAAATTGTTGGTCATGTTTGGAGTCATGGAGTTTGGGCATATAGGCCTATTCATCAAGAAATGGGTGCAAATTATTCTGGGTAAACTTTGACCATGCGCTGGGGAATAATAGGGCGACTTGTCCAACATTTGGTAGATTAGCTTGGAGATGTTGGCAAAGTTGGTTAAAGCGAGCTAAGTTTGCGAATTTCTTGGTGAATTCCTTTTACCCAGTTGTTGAGATACCGTTGTATTGGCCAGGTACTGGGTAAATTGTTGTACCCATCAAGTGTGTTTTGCATGTTAACCAACTATTGGTTGAGCTGACTATTTGCTCAACGTTGGGCAAAATGTTAGGCAACTTTTTTGTTACAGTGTACCATGTTGTGTGATACACGTGTCTCTCAAACGTAGTAACTATTTCATTTTGTGATTTTGTTTCAGACTGACAGGCAGGTAATCCAAGTAGAGGAACCTCCAAAGGAAACGGACAACACCTTCATCAACACACAGTATGACCACGTGTATGAAGACTTGGAGCAAATGAAGGCAAACAAAGCAACCAGACACGAGGCAGAAATGTCGTCAAACTAACACACGAGGGCGCTCACGAGCCGAATTAGGACCGAGTTAAACTAACACACGAGGGCGCTCACGAGCCGAACTAGGACCTAGTTAATTTCGGGAAGTTTGTTTCCGCGCCCGAACGACTGGACACGACCCGAGAACACTGTACTTAAGTTATAAGCAGAATATTAACAATATTAGAAAAAAAACATTCTAGAAATGTTGCATACATATTTTGATGAAATCAAATTTTGCCGCCGAGCCCCAAAATAAAATCTAATTTCTCTCAAATAATGCTCTAGACGAAGAAAAAATATGGGAAGAAACATAATTTAAAAAATCGAGAAATCTACCCGACAACACGATTCACTTACAGAGGTGGCCGTATTAACTAAATTAGACTTCCGCGCGGCACTGATTCAATCTGTGAATTATTCTTATCATATGCTTTCTTATATAAAAGTGCATAACAAAATTATATGGAGCTAAAATGCACTGCTTTTACAATTTAATTTGTCCTCGCTGTTTGCATTCTTGACAAAGGCAGCCACCTGGAAACGGTTATTTTGAGGATACCTAAAGGATAGACTGGTTCCAGGTCCACATATACAACGAATGAAAACGGGGACCGGTAAAGGGCAGCCACGACAGGCTGAAATCACGGGCAGAAATCTGCCCGTAGTCACGTGGTTATTTTTTAAAGTAAGTGCGTACATTTTGCATTGACATTTCTAACCTGGCTAAGCGTGTCGAACCTAGCCAAATTAAATAAGCATAGCCTAATGCAAAGTGCTTCCCCATTTTTAAAATATAAAGCACACATTGTGCACGCGCAAAGACGACCAATCACAGATCAAGATGAAACACCTTTACCTGTCCTTATATTTATGAATGTGGAATATGTGGACGGGAACCAGTCTACCCAAAGGACCGAATCGGTGTCATATCTTATAAAGAAATGTGATAATCGAGTGTTGTTTGGCAGTGATTTTCAATGGTAGCATTTTCAATGGTAGCCGTCTGTACAACTCGCTACAGGTGAAAATTTAATTACCAACTAAACGTAAGATTTCTGTATAAATGCAACTATTGTTTCTGGAAAACACCGATGACCATGTACAATATTTTTATAGTTGCTGTTTACGTACACGTGTAAAGCTCTAACAATTCGAAAATAGTGGATTTATTTACTTGTCTGTACTTAAAGGGCATAAAATGCTAAATATCTTGATGCCTAATCTTTGCTGTACATGAGGGATTATTTGTTTAGCAAGATATTACTACTACTGTTCATTTTGATTTCGATGTAAAATGAATAAAAGGGAGCATTTTCAACTTTGAAGATTTCATTGAAGAAAATCACAGAAAGAGGGCGCTGTTTGGGGCACATCACTTTAGAAAGACACAAGAAAGTATAGAAAAGACGTAAGACTTCAAACTGGAATTGTGACAAACTGCTGCAGTTTTCCACCCCATTTTGTTCATGCCTTATAACAGGCAACATGTAAAACAAACCCAAACAGCCATGGATTACAAAATGTTCAGCAAGTTGGAGAAAACAGTGCATTTTTTTTACTGTGCACAATTGAATGTGATTAGCCTGCGTTTGCCTCTTGTGACATCACAACTTTGCTCATGAATATGCATATACATTAACATAAAAACAAAAAAAACTTTATTTTTGCCTCAAAACGATTTCTAAATATAATGACTCAAAACTAAGTAAAGTAGTTCTATAGCATAGATTCCATTGCTAAAAATAGCATATCATGGGCCATTTAACGTTTGTATACAAAATGGAATGATTCTGCTATGAACGCACATGACATTATTTACATAGTTTTATTTTACTGCATTATACATTAGAAAATGTTTCTGCAACGTTGAACTCTGGGCCACAAAATATTTATTTCTCGCAAGACATCGTTTTGCAAGTCAGATTTTATTGACGTCACCAACGTGACTGGTACCTATTTTAACCACTGATCTATATGGGTGTGTTTGTTTCGGACGATCCAGATCGAAGGTAAACTCGTACACTCCGCGCAGATTCTGATCGAGATCTAAATACATTTTGCTTAATCAGTAAATGTCTGTGGGCATTGACAAAGTTTATTACGGTACTTTAGAGCAACTATTTTTGCGTGGCGCCGGCTTCATTTTTCATCGTGAGTCAAACGATAACAGCGTTTATAAAGCCCCGCCCAGCAACAACCTTTGACCTGTGTTCCCAGAATTCAAAGCGAAACGCTGTGTCGTTCGTTTTGCATCTTCTGGAGGCTTCCCTGGTGTAAACCCCCTGTTACACGGTGTAAGCATCCTCGAACGCCCCTACTGAGCCTTTGCACGCGTAAATGCGTCGCACGCTTCGCTTTGCAAAAATAAAGCGGTATTGAGGGCATTTGGAGTGAAAAGACGCACTGAAAATCACATAATTGACTTAGACGAAAAATGCCCCCGGTCATCAAACAGAAACATTAGAAAAATCACGAGAGAAAAGCCACACTTTTTCGACCTCAACTTTAGTGCTTGTTTATTCGGAAATTTATCTATCCCCATGTTTGACAGTCAGTTCATTCTTAAATTATCTCAAATGCTATTTTTCTTAAAACAAATTACTTCCACGGTAAAATTATCTACAAACAAAATGCGGAGGAAAGCTTAGGCCTATATTAAGACACTCACAAAATGTCAACTTTAGAAGTCGTCACTTTGAAGCAGGCGTAACAATCTTTTGATGAAGGGGCTGCGTTTCAACTCCTTTTCCCACATAAAAACAAACAATTTTGCATGCGGTGCTGGTGAACCGAAAATAATAGCGTGTCTCTACTGCGGGCTTCGGTATTAAACGCTTTAGGGCGATGCATTTGGTGGCAACGCCTTTATACATACATGTATGCAGCACGATATGTGGCTAACGGACTCTCCCCTACCACTGTTCCCCTATTGTGTCTCAAACATCCAAGGAATTTCCAAGGAATTCCTTTCAGTTTTTAGGGGAGTTGGTGTGTTAACAAAAGGTGTTGAGGTATAGGGACGAGTCCCTTTGTCACATATCGTGCTGGGTATAACTTTAACCGTCTTCATGACTGTTTTTACTGCCGACAAAATACCGGTTATTTGGTGAGTGGTGAGCAGCGCGCGGCACTTGAAATGGACGCATTAAGTTAAAAAGTGTTATCGGCCGTTTGTACTACCAAATAACGCTGGGCGCACATAGGCACAAACATCTGAGCAGATTTCAATTTTCGGTTACGCGCATCGGCAAAAGTGTTTAAGGCCGTTTCTATAAGCGGTACTCATGTTCAATAAAAACACGCTCCAATATAATCTGATGAAATATCAAACGCCAAAAGTGTTCAAAGAACTCTGTGTCATAAAATGCATGTTTTCAAATTGTGCCTTTTACAGCGTCAAAGGCACCCCGTCAAACACACTGCATGCACTGCGCTAAAAATCCACGCATTGTTGCACGGGGATAGACTACTAAAGTGTGACGTCAGTTGCCATGGTAATTGGGTCTAAACATTCGCTGGTAATCCCAAACATCCATTGCTAAAGGGCAGGGAAAATGTTCACTGGTTTTAGTGTAGACCCAATAACCTGGGCAACACACAAAGGGTGACGTTTTAACTTTAGTACTCTATTGGGCCTAATAATCATGTTGGATGATCACAATCTTTTATCGAAGTATTTATTACAGGTTTAGCTCTTGGTGATTGATGTACTGCAGTAAACCCCTGGAATTAACGCTATTCATTTTGTGAGGGCCTGACAAAGAGTTTGTCTGAAAAGGGAACATGTGGGGTTTAAAAAAATTTGGCCGAAAAAATAATTTTAATTGAAAAATAGACTGCGGAAGTGAATGTCATCTTTTGTTAGTTGCCTAGGCAATGGCTCTACACAGAACTCACAGAACCGTGTCTCTGTGCTTTTGCAATGGTACTTTTCAGACGGCCATGTTAGTTTAGAGCCAATTGCCATGGCAACTCACGTCACACTTCGACTGTCTATTTAAACGGGGATTGTCCAAAACAGCAGTGCAGGGTTAAACGTTTTACGTAACAGTTATTTAAATGCAGTCACAAGATTTTGGGGTTTTGTTTTTTTTCGTTTACAAAAATGAAAACATCTTAATTTAAGATCACTATGTCTTCTGCAACAGTCATTTCTTTCAACAGATGAAAATCATTTCAACACGAAACCGGAACAAGAAATAATTATGTAACTTTCAACATATTTACAAAGCGTCACTTTAAAAACTGTAACTTGCATTTTACACATCGTTAAGGGCAACATGAAGGGCAAATCCAGGAACTGTTTTTCACCGAAATCGTTAAAAATTACAAATCAACCGAATTTAAGCTATGGATATCTAAAATGTTTTCCCAAGGACTTTCAACACTTAACTTGGAGTCAAAAATTCAATAGAACTGCATTTAAAATATAATACATATGGGCAGTCATTCGTCGATGCAACACAAGTATTCCTCCTACGTACTGTTGCCTTTACAATAGCACAAATCTCAAATAAAGTTATCTCTAAACTCCTCAAAAACTCAAGTTTGACTGATAATTTCTCTCTTCTTACCAAGTCATTTTTCCTTGAATTTGGTATAATTCGAAAGCCCTGTTATTCCTCTTTACAATGATGTGTCATTTGTTATGATTAAGCAATTGGGGGATGTGCAGCACAGCTGAAAAGGGGCTGGGTGTAAACTGAATGTCACAAAATGCATTGCTATTGTCAAAAAGTGTATTGACACATTCCCATCCCCCAAGCAAAAGGGGAATGCACTGTTTGACAGTAGCAATGCATTTTATTACATTTCACCTTAACCAACCCCTGTATTCAGCTGTGCTGCACATCTCCTAATTGCGTAATCATTACAAATGACACATCTTAAAGAGGAATAACAGGGCTTTCCAATGATACCAAATTGAGATGGTAACAAAACAGAAATTGTCAGTCAAACTGACATATAACCATGACAACTTAAGTAACCACACAATTGACGACTTAAAAAAGAAATTCCTCCACAAATGATAAAACAACCTAAAACGAAACCAATCGACTGTTCCAACACTAAAATCTCAAGACACATTTGCGGGTTTCGTCCACATATAAACACGCTCATCAACAAAACGGATTTCTCATTTTTATTACACTATTTACATGAAGCTAAAAACGCATCTAATTGGTCCCACTATATGCCGTGGTGACACAAAATTCAAACTAAATTCTCCCTATTTGGACCGATTAAAGGCACAGGCTCGTCAGCAATGCGCGCCCGCCAAATTCGTGCTCGAAACACGCAGCTCCATGCCTTTGCTATGGAGCTGCGTATTGCGTGGCACACATTTGGCGCGCGCGCATTGCTGACGAGCCTGTGCCTTTAATGGTGGAAAACTGAAATGTTTCTGAACCTCAAAGAAACATTATGTCCCAACATCCTCAGAATTGTTGTATCTTAAATTAGTTTTTTGTGAATATGTAAATGATCACTGTTAAAAAAAATTTAGGTAGAAATGTTAAAAATCAAGAAAAGTTAAAAATGGCTGGAGTACACGTGCTTCGAGCGCAAATACAATTGACCAGAAATAGGTAAAGGGGTAAGTCGCTTCACGAGCCAAGCTGGCTCATACGGCCGGTACTCATCCCCGGTTTCCATGGCATTGAGTGACTAGGAGCATTATTACTCCCCCTGGGTGGGATGCCAGTCCATCGCAGGTTTACCCCCAGCAGTTAGTTGGGTTTCCTCAACAAGTCGTTAGTTTCCATGGCATTGAGTGACTAGGAGCATTGTTACTTCCCCTGGGTGGGATGCCAGGCCATCGCAGGTTTACCACCAGCAGTTAGTTGGGTTTCCCAACCAGTATTTGCTAGTACCCATTTATACACCTGGATGGAGAGAGACAATGTGGAGTAAAGTGTCTTGTCTAAGGACACAACGCGATAGCAGTGACCAGGCTTTGAACCACGGACCTATTACCCCAAAGTCCGACACGCTATCCACTAGACCACCTCGTCTCCTAAAAGTTGTTGAGGCTTGCCGCATATCCATTGTGTAATATGAGCCGCCAGTACCGTGCACTATGTGAACAAGCACATACAGCATGCGAGGCAGACATAATGTTGTGAATTAGAGGAATTAGAACTAGCCATGACTTTTAGGAGTGGTAATTTGGTTCTTCAAAGCATACCTTTGTCGGATATTTTCTGCCGAACGAAACATTTGGAGTATTTTGTGAAGATTGCCATAGTCTAATTTTGGGCCACTTAACTCTTTTTTTTATTGCCCCAAAACTCAAGGCCTACAATTTTGTTTGAGTCCCTTCTTTATGAGCAGAGAAGCTAGCTTCAAATGATTGTTCCACAAACTGGTCACCGACCTTTGCACTCTACAATAGTGTGGTTATCACAAACTTAATCGTCACCCAGGAAGCAACACAGGTTATTGACCTGAACAAACAAGAGTAACTTCAAAGAGTAGATAACTTGGGATTGAATCAAGACGCAAGAGAGGTCATTTTTTGTCGTATTATCGCGTGTCAAACAATGTGTACATGCACCCAAATGTAAACCTCACGAAAGAAAAAAATATGAGGAATGTACAAAGATGTTGAAATAGTTAATTACACTGTATTCGCTGTAGATATATTAACACAATAATATACACTACTCGCATCATCTCCTGACTTCAAATGTGTTTTTTTTGTTTGACATGGAAGATTGTGGGCAATGCAGTGTTAGGTCTTTGGTGATTGACGTAACGAGCGCATACAGACAATATTAGTACTACGTGTCATACTCTTTGGGTCTTTTATAGTTTCGTCGCTCGGGTTTTGCATATCCTATTCAATCTTGGCCATCCCTTATAACACTAGTAATTCTGGCAGTGGTGTACTTGCCAACTGTCAGGTTGTCCTGATGCATTTTATTTTTATTCAAACTGGCACCGTTTGCCAAATTTTTAACCATCAAAACATGGGTATTTTCATCCCATCAAAAAAGACAAAACATGGCAGAAACGACATCAAAACGATTGGCTGGACACGATTTTCACCAATACTGACGTGCGGATTTGGTTCTGGCGGCAACTTTACAGCACATCTTCTGTCAATGTAAAGAGACGCGGCCACCACCGCAGTACTGGGTTTTCCAGACACGTACACTGATAGATCTCGCGCTATGCGAAATGAAGGCGCGCCACACGATGTACCTATGTAGCTGAATTCTGCGTATTGTAAACACTCATGAACATTGTATACTGCCCATGCAGTGCACTCATTACATGATGTACACAACCAATGCCGTTGTGTAACGAAATTACACTACATACTTCTGAGCGCGCACGTATGTCAAAATATGAAAGGATTTGGCACATGCACAAACTGTGACACAGCCCCTTTAAGCTGCTAGTCCAGTGTGTTGTGTAATGCACTTAAAGGATCACAGAGCATTCATGCACAAAGAAAAGGGGAAAGCTGCCTAAAGTGCATTGAGAGGTCGGGAGACATGGAACGCGCTAAATAAGAATTAGCTTTTACATGCACACTGCTGTCCTTAAAGGGGTATCTTATGGCATGCAGAGTGTAAGAGAATGTTCCCATGCGTTGAGGGAATTGACTTCAACTTGGGAAACCACTTCTAACATGGAAAACCACCCATAACATTAAGTTTAAAAAGATAAGGGAATTGGACTGTTGTCATTAAGCATAACTTACTTATCTAATAGGAAAGAGGCCATTGTGACGTCTCACTTTAGTGCTTACGGCGACGATTACTACGGCGAATCTGTTGAAGACGAAGACAAAAAAGGGTCAATTACATTCTCAATAAGTAAGCTACATTTTCAAAAAGTAAAGCGCAAGTTTTGCTTTGTTTGAAATATGTTGAAAAATATCAAATTTATTTAGCTCATTATCACTACGGACTCCATACCAAGGGTGTGTTTGTTTTGCCACAGATCAAAATCTAAAATCAACAAAACTGTTCGCAAGGAAAGGTAGTCTACATAATTGGTAAACCGTTACAAATAGTTTCATCTCCCTGTGTGATTGAAGGTATGCATGATTAAAACCAACCTGAGCAAAAGTCAGCTCCGCACTTCATCTAACTTATGAGAAAACAGCCGTTATTCTCATGAAAGCTGTACATACAGTCACTTCGCCCTGTTCCACGGCCTGCACACAAAGTGGTTTTTGGGCAAAGTCGCTATTTACAACTGAAGGTTTAAAAAACAATTTGTGCACAAATTTGTTTTATCATCTACTCACCACAAAAAAACGTGCATGGATTTTACCGCATTGATTCATCTATGTAGCTGATATTTCTGCAGACTAGTTTACCAACATTATTCTTGAAATGTGTTATATGCCGTTATACCAGGAATTCGTAAAAAGTTTTATTTTGCAAAAAACGAATCGGGCCTTTAACTTAAGCCGTGGTTAAACAGACTAATTCTGTCGGCCGACAAAATTGGCATGATCAGTTTTTTTTTTGGCCGATCGGCCGACAACACCGGTGGCCGATCGTAGTCTGACATGTGTCCAGCTGTATAAACACGACACCGATTATGACGGCCAATACACTTGCGCATAAAAGCATGTGCAAATTGCCATTTAACTGAGTCTGTTTCAACGTCAGGTTAACATGGCGAGCGAGTTGCCCGATAATCACGGCGCTCTGTGAGTACTATCCTACTTGTTTAGATACCGAGATAATCTATCTCACCAAGTTGACTTATAACGTGGGTCATGACGACTTGGCAAGAAAATTGATGTTGCAAAGTCGACCTCCTGAATTCAATAAGTCGACTTGGTAGAATAATTTGTTGCCAACTCGATTTGACTTTCATAATTATCTTACCAAGTCGACTTAATAGTAGATTTAGAAAGGCAACTTGGCAACCAAAATATCTCACCAATAAGTCGACTTATTGATTTCAGAAAGTCAACGACTTATTAATTCCAGGAAGTCGACTTGGCAATAAAATCTCGCCAAGTCGACTTATTCCGCGTTATAAGCCAAATTCGTGAGTCTCGATATCTAAACAAGTTGGATGACACTCACAGAGCGCCTTATTTAGGTACACTGGGCGATAATCATGCAGTGTAACCACTGCGTTTTTTTCTCAAAATCAGCAGACAAAATCGGTCAACCAAATAAAAACGGCCGACTTACAAAAATCGGTCTGCGTGACCACGGCTTAAAGGCTGACCGTGCTAAGACTGATAATAGCAATTTGCCAGAAGAAACGTCAGAAGAAATTGTTAACTCACACTGAGTGAAGTCTGCGCCTGCGGTAATGTTGCCTTGCTTCCTACAGCTTCAATGGCACGAACCAACGTCCTATCCCTTCGGCTGAGTCGGCTGGTGCTTCCTGAAGAATCATTAGTATCCTCATCACTGGTAACAGAGCCATTCAGGCCACGAGATGAATCTTTACGATTGGCTTTCCTTCTGTTAATGTCATCAAAAGTCAAAATATCAGATATTGTCATGACCACTGAAATCAGGTGTGTATGACAACAGTGGTAAACGCGACTCCCGTTTTGGTTTAATCAAATGAGTCGGATATCCCGCATATCCCAAGACAAATTGATCGCAATGAGGACGAATTAGAACCCTGTAAATTTGAATTATACTGTACAACAAATGAAATTTATTGGTGGCTTATCTAAATTCAAATTGAGAACTGAGCTCGTCGCTGTTCGTTCTAAAATATCATTCTAAAATATCGTTTGCTTGATATGAGTGCTAAAATAATTAGAAAATCTCATAATACACAGAGATGCACCACAATCGTGAGGTTAAGGACAACTTACAGATTAAAATTAAGCTTGGTCTGTTTAAGTTTCTTTGGCGAAGGAGCCGCGCTGCTTAATGAAGATCTGTCGCCAGATGCATCTACATTAGCCAGCTTCCTCTTGACCGCTTTTCTGTCGCTGGGCGAAGACGTCGACAATTCCTTCGTCTTGCCAGACGCGGGGGAAGAGGGTTTCTGCGGGGATGGCTTGGAGGGGATGCGGCGTTTCTGAAAGACGGTGAGCGGCCCAGCAAGGACGGACTTCCGAGGCGAGTACCTGACTGGAGAGGATTGTGGAGAGGAAGGTGGCCGCGGAGACCGTGAGGGCTGCTGGTTGAGCTTGTTGTCGAGGCTTTCTCGCCGCAATGTGGTTCTGTGAGTTAGGGAAAAATTAATGGTCAGGTTATCAAAATACCTGCTGCAATGAGATTCACCTATGTACCTCTTGATCAGGGATGCCAGTGGCTCTTACCTTTAGGGCCGGAAAAAAATACACTATCATAACTGCATGTATGTGTGCACATGGACTCGCCAGCACAGTATACTGTACAGTATGTACAGTATATACATTGACAGTGTGCAATAAACTACTGTTGTATGGATACAGCGCCCTCTATGTACTTCTGATCAATAGTCTGGTTTCGTGGTACTTTAGCCGTGAATGATTGTGGCCGGGATACAGACATACTGCATGTGTGCAAATCATGTACATAGGCTGTACATATATGACATAGGGCATATCCGGACATCGTTGATCAGTAAGTGAGACAATTTTCCACGTTTTTTTTGGACTTGAAGAGTTGAAAATATATTCTCCTTATATTTCCGGCAGTTTACTTTTCCGGCCTGAAAAAAGGCTTTTCCGGAGTTCTTTTTCCAAAATAAGAAAAAGCCGGAATTCCGGCTATAGCTGGAAGACTGGCATTGTGGGGTACCGTGGCCGAGTGGTTAGGACCATTGACTCGCAATCATGGGTGAAAACTTGGGGTTGCGGGTTCGAATCCGGCTGCGGTACCTGTGCCCTTGGTCAAGGCACTCAACCACACTTGCTCCATCCTTCGGAAGGGATGTAAAGCCGTTGGTCCAGCGTGTTAGGTAATGGTAACGCACTCTAAAGATCCCAGAGCATTCTTTCGTGAAGAGCAAGGGGATTCCCCGGTGTCTCTGGTCATTTCTAATTCTAATTCTTCATGGGTTTCCTCACGCTTACGAGTGACAGTGCAATGAGCACTATTGAGGAATCCTTGGTATGAATACCAGAAAGAAATAATAATAATAATAATAATAATCCCTGTTGATACATGGGGCTGGATCCAGATCCCAAGATGTGTCACAGTGCAGAAACAAATGAAACTGCTCTTAATGAGAGCCAATTTCAGTGAATTTTAAGGTAAGTTATTATAAATAGTACATACATACCCCAAAACAGACAAAAATATCGAGATAGTCTGAATAACAATACATGGATTGCTTTGCTCTTGTGCCAGTATTCTTAACGCTGCTTTCCTTCGCTGGTGGCCAGGGCAAACGCTGTAAGGTATAAACTTACTTTTTTGGAGGAGTTGATATGGACCCGTTGGTAAGCTTGGCACCGGTGGTTTTCTTTGGAGTGAGTTTTTTCACGGGACTGCGACTAGAATTTGAATTAGCTGAATTGGATGTAATCTTAGGTGCTGCTTTCTTTGTCGGAGAACTTGCAGATTTTTTAGCCGGACTTGGAACAGGTTTTTTCGATGGGCTCTTAACGGCATAAGTCTTTTTGACCGGCGTTGATGGTGATTTCTGTGTTTTACCCGTCAGTTTTGACTTAGCCCTTAGCGTTCCTGCATTTGTTTTCTTGGTCGTTTTCGCACTGCTTGCTTTACTCGGACTACTCGTTGACGACGGACTTGCTGCAGCCTTGAGCTTTTTCACGGCCAGAGTTTTTGCGCGTGCCGCTTTGGCCTTTGCTAATTTCGTTTGGGCACTCTTGACGGCCGAGCTTTGCTTGAGTCTGAGTTTCTTTGGGGATGGAGAGTTCAACCGTGTTTGGCTGGCTGGTCGTTTCCGGGGCGACTTGGTCGGACTTGACGCGGGAGAATCGGACGATAAACTGCCGGTTTTACTTCGAGTCAGGAATTCCTTGATTGGTTGTGCGACTGTTCTCTTTCTTTGAGGCTTTTTAGGGGAGGGAGACGACACTGAGGATTTCTGGATTGAGCCGTTGGCGTTATTCTCGGCGAGGGCGCTACCACGCGACCTTGTTGACGCTTTCCTGCAATGAGAAACGTGATAGCCAATCCCAATCAGTGAGGAACAACTGCAATACCGTGATTCAAGACCACCAGTTGGCTTCATAGCTCAATTGGTAGGACATCTACAAGGAACTTTCACATACACAACATATAGTGTATACACACACACTGCAGTGCTGTGCAGTCAACTGGTACATCTATTACATAACACTGTCTGCTTTATTGCCACCATCAATGCAGTGTTTTGGACAATGGATAAGCACTTCCTGTTTATTCTGTCCTTGCTTGTTCATGCAGTGTGCCATTATGACTCAGTTTTTGATTGCTTTGTTCAAGTTCCTGCTAATGCTTGCGATGCATGTGCAGTCCTTGTGAGGGGAAAACAACAATTTTTCCATCGGAAATTTCTAAAAGCACCAATTCCTTATTATTCAAACTCGTCTGCTACTTTCCGCGTGGAGATTTTGGTATCCGGTGACATTGACCCAAATCCTGGCCCTGAATCAACTAATACTTCTGACTACCACACTACCACCACTGAGTTGAAGTCATACTCTCGCAGCAAGCTCCTTGATCTGCGTACTTCTCCATTTTCGAATGCCACATCTCTGTCACAATCAGTACTGACCCTGCTAAGAAACCTTAGAATTAGTGCTACATGTACTCCAACCTGCATATACCAGCCTACACATCGAGGCAAGAAGGCTGGTCGCCGTCGGGCAGTTGGAAAACCTCCATCTGCTAGAGATTTACCCCAGTATGTCTCATCATCATCACCTACATGTAAAAACACAAGTCTTAGTTTTTGTGTTTTGAATGCGCAGTCTATCTGCAACAAGACGGATGAATTTGTCGACTTGGTACTTCAAAATAATCATGATTTAGTTGCTGTATCAGAGACGTGGCTCAAACCAGACGACGACTTGATAGCTCGCGAGTGCACCCCAGATGGTTACCTTTTTCATCATATACCCAGACCCCACAAGACAGGTGGAGGTGTTGCTCTACTTTACAGATCTACGTTGGGTGTCTGCATGAAAAATGATAACGCGAACTATGCAACTTTTGAATCTCTCCATGTGGAGATAACTGGTAATTCCAATTCTGTTCGCATGGTAGTCATCTATCGTCCGGAAAGAGACATCCATGGACAACATGCGTGTTTTTCCACTTTTTTGCATGAATTTGAGAACTTGATCACACAATATCTCCTCCACCCATCCGAAGTCATATTCGCTGGCGACTTCAACATCCATGTTGACGATATGTCCAACACCAATGCAAAACAGTTTCAGTATTTGCTCTCATCGTACGGTCTCGTCCAACACATTCATGAGCCAACTCATCGACTTGGACATTGTCTCGATTTGGTGATAACGCGTGAGAATGTCACACCTATAATCTCAAATATTAAAATCCACCCTGGACTTTCGGACCACTATGCGATCATGGGCTACGTTGGCTTTAAGAAGCCACCCCTCCCAACTATGACTTTGAAAACTCGGCGATGGCGTAATATCAATATCACTGCCTTCTGTCATGATATTGAAACATCTCTATCGAACATCGACCTCGGCACTGATGACCTTGAAGCTTGTGTTGAAGAGTATGAATGCATGGTACGTGAAAATGTGGACAAACATGCTCCACAGGTAACACGATCCATCAAGATTCGACCGGGACCACGTTGGTTTGAGGAGGACATCCGAGCAGCACGGAAAATTCGCCGTCAGCTTGAACGGAGGTGGCGTGCCAATGGCAAGCAAGAGGCTGATCGGCAGAGCTTTCGCCAGCAATGTAATGTTGTGAACGTCATGATCAACCAAGCGAAAGTGAGTCACTATTCAACACAGGTGCAACAAAGCTCTGGTGACCAGAAAAAGCTGTTCAGGGTAATCGACAAGCTGTTGCACAAGCCTAAGTCCCCGGTCCTTCCATCCTCACAATCTGACCTGGACCTTGCAAATGCATTTTCAAATTATTTTGTCAACAAGATTACGAACATCCGATCCTCATTGATGCCAGTGTCCAACTCCGTCCCACTAGTTCAGCCACATGCGGATCCCAACTGCAGACTCTCTAATTTTGAGCCAACCAATGTTATCGAAATTAAGCGTGTCATCATGAACTCGCCATCAAAATCATGCTAACTTGACCCTATTCCAACTATGATGATAAAGCAACACATTGATGTGTTTGCTCCTTTTATTACCGAGGTGGTCAACACATCGTTGGACTCGGGTTGCTTCCCGGACAACCTAAAAGTCTCCTACATTCGGCCACTTCTGAAGAAGCCCAGCCTGGACAAGGAGATTCTGAAAAACTACAGACCCGTCTCAAACCTGAAGTACCTGGGGAAAATCATCGAGCGTATTGTCTCATCCCGCATCTCTGACCACATTCAAGACCATGAGCTTTCGGACGTTTTCCAGTCTGCATATAAGCCATTCCACGGGACGGAAGTTGCGCTTGTTCGGGTCAGTAATGATATCCTGTCCGCAATGGATAATGGTGATATCACTGCGCTAGTTATGCTTGATTTGAGTGCAGCATTCGATACCGTTGATCATGGCATCCTCGTATCTCGACTTAAGAACTATCTCGGTATACACGGCACGGCTCTCGAATGGTGCAGGTCCTATCTCTCAAATAGAACCCAGCATGTCCGCATTGGCAATGCAATATCAGATCCTGTTGTTTTAGAGTACTCTGTACCACAAGGGTCTGTGCTAGGCCCACAGTGGTTTACTCTTTATACCTTGCCAATTCGTGATATCATCTTGAAACATCATCTGAACTACCACGTCTATGCAGATGATACTCAACTCTACATAACCTTCAAGTCTTCGCAGGAGCCTGCCGATTCTTCTATTGCAAGACTGGAACAATGCATCTCCGAGATCCGATGCTGGATGAAAAACAACTTTCTAAAGCTAAATGAGGAAAAAACGGAGTTTCTCTTGTTTGGATCACGCCAACAATTAACAAAGGTGTCTGTGCCATTTATTACAATTGGTGATGCACAGATAGCCCCATCGTTGCAGGCCCGGAACTTGGGGGTTATATTTGATTCAGCAATGACATTTACACCTCACGTCGCTAACACTGTCCGTTCGGCATCATTCCAAATTAGAAACATTGGTCGTATACGCAAGTATTTGAATAGAAGTGCCACCGAGCAAATCATCCATGCATTTGTGACTTCACGACTAGACAACGGCAATTCACTACTCTACGGACTCCCTCAGAATCAAATATACCGTCTTCAACGTCTTCAGAATACCGCTGCCCGCATCATCACCTTATCCAGGAGGAACTGTCACATCACCCCCATTTTGAAGGAACTACACTGGCTTCCTGTCTCCCAAAGGATTATTTTCAAACTCATGCTTCTGGTCCACAAAGCTCTCAACAACAAGGCTCCCTACTACATTAAGGAACTACTACATGAATATTCTCCAGCAAGAACTCTTAGATCAAGTAACCAGCAACTTCTCAAGGAACCAAATTCTAAGCGAACATGGGGCGCCAGATCTTTTTCTGTTGCAGCTCCTCGACTTTGGAATTCATTGCCACTTGACCTCAGATCATGCCACTGTACAACTAGGTTCAAATCACTTCTAAAAACTTACTTGATGTCGCAAATTTTCGAGAATTAATTACTTGTTGTTGTTAACAGCGCCTTGAGCACCCTGCAGGGTGGATATGTGCGCTTTACAAATCTCATTATTATTATTATTATTATTATTTATTATTATTATTATTATTATTATTATTATTATCTGCACATAAAACAGAAGGTCCATGGTTTAAATTTGGTTTAAAAATGAGGTTGCACGTCAAATCGTCCTTGAATTATGTGACCATTGGCATCATTACCAAACCAAATTTATGCAAAACAGGATGCGTGCACATAACGACGACCAATTTTTAGATATATACAAAGAGCACATAGGACAAATCTCTCTTGTTCTGACCTTTCTCTGCCTGTGACCTTAGACTCTTCAGCTTTCGTCGAGTCCGTTCTGGAGGATCGTCGGTTGTTTGTTGTTTCAGCTGGTTTATTCTCATCCCCTCGCGGTGTCTTCTTGGATGCCACGCCTGGTGATGCGGGACTTGTGGTTGCATTGGTTTCGGCCTTCTGGGGCTTTTTACCCGCCTTGGCACCCTTTGGTGCAGCTGACTCAACAGGTTTGTCTGTCAAGCTGTTGTTCTGCTACAAATTGGATTCCAAAATTAATATTTTTAAGGACGGTCCAAAGTTGTCAACATCGTCAACAGTCGTACAAAGCGTACAAAAGGGGTTGGATAAGGGGGTTGGAGAGAGGGCGAAAGGCCGCGTAGAACTTTAAATGCACTGTAAAATGTTGATTTTTGAAAAATATTTTTACAAACTTACACACCATTACGAGAGCACAATCTACGCCAAAACCACTTCGCCCTAAAGCACTTCACCCAAAGGCCATTTCGCCCCCAAACCACTTCGTCCAAACACTACCTCTCAAAATGCCACTTCGCCCTAAATCAACTTCGTGCACAGGACGTGGTTCAGGGCGACGTGGCTCAGGGCGACGTGGCTCAGGGCGACGTGGTTTTGGGGCGAAGTAACTGTAAACCATTTTAACTGTTTTCTCAAAAGTTAGACGAAGTACGGAGCTGGTTTTTGCTCAGGTTGGTTTTAATCATGCATATCTTCAATCACACAGGGGGGTATGAAACTATATGTAACGGTTTACCAATCATGTATACTACCTTTAATACGATACAAATAAAAATGCAGCTGGGTGAAACAAAAAAAGATTAAAAAGTGTAATTGCCATTTTTTGGAAATTTGTCAAATACTTGTGGGAAATTCCTCAACTACTCACGAGTAATCCATGAATAATGATAGCTAATAATTTCTTGACGAGTACTCGAGTAGGATATTTTTTATAATCACTATGCCTCATAATCTTGGACCCAAGTAACGCTACTTTACCTGTTCCTGTATGAGTTCTTCCTGCATCTTCTTGGGCAGTACACTGCTCTCCGTGTTGAGGAGGGGCTTCCTAGGTTTGACAAACAGCTGTTTGGGAAGCATTGGTTTGACTGGGTGCTCCTTCTGGGTAAAGGCTGGGGTCTTGTTCATCAGAAGACCCAGGGCGATATCACACACTGCATACAGTTTCTAAGACATGGACAAAAGAAAGTAATGCAACATTTAGGTGACAAAAATCCCCACCCTCGGGTGCAAAACATGCGCGTCTTGTATACAAATGCACAGAAAATTGTATTTTAAAGGGGCAAATGCGATTCGCTGTTCAAAGGTAGGAAAGCGCATTTTTATGAATATATGTCATCCCTGCATTACTAGCCCTTCGCTCAGTGTGTGCTACGGTAACTGTCGACCCTAAAACATAAATACCTTTGAGTTTCCTCCAATGAATCTGTGCTTTCCATGCCGAGTCCCGTTGCTTTGTATGTTGTGTCGCCATTTTTTTGTGATGGCAAGTGAGCACATAGCAACAGTATCTAAGGGGCGGGGTTAACTGGGCAATCTCGGAACTATGCATTGCCAACTAAAGGCGTTTTTTTTTTTAAAGTTCTTTACCATTCATTCACACACATTCTGAAGTAGTACTGTATCTATGTAGTTATTTCTACAAGGCATTTTTCTTGACATAGGCTTTCAATTACGAGTGGAAATATCACCGTTTTAACAATTCACCGATCATGTTGACTTACCTTATTTATTCCCCTATCATCAGGATTCTGTGCATCCTTCATCTGCTTAATGGTCTCCACGAGTTTCCTTAGGAAGCTGCAGTTTTCATTCTTGGTAACCAACGGCTCCATAATGAACCACATGCATCTAACAAACATACAAATTAAACAGAGTTTGGATACGTTGGTATTGGCAATGGGATATAAAGTCTAGCGTTGATGTCAGGCTATGGAGTTTGCTACCAGAAATGGACGTAGAAATCGGATAAAATATGGGGCTTTATAAATATAGAAAAAAAGTGGAAAATAAAATCTGTCACGATCAACAAAAAGGCAGAATCATGCACAAAAAAAGTGATGTTAGGAAATTAAAAACGCGGAAATCTGTGAAAATGTCACATGCCTGATTGTTCAATGTTAATTTTTTTTGGGTGCCACCTGATGCCAATTGTCGTAATGTCGTCAGAGCTACACTCGGTCTCACAACAATAACTGACTACTTTGATGCCAACTGGCGTGGCTCAGACGCAGCTTGGTAATAAAAAACCAGTAGCCGACTGTTCTGAGTTTTCGCAAGGTCGCCCTAAGGGCGGCTTTAACCACCTACCCACCCACCTACCACGAGAATGAGTCTCTTTGATATTTTACAAGTTTTTTTAATTTATTTATTTATTTATTCACCACATCAAACAGCGGAAGGACCGCCAATTACAGGAATGGGATCAATTAACATAGATATTCGAATAACTATCAACTTCTAAGTTGAATTAGAAACGGCCAGAGACACCGGGGAATCCCTCCCCTTGCTCTTCACGAAAGAATGCTCTAGGTCATTAAAGTGCGTTACAGAAACCCAACACACTGGACTAACGGCTTTACATCCCTTCTAAAGGACGGAACAAGTGTGATTAAGTGCCTTGCTCAAGAGCACAAGTGCCACAACCCATCACGGCCCAGAATCGAACCCACATTCTAGTTTGACATAATCTAGCCATCAACGGTGGATCACTTACTCCTTTGCGTCCCGTAATCCATCAAAGTCCTTGAGATTAGTAAAGTCTGGATCATGAGCCAGCAAGTGGATTACGTAGGGCAGGACGTATTCCGGTAGGAGGGTCAGTAAATGGGCTGTATGAAACAGAAATGACAATCAATTGTGAGAAGTGAATCATAAGGCAGGTATATGAAGCAGTAGAAAAGGTTTACATTACTGAACAAATACTGGTAATTAGGCACCATGCCAGATATTGCGTTTGCCCAGCTGTGCTCCTATGCAACACCAAGAGAAAAATTGGGTCCATAGGGAAAATACCAGGTAGTATACCAACTGTGCCTTATAGCTCAGCTGGTAGAGTATCTGCATAGTGAGTCAGAGGTCGCGGGTTCGAATCCTGATAAGGCCCTTACGATTTTTTTCTCATACCAGATATTGCGTTTGTTTACAAATTAAGTGTTCCAAGCTTTTCATGAAAACAAACAATTTTCCCTGATGACTTTTCAAAATTTAAGGACAATTTTTTTTTAATGTGCTCTCGCATTTGTTCAGACCTTCAAATAGTGTTTAGATTGAAAGTTACTGTATATGAAACAAATGGCGTTTATAACGGGGGCTTTTGTAGTACAAGGTATTACACCCTGTTTACACTTGATCCCGAGCTCGGGGTCGAACACCAAGCTCGGGATCAGCCCCGGATCACAAACTGAGTGTAAACGCTCTCGGGACCAAATTGGCCCCAGATCAGACCCCAAGATTTTGGTCTCGCGTTGGCGGAGGGTTCGATCCCGAGCTCGGGATCAGTTTGCGGTTAGATAAACAATTAATCTTTACCGCAACCTGCCACATCCGCTCAACAGCCGTAGCGGGGGAAAAGTCCACGAAATTGAAGTGGCCTTGTACACTGTACATGCACAACCCATGCACACATTGATCAGTACATACACACATAGAGCATGACCTTTGACTGCAACTTCTGGCACCGCGCTCAAGATCAACTACAGAATGTAAACGCGGCACTCGGGATCTTTGCGGTTAACACTGAAGCATTCTTATCAGGGGATCAATCTTGATCCCGAGCTCGGGACCAGTGTAAACACGGTGAAAGTCGTAATCCCCAAGTCAATAACATAAATAAACTGTGTAATGTAAAAGTGAATTTCTGCAAGCTTTACCGTTCTCCACAGTGTGTTGCTTGAGATACTCCCTCCTGTTGTTTATATTCTTAATGAGATATTGCTTAGCATTAGCCCTGCTGTCCTTAACCGGATCCTTGACGCTCAGGCTAAAGATGGCCATGTAGCTGAGGGGTAACCGTAGGCAGCTTAGACCCTTATGAAGCTTGCGAGCAAAGCATTCTCGCACTTGGAAACACTCATCCTGTGGAGGTAAACATGAAGGGAATTGGCTCATTCAATTATGTGTACTTTGTGTCTCGTAATTTTCCAACGGATTTAAACCAACATTTTAGATCACGTAAACAACAGGGTTGTAGTCAAGTCCACCACAAGTCCCTGGGTCTTAATTCAAGTCACAAGCTATTCAAATGAACTCTAACAAAGGCATTCTTTTGTGCATGTTCATCCTTTGCTTCTTGTTACTGGACTGTACTTGTGACAGACGTGTGCGGGACTCGACTACAACCGTGGTAAACAAGGCCTGACAAATTTTATTGACTGAGTTTCATCAGCTTTGTCCGAGAGCGTGAGATTTAAAAGCCTTAATCCGCCACTTTCGACTTGGCCTCCTCCAATGTCAATACATCACTGGAGACGGAAGTAGCCTAAATAGGACGGCAGCTTTGCACAATTTCTTGAAAGCATGTGTATTGAAAGCCCTGCTCAGGATGCGACAAGCCCCAGTTCGGAAATTCAGGTCGTCATCGAAGTTGGATTCGCTTTGGTAAGTTGGTGGGACAATAACATTTGTTTTACCTCGTACAAAGTAGGTTTTGTCTAACTAGCCTCTTACTCTATTAAATCCTTGGAAACTGTTTAAAGAAGCGTATTTCAGGCTATTTCCAGTGAATTTTACACACAAACCTACGCGTAGTGTGTGCATCATCTGTTTAAACTGACAACGCAATCTTAATAGCACAGCGCGCAGTATGCTGGTCTAACACGGACACACTTGTGGGGTACCAAACACAATGGAACAATGGTACCCCATAAAGAAATTCAAAAGGAACAGTGGTACCCCACAGAGGAATTCTAAAGAAAAGGGAAAATAGGACAACAATGCAAGTACCCCATAAACCCCTGTGTACACAGATACATGTTTACGCGTCACACACGTCCCACACAGCGCACTGCGTGCAAAGCATGACGGGTACATGGATTTTCAGCCTCAATCACATGTGGAGATAACACCAATTCTAATTCCAATCATGTAAAACAGTCTTTAAGATACAAAAATGGACCTGAAACATAATGACGTCACGGTTTCTTTCCTATGGCCCTATGTCGTCCGATACCCTAAGACTCCCCCATCGATTTGCGCACATGTAACAAACCGTGACGTCATTATGTTTCAGGTCTATTCACTTTTATTGATAAGAACAACTTACATTGATCGTGAGTGCTAGAACTTGGAAGTGCTCAATGGGTATGAGTTCATGATATCCAGGGACTTGGGCTATCTTGAGCATGGCACAACTGGCAGCTAACCTCAGGCGAGACATGTCCGCTTTACTGCAAGAGAAAAAACAACATTTGATACGATTGAAAATAGTCCTTGAGCATCAAAATCAGTCTAAAGCGAATCAAAAATTGTCATTTTTGGTGCAGCAAATTCACACCCTAGTTCATGAACCAGAGGCGGACTGCAATAAAATTGACTTAGCCACTGGTCTAAGACCAGTATTTTATAGCTGGCTATCCAACTTAGCCAGTCTTGGCTTAGTCACTGGTTTAGCCTGTTCCAATAACTAAAGTACGGCTGCGCCACAGAAAAACATGCACATCTTAATGTATACTTGCAAACATCCTCACGAAGCCACTTGATGGCGAGTGCGCTTCCACGGGACATATTTTATTAGTACTGGCGACTCCAGTTGCATGCATTAACAAACATGCATCCATTTCGAGTAGCACCCTCACGTGGCAAGCATTGGGATGTTCACTGTTTGCCACATGAGGGCGCTGCCTAGAGCACCCAGACAAGATGGCGACCAAATGAGAAACATGCAGCATTGCCAAGTTTCTTTGGTTTCAGCAATGGAAGGAAATAACTTACCTGATGGCTTTTCTCTCCATGAGATCACCGTCATTCTTGATCATGGTCATAAGGAGACGGATTGTAGATAAGCAAGGCGAGGTGTCATTCAACTTGCGTAAACCCTCCAACCAACGGACGAGGAGCTTGATGGCCGCTATCTGAATAGGTAGCAAGTCAAGAATAAAACAATGTTAAATCAATTCACATCTTATCAATTCACCTTTACAGCTGAGGTTACAGTTCACATTAGGAGCGATATTACTCTAAAATTAAGAGCCGTCCAAAGTTACCAACATTTTCACAGTTCTACAGAGAATAGTATTTCACTGCCCTTTATCAATTTAAAAGGGCATTGAAAGAATATCTCTCCTCTCGGTCTAAATTTGTAATTAGCCAATTAGCCGATTTTAATCATTTTTACTTGTCACTTTTTGTTTTTGTCTATGTCTGTCTGTTTTTATGTTAGAAATAAGCTGTTTTATTAACAGATTTTTGAGTTATCCTTGGCTTGTATGTAGTAATGTATTATTGTATCGTGTCTTTTGGTTTTATGTGTGTTTATGTTTGCCCTCCCTCCCCCCCACCCCCCAAAAAATACTACTTAACCCATTCGCGACAGGGAACTACATATACAGGGAAATACATATACAGGGAACTGCATATGTAGTTCTAAGTGCGAGTGTCACGGGGCGGTAAAACAGAATTAGCCCATGGGTCAGTACTACCAGGGCAGAGCTGGTCTCTCATCTTGTTAGCTTGGGGTCAAGTCAATTTTTGGTTTTTGACCTGTGACTTGACATTGGAAAAAATGACTTGTGGCTGAATTTGGGAAATAAAATTGACTTGAAATAAAAACTAGTTCTCCAGCCCCAGAGACATACATGTATACTGCATAACCAAAACCGCAAGTACAGTCTCCCGCTCCAGGGGAATAAATTGGAAAATGCCTAGCCGTCGCGAAGTGGTTAACATTTTTTGTCACTAACATGAAATGTCAACTTTTCACAGTACATGTCAAGTACTACACAGCTCTAGATCCCCCTCCCCCTCGCTCGGTGGTCGAGTGGTTAAGATGTCTGCCTTGTATGCAGGAGGTTGTGGGTTCAAGTCTCGCTCGAGCACACTATGAAGTTTTTCTCATAGTGTCTCAGGGAAACACAAATATAAAGTGCAAAACAAACCTTAATTAATTAATATTCTTCTCCCCGACGCATGCCAATTCGCCTTCCCTCAAAGTACAACATAGAAGACCAACCAACCAACCTTAGCGAGTGTCTCCTCGCAGACCTGGTTGTCATGACACCAGATGCCTTTGGTGGGTGTACCCTGCGTCTGGTCTAGTATCAGTAGCCCCTTAACGATGCTGTTTGCAATGATTGGTTTCATGCGAGGGCAGAACTGCACCGGGACCAGTCTAGCGATCTCGCCGATCGCCGTCATAGCTGTTAGATGATGCTCGTGGTCTAGGCTTAGGCATCTCTGAAGACTCTGAAAAGTCAAATACAAGATTAATTTATTACCCAAAAATCTGTATATTTAGCCATTTTAAGCCTAGCTTACATCGACCTTGCAACTGGAAGCAACTCAACTTATCAGTTGCTGTCAATGTGTGCATAGCGCGCTAATCGACAGCAACTGGGGCCAATTTCATAAAACATGTTAGCACCCGATTTTTGATTAAGCGGCGCATTAAGCGGTTGGTGGCATTTCATAAAAGAATTAAGCAGTCGTTTTTTGCTTAAAGCCAAATCGCATGCTAACGCCGTCGCTTGAGCAAATTTTCGTGCTACGCTTAATCAAAAATTTTGATTAAGCATAACATGTTTTATGAAATTGGGCCCAGATCAGCTGCGCAACTAGCGGCAACTGGGAGCATCCAGCCAGGTCGACTTGGATACATTGACCTTGCAACTGGAAGCAACTAGTAGCTGTCGATGTGTGCCTCACATATTCAGACACACTCGTGCAACTGACAGCAACTAGTTGCAAGTTCGCGTACATCGACAAAACCGATTTCAACTGGATACAATTAGTTGCCAGAAAGTAGAACATGAGCAAATCGCGGCAACTGGGATTTTTCCAGTTACCAGTAGTTGCAAGTGCACGTACATCAACCTTTTTAAGCAACTGATTAGTTACTCCCAGTTGATGCAAGTTGCTTCCAGTTTCCGTTCAAGCTAATTCTGTGGAAGGAATTTGGGGTGAAACAACGCACCGAAAACCACAGAATTAGCTTGGACATGTTAGATGGAAAATGTCTTCATAATTCAGTGATTTTCAGCGCATCGTTTCACTCAAAATTTCCTCCACATCGCTTCTTCTCAAAGCGACACACGTCGCAATAACGCGCGCGAAAAAAGGCCCAGTGTGAATTCACCATTACAACAAACGCGCAAGTTGTTCAAAGTGACAACACAATGAGCATCATCACATAACGCATGTAGTTCATGCACTGACCGCGTCTTAGCTATGGTGCACATACAGGGAAGGTTTCCATGGTTATGGGAATGGTCTATTGATCACGTTCACAGACGAGATCTTCGTAGGAAAAAAAGCTACTGCGTATTAAACGCCATCAAGTACGCGCAAAACACGCTGTAACATGTTCCAAACACGCGCGCGTGCTGCTCGAAATACGGCGCAGCCGATGTGCCTCCCAAAAAAATACGCTCAAAATTCTGATGCACGTGGCGATTTGTAGGAAGTGACGTCATTTGAGAGTGATCAATTGATTTTGATTTCCAAATGCAAGACCAGACTGTAATATAAATAGTTAATTTAAATACAAAAGCATCTGTGCAATCTAAAGACTGTACTGTCCGTTTTACGGCGATGCAAACAATTTGAGTAAACAGTTGTAGCATTTGATCATACTTACATCATACAGTTGCCGAAACACCGGTAATCTGTTACTACCAAGAGTGACATTGATACAACGGATGGCGTGCTTGGCCTGCGATGGGGTACCGGTCTTGGCTCTACTCATTAAGATGGGTAGGAGACACCTGTAAAATGGGAACCAATGGACAGGTTGGTGTAGCGGTCCTGGGAGGCTATGCATCAGTGGAATAATATGTTGACGTAATGGGTTATTCCTCACCTTGGACGTTTGAGGGTTCTGGTTTGAATCTGTCTAAGTTAAAATGGATTGGGTTTCATATCCGTAATTAATTACTGGAATTTGTTTTTAAAATATGTTTAGAATTACAATACAAATGTGGACAAATGTCCACGAGTTTGGGAAATCTGGATGCAGTGAAAACAACTTGGCTCCACTGGGATTTGAACCACGGACCTTCTGTTTAAGGTACAGCCTGCGGCTCGGGCCATTATCAGCGCCCAGGACCCTAGCCTTGGCCTAGGACTGGCCAAACCTACTTTTAATCCCTAATTAATATGCCTGAAATACTTACGTTTATTTAGTTTTTTGTGCTTCACTCACATACGTATCATTTGTGTCTATTAGTGTCGACTGTGGACAGACTTAATTATGTTAAACCCAACAATCTTAATTATGAAACAGAGAGGTGTTTGGGGTGTAACTCACGATGCAACATTAGGAAACTCCTCCTTGATGTTTTCTCCCGTGTTGGTGAATATCTGGAGTGCTACGTCTGAGACTGCGTCATCGTCATTCTTGAGCATTGAGATGAGTTGAGAGAAGGAGTCCTCACTCCGGAAGGCATTGGGGAATACTGGGGCTAATGTCTGCAAAGGATTAACAAAAGTACAGCTTTAAGTAAAGACGTTCTTTACTTAAAGACACACCTTCACCTGGGGGTTGATGTTACTACAGTTTTAAGTTGATACCTTAAACGGTTTTGAAAAAACCTCCGGAATCGTTGGAAAAAGAAGAAAAAAAGACAAAGAACCAATACAAAAGCAATAGGTGATTCGGAATCAGCCTGATCGCCTCATAATACCCGACATCTTCTCATCAGCCAGCTACCATGACGCAAAGTGCCTACCTGTAGTAATTTGAGTCCTCGGACTTCAGTGGACTCGTCGGACCTGTCCTCAAACGGCTCAGCGATTCCCTCCACGTGTTCTGACACGATACCGATGAGCTCCTTGATAGCGTGTGAGTCAATGACTAGTGGCGCTATTCGCTCCATTAATGTCTTGACTGTCTCATAGGTTGCAGTCGCGTGGGTGGGGCTGCCTAACTTCTTCAAGACTTCAGCCTTGAAAGGGAAAATGAGATTGGTCGGATTCTAAATAAAAATTCAATCACAAAGGTCCCCCAAATATGTCCAAATTTTCAGCACACCTGGGGGAAAAACATGCGTGTTTTGCCCCCAGGGGTGAGGATTTTGCCCCGGGAGTGAGGAATTTGTCACTCAAAAAGTCATAATCCCGACCTCTTAGATGGGGCAGCCCGAGGGGGTGGGGGTGGGGTGGTGGGGGGTGGAGGGGAGGAAGTGGGAGAGAATGCAATAAACGAATGCAATAAACGAAAACACGGATGTTGACCACTGTCAGAAAATGCCCTCTTCGACAGGAACGCTCGTTGGCACTACGTATCATGAACTGCCCAAATGTGTTACTGGCACAAAATTGTATTATCTTACACTTACCACAGACTGAGCAGCCCTTCGACAAGTGACCTTGGGGTCAACGACCTTGTCCATGGCAGCACGGGCCTTCAAGTCCTCTTCAAGCACTGATGCCAGTTTCTTGAGATGATCTACAGCCTTGGTTGGCTCTGGCAGGAACTCTGTAAGGAACCCAGAGGGGATATAGGTCATTCACACGAGCGGCCATGTTTCAAGTCAGCTTTTATTCATTACACATGTGCATTGAAATCCTGAAAAAAGAGTCACTAATTTCTATCAAGTATCTTACTCGAGATTGCAACAATCTTTGGGTGGATGAGTTTAGCTCTCTCAGCTTTCTCCTTCCTGAAGGTTGCCATTAGCTCACGGACGTGCGTTCTGACGATGTGTTGATTCTTCAACATCTCAATCAGCGCTCTGCAATAACAAACAGCCATAAAATTGTGGTTAGGGTAAAATCTTGATAAGCAGATCTTGAGGGAATGTACCAAAGAATGTCGAGTTGAGCATGGTTCTACACAGTATGCAATGAGTTAAGCAGGCCTCCCACTGTGCGATTTCTGCTTCGAATTAGGTACGATTTGGTTACGATTGTGTACAGGGTATACACAATCGTAACCAAATCGTAGCTAATCGTACCGAATCGTAGGGAATTTGTGGCAAAAATCGCACAGTGGGAGGCCCGCTTTAAAAGAGCGTGTTCAGATTTTTACAGAAAATGGATTTTGTTTTAACCTAAAAATCACATAAAATACCTCCCTAAAACACTATCCATGGGAAGAAAACCGGCAATATGCAATCTCCAGTTTGGATGTGGAAGCAAAAAGGTTGGTGTAATTACTGCACTGGAACCAGATAAATTAGAAAGTATGTGTTCTTTTGTACGGATATGAACATTTTCCCATTGATAAACAGCGATAACCCATTTTCTTGACGGAACTCTAGGCATATAACTTTATACACATCTAAATGCGTCATCTGTACAGGGTTAAGGAGTGTTTTTACAAAATGCAAATTGAAACCCAAAATGTGTAAATTTCAATAAATTAAAAAATTGAAATTGTGGAACTGCATCTATGAAAAGTATGCTTACTTGACAGCATGATGATCGACCGTAGCGAAGAGCTGTAAGAGCGCCCTCATTCTCGGTTTGACGTCCAGTGTGTAAGGTACCAGCGTCATGGTGTAGATTCTCTCAACAAGTAACCTTCACCAAAACAAATATATATAATTCAACCGTTACAAGGATGAATTATTGTGTCCTACACAGGAATGTCAATTAGGGCCCCAATGGAAACCAGTTCTAGTTAACTGTTTGGGCACACCCTGGGTAAATAGACAGCCGAAGTGTGACGTAGTTGGCATGGTAATTGGCTCTAAACATCATGGCCGTCGGCAAAAGCACAGGGACACGGTTCAGTGATTTGTTAGTGTAGAGCCATTGCCTAGGCAACTAACAAAAGATGACGTACACTTTGGCACTGGGAACACAGCTCCGTTCCAAAAGGAACGTTCCGAGCGTTCCAACTTTTGAGACGCTTCCTTACAGTTAACTTTGCTATCTAATCTGCTTACAGGTCATCGATGATAGGTTGGTAGTACATGTGAAGGACCTTGTCTTTGATCCATGTTAGTCGCTTGCGTTCTGCAGTTGACAAATCATCGCTGTTGTACCACTTCTTGTAGATGTGAGCCAGGCCCAACACGGATTCCTTGCGTATCTTCCACTATATCAAATCATATTCATACAAATTCAAATTTAGTAAACAAAAAATTACAATTTATCTCTGTGCACTTCTATATGAACTATTATAACAAACTATTTTATCTTCAAGCAATCTTGAATCCGTGGTTCTGATTGGTGGATCCATGGCAACAACAGTGTGACACTGTACCACGTACCCCTTGTGATTTTCATCGCACTGTGTCCCCTACACAGAGCTGCATACTACATGACCGTGATGGTGAAGTCAAACGTGACGCGTGCGCATCCGATGCGGCTAGTTATGCGCGTGATGCGGCTAGTTATGCGCGTGATGCGGCTAGTTATGCGCGACACAAAACGGGGCATGTGCGACAGGGCCCTTACCTTTTTGTCCAGCGTTCGGTCTTTGATTAGCGTCAACATTTCATCACTGATGTTACTCATGTCCTTCTTAGCCGCACCAACAACAGCTGAAACCACCTCCTGACGAACGCTTTCATCAGTATCGTGAACACGCTCACGTAACCTCTCTGAAACACACACATTGAGAACCGCACAGTCCAGTTACGTTAACTTGAACTAATAATATAATAATAGCCAGTTTTTTATATAGCGCATTTCAGATCCTTCAATAAAATATCTGCGTACACCCCACAATATCCCTAACTTATCGTCAGTACTGTAAATGAGAGTACTGTAAATGAGAGTACCAATGCATTTAAACATGTAAACAATTTGTTTATAATTTAAAGTACATTACACCACACACTGGGCACATTGGGAACACACATTCCCATATTTAAACCCAATACGATTCCTATAGAACAAAGGAAGCTGCATGGTACTTACCCATGAGATCGTTGATGAGATACGCATGATGAAGGATAAAATCCTGCACAAACTTGGCACATGCTATCCGTATGCTGATACTAATGTCACTAAACCTATAGTAAAGAGAAACAAACAGTTATCAGATTTCTGTTTTAGGTAAATGACTCACTATGAAGACGAGTGGCCAATCAAAGGCGTTTGACTAAGCCCCCAAAGAGACAAAGCAAGAAAGAATACACAGACCCCGTTCACAGTATGGAAATCACTTTTTCTCTGGGGTGGATTGCAATAAGAACGTCCTCAGTCTGAGACACATCATGTGTACTAAATTTAGGTGTTTTATATGTCTGCAGATACAGGTTATGATACATAAATGTTTACTGCAAGACAAAACTTAGTTAAGACGTCTTAGGAGTTAAGACATCTTAACTTTGTTTATTGCAATCCACCCCTGGCCGCCGCACCAATGAGCTATTTGCTGAGCAAATGGTCATTCGTGGCCGTTTACTCAGCATTTGGCTCACCGTGTGCACCTTTGTGAGACAATAATACTAACATGTTTGATTTTTTCGGCCTTGCGTGGCTAAAATCTCACCGTGTACGGCAAAGCTGAGCCAAGTGCTGAGCTAAAATGAGTGTAACTGGCCAATAACAAAAAAATAACCCCATTTCACGTGATATGAAGACAGCGCGTGCAGCCCCTACCGAGGTCACCGAAAGTGAAAGTGCAGTGACCTTGGCGGGGACCACGCGCGCTTGGGAAACCTAACAATGCATAGCCAGTTGTTACCTGCCGAGGAAGCAGTTCCAGAGAGCTTTATTCTGAGTAGCCAAGTCCGAGTCTTTGTTGGAGAACATTCGTCCCAGGAGTTTGGTCACGGCTAGTCGTTCTCTCTCGTCATTACTCTGAAAAAGAGAAAGGAAATATTTTCACCTGGCAGAGAGATAACTTGAAGCCCCAATACATGATTTTACTTCACAAGTTGACGAGAAAAACCTGACTAAAAGGTGTTGATAGCAATGGTCACAAACACCACATGATTTTTTTATGTTTTCATTTAAAATGGTACCTTTGTGGAAAATTTAGCAACTGAACATGGTTTTTCTTTAAAAAGGTGTCCACTTTTTTACCATTCATTCATACACACACAAAACATGCATGAATTTTTCAGGCAGTTTATCAACATTATTCTTCAGTTATGTAATGACGTTGTTCCTGTTTTTAAAAGTCTTCCAATCATGTAATCAGAATCTTCAACACCGATAATCGCATTGAAGCTGCACATCTGATTTGGTCTTGTGCCAGAACTCAACCATTTTTGTCTGTGAATTGGTGTTGCATTTTCGTGGGATTTGATGATTTGCAAAATAAACCTGAAAAAACCGGGAATAAGAAAAAACAATTATTTTTAGGTAAAAAAATCATGGTACTCAAAATGTTGGATTATTTCTCCGTACAATTTTTCCGTGCACACTTACAGTATCTACTGAAACAGACTAAATGTTTGTTGTTATGTGGTGCATGCAGTAGGTGTGAAGTACAGAATCAATTGATCACGTTCAAATGACGTCACTTCCTACAAATTGTCACGTGCATCAGGATTTTGAGCGTAATTTTTTAATTTCATAAATAAATTGGCATAAAGCTTCCAATTTCAAGAATAAATCCTTTGAGGGAGAGAAATCACTGTCAATATACCTTGAGTTTGAATTCCAATTGAGGTAAAACGGACTGAAGCAACGTGCTGGAGATGGTGTTGAGTTGAGAGATGAGTTCATACACATTCCCTGCTAGCTCAGTCTCGTTTGTCTTGCCAAGGATTAGCACATTGTTGAAAAACTACACACAAAAAACAAATACAGCGATGAATTTAGAAGTCAAAAACCAGCAGTAAATTTTTTGCAAAACACAATGCATGGATGCTGAATTATGCTCGCTATAGACAGCATTATTACATTATATTTATAAAGTGACTAAACACATTACTTGGTACGGTGCATAATCACTACCTGAAAAAAAACAATATGGAAAAAAAAAAATTTTTTACAATCACGTTATTCATACGCGTGCATGTGTCGCAACAATGATCATTCATATGAAAAGTACTATTGCGGAACCAGACTATTGATCAAAAAGCACACTACGAGGGCGCTATGAAGATATGCCCGATACAGCTGCAGAGTACACTCCAAGTCTATCCCCTGCATTTAGTACGCTTTTGAATACAGACAGACGCTGGAATATGCCAGAACAATTTTTACACTCATTTTGGCTGGTAGTCACTGAGTTTGATATGAGCAAAAAGTGTGATATCAAAACTATTTCCTACAGTCAGATTTTTGTTAAACACATATCTGCACAAGAGTCGCATGTCTGTTCACATGGTTTCACGGATTAGGTAGAAGGGTACATGGGTAGTTCCCAAAAGAGTTTGCATTAACCTTGGTGCCATATCTCCACACAAACATTAAATTTGAGTGGCATTTGTTGAAATAAAAAATATTATTTTCTACAGGGAAACCACTTTCAATCATTAAAAACACTTGTAAATCTTAAAAAGCATGTCACACTTTTGGACCCCTAATTTTGGGAATTACCCACATGTAAAGTTACCAAGTCCGATATGGCAATAGCCCGGCAAAACTTCCCCCAAGGCAAAACTTCCCCAAGGACAATTATTTTAAAAACACAGACATTCACGCATCTGCGGAATAGGTGCATGCCTGTACCGTAAATATCCCCTTCAATCACATGTGTACATTTGTATATGTTGATTTAAAGGGGTTTCTTTTTCTGTCCAAATACCTGTGACCGAAGAGGATATAGAACATTTATATGGTCTTTATTAGGATTCGAACCCGAGACCTGTAACATACTGCACAAGTGCTCTGCTATGTGAGCTTGAAGGCATTTTTTACTCACAGCTTGAATGGAGGGTTCGATGCTAGTTGACGTCCGTTTGACCAGCTCTCGCGCCATCTGGAAAGCGTGAGGGTTTTCCGCCTTCTTACCCTCCAGCAGATTGGCCAGGATGGTCTCCAATAGGTCAGGTGGGACAGCGTCGTTCTCGCTGATTAATGGGCACATGACGTCTAGCATGAAGGTACGCACCTTGGGGGTGTGATGCTCACTGAAATGACAGCAAATATTCCGTAAAGGTAAAATCGTTTCACAAGGTTACTGATTCATAAAGCCACAAACTCTTCACCGGTTTCCAAGGCACAGAGTGACAAAGAGCATTGCTTCTTTTCTCATAGATGGGATGCCAGTCCATCGCAAGATTACTGCACTATTATGTACAGTAAACACTTGTTTGAAACTTAAGCGAATGGTATCTTGAGTTTACAGTAAGTGGGAGTCCCAGTTTGCAAAACGTTTTACACCGTACTGATAACTCTCCAGCACCACATGACCGTGTACAAGGTACACCTAACTGTTAGATCCACGTGGAATTGTCACAACAGCCAGTTACCTAAGTGGTATGTTTGTGAAGAAAAACCACAATGTTAACTCTGGCCAGTGAAACATGACTGGTGACTTTACACCTAATTTTGGAATGACTTGGTCGTGTTTTAGAGGGAAAAATGGGTTATTTTTTGTCCGGGTGGCCAGGCTTTTTGTCCGAGCGACAAATTTTTGTCTGGGCGCACCGTCCGGACAAAACAAGTAGCGGAGAACACTGACCTTATGATATTGAAGAAGACATTAAAAAGCTCCACAAAGATCTCGTTGCAATCCTCCAGCTCCATGCAGATATTAAATGATTTAACCATGGCTATGTTCTCCAATAGATAGAAGTAGCGCTTCCATGAGGGACCGTCAACGTTCTCTAAGCCCCATAGCTGCTTGTTCAGAAACTGGAAGATAAACTGAGGACACAAAGGCAAGTGTGAAATAGAAATATAATCTTTGGAATAAATTTGGAATAATGGAAATTCTTGTGGGATCAAACTAATGTGAGCTTAAAGGAGCGTCTTCAGATTTTTCCACAAAACATATTTCATTCTGACCTAAAATACTATGCATGGAAAGAAAACAGAACATTTGCAATATCCAATTTGGATGTGGAAGCAAAAAGGTTGGTGTAATCACTGCACTGCTCAATGGAACCGGAAAAATTAGTTTACAAAAAGTTTACTTTTTATTTCACGATATCTTTGAAAATATACGGATTGAGAGCACGAAATCTCAGAATGGCAAAGAAAAAAATGACATGGTATGGTATAAAAATCTAATCACCCATGAGGTAAGTCTAAAAAAAAAAAGGTTATCTGGTCAAACACCTTTAATATCTGCAAAGTGTTGTTCCAATGTTTACATGTACAACTGCATGTGTATGTTACTGTTGTACAGTATTTTTTGTTACTGTACTCATGCGCGCATTGCGTGCACACGCACAGTGCATTCACTCAATGCATGACGCGAAAGTACATGTGTGCTTTGGTGCGCCTATTGTGGATGCAAATCTGATTGGGATTCAGTGCTGCACAGTATCAGAAACGCGCAGTATCAGAGACGCGCAGTATCAGAGACGCGCAGTATCAGAGACGCGCAGTATCAGAGACGCGCAGTATCAGAGACGCGCAGTATCAGAGACGCGCAGTATCAGAGACGCGCAGTATCAGAGACGCGCAGTATCAGAGACGCGCAGTATCCGCAAAAGCTTCATTTTATATAATATTGTATAATACTGTACAAGCAATAATAATGCAAAATACTGAATCTAAATCAAAATTCAAGTTAAATACCCTTAGTTGTTCGGCAGTGCGATACGGCGCCTCAGGAGCAAAGACTCTGAAGATGTCTGCAATGCAACAAGCCACCAGTAGCTTGACCTCCTTGCTAGTATGTTTGAAGAAGCCTCCGTTGACTAGGTACAGGGCTAGGGGCTCAAATTGGGACACTTCTTCTCCTTGTTCCATGTCTTGGAAGGAACGCGCCAAAACCTGCAACAAGTCGAACCCACAAAAATCAAAATACATGTAACATGAAAATGGGTCTTTCCATAGTAAAGGCGGCATTTTGGCAACACAGACCATATTTTCAAGGAAATACCTTTGTCTGATTTCAAAATAAAAGAAATAAGTTTCAGTTGTTCTGAAGAGATAACATAGGCCCAAAAAGAGTTACAAATATAGTGTGACAACATGCCTTTCTAAAAACCCTGTGTACAATTTCCAATATACGCTCGTAACTGAGACGAACACTTGTTACATTTTAGGCCGTCCCGGTTACGAGCGTATATTGGACATTTCTCTAAGTGAACGTAGGTTAGCATACCTTAAGCCTCCTAATAAGCTCATCCTTAGAGAGATCTACGGTTATGTCTTTCACTCCCTGGGGATACACGACTGGGGGAAGCCCACGTTGATGTCCTTTGCCCTTCGACATCTTGAGGCATCAACCTGAAATACAAGAACAAACGTTGTGACATAAAAACCTCTAAAATAAACTTCTAAAATGGATTGATTACCATGCACGGACACCTAGGATTTTCCTTGTTATGACATATAAACCATTTAAAATGTTGGTTTGATGATAAAAACGCAACATTTGGAGGGAAAGTGTCACGAATTGTCCCATAAGTTTAGTGTATGGGGTCCCAGTGGGTATCTGTGCATGGTAAATTTTCCGAATTCAAAATGATAATTTGGTTATGGCCTCAGAGGTTCACAGTCAACTCGACCGTTTCCCAACTTGACTCGAACCAACTCGACCGTTGTACCAACTGAACCATTTGACTTTTCCCGTTGAACGCACAACGGTCGAGTTGGACAGCGGTCGAGTTGGTACAATGGTCAAGTTGACTTCTTTGCCTCCACTTGAGCGTCCAACGGTCGAGTTGGTACAACAGTTGAGTTGGTCCGAGTCGAGTTGGCAAACGGTCGAGTAAGTTCATTTGCACCCGCCACAGACATTGTGCACAAAACAATAGGTTGGCTAAACATTCAGTATTTTTTCGTATACATTGGACAAAGATTTGAAGGAAATTACCTCCTGGAATCAACAGATAATTTAATTTGCACTTTTTGTCGCAAATGTTGCTTTTCTGTAGAAAAATCACATTTTCTCCTTTAAAAATTGCATTCAGTTAGTGTACAAGATAACCATTCACACATGTGCGCAGCACCCTCTGTTGTCGCGCTTACGCACGTACCACCCGCGCCGTAATTTTGTGCATTACTTTATGCAGTAATTTTATCATTTATTTATCTCAGAAATGCAACATTTCCGACAAAAGTACAAGTGGGAAGTATATCTTAAAGATAGTATACATGATTGGTAAACTGTTACAAATAGTTTTATCTCCCTGTGTGATTGAAGATATGCATGATTAAAACCAACCCGAGCAAAAACCAGCTCCGTACTTCGTCTAACTTTTGAGAAAACAGTCAAAAAAGGGTTTGCAGTCATTTCGCCCCATAACCATTTCGCCCCAAAACCACTTCGCCCTGAACCATTTCACCCTGAATTACGGCCTGTGCACGAAGTGATTTTGGGGCGAAGTAGCATTTGGGCGATGTAGTGTTTGGACTAGTGTTTGGACGAAGTGATTTGGGGCGAAATGGCACTTGGGCGAAATGGTTTTGGGGCAAATTGAATTTTCGTCTCATGAGACGAAAACTAATTGTTTTGCTCATTTCTCAAAGACTACAGCACTTTAGACAAAACCATTTCATCAGAAGTTTTCTATGGTCATCATGTTTATATTGTGTAAGTTAGGCGTAAATCTGTGAACATTTCTGATTTTCGAGATACCAATCATGTATTATAGGCCCTACTGCCTTTAAAATTGGATAATCTGTTGATTCCAGGAGGTAATATCATTCATTCAAATCTTTGTTCAATGTATACAGAAAAAATACCGGTATTTTTTTAAGTTTATGTCACAACTGGAATTTGACAAAAGTAATTATTGGAATCGATAGCTTGGACGATTTTAGAGTATGAATACTTACATACATTTCCGTCGCAAAGGCTTAGTTTTGGAGAAAAATCATATGATTGCATGCGAAGCGGCCGGCCAGAAACCAACGCAACGGATCATCACGCGCACGCCCCATTTCTTCGCGCGCTTTACACGCTGCCTCAGCCGGCAGCAGTTTCACACACTTTTATATGGAGGCGGGCGTGACAAAAACCACAATTTTCATGGAAATGCAACATTTGCAACGGAAATGTCAATGAAAAGGTTATTTCAAAATCATCCAAGCTATCAATTCCAATTATTATTTTCCTTAAATTCCAAAATACAAAAATACAAAACACTGAACACAGAACAGTCGGTGTTTTCTAAAAATAAAATCTTTAATTTTTCCCACACCTAAATTTGGTTTTCTATTAAATCTGCACTTGCTGATGCTTGATAAGTCGTTTTAAAGAAAATAGGCCTAGTCCTGCGCCTACTCAGTCATAATCAACTTTTCAATTCTTACCCTTACCCTCCAATTCGAAATCTGCCCAAAAAACATGAACAAACATGAAACAGCAGGGCGATTTCATTTGCAAGCAAGGACCAAGGCGTTTTACCTGGGTTTCGGGTCAACTCGGTCCCAAGTCAACTCGGTCCCGGTCAACTCGGACCCAGGTCAACTCGGACCCAAGTCAACTTGGTCCCAAGTCAACTCAGACCTAATTAAGTCAACTCGGTCCCAAGTCAACTCGGCCCTATGGGAAATTGAACGTAAAATTATACCTTTTATTTATGGATGTCCTTCAGATCCTGTAAGGACTTCCTATGTATACATTTTCATATAAAAATATAATTCAGTAATAGTTTGTTTTCGCTCGTGATAACTGATCGACTTCGTGTGTTGTTTGCATTTGTTTATGTAATGTACGAACTATTTCAACTGGTAGGGTAGATGCGGGTATATTCGACCGGTAGGGGAATTCGACCAGTATGAATTAAAAATGTAATAAATATAATAAAAAACACTTTTTGTCATAATTATTATGTTTACTATTTTGTTTAAATTAAACCCTCGATGGCGATATGGTCAATGATTCAATTTACCCCAAGCAATCAAAATAAAATGAGTCTAAAACATGAAATAAAGTAGCTTCGTCATTTAACGTTGTTGCCTTATGGGGTCCAATAAGAAATACGAGCTACTTTGTGACGTCGGTTTGAACGTCTGTCGGGTGGAGTGGTAATTTGTAATGAACCTCGTGTCTTTTTGTATGCTACAGAGTTGAACAGTACAAAATTGCTGGCCAAAATACTGTCCTGGGTTGAAACAATGGTTAGTCGAATACCACATCATTTTATCAAACTGCTGTTTGAGTATTCGACCACGTATCTGTACTTGTGACCGGGCCGAGCACCGCCGCATTGCATAAAGTTTTGCAACAGACACCATTGTGCCAACAAGCTAGGCCTGCCAGAAAACCGGGACCGCTTTTGACTAGACGTCAGCTGAAGCAGTCATTGCGCGGCGTATTTCGCGGCGCTACGGCACGAATATGCCGCGCGCGCATTGCTGACGAGACTGCCTTTAATCAGACTCTGGAGGCAGAACGGAACTTCTGCCGAGCACTGACCTAGTTTGCGTATAGAGCTAGCCAATCCTTTTGGCGCGTGCCAGAAGAGTCTGGCCACGTGCCGCCTGGGGTTATGTATTACATTGTATAACATTGTACATGTATTACTAATTCTTTGTATTAGTCTTGCTTCCTGTGCGGTGTGCTTATGATGCACACGGGACTTCGTTGTTGTGTTGCGGTATGTTAGCTGTGCAGTAGTAAAAGTTGGAGAGTATATTGAATGATAACTCGGCTTTGTCTTTCTTGTGGAGTCGGAAATCCTGTGACTGTGTCCCTTTTCTGGCGTTTAAGTGCGGGAATTGAGGAAATAACACTTGTTAGGCCTACTACAAAAAAACACACACACTTACACACACGTCTCGGAAAAGAATTCAAAATTTCAAAGCACTGAAAATTTTATTTCATGCGCCTCGCGCAAACGGATCCGAACGGTCCAATATTTTTCATTTCTTATTTTCTTGGCATGCAGGAAAATTATCCTCCGAATATCATTTGTATGTTTCAATAGATGGCCAAAAGTGTTTCTAATGCATGCACACACAAGTAGCACGCTATGAAATTGCGCCGATTAGAATAAAATTACCACTCAAGTACGTTTATTTTCGAACAAACAAAGTCCCATCAATACTATGTATTCAGTACAAATGGCAGTGGACGAATAACCCATCACAGTAGTCGAATTCCACATCATCTACACCTCATTTTGGTGGTCAAACTGCACATCATTCATCGGTCCTCCAGTTTCGGGCTTGATGCAAATGAAAGGCAGTTACCTAGACTTGCGATTGTCGAAAACTTTTGCCTTGCTTCTCCTCAGACGCAACTGTTATGCTCAAATGAACCTTATCCGGTCGAATACCCCCACTTTTACCCTACAAGCTTTACTTTTTGAAAATAGAATTCCAAAAATGCAGGGCAGTTTTCTGCAGGACAGATGGTGGGAAAACAACCATAATGTACTTTAAGTACAAAAAAGGAGATTTGCAATGTCCAAAAAAGTAATCGACCATTTTGCCTGAAAATCCTTACCTAAGTGGAGTATTTCCGCCCGAGATGATATATTTTTATCAGTAAACTATAACGATTAACGGTAGGCCTATCTGTTTCGGAAAACAATGTTCAAAACCCAACTTTCTTTGGCCATTGATTTTAAACATTTTTTACGTTCAATTTCCCATAGGGTCCGAGTTGACTTGGGACCGAGTTGACTTGGGTCCGAGTTGACTTGGGACCGAGTTGACCTGGGACCGTACCGAGTTGACAGGGACCGAGTTGACCTGTACCCTTTACCTGGCATGCCTGGCCCTGGGCATGCTGGGTAACCGTTTTACCTGGTTTGGATCCGTTCGACATATTGATTATGTACACAATGAATCACTAATTGAAACTCACCTTGGCCCAATGTCCCACTTACACTCAGTATCGTATAAAACTCACAAAATGTTCAAAACTTGCAGGGGCGGACGGTAGAATGCAGGAGTTTCAAGGCAAAAGTTAACAAATTTTCCGCTTTTCCCATCTCAATGGCGCCAATAGCGTATACTCATACTCATTAAGACGACAATGATGATTGGTTGAAGTTTGTTTGGATGTCCCTGTACGGTTCTCACAATAATTCGTAAGCTAGGCCTTACGAAAAGAAATCATATCAATTTATTCAATTGAATATTTACCGGAAAGTAAAATATGTAAAATTTGTTGTTTTTAATACTTACGAATAACACAAACAATATTATTTTAATATAAAAAAGGGATTTCAAGCAGCCAATAAAAATGCACGTCTTATTCCTACTCAGTAGCTGCAAATATCAAGTGAGGGCGCTAGAACATTTTAATGGTCTTGCACTTTGGCCAATGCCTCGTCGATCTCGCGCGACGGCGAGTGCGAGTTGCACGTATAGTAGGCGGCCTACTGTATGTTCTGTAGAATCACTGATAATCGTATTTCGCCTGAATAGCTCTGGTGTACATGTCTTTCCTTCCTCCATGGGTGTACTAACGTATTTCCTTTCACATGCACACTTAGTATCCACTTGGCTAAACTAAAATGTTGTTGCTATGTGGTGCACGCGGCAAGTGTGAAGTACAGAATCAATACACCGCAGGAGAGAATGGCATAAAGCCAACCAGACTAATGGCGTGCACTGGGCAGTGGCTAGCCTTTATTAAGGCCTCACTGCTGGGCGGCGAGTCGAGCGCCAGAACGAGAGCGCCACCATGCGACGAGGACGGAACGAACAGCGTCAGCTGTGAGGCCTTTACGGACTGGGAATTTTGCTACCTGAGAGGTAGACTGGTCCCCTGTCCATGTGCACTACGCTGCTCTCGCTATACAAGGACAGGCACACGCCGAGCAATAACCATGGGTGATTGGCCGTTGTATTACCACGCGTGATTGGTCGTTGTATTAAATATATGCATGATCTATTTTTAGAGTTTGCTCAACAACGAGTGAATTTCGCAATCGTTAATTTTGTCGCTGGGTTTTGCATATCCTATTCAATCTTTGCCATCCCTTATAATTATTTAGTAATTTTGGCAGTGGTGTACTCGTCAACGCCCAGGTTTGTCCTGATACATTACTTTTTACTTGAAATGGCGCTGTTTGCCGTATTTTTAAGCCGCCAAACATCAATATCACAGTGCGGCCGTTGTTCAAAAAAAGTTTTTCATCGCATAAAACAAATCGACAAAACATGACAGAAACCCCATCGAATGATATGAATGAAATGGTTGGATATAGAGCTATTTGTTCAACCTTGATTTCCACCGAAACCAGTATGTTTATTTGGTTCTGACAGCAATTTACAGGCATATATTCTGCTGTCGATGCAAAAATACCGCTGCTGCCGCCGCTGTAATTTTCCCAGACATTGATTGCGTAGCGCGCGCGATGCCAAATCGAACGAAGGCGCGCAACACGCTGTATTCTGGGCGCCTGCTTGGCGCTTGCGCAAACCGTGACACAGTCCTTTTAATTTGCATAAACATCCAGGAATTCCTGGATATTTATGCCAAACATGGCGGCGTGTACCTGTCCTCATATACGACGGAGGGGAAGTAAATATGTGGACAAGGGAACCAGTCTACCTGAGAGGTAGCAGAATGCTCATTATCGTATACACAGTGGGCGTGTTGCGTTGAATAGCTAACAATGCGAGCCAATCATGTTCGCGCGCGCCGGTTTGTAATCACGCGCGCGCGCTTTACACAAACATACATTCGCAGCACAACAACGCATGGATGAATAATGTAACAGGGGCTGTATACATTAATAAATAATTATTCCCAGTCCGTAAAGGCCTCACAGCTGACGCTGTTCGTTCCGTCCTCGTCGCATGGTGGCGCTCTCGTTCTGGCGCTCGACTCGCCGCCCCAGCAGTGAGGCCTTAATAAAGGCTAGGCAGTGGCGTGCAAGCACCAAACAATATGCAAATGTTAAGCCTACACTGACGGAAACAATCGGAAAAGTTAAACTTGGTTCAACTTTGCCGACTGTCTGCGGTCGCAGACACCCCGAACGGCCGGAATCGGTCTCTACACGACCTAAGGATTCCACTGAACCAAAAAAATCCGGGATCCAACGGAAATTAAATAAATTTTTCTCACAGCCCGGAACACACGGAACGCCCGGGGCGGAGTGTTTTCAAAGGTCGCAGATACCCGGAACGGCCGGAATCGGTCTCTACACGACCTAAGGATCCTAGTGAACCCAAACAATCCTGGATCGAACGGATTTTAAAGGATTTTCCATCTCCGCCGAATTGGTCTCTCCGGCGACCTAAGGAACTAGTGAACCCCAAAAATCCGGGATTGATCCGGAAAATTGTGTGATGGCATGATGACGTCATCGGTGAACAAAATATAATAATTTTATAAAAATACCTTAGAGTGATTTTTTGGACAAAGTGCACTTAGATGTAATTAAAGCGTTATACATGTACTTCAAATGCATGTACCATTAATACACTTCATCAAAGTTTAAAACTAAGCCAGGCATGTTGTCCTCGCTTCCTATTGGTCAAACAGATATTGTTATAATTAATAATAGTTCATGTTATAATTATAGTTTTCTCGGCCCGAACACATATTGTTATTGCTTGCTTGTTGGGTTGTTTGTTTGTTGGGTTGTATGTTTGTTTGTATGTATGTATCTCATACATATTTCCGTCTTGGTTTGAAACCACTTACCGGTGACATTCTGTTTTTTAGTATGTATGAGATATGGTAAAAACACTTTATGAATTATTTTATATATTTATATTCATTACCTATCTATGATTGGATAAACAGGCTTCCGAGCTACAGTGAATATCACTTTTGTTTATCCTGGCCGTCTAGATAGGCTTGTTTTGTCTACTTTCTCCTTCCACCCCCTACTTCCTTTCATCCCCGCCTCATCCCTCCTGATCCTTCCCTTAATCCTTACTTCTCACCTTCCCTTCCAAAAACTGATCTATAAGTTCATTTTGTTTGTTATTTCTGTATTTGTACATGCATCTTGTCTATATTATGGCCGAATAAATAATAATAATAATAATAATAATAATGTTTGTAGGATTGTACTAGTAGGGCTTATGCAGGTGACGTGCGTCAGGTATATAAGGACATGACTGGTTGCGCCGCATGCAGAAAACAACTCCACCCGTACCTGCCCGTACTCCCCTTTTGTCCACTAAGACTCTATAGCGCCCCCATCGGCGAAATACAGCATTCGCAAAAATGGCAACCGCGATGGATGTTGATCCCCCATCCTCGAGTTCAGGAAGCAGTGTAAAAGGCGACAAAAAGCGGTTTGAAGTGAAAAAGGTTTGTTTAATTAGAGATTGAATTATTGGATGGTACCATACGTTTGATTTTAAGAATAAATTTGTGATTTTTATGGACAATTGGAAAGAATGCGAAAGTCTTATCATGATGATGACGTCGATGTCGGTCACTTCGCCCTCATCTGCTCAACCACATCGACAACTCGACCGCTGTACCAACTCGACCGTTGTACCAACTCGACCGTTGTACCAACTCGACCGTTGTACCAACTCGACCATGTATTGTACCACATGTACTAGACCCGTGAACAGGGCGTCGTATCCTCCGCCCTGGCGCTGTTTCCAATCCCAAATCTTTGGCAAACTCACGCAAATGAAATTTGTCCATTGGCTCTAATATTTGCTCAATGGGTGCACTCCCCCTAATGTTCAAATATTCCGAAGAGTACGCATTGATCCGATGACGATGTCTAGTTTCGGCAAAATTTAGACCCTCCGTGAGATAAAATACAGACTGTCTGCCCAAAAATCAAATATGCGCTATGCGAGAGCGGAGAGGTCAACACGAGCTAGACTGGGAAAGTAAATGTGAAGAAAGAGAAGCGCCCTATTGTCGAGATCTGACACTTACTTCATTATATTTCAATTGTATTTTATTCATGTGTACCGTTATTAATTATAACTTATTGTTGACATTATACAGTGGAATGCAGTCGCTCTGTGGGCATGGGATATCGTTGTTGACAACTGCGCCATCTGTAGAAACCACATCATGGATTTATGTAAGTTTTTTGTTTCTTTTCCAATGCCTTTGTTTCAATAAAGTAAACCCAATAGACCTTTTCAGGGTTTTCGGCGCACAATGCATGTCAAAGGTCAGGTATACCAATAGACTGGTTCCGGATCCTATCACTTATTGCAAAATGCCATCTAGCGAACGTATAGAATCGGGAAAAATTAATACAATTCAAAGGCCAGGTGTACCAATTCCATTGTGTGCGGAAAACTCCGAACAGATCTATTTTATTTTATTTAAAACTTTTTACATGTACCCAAAATGGGAAATTCATTGTTAGCATATTTAACAGGTTTAACTCTTTGGTTCAAGTCAAGTAGTATTTATTCAAGCTAATTTCAAAGGAGTCCAAACCCTGAATCTTGCATAAGTGTATGGTATTTATGTTGTTCTGGCCAACAATGCTCCATGTTAATAGAAAGCTTTAGTTCTGTAAAACAATTCAGTCCTCAAATTGACAAAAAAATGCATAAAAGTTCAATTCATTTTTGGCAAACCCAAGTCAAAAAATGTACAAATGAGTCAAGTCAAGTCGGGTCATTTGAGGTTCGAGTCTCAAGTCAAGTCAACTGAAGTCATTTGAGGTTCGAGTCTCAAGTCATTTGAGGTTCGAGTCTCAAGTCAAGTCAAGTCATTTGAGGTTCGAGTGTAAGTCAAGTCAAGTCAGTGAAAATCGGACGAGTCCGAGTTTCGAGTTTGAGTCAATACAACCCATTTGATCAAATTACAGTTGAAAACTTGATTGCACGTGGAATATAAGAGGATGAATGTCAGTTTGTACCGGTAGCAGATTACTCAACACAAACTAAACAAGGATTTTGTAAATGTTTCCAAGTCCTATGGGCTTTCACTCTCTCATTGTGTATGTAGTTGACACCCTTGGAAATGAAAATGTCACCCTTTGTGTTGGGAATGCAAGTTGGGGCCATGCAAATTACTGTATTGGTCGTCATAATACAATGTGTCTAAAACTTGTATTCATTGCAGGTATAGAATGCCAAGCCAACCAAGCATCGGCAACGTCAGAAGAGTGCACCGTAGCATGGGGAGTGTGTAATGTAAGATATCAATACTGACCAACTGTAATTGATCATTCTATAAAGGAGCATGTCCAGATTTACCTGGAAAATTTATTTTCATCTAACTTAAGAATCGTATAAAATGACCCCCTCATCCCCGTCTCCAAAAAAAATACTATTCATGACAAGAAAACAAGAAAATTCCAAATATTTAGTTAACATTTAAGAGTAAGTTAACGACTTGACTGTAAACAATAATTTGTGGATGGAGATGTGCTGTCTGATCAAAAAGGTTTGAAGGATTGAGAAAGAATTGTGGAGGCAATTTTAAAGAGATATTTCCTGTTTGGTGTGATTTCAGCATGCGTTTCATTTCCACTGCATCTCTCGATGGCTCAAGACGAGACAGGTCTGTCCTCTGGATAACAGGGAATGGGAATTTCAAAAGTGAGTATGAAATATTATACAAATATTGACTGCTCATGAGGGTGATGGTGCAAACTATCGTCCCGAGGTGATCTTGAAACGGCAGTCCTGCTATTTTTCCGAGGCCGCAGGCTTGATCACCCCCGAGTGCTCGAAACAATACAGCGAACAGCAGTTCACTGTACTGACCAGAGCACGCAGCATCATGCATCTGCACATATACTCGAGGCTACATTCATTCACTTCACAAAACCTGTGTTGTCGTCAGAAAGAATTTGTGCACACGCTACATGTAATCTAACTGTGCATGCGCAGTAGCATGCTCCGTGCTATTAACGCTCAGCATTCTGAACACGTCATTCCCGCCTTTAGCCTTATACTATTGTCGATAGCGTCACCACGCCATTCTTGCGTTTTGCTCTGATGAGTGCAGGTCGAAAAGTGCTTTAGCATGAATTTGTCGTTCATTAGATCTTTGTAAGTTTTACCAATATTAGTTGAATGCAGACACGCCTTAAGAGAAAATGAAGTGTTTAAGGAAGCCGGCAGAGCAAAAGTGAATTTTGTCTTGCCTAAAATTACGCCATGAAAACCAGTAATCATGGTCTTTATATTTTTCCTTTCTATTTCTACAGATACGGCCGCTAGCATCTGTGGATTTGGCACTTTCAACGTATTAACACTGCAAACTTCTTGTTTTAGGGGATGCAAATTTAATTTGGAATTTTACTTGCATTGCCCTTCCCTGGTGCCAGTTATTTTATGTAAATTGTAATACTTCAACAAAGGGCCTTTTGTTTGTACTGAGTTGGAATTTGTGTTTCTTAAAATGTGCACATTTTCCAGAAATTAACCAGTGCTCGAATTGACTATGTTCCGAGTACATCCTCCGTACAGAATAATTTTCTTGTGCAGGATGACTAATTAAGTTGTACTCTGTTATGTCTAACATTTGTTTCAACAACAACCATTTGCCCTACAAGATGGCAGCTATTCGATGCGGTCTATGTTAAAGAGTGAGATCCCCTTTTCATGGGTAAGACTGCAAAACAGTTTTTGATATTTTGTTTTAATAGGTCATTAAGTAACTTTAATTATTTATCCATTGGTCTTTTTAAACTAAAAAAACATTGTTTAGTTGTATTTGAATAAAGTTCACTTAACTAAATTTCTGTTTCAATTTGCTTTTCTTGACATTTGTGCACAAAACAACTCTACATAGATTGATGAATGCAATACATGTATTTGCCTAATTAGTGATCACCACGGAAATATGACAAATCATGTGGTCTTCATACTGTTGTATGCTGTGCTACCTGAAGGAAAGCACAGCACCGATTTGTAAATACTTTTCATGGTCAAACATGGGATGGCTTGGTTGTCTCATTTCAATGGCAATTAGGCACCATATCATACCTTATTCTGTTACTCTTCGTGGTGAATAGCCCACGACATTAATGCAGCATTTGGTAAGACTAAAACAATTCGCTAAAATGCTTCATTTTCCTGAGATCGTCTACAAATTAAGGCGTAAATATCAATGTTTTACAAACATCTTGACAAACGGGTTCATAATTCTTGCAACAGCGAAAAACAACCCGGGGTGGATTGAAATATAACCGTCTCAAGTCTGAGACACAAACAAAATGTGTTGTGCCCCTTCACCATTTCAAAAGTCTGGCGACGCTTCTGGTCTCCGACATATTTCAGTGTAATCTGCACATATTAAACTACACATTCTAGCTCCTACAATCTATACAGTACTAACCAAGTTACATCGGGTTGGGCAAACCCCAATTGATATTTATATAATATTGGATGGCTTTGAGGGTGATATGAGAATATACCGCACAAGCCGAAGGCGAGTTCGGTATATCACCCATATAAAATGAAGCTTATATTCTTTGTTTGGCAAGATTTTTGTCTGTTTGGTGTTGAATACTTCAGTTCATTTGCAACTGCATGCACTTTTGTACAGTATTTGTTGTACTCGCGTGCGCTTAGCATACGCGCAATCCAATACATCGGGTATTGGTGCTCTGTGCTGTATAGTATCAGAAACGCACGGTATCCGCAAAAACGTTTATATAATCATTCATCCCAATCATATTCCTTTTGACTACAACTTTATTTGAAATAACCCTTTATCTTGAAACTAAAAAACCTCTGTGCAGAGTAAGGATGAAAGCACACAGACGTTCTTAATAGAATTAAAATGATAATAGTTAATATAAATTTTGTTTAAATAGATGCTTCCACCCGTTTTTGGAAAAAATACACAGGCAGTACAAATGTGAATTAAATACGATTAAAGAGTATAATTTTACAACAAACTTGGCCACAAATTAAACTCCCTGATGGGGTGTTTCAAAATGACATGAAAATTTATGTCCTTTAACAGGCTGCTTATTTATCAGTTATTTCACTTTTTTGGGAAATGCCTTGTGTGCTGGGCATGCAAGCTTATCTGCACCCACACATTTCATTCTGGAATGTTGTTTTAGAAATGTACATGTGTGTCCCACATGTAATGCTTTTTGCATCGACTGAAGAGTGTTCTAGGTGTTGTGACACCTGCCGCTTGCACCACACAGCAACAACAAATTAGTCTGGTCAAGTGGATACTCAGTGTGTATGTGAAAGTAAGAACATCAGATGCCATTCATGCGAAACACTCAACAAAGCTAGTTGACAGACATTTCATATTATTTTGAAACACCCCGTTACAATTTAAAGACATTAAGCCGACTAAACACGTCAGTCATTATTCACAAAGTTACACTTTAAGACAGTGGTTGCGTCCTTGAGATCACACCTTAGTTTTTCCTCGTACTTATCCCTGATGCGGCTGAACTCCATAATGTCGCGTGGTTTCTCCGCCAGCCAGAACTTGTCAAAGTTGAAGAAAACATGGCCTGTAAAAGAGAATAGAGTCCATTTTAGACTGAAATAGAAGTCCATGTTTAGGGTTCACAATGCTTCTGTTCAATATCCCCTTCGATTTGTTAAAAGGGACTTCTTTTTCTGTCCAAATTCCTGCGACTGAATGGGATATAATAATGATGGAATCTTATACAGTGCGAGTAAAAAAAAAACCTATACACTTTTAAATTTACCTCGTGTTTTAGTGTACCAAAATTTATATGAGATGTTTTGACATGTATTTTGGATACAATGCAAGTTCTCCTGTGTCTTTTGGTAGCAGTTTAATTAAATTATGTTTCATGTATGACCGCACGTACATGAGGCAAATAAGGTGGAACACAACTTGCGCCAATTCAGTATGACCCAACTTCGTGGACAAACTTGAATAATACCTAAAGTTTTTATATATTGTGGGGTACCGTGGCGGAGTGGTTTGGGTCATTGACTCGCAACACTCAGGTGGAAACTTGGGGTTGCAGGTTCAATACCCGGCTGTGGTACCTGTGCCCTTGAGCAAGGCACTTAAACACACTTGCTCCATCCTTTGGAAGGGATGTGAAGCCGTAAGATCCCACAGCACTCTTTCGTGAAGAGTAAGGGAATTCCCTAGTGTTTCTGGCCGTTGGCTGCCAATGGCACCACCCACCTCTGTATCTTGATGTTTAAGTGGAAGACACTTAGCATCATAAAACCCATTATAATGTGCAGCCCACGTGAACATATCCATATGGAATGTATGCTATATAAACGTAATAGGCCTAATATTAAATGCAATGTATATATTAAATTGTGTTCCTACTTACAGTATATCCGGTGGAAATCGTCCACGGACGGTTTACCTCTGACAGAGTTGTAAAGATGGTTCTTTAATACACCATCCCTAAGAAGGTGATAGGCTGTACTGGTCATGTTGATACCAACAACTGCATAGGAATACCTGTTAGAATGACGATGGTGAAAGGACACCAGGTTTCACAGTGCTTTACATCCATTATATTGGGGTACCGTGGCCGAGTGGTTAGGGCCATTGACTCGCAATCATGGGTGAAAACTTGGGGTTGCAGGTTCGAATCCGGCTGAGCGGTACCTGTGCCCTTGGGCAAGGCACTCAACCACACTTGCTTCATCCTTCGGAAGGAATGCAAAGCCGTTGGTACAGTGTGTTAGGTAATGGTAACGCACTCTAAAGATCCCAGAGCATTCTTTCGTGAAGAGCAAGGGGATTCCCCGGTGTCTCTGGCCATTTCTAATTCTAATTCTTCATGGGTTTCCTCACGCTTGCGAGTGACAGTGCAATGAGCACTATTGAGGAATCCTTGGTATAATAATAATAACAACAACCAACAACAACCAATAACAACAACCAACAACAACCAACAACAACCAACAACAACCAATAACAACAACCAACAACCAACAACAACCAACAACCAACAACCAACAACAACCAACAACAACCAACAACCAACAACCAACAACAACCAACCAACAACAACCAAACAACAACCAACCAACAACCAACCAACAACAACCACCAACAACCAACAACCAACAACCAACAACCAACAACCAACAACCAACAACCAACAACCAACAACCAACAACCAACAACCAACAACCAACAACCAACCAACAACCAACAACCAACAACCAACAACCAACCAACAACCAACAACAACCAACAACAACCAACAACAACCAACAACAACCAACAACAACAACCAACAACCAACAACCAACAACCAACAACCAACAACCAACAACCAACAACAACCAACAACAACCAACAACAACCAACAACAACCAACAACAACCAACAACAACCAACAACAACCAACAACCAACAACAACCAACAACAACCAACAACCAACAACAACCAACAACCAACAACAACCAACAACAACCAACAACCAACAACAACCAACAACAACCAACAACAACAACCAACAACAACCAACAACAACCAACAACAACAACCAACAACAACCAACAACAACCAACAACAACCAACAACAACCAACAACCAACAACCAACAACCAACAACCAACAACAACCAACCAACCAACAACCAACCAACAACCAACAACCAACCAACAACCAACAACCAACAACAACCAACAACAACCAACAACAACCAACAACCAACAACAACCAACAACCAACAACCAACAACCAACAACCAACAACCAACAACCAACAACCAACAACAACCAACAACCAACAACCAACAACCAACAACCAACAACCAACAACCAACAACAACAACCAACAACAACCAACAACAACCAACAACAACCAACAACCAACAACAACAACAACCAACAACAACAACCAACAACAACCAACAACCAACAACAACCAACAACAACCAACAACAACAACCAACAACAACCAACAACAACCAACAACAACCAACAACAACCAACAACAACCAACAACAACCAACAACAACCAACAACAACCAACAACAACCAACAACAACCAACAACAACCACCAACAACCACCAACAACCAACAACAACCAACAACAACCAACAACAACCAACAACAACCAACAACAACCATTAGATTTGTATAGCGCACATATCCACCCTGCAGGGTGCTCAAGGCGCTGTTACCATTATTACCGCTGCCATCAGGGAATCACCAGAACCATTTCGCTTCAACTAGGTGGCTGCTGGTCAGGCGCACAACCCTATTAGCAGTTAGATTGTGGCATTCCCCTTAACAGCTTCCCATATATCGCTTGGGTTGACGAGGCAACTGGGATTAAGTGCCTTGCCCAGGGACACAGACACGTTGGTCAAAGTGGGGCTCGAACCCCCAACCTCTGATTGGGAGTCCCGCTTCATACCCACTAAACCACACACGCTATGAATACCAGAAAGAAATAATAATAATAACAATTACATCTAAACATCGAGAAATACATAGGCGGGTGGCACCATTGGCAGCCGATGGCCAGAGACACTGGGGAATCCCCTTACTCTTCACGAAAGAGTCCTCTGGGATCCTTCAAGTGCATTGATACACAACACACTGGACCGACGACTTTACATCCCTTCCGAAGGATGGAGCAATTGTGGTCGAGTGCCTTGCTCAATGGCACAGGTACCACGGCCGGGTTTTGAACCCGCAACATCAAGTTTTTACCCAAACCACTCGACCACGGTACCCCACAATGCAATTTACTGAAAGTCCTAAAAGATCTGGCTAGGTTACAACTAAGCAATTACACCACAAATGACAAGAAAACTCGCAGTCACTGCTCCTACTGTATCTAATTATAGGCTACGTTCCCATTGGACTTTCTCTTTGCAACCTCAGGGAAAATTACCATACTAAGGCCAAACAAAATAAATGGTGTGTTTACGGTAACCCGACCTACCTGGAATTTTTGAGGCCAAATTACCGACCTCAAACTTTTTATTGCAAATTTTCAAGTTGATAATTTTAAATGAGCACTATTTGCAATAATTTCCAACGAACATAACATTTTCTGCACTTGTACATGAACATGGTTAATAGTGTTAATAGTGAGTTTCAAACATTGCAAAACAACACGCAAATGCATGAACTAAAATGTAAAAAAAAAAAGACAAAATAAAATTATTTTCCTACCTACCTACCTGGATTTTTTTAGGCCGTTACCGTAAACGCACCATTTGTTTTTTTTTGGCCTAAACAGTTACTGTTCTAAAGAGTCATCTTTGCAGGATACCTACCCAAACTGTGGATGATGAGAATGCGACAGAACGTATCTCGCTGCCGTATTAAAGGTCTCTGCAAAATATCTACAAAGTAAAAGACAACCAAATTCAGCGGAATGACACTAAAGCTTTCACAAGACTTTGTGGGAGGAATTCTTAACTAGTTGAATAGAAAATAAAACGCTTAAACAATTTTTAATTTGGTGGGAAATAATTGAGTTTTCAGTACTACTGAACAAATTGATATGCTTTTGTAGTTGGGAGCCATGACTGAGTATCTGTTATTGTAATGTTCGTTATACAATCAATTAAACCTCATGACTTCTTTGATAAGAACCTTGTATATAATCAGGAATGAAAACAATTTGTTGTGTAGCCTCCACAGATATCCATTAAAATCTAGATAAGAAACGGACGACGTACGCGCATAGTTTTGGGCACTATTTGCATATTTGCGTGGTTTGGGCCACCTCATTTGCATGATTTTGGATACTTCTACATGGTTTTCAAATTTACATAAATGTTTAATATTACGTACGCGTTCGAAACTGCCCCAAGGCGGTTACGGTGATGTGCCATTCAATAACGCACTGGTTTCTCATCTTGTTGTTAATAGAAATCTGTGGTACCCTCCAAGCTAACTTGCGTGTGAAGAATGCCCCTTTAACAGTATTCGAGTATGGTACATACATGTACCGTGACTTTTATACATGGCGATTAATTTTAGTAAAAGTAAAGCTTAAAATACGAAGGAAAAACATGCTAATGGTACTCACATTAAGTTAAGTAGACCCAGCATTCCTTCATTAGGCAAGAGAAAAGACAGAAAGCTATTATGAGTCAACAATTTAAGAGACATTTGACAGACTAGCAGCCGAATTCATGAAACCTTATGCAACTGCGTAAGCCACTTGCAAAACAATCTTGTGATAATTACACACAAGCTATTTTGACAAGTTGCACAAGCTATGCACTTTTCCGTGAAATCAGCTGCAGATTTTTATAGGCGAGAAATTCTGCTGTCTTTTAAAATTTAACTAATTTTGTTTACCAAATCCCTGCAAGTGTGTTTCAAATTCACCAAACAGTTCAATTTCTAAAATTGACAACAAATATAGGATGAGAAAAAAAAAAATATGTTCCTCATCAAGATTTGAACCCGAGACCTCCGACACACCCAGCTGATGCTCTACCAGCTGAGCTATGAGACACAGTGGTATCGTCCTTTAGGTTTTCCTTAAGAACCAATCTTTTCTTTTAATGTTGCATGGATGAGCAAAGTAAAGATTGCAATACCATTTTTAATTGTGTATATTCTTTCTTACCCATTCCTCGAAAATCTGTGGACGGATCATCTCCCTGGAAACCGACTACACCCCACTGTTTGGTAACACGCCTCTCCAAGGGCGTGTCCGGCATCAAGAGGTTCCACAACTGTCAACAAAATGCATAGAAAAACAATGTGAATGAAAGTTGCTGGGGGGACCCAACTGTTGAGTCACCGGTGGCCCACAGGAAATCGCTATTATACTGGATAGCACATTAGTCAGTTACAGCTGGACATTTTTACCAAACCTCGGGTGACAATTTGGATTTTGGAAATCGAACATTTTCTTTTCGACAGAAAAGAAAATGTTACTGAGTGACACTTTGTCAAAGATTTTTAAAGGTACGCTGAACTCAGAATTCCCTGGACTTTGTGAGCCTCGTTTCAGATGCTGAGCCGTATAACGTCATGTGTCTTTTCATTCGCAAATTTTATCACAAAAGAAAGCACTATCGTTTTCAATGACAATTTGAAATTCCTTTATCTCGTATGCACTACAACTTGAGAAATGCTTACTGTACGTTCGGCTGGAAAGCAACTGCCACAAGCTCACTAGCAACATAAACAAACCTGTCGTTTTAAAACAATTGGTGCTCGGTCATTCATGAAGGTATTCTGGATTTCTTGGCGTCATAAGAAAGAGGACACGGTCATGAAACGGATAGTAGTTGCCGTTTTCCAATATTTCTCAGTCAATACTGAGTAAATAGCAATTTAATCTCGGTTTCCTTTTTTCTGTGCACCCTGTAAAGACATCTGAACATAACTACATGTTCAAATGTACTCTATAGTGGCCATCTACTTAGATGCAATTCGAGCAAAATACAATAGCATGGTATCAAAGTTGTTGAGGCTTGGGCCATAATACAAAATATGACTCAACAATGTTGGCTTGTTGCCAAACAACTTGTATTACCGAGCAAGTCACAATGCAAAGAAAAAGTTTATGAACTTTTTGTGTGGGAGAATATATCAAATGTGGAGGATATGCACCACTGCAGTCATAAGGTATGCTTTGGGCTGCAAATAAACTTCTCAAAAAGGTTCGGAAACTCAAGTTTGACTGACGATTTCTCTCTTGTTACCAAGTTATTTTCCTTGAATTTGGTATCATTGGAAAGCCCCGTTATTCCTCTTTACAATGATTTGTAATTTGTTATACGATTAAGCAATTGGGGGATGTGCAGCACAGCTGAATATGGGGGTGGGTGTAAAGTGAAATGTCACAAAATTCACTGCTATTGTCATACAGTGCATTCCCCTTTTGCTTGGAGGATGGATATGTGTCAATACACTTTTTGACAATAGCAATGCATTTTGGGACATTTCACTGCTGGGGATGCTCTCAGATCAGATCTGGGGACTTGCAATGAGAGCTCATCGCTGATTGGCTGAGGCCAGCACCTCAATTTCGGTGCGGCACAATGGCTTGTTTTGTATATTATTTGTTTACAGAATGTCTGTTCCTACATTTTATTAAATTCACATCAAGAATTCTTACTTTAATGAGTAGTTCTTCATGATCCTGCCTTGTTGATAGATACGGCTGTTTGCGGATTGTCTCTATCTCTGATATAAGACTCCTGTAGCCGCAAATCTGCTCCAAACACCCACCGAGAAATGATGTGAAGCTGTAAAGATCAACAATGACATTGCTGTATGTCACTGACTTAAGGGCATAGTTTGGACAATACATTTTGGATCAAAATTATATCAATTGAATGGCTGAATGGCCGAATTTGAGCTGAAAACCATGGTACTTGGACAAACTGTCCCTTCTTCAAGAACTCACTCAGGATTTCTGTTAACATCAATTCCCTTGATGGCGATAATTCCTTGCACAGCATCAGTGACGTTGATATCTGCCTCTTCAACAGCTCTCCTTAATGCACTGTGTCTCGAATTTCGTAAAGAGTTTTCTGGAAGAGAAGAGCAAGCAGTGAAATTAAAACTGCACTGGTACAATTTTTACTACATGTATTATAGACCCCGTGCACGGCGGCCATGACAGAGGGCAGTCACAGTGCGTCATGCACGAGTAGGCACTTTGTGGATCTATTGTCACATCATTTAAATATGAAAACCTGCCCTCTGTCATGGCCGCCGTGCAAGGGGTCTCTTATTGGTTATGTCATCGAAGGGTTTATCCCTCTGTAGGACTTGTTAGGCTCACGTGATAGCCAATCCCAATCAGTGAGGAACAACTGCAATACCGTGTTTCGAGACCACCAGTTGGCTTCATAGCTGAATTGGTAGGGCGTCTGAACGTCAGAAACGTTTTATTTTTACTATAACGTAAAAATTTCTGACACGTGTAAACTGATTATAGTAGAGAACTCAGCGTTACCGTTATTTTATGAAACACTAGACTCTCAGGATTGCAATGGTGTATGTGAAAGTGCTCTGGTCTGATGTGCAAGGTACATTTGTTTGGGTTACTTTTTGCTTATAAATGTCTAAACAAAAGGCAGTCATCTTCCATGTTCACAATTTTCAGATATTGTGCAATGCAAAATGAATTTTTGAGGGTTCGAATCCCACCCAAGAATGCTAATGTTAGATGATTTTATTACAGCATCTTTGGAAAGCACTTAGCATATGTACATGTACTGGTAGTGCAAATTTATTGTGCAAAAATTTATTGTTTCATAAAATAACGGTAACGCTTACGGAATCGTCAATTTGGCCATCTACGATGTCTGGAAACATTGGACAAAATTCGGACAACGTTCTGAGCTGCATGCCCTGGGCGACGCCATTTTAGCTGATATGCTGGACGCGTGGTGGCGCTTCTCGGTCAAGGAGCCCGGCTGTGCAATATGCATAATTCATATTGACGTCCGTGTGTTTATCCCGTCACGCGCACAGTTCAATAACTAGCTGCACTGCGCGCGTGACGTATTGCCAGCTGGGATAAACTCGCGCGACATCAATATGAATTATGCATATTGCACAGTTAGCCGGGCTCCTTGACGTCTCATGATCGAGAAGCGCCAGCATATCAGCTAAGATGGCGTCGCCCAGGGCATGCAGCTCAGAACGTTGTCCGAATTTTGTCCAATGTTTCCAGACATCGTAGATGGCCAAATTGACGATTCCGTATTAGCGTTACCGTTATTTTATGAAACACTAGACTCTCAGGATTGCAATGGTGTATGTGAAAGTGCTCTGGTCTGATGTGCTTCGGACGATATTTGTAGTGAAACTTTGCCAGATTTGAGCAGTTTGAAACTTGGTATTGTCGTACGGACCTCAAGTAGGGCTGTGATTTGCCAGATGTTTTTCAAATCTGTAATAAGTCAGATTTGAAAAGCGAGCTATTTACAGTCCTATTTGTAGGGCTAGAAGAAACTATGCCACTCTATCAGTACTGTAGTGTACAGCATGAGCTCATAATCTTAAAAGGAAATCAGCCAAAAATTTCTGACACGTGTAAACTGATTATAGTAGAGAACTCAACACTGATTTGATGGGGGACGCCATATTTTTGTGAGGGCCTGTAAATGTCTTTCCGCCCAAAAGTCAACGTAAAAGAGTCACTTTTAGCCTTCTTAAAGTAGTGGCCTACCAACACTCACAATTGTAGTTGTGAAATTTATTAACTCACCCACTCTACTCGTCCTTTTACCACCTGGTTTGTATCCATCACAGAGTCGCTGCAACTCGTGTCTACCCGTCACTACACGAAGGCACCATTTAAACATGCGATGGTACAGCCACGCAACGTAAACATACAGCCAACCAAACAGCATCTCAAAGCATCATCTCAGTCTGACAGCATCAACAGATTGGCAGTTCTGCATATTTCCTGAGGAATAATCTGAAAAATATAGTCAATTTTCTCTTCTTTAAAAATTGCATTCAAAACATCCACATATGCACGTAGCGCCCTCTATTGTCACAACTGTGCACAGATCAATGGCGTCACCTTTTTATGGCTTGCATTACATTGTCAAGATTGTGCTCTTTGTTTATATCTAAAGCGCCCTCTGTTGAAAATTGCTCGTTGTTATGCGCGCACAACCTGTGCAAAATTAGGAGGGAAAAGGTGTCATGATTTTACCAAGGAAAAACTTAAAATTTGTGAGAGTTGTCCCATCATGCCCGGGTTTAGCGCATGTGGTCTCAGACTGAGGGTGTCCGTGCACAGTAATCTTTCCTTATCCTATAAAAAAAAGCACTTCACGTACAATCTGCCACAATGGTTGAGTTGTCCCATAGAGCAAGGAACAGTCCTGGTCATAGGGCCGAGCTTGATGGGAGCGAGTTGGTTTGGGACCAAGATGGTTTGGGACCGATTTGGTTTGGGACCGACAGTAGGGGCGCACGCGCCAACTAGGAGACAATCTCCGTATTTTCGGACAGTCTCCACATCGGGAGACAGCTGTGACCCAAAACATATTTGAAGCGTGCCTGTCTTCGAAAAAGGAGTCTGTCGCTGTTTGTGGGGACGTCTCCATAAACGGAGATCATCGTTTGGACTCGGTCTGGTTGCAGCCTCACGTTCACATATAAAGTGCAGATAGTAGTCTGGATGACAACCTTGCTCCTTTGTCTAGTGTTAGACACAATTTTTAATTCAGTTTTTTAACAGTTTTTAATTCAATCGTATGTTATTAGCAGTTTTCTTATGTTTTGTTTTAAGGGTTAATTTTTCAAGTTTAATTTGAAAAGTTTAAATTAATTACATAAAAATAAATTACAAAATTAGCGTTAAATTTAAAAAAATTTAAGTTTGGGGAATTTTCAAATTTTTTTTTTATGGTTCCTGACATCTTCCTGACGTTTTTATTTGTTTACTGTTTTCTGGCGGCTTCTGACGGTTCCTGACGGCTCGATCCTGACAGCTCGATCCTGACGGTCTTGACGATTCCTGACGGTGATTAGTGCGGCCGTTTAGGCTTCATCATGTTCATGTTCATGCAACATGTGAACATGTTGAGCCTGCCCTTGGCCTTGTTGAGGCTTTTGATTTTTTAACCTCCATGGTATGGTGATGGTTCGAAATGTGGTTTCGTCACATTTCTAGCATTTATTTTACGAATATATCAACCTACAATGCTTGAAAAAATAATACGAAAAGTTGAAGTTTGATCTTTGATAATCCTTATCTTTTACATTCATAATTTTTTGTGAAAATTCCCCCCTTTTTTTTAAAAAGGCTATTGGCTGATGGCATATTTATCAGCAATGCAATAAAATCAACTGATTGTGCAAAAATCAAACCTGGACATTAACCGTTGATCGACTGCGCCCAACATTTAAGTGAATATGATATGGTCAGTTTAATTACGGGTGTGTTTTCATTAACTTTTCTCCTCTATTACAGATGCCCAAGTTAAGAGTGTAGCGTCATAGTTCAACTCAGCAAGCTATATGGAGAGCCTGGAACTGCAAAGTTTTCTAAAGTGTGGTTGCGACTTTCATAACGATTTTGAAAACTACACGGAACTTTACAATTTTTTTCAGGGTAAACGAGTTCCTAAAACAGTACAAAGGATGAATTAATCAACAAAAACTAAATTAAAAGTGGACAAATTTGTCTGTGATGCTTGCATTGCAAAAGCAACAGGGACCGATTTGACTAAATCCCAGAAGACTGATGTGGATGAGAACAGCTCGAGCGACACTGATTCAAGCAAAGAGGAGCATGCATTTGCAAAGTCATCAGCCCCTACTTTTCAAGAACATACTATACAAAAGTAGCAAAACTTGTCAACAACGACGTCACTGCACTCTACCACCAGCGAGGCCACTATAGTTAAGCGATTTGCTTAATTATAAGCCAAAGCAATGGCTTAGTGAGCGCCCACCAGAGCTAGTATCTCTCCTTACTGAACTATGCGGAGTATCCAAGTTTGATGACAAGAAGGCATAGGTACTAGCCAAGACAATTGAACACATCTACCACTTGAGAAACTTCATCACAGTATGTTTTAATCATGACTTGGCTTCCTTGTTAACTTCTTTGAGACAGGCATCCCCTCCTTGGTAGCTCTTTTCCCTCGCTGTCCTGCGGACTGTATAGGACTTGTGAAATACATCACATACTTGCTCCGGCATCAGGACCTTGGCAAAAAGACCACACGGAATGGACATGTACAAGTTACATTAAGTTTCTTAAATACATGTATTATATCTTGCAATATTGAGCATTCCACTATCATTTGTAGAAACTGACTGGTTTTGCAGAATTTAATGCCTGTAGTGCTGAGGATACATTACAAAATTTGAAAAACACATGCACTGTATTGATATGCTTTCCGTATGACATCTTTAGTTTTGTATTAAGTTGGGACCTTGCATCTTACTGTTTTTACAAAAATGGACTTGTATTTGTTTTGGAATTTGTTGGTGTCATATAACAAGTAATGCAGCTTTTCCACAGTGCAAAAAATGACTGATACTATAAGCAGTTACATGTACAATCTTGTAGTACCTCGTCCACCATGTCTCTAAACATAATCTCTTGATACTTCAGGAAGTTTGGGTGGTGTTGGGAATAAAACAAAGATGTAAACTTTGCCCGTCCAGCAAAGATGGCTTCCATGTTGTTTTTCCTAACCCCAGACCGGAATAGCATGAATCCATGATCGATAGGTGATACGTGAATGCCATCTGCTGCATATAGATGTAGTTGGGGTCTGTGACATCTTCGCACCATGTCCAATATCCATCTGCCGTTGGTTCTTGTTTATTTTCATGGCACTCCCTTACGTCATGTACGTAGGGTATCAGCAACTCTTTTGTTACTGCCAGCTAGGTATGATATCTGAGGTAAGTGCCATGTTTTGTGGTGGTCGCTTCCTTTTAAACAATACTGTTGGGCTCTTTCGGACCTGAAACCCAACACATTAAAGAAAGGGTCGAAAGGAAGATTCTCCAATTCAACTCCAGGAAACTTTGGGCGACATTCATTTCTATTTTCCCAGTCGGCCTGCGACCTCGGGGAAACTAGCAGGCCCGCCGTCTCAAGGATCACGATACTTTGCACCATCACTCTCATGAGCAGTCAATATTTGTATACTATTTGAGGTTTTGAATGAAGTTCTGATGACCATTGAAAAACAAGTTTGTATTTTAAATATTTTTAACTATTAAATTGAGGTAATATTTATTATCAGTCATTTTTATCTGATAAATTATCGCCCATCTTCCCAAGTCCCATCGTTTTTCCCATCTTACCCAGCAGCCACCCGCCCCATCAGAATTGTCCACCATAAGTCATGCCAATTTTGTACATGGATATATTGAACGCCCGTCTCGAGTCATGTGTGCAGGCTCTAGACTCTGTGATGCCTCATGGTCATGCCCACAAAATATTGCATTATTTGTACTTATTTTCTACATTCAGGTTGCAAGGTTGCCATAAGACCACCTCTTATAGCCTCTGCCAGGTCCTCGGGCTGTTGTTCAGCATTGTTAATATCCCATTCAGGCATATTTTTGAAGATTTTGTTCGTATGCTACGTGTACATGTGCCATATGATTGTCTTGTACATAAAAGTAACTTGCAGCAACATTTACATAGATGGGATAAAAATCGATTTTTCGGTATCGATTTTATCCCAGTGCAATCGCTATTGTATAGCATAAATATAGATTCCACTTTATTGGTACCGAAAAGTTGTGGTATCGACTTGCTGCGCCGTGTCATGTTGCAATTTTGCAGCTCCGGCCACTCGAGTTTCCCGCTCGTGTAATCCAAAAAGTAGTCGGACAACCAGTTAAAGTAGTCGGGTAACTAGGGGGTATTTTTGACCTAGATTCCATTTTTCGTGTTTGCAGAGGCCGCCGAGCGATCCCCGAGGCCGCTCAGCTTTTTGGAAAAAAAATGTCCTCCAATGTGGAGACATTCGCCGTATTCGGGGACAGAAAAGTCTCCTTATCGGGAGACTTCCGCGAGTTTGGAGATTGTCTCCGAGTTGGCGCGTGCGCCCCTACTGACCGAGTTGCCTGCACCTGCACCCGCTTCAAAATCAAACGGAATCCATTTTTGTTTTTAACACGACCATAATTGTTTTCTTTAAAATGACTCATCAAGGATCAGTAAGTGCATAAACTTATAGTTTACCTACCCAATTTACCCACGGCAAAATAATTTCTTACTCCAAAAGTAAGAAATTATGACATGAATGATGATGAACTGAACTTCTCTGCTTTTGCGCATACAATGTACATGCAGTACTTTTGTAAACTAGTTTTCAGTCCACATATTCCACATACGACTACTGTAGATCGAATGTCAGTGTTCGTATGTAGAATATGAGGTATTGAAACCAGTCTAAGGTTAATTACTAAGGAGGCTGATATAGGCTACAACACAGCACCAAAAACAACAACAACTCGAGTCCAACCATGGAGGAAGAATGGTCCAACCATAGAGCAAGGTATGGTCCAACAAACAGCTTTAGCAAGTCAAATTAAAAAGTAAAGTTATCCCTCCCAGGCTTCCACAAAAATACACGCAAGTTAATAACATAGACCCTTTGCACGGAAGGTCACATCCTGAGATCTCAGGAAATCTCCACTTTGCAATTAAGCTCGGTACGCACGATCGGGGAGTGCGTTAAAGCATGGAGGTAGCTCCATGGTTAAAGGGGCACTGTTTTAAGAGGATGGGAAGGTCATGACAGGGGGCAGTCACTGCTGTGCCCTTAAGCAAGACACTTAATCACACTTGCTCCATCCTTCGGAAGGGATGTAGTAAAGCCGTTGGTCCAGTGTGTTAGATGTCGGTAAGCACTTTAAAGACCCCAGAGCATTCTTTCGTGAAGAGCAAGGGGATTCCCCGTGTCTATTGTTATTTCTAATTCATCATGGGTTTCCTCACGCTTGCGAGCGACAGTGCAATATAATAATAATAATAATAATAGTGGCCTCTTATAGAGCGCTCAGGTCCGTCAGGCATGACGCTCATGGCGCTGTACAAGCAAAATTTATACAAATACAAAAGAAAATACAATATAACTATACAACATTAACACTATATAAGACTAACTTAACTTAGGTAAAAATGCAGGGTAATCAGTTCAAAGAAAACAGAATTACAAGGTGAACAGGTGAGTTTTATGGGCGCTTTTGAGGAATCCTTTGTACCAGGAATATATTCATTCAACACAAAAACCATGCACGGATTTAAAAAAAAAAAAAGGTTTTCTGCAGATTAACTGCACATTTATGTCATAGCTAGTACTGAACCGAAATAGACTAGTTCCCTGTCCATACATTTCAAAAATCGGAAACGGAAAACAAAACAGGATCTCGGACTTGGAACCAAGTCTACATAGCTAGTGGCTAAAAAAATTACAATTAAAGGTTCAGGCTCGTCAGCAATGCGCGCGCGCCAAATTCGTGCCAAGAAATACGCAGCTCCATAGCACCACGGACGTATATATCACAGCACATGCATGGAGCTGCGTTTTTCGTGGCACGAATTTGGCGCGTGCGCATTGCTGACGAACCTTGCCTTTAAAGGAGCGTGTTCAAATGGATTTTGTTCTAAACTAACAATCATATAAAATACATCCCCAAAATACTATCCATGAGAAGAAAACAGGAAATTTGCAATCTCCAATTTGCCTATGTATAAGCACGGAGGCCTTCCTCCATGGTATGAGCACGGAGGAAGGAAAACAATCTTCACACTACTACGGTCAACGTGATTAAAAGTTTGAATCTAAAATAAAATGTAACTAAATTGCAACTTTATTGAGGTATATGCTTGTATTTATACACCATTCCAAAAGCCAAAAATAAACTGGAAAACATTTTTTTTTAAGTGTGCGGTTCATAGAACCCATTAATATTATTATTATTTCTTTCTGGTATTCATACCAAGGATTCCTCAATAGTGCTCACTGCACTGTCACTCGTAAGCGTGAGGAAACCCATGAAGAATTATAATTAGAAATGGCCAGAGACACCGGGGAATCCCCTTGCTCTTCACGAAAGCATGCTCTGGGATCTTTAAAGTGCGTTACCATTACCTAACACACTGGACCAACAGCTTTACATCCCTTCCGAAGGATGGAGCAAGTGTTGTTGAGTGCCTTGCCCAAGGGCACAGGTACCGCAGCCGGATTCGAACCCGCAACTCCAAGTTTTCACCCATGATTGCGAGTCAATGACCCTAACCACTCGGCCACGGTACCCAACAAACAACGTGGCTCTATCGAGTCAAGTTTTGTTTACAATTTTTGTTGACAGTTACGTGTCTTTGTTATGTAATGTAAATCCAGAGACGTATAGAGAAATATTTCTCCTCCAGGTCTCTGGTAAATCAGCATAAAATGAACAAAGTCCGTTGCTGTGGCAGCTGAGCTCAGCGCGCGTAAAGGGCTCCCTCACTCAAATCAACAGCAGTATACACTGAACACAAATGCACGTATGCTCGCGCGACACACTGCAGTAAATAATTTTACATCATGGCGGTTTTCGGGAGGAACGAGTTACACACGAACGGAATGGCACATATGTGGTTAACACTCGCCCTGAGCATTCTACAACTACTCCCCGCTCACCTCGACACAGCGAAAGCACAAGAACAAGGTTGGAACTAATTTTGAGGATATTTCTTAGCGGAAAAGTGGTACAAATTGGTGTTAAAAAATTGTCATATTTCATCAGTTCCGCACTGACACAGTTCGTGCATATTGCATGCCAAGGGCAAATTTTACATGTGCAGGCGGGCCAGCCATGCGTGTGTGCACGGCAGGCGCGCACAGCACATGGATGGTAGAACGAACAAGTATTTTATACAATTAGGCCTACATGTAGCTTCAACAGTCTGAAGTTGATCATTGCTATTTTTCTTTGGTATTTTTTTCGTATACATTGAACAAAGATTTTAAGGAAAAAACTTCCTGGAATCAACAGATAATGTAATTTTAAGCCTACTTCCCACTTGCACTTTTGTCGCAAATGTTGCTTAGTTGTACTTGTACTTTTTGTAGACAAATCACATTTTCTCCTTCAAAAATTGCCTTCAGTTAGTGCACAAGATAACCATTCACGAGCGCGCGCAGCGCCCTCTGTTGTCGCGCTTACGCACAAACCGCTCGCCGCATACTTTATGCAGTAATTTTATCATTTATTTATCTCAGAAATGCAACATTTGTGTCATGTGTGCAAGAGGGAAGTATATCTTAGAATTTGATGATCTGTTAATTCCAGGTAATTTCATCCAAATCTTTGTTCAATGTATCTACTGAAAAAATACCTTTTCTTTAAAATTTGTCAAGCAATTTTTCATTCGATTTTGAATTTTTCTTTTCCATTACCAGAAAAACTTACTCGTAACATTTTTGAGTTGTCATATATGTACCGGTAGGCTTAGTGCATATGGTCCCAATGGGCGTTGATGCATGGTAATCTACCCAATTACAAGATGACAGTAATTATCTGTACATTCATTAGTTACCAGAAGGTAATTTATTCTTTACTTTTTTCCTCATTATTTGCAGCATTTGTGCAAACAGATTTTAATGAGCTACGCCATCTCGTTGAGGAGGTAACGCTAAACAAGGTACATTTGTTTGGGTTACTTTTTGCTTATAAATGTCTAAACAAAAGGCAGTCATCTTCCATGTTCATAATTTTCAGATATTGTGCAATGCAAAATGAATTTTTGAGGGTTCGAATCCCACCCAAGAATGCTAATGTTAGATGATTTTATTACAGCATCTTTGGAAAGCACTTAGCAGCGTTCGAATTAGCACTGGTCCGTTGGCCAAATGACAGTTAAAATCATCTCGGGCCAGTTGGAAAGCCTCCCCAAATGGTCCGGCTGTCCAGTTGAAATAAAACTTGTACTAGGGAAAATTTCATGAATTTAACCAAATTTTTCTATTTTTTCACTCAAATGTGGTTATTGCAAACATTAAAGGTCTACTGTGTGTAAAAAGAACAACCGGAAATTTGAACCAGGCCACTTGAAATGCTGACGGGCCAGTGAAGACTTAAGCCAACTGGCCCTGTTGGCCAGTTGGGAAAAAAGTTAAGGGCAAACGCTGACTTAGCATATGTACATGTACTGGTAGTGCAAATTTATTGTGCAAAAATTTATTGTTTCATAAAATAACGGTAACGCTTACGGAATCGTCAATTTGGCCATCTACGATGTCTGGAAACATTGGACAAAATTCGGACAACGTTCTGAGCTGCATGCCCTGGGCGACGCCATTTTAGCTGATATGCTGGACGCGTGGTGGCGCTTCTCGGTCAAGGAGCCCGGCTGTGCAATATGCATAATTCATATTGACGTCCGTGTGTTTATCCCAGCTGGCAATACGTCACTCGCACAGTTCGATAACTAGCTGCACTGCGCGCGTGACGTATTGCCAGCTGGGATAAACGCACGTGACGCCAATATGAATTATGCATATTGCACAGTTAGCCGGGCTCCTTGACGTCTCATGATCGAGAAGCGCCAGCATATCAGCTAAGATGGTGTCGCCCAGGGCATGCAGCTCAGAACGTTGTCCGAATTTTGTCCAATGTTTCCAGACATCGTAGATGGCCAAATTGACGATTCCGTAAGCGTTACCGTTATTTTATAAAACACTAGACTCTCAGGATTGCAATGGTGTATGTGAAAGTGCTCTGGTCTGATGTGCTTCGGACGATATTTGTACATGTAGTGAAACTTTGCCAGATTTGAGCAGTTTGAGACTTGGTATTGTCGTACGGACCTCAAGTAGGGCTGTGATTTGCCAGATGTTTTTCAAATCTGTAATAAGTCAGATTTGAAAAGCGAGCTATTTACAGCCCTATTTGTAGTGCTAGAAGAAACTATGCCACTCTATTACTAGTACTGTAGTGTACAGCATGAGCTCATAATCTTAAAAGGAAATCAGCCAGCTGTCCTAAATAAGATGTACAACCAAGTTTTTTCTTTTGTGTTTGGACAAGATGAAATCTTCTTTAAATTGTACTCCTAAATTTTAATCAATGCTATAATTTTTCCCCCAGGGCGACATTACAAACCAGGGTCTTAACATTCATGATAAAAAGTAAGTAGAAATGTTATATTTATTTCAAAGTTTGTCATAAATCACCTCCTAAGTTTAGTGAACGATGGGTGATCAAGTACTGCAGCTGATTTCACAAAAAAATCAGCCTTGCAATGGGCAACTTGCACAACACCGCTGAGAAAACCGCTTATTGTGTACGTACCGGTATGCTGGAACAAAAATAGGAACAACAAAATATTATCTTGGCAATTATTAATCTGGTGTTTTGATAATGTAGTCCAGTCCAAAGGTTTCTTTGCATTTATAAGTCACGTAGAGTGCACATAGACATTATCAGTGCAGGCAAATTACAGACATTGTGCTGTATTGAAGTCTAGTAGAGGGACTTTGACATGTGCAAACTAGGAAATGATTCAGTGATAAGACATTTGAAGTGGAATAAAATGTCAGCATGTCAGTGTACATGTTAGACGGAATGATTCTGTCCCTACAGGTATAGGGACAGAACACAACCCTTTCATACAGTGGTTTGTTGTCATTTTGCCTCGAAATTAGTATCACACCCAAACATTTCTTCCTAGTTGTGTCCTGCAGTGGTTTGAGATGTCCATGATTGGAAAATGATTGAAAAATAATACTTACAACACTGTTTTTGGAGCCAAAATGTTCTCCCACGTGCAAACTCAACAACAGCTTTTCTCGTCGCCGTTTTAATAATTCTGGACGTGGGAGGGCACTCTCCTCCGTGAAAATCTGATATAGTTCGGCTGTATCAAGCCTGATCATTAATCAGGCAAAAATACATTTACACGTACGCAGTCCTTTCCGTGCCGCTACCGCTGTACGCACAGAGGAAATGACTTGGCTGCGCTTCCCGACGGCTTTTTCATTACTTAACACTTAATGTCAACCATGTCCACATTTTAGTAAGTGGACATGGTTGACATTAAGTGTTAAGTAATGAAACAGCCGTCATTTGGACCGACACAATAATTCCTTGCTTGGTGTAAATTACAGTCGCCCGCTGTAGGACCATCGAACCCGGCATGCTCGGTGGTCGAGTGGTTCTGATGTCTGCCTAGTATGCAGGAGGTCGTTGGTTTGAGTCCCGCCCGAGCACGCTACGAGTTTTAGCGTGTCCTCGGAAAACGCACTTAGTATAGTACATACCACGTTGTGATGGGCAAACATTACTTCCACCTAACATTATATATTTTTTGTGATGCACATCGGATGCACACGTTCGTATTTGAAACATTTTCCTTAATGTGCGTGCATGTACCTGATGGCATTTAATAGGCAATTATCTTTTCCTACGGAGATGGCCGTCTGTGAGAGTGGTCTATAGTGTCTGGTGTACTGACATACATGTACTTCCTTTCACATGCACACTAATATGTAGTATCCACTTGACCAGACTAAATGTTTGTTGACAATCTATAAAGGATATGTGCGGTCTTTATTAGAGTATGCTGTTCCGGTGTGGAATGCTGGGCTTACAACAAAAAAGGTTGATAATTTGGAAAGAGTTCAGAAGCGTGCTTTAAGAATAATTATGGGTTCCACCTATACAACATATCAAGAGGCACTTGATAAAATTGATATATGCACTCTACAACAACGTAGGAAAGATATTTGCATAAAATTTGCTACTGAACTGAGAAAGTCCAGCTTTTTCAAAGACTGGCTGCCTAGACAGCGGGGGGACCAAGTGCAATACATGTATAACTTGAGAAATAGTAAACAAATCTCCAGACCAAGGTGTAAGACAAAGAGATACTCTCAGAGTGCAATTCCGTATTTAATTGACCTTTTGAATGAAATGTAAATAAAATTACCGATTCTTACTCATCTCCCTTAGATTTCAATAAGCAATTTTTAGGGTTGGATTGAATAAGGTTCCAGGGGGAGGGGTGTGTTGTATTTTTAAGGTTTTGTCTTGTCTATAGGTATGTGTTGCTATTTTATGTGTTAGATGTGTCTTCAATTGTTAATGTATTGTATTTGGTAAAGTTATTGTAGTAGTGTTTTGTTTTAGTTCGTTTTGTCCTACTTTATTGACTAATCATTAAGTATTGTGTAAATTAAATTTGTATTGTAAAAATTGACGCAATTTAGCTTGTGGCTACAAGTGCAATTTGAAATAAACCAACAATAATAATAACAATAAATGTTTGTTGCTACATGTATGCTGTACAGAATCAATACCGTGTTCACTGTAGGACAGAATGACATAAAGCAACCAGACTGTTGCTAGGCAATAGTGTGCACCACGTAGCAACAATAGCATACATGTAGTACATGTATGTGACTTTCTAAACTGCACCTCCATTTGAAAGTAAACAATTCGGGGCACCAGCCATTATGCAGTTATGTAACTCGCAAGAGGCTAATTCTGTGCATTTTTGTACAGGGCTTGCTTTTACATTCATTGAATTTCTTAGCAATTACTTAAAGGCACAGGCCTGCCAGCAATGCGCGTGTGACAAATTCGTGCCACGAAATATGCATCTCCGCAGCAAAGGCACGGAGCTGCGTATTTTGGGGTACGAATGTGGCGCGCGCGCATTGCTGACGAGCCTCTGCCTTTAATGCTGTAAAGTTTTCTCAAAATTAGAATAATCTCCGTTCATGGATTCGACGTACATTTCATGTGATAGAATTTCTTCCTGTAAAGGCACGAGAATAAATGGTGACATTAATTCCTGACTTTTATATAGCCCTATAGACCTTGAATGTAAGCATTGGGTATAATATTATGTAGATTTATTACCACAGTAAAATGCTCGAATCACTGCAAAGAACCACCAAATGGAACAAGAACGCAATGCCCTAAAAAATAAACCAAATTGTATTAATTGGTACGTATAGTTAATAGAATGTATATATTCTGAGCTGTACCCTGAAAGTAGGTGAAGTGAACCATGACCTTTCCATAAGGGAGGACAGTGGGTGTGATTTGTACAGTGCCTGTGATTGGCCATTAATGTGACAAGTTAGGGACCTGCTACATTATCTCAATTTCCTGTTCATGCATACATGCACCAGTAATAGTGTCCATTGCTAGGATGATTGCATTAAATTATTCATTTATTGATGGGTTTGCTGATATTGGAACGTTTGTTGACATTGTTGATTTATTAGGCCTACAGTATCTCCCAATTTTGGCCAAGTCTTTGCGACCATAACCAAACATCTGCGATGGATACAGGTCATTAAAATGGAAACAATTCTGCACAGTCCCCCGGGTACCGCCTGGAATTTTCATTGTATTTTTGTATTTTGAATGGGTTAGTGGTTGATCAGTCGCTTATAGCCGTGTCCGCATCGGCAGGTTTTACCAAGACGATGGTAAAATGGAAAATAGCACAATTTTACTGCTGTCCGCATTTGGACTTTTTCGACACGGGAAATATCGAGACCGTGGGAGAGCATGCGCAGTGTCCCTTAGCGGGATGACCTTCACAGCCCGGACGTACGGTACCGGTACGCTTCCAGGACGTTTTTACTGACTCAATATGTCCGCATAGGGCAGCAGTTGGCCAGAAAAAGTGACCACTGTCTGCACTTAATTAAAAGTACTATTGCCTCGGTATGTTTTCCCAAAAAGGTCCACTGCAGACAGGTCGTATTTCTAGTACTGGTCGCAGAAACTCGGCCCAGACTATGCAACATCCCACTCATTTTGCATGGTTGGGTCACATGCATTGCGTATGCGTCAAAATCGCTTCATGGAGGGATTTTATCGGCTCAAATGTGAGCAGTATACGCAATGTGAGCAGATACATGTACCGATACGCAATGTGAGCAGATACCGGTACATGTGTACGAAAATGTGGCATACGGGTATTTTATTTTATCAAATCGATTTCTGTATACATTTAGCTGCAAAAAATGGAACATAATGCGATACACATGCAATGTTCATGAAGGCACCTTGACATTGATAATGCAGTAAGCTAGTTTTGAAAGTAGGATACGCTGTGCATACTATTTACTGTACGCCTACATATATTGCACACTGGGCACTACTACATGTAGTTTATATTTGCCACTGAGAACAAATTTGTGTTATGTACTGTTCACATACAAAGTGCATGTAGTGGTTTCCCATTTCCGGAATTTGTTTCTAGCAAACTGGATTTGGTTGAGAGGCCACTGGAGATTAGCATGCACCTGCATGGTCAGCACAGTCTGTACTGACCACTGTGGGTTACTCAACAATGAGCTTACCTATAGCTATTATGGTATTGAACTTCACACAAAGCATGATTGGTCCAATGAACAAATTGAGCAGGTGTGCATACACACCTGCTGTATATTACATGTATATGCAATTGATGAATGGGAAGTAAGGTTATGTACAGTACATCTTACTTTAACAGACAAAAAGTTTACGGAATACTACATAATAGAAATGGGAATTTACGGTTAATTCAGAAACCGGTTTGCAATTCATTCAAGTGCCAGTTAACCGTTCGGCCGACACTAAAGATTGTTGCTGGTGTTTATAGATACATGTCAGGGCTCGACCTTAACGCTAGCCCGGCGTACATTGTCTAGTAAAAACTGCTGCGGGCAAGTAAAATCCACTTTTCAACTTGCCCGGCGGGCTACTTAAAACATGTGCACGTTCCTTGTTTTCCAGATGTGATTATTGAAAATAAAACGAACTCTTCAAAGCTTTACCTTTTGCGGCATGCAAACGACGATTGCGCATTGCATTTTTCCACGTGCAACACACGGCCACAGCTAGCTTGGGTCTGCATTGTGTCCAACACAGCTTGTGTGCAATATACGTGCATAGACATACATGCATCTGGTATCCGACTGCGGCCCCAGACTGGCTCGGCCCCAAACTCGGCCCCAGACCAACTCGGCCCCCATTGCCTTGTGTACAAACTCGGCCCCAGACTGACTCGGCCCCAATTGCCTTGTGTACAAACTCGTACCCAGACTGACTCGGCCCCAATTGCCTTGTGTACAAACTCGGCCCCAGACCAACTCGGCCCCAATTGCCTTGTGTACAAACTCGGCCCCAGACCAACTCGGCCCCCATTGCCTTGTGTACAAACTCGGCCCCAGACTGACTCGGCCCCAAACAGGCTAAACATTTGATTTTTCCCCAAAATTCCATGTATACAGTGTGTTTTCAAAGATTTTAAGGAACTTTTTTTTTTATTAGCAGAGCTATTAGCTCTCCTCGATTATCTCAGAAGAGCAATTTAGGGCTCTCCTGACTTTTTAAAAAATGAAGGACTGAAGAAGAGGAGGAAGAACACCCCGACTCCACTACCAGCGACAGTGATTTGTAGCCATGGGGGGGATGAACAAAAATCAACTTTTTCAGTAGACAGTGCTAGTCAATATTTTAATGCTTTGGTTTTTTGTTTTTTTTCAAACATTTCATGGGCTAGTAAAAATTTCTGCGGGCTAGTAAAAAACACAATTTACTAGCCCAGTGGGCTACTCTCAGAAAAAGTTAAGGGCAAGCCCTGCATGTGCAATGTACACAATACCCCTAGGCCCCCAAAATAATCATTGAACCTTTATCTGGTCAAAATGTAACTACAACCACATATAAATTTATTTCAGTTTCATGAAGTCATTACAAATAACCCTCTGAAATCTATTGTAAATTCTTTAAAATTGGGTTTTGTTTAAATGTTCGGCAAAACCGTTTTGTTTTCTTTCCAGTATTGTTTCGGTTAAACGGTTAAAACCGGTTTTAAAAGTCCCACCCCTACTACATAATGCCACCTTCCTGTTTAGTTTTGGGGTGATTTGTTTTCAATGTGTGACATTTGTCGGTATTGAAAACCAGCGCAGTCATTGTTGGTTTGTCACTGTTAACATTTAGCGAGAATCTGCAAAGGTCATAATGTACATGTAATTGAAATGAAGCACTGAAAAGCACAAAATGAACTTGGACAGAATGTATTTTTGTTAATCTGTGATTTCTAGTGCGTCGTTGCGTACATTTTACGCTTTTACGATTTTGTTATTCATTTGTACGATTTTTAACAATGCCATTTTTAAATAATTTATTTTAAAAACACGAAATTCCTGCCATCTTCAGTCCCCCGCCTTCTCGGGCTGCACAAAGGAGCGACTGTGAACCAGTCTAGTGCGCAGTAAACTCTGCGCAATCATGCTAGATTGGTTTCCGGATACCATATTCCACATACATATGAACACGTACATGTGATATGTGATTGTATGCAATAAGTGGACCGAGAACCAGTCTACCATGCTTCTGGAAGTGCGGCATGTATAATGTATCGCGGTGCGTGCGATGTACCATACGTTTGCATGGTTTGACATGTTTGAATACGTTTTGTAGGCAGTACATTTGTTTTCACAGAGGTTTTGGCCCGAAAGTCACAAATATGTCCACCAAACATGGTAAAACGATGTCGAAGCCACGACAGAAATATTTTTACTGAAGTACAGTGATGATTGGCCTTGCCTGATATTCAATAAATATTCGGAATAAGTACGTTGTGCAATGAGGATTTATGTGTGAGTCACGCCGGTCGATTATGAAAAGTACGATGTTTGAATTCTGAATGTTGGGAGCTCTGACATTCTCTCCATGCCGTTTTTTCTCAAAGTGATGCACATCTAATTTATGAGCGAAAAGGTTCAGTATGAATCCACCCTTATTGAAATTGAATTCTTGCACTGATGGACGTGTACATTACTGGACTGCGTGTGTACAGGTAAATGGATAGTGTTACTGTCTTCATAAATGTGTGTACAACAGAAGGGTGTCGTTTTGACAGATTGATCCCCTAATGACAGATTAGAGCTGCCTATCAACAAATTAAATAAGCAAGGTATTGATCATGTGACTGTGAGTCTTCAAGCCAGAAAGCATTTATTATCAAAGACTATTAAAGTGCTCTCTCTGTCTCATTTCAACAAGAGGACTCTTCATATCATTGCTTTGTGTTATTGCTATTGTCAAAGGGGAAGTATTTTATAAATTTGATTGCACAGTTATATGCTAATGGTGTGTACTGTACTGCTTTGACCTTGTGTGATACAACATGTACTGTGGCAAAGAGGCTTTCCACTGACACTGTGACAGAATGTAAAGTTCAGTCCTACTGTACATGTAAAAATGACCCTGGGATTTGTTACTTGAAATTTCATGGGAAAAAATGCAGACAATTGCAGACAGTTTCTAGGTTGGGCCATGGAGCTATAAAAAGGCCGCACAATAATAGGAAACAGTTTGTTTTCTTAGGCCTGTTTTATATGCAACTGCAAGCCTACATACGTACATGTAGTATGTACATTCATGTACTTATTTGTATGTAGTTTGCCAATGTAGTTTGCCAGCTGAAAGGCAAATCTAGGGGATGAGGCAATACGAAAATTAATTGCCATTTGTAGGGAGGACGACGAAATACAAATGCAACTAATACTGGGCAGAATGGGGGACCGACTTGCTCAAGTGGGAAACAAGGGTGCCGATCCCTCGCCCCGGGGCGAAATGTGTGTGGTTTGAGAAAGACAAGTGTGAGAAGACGTGGGGCTGGAGTTGAACTCAGGGGTGGAAAATCATGCGTCACCCCGGGGCGAGTTCGCCCCGGGGTTTGACATTCTGTTGGGAAAAGGCCTAGAAAACACTTTGCAGCGGGGTAATTATAGGCCTACATTTGTACATGTACAATGTAAGTGACAAATCGGCAAAATTAGTGTTACATACAGGGGCCAATTTCATAAAACATGTTAGCACCCCTTTTTTGATTAAGCAGCCCTCTCTCAAAACTGTTTTTAAAAGCACTAGCAAAATGCTAACGCGACTCCATCTTTTTTCTTCGCCATTTTTGGCAAAATTCCAGACACATTTCCCAACAAATGCACAACTTTCAGCTGTTATTGAAATATTTTAGTCAGCAACAGGCACGGGTCTTCAGTGGTAGCGATAATCATCTCAAAATGGAAACATTACCGATGACTGTACTTGAAAATGTTGACATTGGCACAAGTAAAGCAGATGACGAACGTGTTTGAACAAAACAGACGACGGCGTTGCGCTCTCACACTCTCTTCACACGCTTAGAACAACAAGCTTTATGAAATAGGCCCTTGGTTAAACGAATATTTGTGCTATGCTTAATCCAAAAATGTTGTTTAAAGCGTAACATGTTTTATGAAATTGGCCCCAGGACATTCTTCAGTTGACATGCTTGATGCAAAAAGCATCTATGGAACTCACATGCACATAAACAACCATTCCAAAATGACGTTTGTGGTGCACATAAACTTGGCAGTGCCCAACGATCTCATGGAGAATGTGCAATAACTGATAGTTATTGCTTAGCAGCCTGTTACAGGGTATTATTTTGAAACACTATACATGTACATCAGGGTTTCCCCCCAAAGCGTTACAGAGTAGTGGTGCCACTACCCTTTGGCAAATGGCCACTACTCTTTAGCAATCAGCCACTACCCTTTCACATTCAGAGCTTCAAACAATATTCTTGCAGAATATTACTTTCTAAGCTCTCAGAAATTAAAATTAATATAAAAAGACGATGAAACTGATAAATGTGGAATGAACGAAGTGAAACTCTCCAGAAATCCACTGTTTGTACCATAGCAGTATCACAGTATTGGATGGCGAAAGTGAACAGACAACGTATGTCATCTCAAATTATTTTTGAATATACTACAACTACGCTTTAACAATTTTCTGGGGGAAACACTGCTACATGTACATGTACCGTATAATATATGTACAAATGGAAAGATGTACAACATGTAGCCTACTGACCGTACATGCATGGAGCTATACATGTATAAGTGTGTAGATTTATGTAACACCATGGAGCTATAAAGCTCCATGGTAACACTAACAAACAGTAACGCTAACATTCAGTGAAGTATAAATGAGGCCAGATTTGAGTGGTTTCCCGTTTCAATTCATTCCAGTGTGTGCGAGACACGTATCTGAGTCATCTTGACAATTGAATTGATGCCGTAATATCACAGAGCTTTGTGGGATCAAACGTGTACCGGTACAGTAAACCAGTACTCAATGATATGTGCAGTGTTCACAAATACATCGTACCAGTACCTTCCCATTCATAATGACAGGGATAACCTCAGAAACAGGAAGTCATTGAGAGTTTTCACTAAACTGATTTATAAAATGGTATGCATGTCAATTATGTCTACATGTACATGTACATACGTGGGAAGAGATACTGCAGTGTGGGTTGGATATTTACAGTATTAAAACATGTAGGCCTATTGGAATGTGACAGGCCTATTATTCTTTTGCAGATTACCTTGTTACTGGTATAACTTGAAGAATGAACTAAACACCCCCGTTAGTCTACATACTTTGTGTACAAATTCTGTCCTCTCGGACCGCCCTGGACCTGTATTGCCCGCCCTAGCACTCAAGATGATATGTGTAAATGCCGCCCAGAACCGATTTCTACGTGTGCGTACTGGAAATAAAATCTGTCACATTACATTGCCTTCTGGCAATAACACTGTAGTCATGTTAGTTACAACCATGGAGCTATAAAAAGTAGAGACAATGTTTTCTCTTTGACCCAAGTTTTTCTTTATCAAAATTATTGTGGTTACAAATATTTTTACAAATAGGTTATTAGGGACATACCTTAGGAGTAAAATGGGGTATTAGGGGGATATTTGGAATAAGGAGACATTTTTGGTGTGTCCCTAATTTTTTTTAAAAATTCATTTAAAAAGTTAGGGTGCAAACCTGAATTATTGGGGCACAAATCTGACTTATTAGGGCACAAACCATTAATGTTTCAAATTCCAGTTTGTTAGTTTTAGGTAAAAAAAAAGTGACATTAAAGTTTTGTGCACGTTTCTATGGAAATGTCTTCTAACATGTACGTACCCATGTTATGTTTTGTTATTTTGTAATCTATTGATTGAATCTGTCCAATGTAAAAAAAAAATAAAAAAACATCTACCGTAAACAAAGCTCTGACAGACTGATTCATCATAATATTATTGTGTTGATAACCTTCCATCATTGGGCATATCACAATTCCGAAATAAAACACCGCCTTCTGTTTAAATGTCTGGCGCAGTCTATTTGCATGACAAATAGAGTTAAAATGTGTAGGTTACGGTACACCTAAATGACCTGGTTCTATTTCACTTAACATTCATAGTGCATTGCACAGGCCTACTTTAGTTAAACAGTTGAAGAAAGAAAATGTTATTGGAGACGTGTAGCAGAAATGCCAATGTTTCAATTTTCACTCTTTCAAGGGTGGATTATACCGGTATTTCAAGCGGAAATTAATGAATAAAAGTGACAGACCCCCTCCCCCCCCCCCCCCCCCCCCCCCCCCCCCCTGTAAAATTGAACAGAATTGAAAAGACGAGACTTTAAGGAGTGTCTTGCATTTCGTTCTAAGACGCTGTCAAAGTTAGAAGTCTCTTTAAATGATCTTTGAATGTTGGGACAGGGCATTTAACATTATTTTCTATGGGGGCCTGATTTAGTGGGGTGCACTAACAAAGACTGTGTTTACACTGGTCCTGAGCTCGGGATCCCCTTATAAGAATGCGTCAGTGTAACCTCAATGATTCACAGTGCCGTGTTTAGCGCCAGAAGTTGCAGTCAAAGGTCATGCTCTATGTGTACATGTACATGTACACAACGGCTGTGGAGCGGATGCGGTAAAAGATTACACGTACATGTACATGATGTAATCGCTTAACTGCAAACTGATCCCGAGCTCGGGGTTCGACCCTCCGCCGATGTGATACCAAAATCTTGGGGTCTGATCCGGGGCCAATTTGGTCCGGAGAGCATTTACACTCGGTATGTGATCCGGAGCTGATCCCGAGCTCGGTGTTCGAGCCCCGAGCTCGGTGTTCGAGCTCGGTGTTCGAGCCCCGAGCTCGGTGTTCGAGCCCCGAGCTCGGTGTTCGTGCACAGGTGTGGTTTTAATAAAATGTTTGTCCAGCAGCAATATTTCCATTTACACTTTACTCAAATCTGGTCAGTAATAATTGAAATGTACATTGTGTACATGTAAACCTATCCTTGAATACTGTGAAAGACATTTTCAGGAAGAAGTGAATTCTTATCTATTTCTATCGCCACACTATACTGGAAACTCAAGTTTAACTTCCGTGGTCGGTGGATTTTTTTACAGATTACTTCCTAGGACAGATACTTCTCACGTCAGGTATAAACAGGAAATTGGCATCTTTTCAAAAAGACGGGATTCCTTAAATGTCATTTAAAGCAGCTTTTCTGTCTGTCAAAGGGGTGGGGTCAAGTTTGGATTATTTGTTGATCTTCTGTCTAATTGGTAAGATTAATGGTAGAGATTAAAGATGGATGACATACCAAAACAAGAACTGACAGTCTGTGCGATGACATATATGTCTATGTCAGGCCATTTCATGGCATGCTGACCATTCGATAAGATTAGTGATTCATTTATTTACAGTGTGTATGGTACTCTGATCTTGTTTTGTTTTAAACGCAATATATGATATGGTGCCTAATCACCATTGAAATGAAACGACGGAACTTAGGATAAGAGAAAAATAGATTTTCCTCTCATGATTTGTTTTACAATCAAAGGGTAATTTTTAATTAATAATAATAATGATGATAATTAGCTCTTATATAGCGCATATTACGAAATGTCTCCATGTCCTGATGAATGAGAACAGGTAAGTTCCTAGTTTTATCTTGAACTGTTCAACTGTAGGACATGATTTGATGCTGTTTGGAAGACTGCTCTATAATTCTGCTGATGCATGTTTGAATGCTCGTTGACCAAGAACTGGGTGTTGGGTTAGGAAATCTTGAGAAGATGACTGGAGTTTCCTTGAGGGATGGTATTCCTTGATGACCTCCTGAAGATAGCTTGGCCTGGCCTGCCCTGATCCTTGTTTGCACTTGCATGTTCGAGTTAAAATCTTGAACATTATCCGAGAGTCCACTGGCAGCCAGTGCAAACTGCGCAAAACTGGAGATATGGGTTCAGATAGTTTAGATTCAGTGATGACTCCTGCTGCTGCTGCTGCGTTCTGTATGTGTTGGTTTTTTCAGCTGTGGTTCGGGTAATCCATACAGGAGATTATTACAGTTGTCAATGCGGGTTGTTACAAATGCATGAATTAATTTCATGCACGAGTTAGTGAATTTCATGCATGAGTTAGTGAATGTTGTTGTTGGTGGGACCATCGCTGAGTGGTGTACATATGTACAGGTAGGCCTACATGTAGCAAACTGAGTTTCAAATTGATTTTTACTTTTAAAATGGGCCGGATTGTGAGTTCAAACCCTGTTCTACATGTTCTTGGTCTATGGTGCTTGTGCCCTTGGGCAAGGTACTTTGCCATGACATATGAATTTATTACCCCTACTTTTGTTCACTTAAGTTTGCAGTTTAAAGACCTTTTCACACTATGAAAATTCTCCGGGTTGTACACGGGTCTGATACGTGTTAACTTTAAACACTACAACATTTCAACATGGCACTGATCCGTGTAGAGCGCTCGACCCGTGTTGAAACTAACCCACCTTTGGAGGTGGGTTGAGAGCTCTCGGCCAGTGTAGAGAAGTTTAACACGTGTTGAAAACCACAGTCTGGATGCTCTGGGTTAAGTTTGGACACGTGTTGATGGCCGGCTGTGTGTAGAGTGAAACGATACATGGGTCGAAACATTACACGTGTAGAAAAAATGCTGGTGTTGCGTTAAGTCTTAGTTGTGTTAATACTGTTAAAAAGTAGCCAATTTGACCCGTGTTGCAAATTTTAAAAAGTCTACCAAGTTGCAACCGTGTAGATTTCGACACGGGTTGGACATTCATAGTGTAAAAACGGCCTTAAATTATTATTATTATTATTTCTTATTAAATCTACTGTTTATGCTGCGCATACTAACTCTGCCAGGGCCATTAAATTGGATTAACTGGGCTTGTTATGTTTATTGTTCATATTTTACATATGTACCGGTAGTACATATCCAAACCTAAGTTGAATTTTTACTGGTCATTTTATTTGACCTGAAGTAAATTGAAAGCACAAGAAAGCAGATACTGTATGGGAATGGCTGGGTACATATTTTTTTGGAAGAAAAAAATCAATTTGTAAATTTCCTAATCTTGCACCGTTACGAGTTGCACAGGGAATTAACAATCTTTTCTAAAACTGCTTTTTACTCAGTTGAGTTGTAATAAACTGTCAAGTACTAGTATCTTGTAATGATTGCACGATTCCCTAGAAATCAATACGTCCAATTGTGCTGCACGCCTCAATGATGTGAAAAATTATGCTGATGAATTGCCGACTGCAACAGCTCGGTTTGGGGCTTGGCCCGTCAAGGTTACAGCGATAGCATTGTACACATAGCTATAACTTGCGAATTAGAAAACTGCAGTGGAAACCTGTCTTGCAAATTATTACGAATATGCACCTGTTTTTATGTCCCACTGCCCCAGGCTTTTTTCACTATAGATAAGGGAATTTGTCAGGATTTGGAATGACAAAATTCCACCCTTAGGGCATGTCCCCATCTACAAATATGAGAAAATGTCGTCTTCGTTTAAAACGAAGACTGAAAACTGAACCCTTGTATATTACGTGTGGAAGGCATTTTGTACAGTCGTGTACCGTTATTAGGTACAGGTACATGTACATGTAGTAGGCCTATAGCGTGTCTGCTTGCAGTGCTGTGCAATTGGATCGCTGCCACTAGACCTCGTTGCTTCCCCTCCCCCCTTCAATTGAGCATATTGACCGTGAATGCTTCAGCGACCCTTTGTTAACTGCCTTGCAAGATTGATAACAATAATTGGACCAGTCTCCATGATGATGCCAATATGCTAATATAGCAACAGTATCAGATGTCATCAGGTCGGTTAGATGAATCTGATTGCTGCAATCTACCTGTAAAACCTGTGATCACATGACAGTTTCATCAGAATGGTCCTTTTTAGCATTTTCCCTTGAAGGAGCGTGTCCAGATCACATTTTTGACCCCCCCATGGGTCTTGAGATTTTGATACCATATCATGTGTCATATTTTGATACCATATCATGTGTCATATTTTGTCAGTACCGGTATTTTCAAGGATATCATAAAAAAAACACTGATGATTTGTAAACTAATTTATCGGTTCCATAAAGCAGTGCCGTTATTATACCAACCTTTTTGCTTCCACATCCAAATTGGAGATTACATTTTCCCGGTTTTTTCCCACGGATAGTATTTTGGGGAGGTATTTTATATGATTAAGTTAGAAGGAAATCCAATTTATATGAAGGAAATCCAATTTCTGTCAAAATCTGACCAAGCTTCTTTAACATGTTTAAGTTATAGTTTATGAAATAACGGCGCGAGCACAACACGTGTGCTTATGGATTTAAATTTGATTCTTTCAAGTTAATACTCTGTTCAATTTGTAATCACACAAACAAAAATTCTCTGTTGCAGTGGAATTTCTTACATGTTTATACATCCGTCTGTTGTGTTGACTCACAAATCCAGGGGACCAATAATACAAAAGGCAATCACAGTGTGGTCCATATATTTTTATGAACCTGTATTTATAGCCTGAGGGTCTGTTTAGCATTTCATTTTATACACGGTGCTATTCAGCAGCTGTGCAATGCACAACAGGCATTAAGTTGGAACCCGCAGCCTTGACCACTATTCCCATTAATTTATATTCAAAAATATGATACAAACTGAAATACATTGCATTTGCCTAAACAAAGAATATCACACCTCTGAAACCTTTATGTGTTTTAGTTAACATGTTGTACATGTAGATTAAATATCAGGAAAGGTCATCTCAAGGCCAGGTGATTTTCAAGGTCATAGCAAAGGTCAATGTACCCCAACATACTCTAATCTGAAAAATATAGGCAAGGATTTGGAATCCTTGTTAAAATCCTTTCCAGCAATGTACCAATTATCTGTAGGTGAAGATTGGTTTTAAAAGTATACATGTAGTTCCTGAGATCATGAAGGAAGGGTTTGTTCCTTCATACAATACACGTGTATGAGGGTTTAAAGCTAGGTGAACACACCCCTCTTGCCAGAAAATCTCTATTTTGGGGGTTGTATAGTCTCCCAAACCACTGGTCTGATTGATCTCATTGGTGTTGTGGCATTAATTACCCTCAGAGAATGATTGCCATCCACGTAAACAGTACATACTACTCAAAACATGGCAAGGATGATTCAGTAAACTAGTGGGGTCTTCTACATGTACCGGTACATGTGTATACATGTGCATGACATTTTTAAATTTTTGAAAATTTATTCAAATTATGCTCATAATTCAAATTGAGGCCTACATACACATACACGTACGTACGTGTACGTACGTGTACGTAGGCTATTATAGTACAGATTCCATACATGTAGCTTGGTAAAACCAGCAGCTACATGTAGGGGCTTTTCCTGAAAGGAACTGGTACAAAATACTTTAAAGACTTGGTTGGGTACCGTGGCCGAGTGGTTTGGGTCACTGACTAGCAATACTCACCCGGGTTGCAGCCTCGATACCCGGCTGGGGTACCTGTGCCCTTGAGCAAGGCACTTAAACACACTTGCTCCATCCTTCGGAAGGGATGTAAAGCCGTCGGTCCAGTGTGTTGTGTAACGCACTTAAAAGATCCCAGAGCATTCTTTCTTGAAGAGTTAGGGGTTTCCCTGGTGTCTCTGGCTGTCGGCTGCCAATGGTGCCACCCACCTACCGATATGTACTATGTACACTGTATCTCGATGTTTAGGTGGAAGACGCTTGTAAGCTTCATGCAATTCAGCCTACGGGCTGCGATTTAAACTTCATTAAACCCATTAAATACATTTTTTACAAACGTAATCGTACGAGCTAAAAAATACCTTGGTTTCCCCCATTTAATTGTTAAACAATTTTCTTGGATAATAAAAACTATGGTACAAAACATGTCGGTCTGTAAATAATTTCTACTATTCTGTACACTATTTAAACATTACGCAGGAATTTCTTAAAATGTTGACAAACTTGAAAAAGCCATATTTACAAATGCATCAAAATGTCACACTTTGGCTCTTGTTTTGATGGATCTACCAATTTGCACAGTCTGTAGACTGTGGGTGTGGTCGACAGAGAGGAAATGCCATGCAAGTCAGAGCTTAGGAGTAGGATAGATTTGACACAAGACACAGTGGGCCTAAAGGGAGCCTGTAAGTTAAAGGAGAATGTACCGGGTAAGGTATATCTAAGAACATGCAGAAACAAAAGACATAAGTACTAAAGTGTTATGCATACATGTACATGTACTACATGTGTGTACAAAGAACAAGGAATATACAATGTATGTGATGCGATATTCTTTAAACTGTGGAATTGTGGTGGATTTCGCTTACCAAGTACATATAGGCCCTTTGCTGGGGTGTGATCTGAGGACGAGCCATGTTTTAAGATGAAGAATAGCCCACAAGATGTTTCATTGTACGTACAGTGTACATGTGGGTCATTCCATGTCAAATCAACCAAATTTCAGAAAAGTTCCCAACTGACCCTCTCAGATTTTCATGAAACTTTGTCAAACTGTTCCACTATGGCAAAAATGAACACACACCAAAAATTAATTTCATACTCCATACCGTTTCCAAGATACGGCCTCGTGAAATTTGCTCAAACCTCCCCTTTTTGAACTCCGCCCACGCGCCGCGTCGCAAAAACGCGTCACCGTGCTATTTTTCCAACTTTAAGATCAAATAATTTGAAAACGATACCAGCTATAAGACTGAAAATTTGTATGCCTACTAACTTTTGGCCCTAGATTCATAATATGGCCTTAAATAATAGATATCTCATCTAACTTTTAAGTTAATTGCCCCCAAAGTAGGCACTTTATTCAACCAAGAGTGACTTTTGACGATTTTCGGGGTCACCCTGTGACCACATCAGGGGACGCACGGATACAAAATCTCAGATAAATCATCTATAGGTATATCTCTATCACCAAAATCAAATATGAGCTAAATAAACTATTTATATAGGATTGGCACTCCACCAAAGTTGGGTTCAGGTGAGAACAAATCCAAAAACACCCCCTCCGTCATACGCGTGGACCCCCCTGTGGACAGTTAATTTTTAAATTTTTTTTTTTAATTAGCTGAACATGTACATTAGGTCTACCTATATACCAAGTTTCAGCTTTGGTACTCATTTCCTTCATGGTCAGGCTGCATTTTGAAAATTACACAATTTTGCACATGTTTGGTGACCTAAATTTGACCTAGATGGGCATTTATAAACAAAATTACCATGCATTTACTCCAGGGACTAGCTTCCAAAATACTCAGTTGCAGTAGTTTACTTGATAAATGCTGGTAGGTTGGCTTGAATGATATTAAAGTCTGTTTTAGATAACTTGTATTGACGGCCCCCTTGTCCCTGCAGTTCTGGAGCACTGATGGTACATACATGTATCACATCCTCAAATGGTATCCAACATTCATTGCGGGAGCCGTGTGGCCAGGACAGTGTATTTGAGCTCTTTGATCTTCCCATGAACTTCACATAGACATCATTTTGTTCTTCTAACCTCTCAACAATTGTGCCAATGTACCATTCATTGTCATACATGCAAGCAATGTATTGACCTGGTTGGTACTCTGTTGCGTCAGTACTTTGATCAGTTTCTGCATGATTTCCAATAGAAACAATCGTATAAACGTTGTCGTCAGAGAGTCGCCGCATATTAATTTTCATCTTTCCATCACCCTCAGGTACAAAACTATGATGTGATCGAGTACCTGATATACATGTAGTCTTTGATGAGGAGAATCGATCAGCTAACTTGTACTTTTCTTCATTAGCTTTGACATCATCATTACTGACATAAAAGAACTTGATGCCATTGATGTTTTTATCGGCCCATGTAAACATCTGCAGTGGTGTCAGAATCTGTTCATTCTTGATAGCCTGCATATACTGCTTTTATCAAGAAGCAGCTTCCAAGCAAAGGCAAGTTAGTATTTTTCAGTGATGGGGCAGCCAGCCAATAAAAAAATCACAAGAACTTATCGAACCTTTGCTACCATGTACATGTATCTGACCATGGACTTGAAGCCGAATGGCCTTTTTTTGCCACCAGCCATGGGAAGAGTCCTTGTGATTGGTTGGGTGGCACCACAAAGAGGCTGGTGGCAAGAGCCAGTTTGCAGGCTATCAAGAATGAACAGATTCTGACACCACTGCAGATGTTTACATGGGCCGATAAAAACATCAATGGCATCAAGTTCTTTTATGTCAGTAATGATGATGTCAAAGCTAATGAAGAAAAGTACAAGTTAGCTGATCGATTCTCCTCATCAAAGAGTAAGACTATATCAGGTATTCGATCACATCATAGTTTTAGTTTTGTACCTGAGAGTGATGGAGAGGGTGATGAAAATTAATATGCGGCGACTCTCTGACGACAACGTTTATACGATTGTTTCTATTGGAGATCATGCAGAAACTGATCAAAGTACTGACGCAACAGAGTACCAACCAGGTCAATACATTGCTTGCATGTATGACAATGAATGGTACATTGGCACAATTGTTGAGAGGTTAGAAGAACAAATAGATGTCTATGTGAAGTTCATGGGAAGATCAAAGAGCTCAAATACACTGTCCTGGCCACACGTCTCCCGCAATGAGTGTTGGATACCATTTGAGGATGTGATACATGTATGTACCATCAGTGCTCCAGAACTGCAGGGACAAGGGGGCCGTCAATACAAGTTATCTAAAACAGACTTTAATATCATTCAAGCCAACCTACCAGCATTTATCAAGTAAACTACTGCAACTGAGTATTCTGGAAGCTAGTCCCTGGAGTAAATGCATGGTAATTTTGTTTATAAATGCCCATCTGAGTCAAAATTGTGCAAAATTGTGTCATTTTTAAAATGCAACCTGACCATGAAGGAAATGAGTACCAAAGCTGAAACTTGGTATATAGGTAGACCTAATGTACATGTTCAGCTAATTAAAAAAAAAAATTTAAAAATTAACTGTCTACAGGGGGGTCCACGCGTATGACGGAGGGGGTGTTTTTGGATTTGTTCTCACCTGAACCCAACTTTGGTGGAGTGCCAATCCTATATAAATAGTTTATTTAGCTCAGATTTGATTTTGGTGATAGAGATGCACCTATAGATGATTTATCTGAGATTTTGTATCCGTGTGACCCCTGATGTGGTCACAGGGTGACCCCGAAAATCGTCAAAAGTCACTCTTGGTTGAATAAAGTGCCTACTTTGGGGGCAATTAACTTAAAAGTTAGATGAGATATCTATTATTTAAGGCCATATTATGAATCTAGGGCCAAAAGTTAGTAGGAATACAAATTTTCAGTCTTATAGCTGGTATCGTTTTAAAATTATTTGCTCTTAAAGTTGGAAAAATAGCACGGCGACGCGTTTTTGCGACGCGGCGCGTGGGCGGAGTTAAAAAAAGGGGAGGTTTGAGCAAATTTCACGAGGCCGTATCTCGGAAACGGTATGGAGTATGAAATTAATTTTTGGTGTGTGTTCATTTTTGCCATAGTGGAACAGTTTGACAAAGTTTCATGAAAATCTGAGAGGGTCAGTTGGGGACCTCTGGTTGATTTGACATGGAATGACCCAGGTATGTTCAACGAGGCTCTGTTGATTCTTGACAACAACCAAGTCACTGGTTCAAATACTTTTCTTTTTCCTAGCCATATTCCGCCTCATGTGCGGTCAATCATGCATGAGACATAATTTAATTTAACTCCTACCAAAAGACACAGGAGAACTTGCATTGTACTCAAAATACATGTCAAAACATCTTATATAAATATTCGTACATTAAAACACAAGTAATTTTAAAAGTGTATAGTTTTTTTACTCCCAATATGTAGGTTAGTAATTGATTTAGCTTGCATCAGGGAGACTGAATGTTAATTAGTTTTTGGTTTTGTTTGCCCTTACCCGACATAATTATTATTGGCTTATATTCGAACCTGCCATTCAACACCAGCTAGCTCGGTGGTCGATTTGTTAAGACATTTGCCTTGTTTACAGCAGGTCGTGGGTTCGAGTCCAACCCGAGCATGCTATGATGTTTTTCATAGTGTCTCGGGGGAAAGCACTGAGTATACAGTGTTAATAATTACGTCGGGTAAGGGCAAAAAAACAAACAAACAAACCCTAATTAACTGTATAGGTTGTTTCCTGCAAAATTCAACATTGAAAATTTAGTACAAAATACTGACCAGTACAGGTTTGCTGGAATGGCAACAGGCCTAATATCGCAAAATGTGCACTTTTTACGCAGTTAATTTATGCTTGTTGATTCTCCCTTAATTATTCATTCAGTGATGCACTTTCTTCCCTTAAATTATCCCTTAAATTATCCCTTCAAGCAAGGCGCCATATTTTATTTATTGTTATGGAGTCATTTAGTTTTGGACGCAATTAACCTTTGCCACAGCAAGTGTGATGGTCGTTGATTAAGCGCGAAGCCATAAACTGCCAATACCAGCCCAAGTCAAACCAACAAGCCAATCAGAAAGTACGACGTGGCTAGACGTGTCTTGTCAGACTGTAGAGACGACAGCCATTCACGTCGCCATGGAATCAACAATTGTTATCATGTTTTTACTGGTCCCGGGCATGCAGGCTTTCATTTTAAGAGCTTAGTTTCCTACGTGTAGTGTGGACTAACAAGCGCCAAACAGCTAGTTTGGGCAATTAGTGTGTTACCATGGTTACAGTAAATACAGTGTGGCAGAGTGTTGTGAGGCATGGTGGCTGTTTCAGTAGCCACGTGGCATTGTCCTTGAGTATCTTAATCAAATGTATGCACTTAATCCAAATTGTATTAGGGCTGAAACGATACGATATGCCTGTGTTACGATATGTACAGGCCTACACACAATATACATGTATCATATGCCAAACAATACGTTTTCGTACAAAAATCATTAAAATGGCTTTTAAACCATTTTGTATGAATTGTACTTTATGTACTCACTCTTTGAGATTGAAAGTATTTAAAGAATGTGTCCTGAATTTACAAAAACAAGATGTAAAATGTAACGGGGGACACCAACATTAGACCCCTAATTTATAGAAAGACCCTTATAAATGAGAATAGATGCATGTACGGTAAAAAACAGTGTTAGTCCCACAGATGACAGCATAAAAAAACACTGCAAGATAAGAAAGGTACCAATCCATTAGCGCGGGCTCTACGCGGGTATTTAGTAGGGCGCCCTCAAATGACGCGTGATGGAAAAATGCATGTACATGTTGTGCATGACATCGTACACGTGCATACGGCCGAGTTCAGCTGGTCTTATCTAGGGCCAGTTTCATGGCGCTGCTTAAGCGCTAGCTAAAACGTGTGCTTACTGTATTTCACGGCCGTGGCGTGCTTAAGCATGTGTGTGCTTGGCAACGGGCATTGTTGCGTCACTAGTGTTTAGCAAATTTTGTCTATGAAGCTAGCAAATGTTTGACAGTGCTTTTAAGGTTACGGTCTCCATGAAATAGCCGGAGCCTCCGTTAGCACAAAATTGGTTGCTAAACAGAGCCATGAAATTGGCCCCTGGACACACTAACTTTATTCTCAAGCTCGACAAGTTTACGAACACTGCAATCAAAACGGGTTTCCACACCATGTTGTTGTACACGAATGTAGGTTGTACACGCATAAAGGTGAGACAAACTAACATGATTTTTACACGCACATTGTATGTATACACGGCGCATCGTGTGCGATGCGGTTACGCATGATGTGCGAGCACTGCCTTACATCGGTCCACGCACACGCACTGTGACAATCGCACTGAAAATGGTTGTCACTCGATCGTCAACTAGTAATAAGTCGAATGTGGCCCTTGAATATGCACAAGTTTATAAACTCCGTTGCGCGGAAAGGGCTGGCAGAATTTCTTGGCTAGGGAAAGGGAAGCGAAGGAGACCAGGGCTGGGCATGCACGGCATGCGTGCAGCTGGCGAGATCGTGACCGTGACAGTTCGTACATACATGTTCTGATAGCGAATATCAACACTGGCGAATATCAACACAGTAAACAATGGAAACTTGGGCTTCATCTTTTTGGGAAATGAATGCAGTTAGATTGCGATGGTGGAGAGGTACAGAAAATTACTTGTGTGTCCTGTAAAAAGCATGCCGCATAGGTAAAATACTAAGATACAAATTTAAGAATTTTTGCGATGCCCAAAAATAAAGTTCGTGACATTTTGCTATGCAAAGTTTAAGAAATTGCTCACTAGGTACATAAATGGTATTTGAAATAAAGTGCACTTCATGTTATTAAAATTCTGAGATGGCACATACCGGCATACAGCACTTATTACATTATTCAACCTACCCAAACCTTCATACTGGTATGTGTACATGTAGCTTCTTATGCAAGGCCTGCAACATACATGTAGCTTAATTAGCAGTGCATGTCTCCATTCTCAATTAATTCTTCAAAGCAATTATCCTTTCTACTGATAATGGTCTGCTCGTTAAATGTTGATTGAAAAAGATTAATAATATATAATCAATACTCGAGCTGATACTGTACAAGTATGGTATAATGTACATGTAATTAGGGTGTGATGTAGAGGCAGTAACTGTGTGCAAGTAGACAATTGCATTTGTACACTACCCGTACTGGTAGATGATGTGTTATTGCTTTGGTCTAATTACATGAGAAATATTGCAGGCTACGCCTATGTACAATTGCATGCACATGTACACATGTAATATAAAACTAGAGTGCAAAGTGCAAAATGTTAAACTAGTGCTCAACTTACGAGTCGAGTACGGTACTAGTTTTAAATTGTGCACTTTGCACTCTAGTTATACAGTTTATTAGTGCTGTGCAGCTCCCATTGCTTATATTTCACATGTAATATATACCGTACCATAGCCCATTTGACAGTTTGTAAAACGGCCATAAAATCAGCTCGTTGTTTTCCATGTAAGCATTGTTTTGCATATTTTTGTTATTATTAAGGAAAGCCATCAAATTTCACGTCTCCAAGCTCCTCATTTAACCCTAAAATGGTAGAAGAGCAAGTTGTTATAAAGTGTCTTGCTCATGGGCACAAGTGGTATGAGCCAGCCTGGCCGTGAAACAGACTAATTCTGCATAGACCACTAACGTCAAAACACCACCCTTTGTCAAGTTTGTGTGTTGCCAAGGGTTATCCTATGCTTTAGCAATTAACGTTTCAGATTACCAGCGAATGTTTAGACCCAATTACCATGGCAACTGACCTCACAGTAGTACATGTACATGTATATTGGTTTGGTGTACAAGACTACTGGGTTATAGAAGACCTGCAAAGGCTTTGCTAGTACCCATACAAGTACATGTAGTTGTGAGAGGTTCTCATTGCATCAGTGTGAATTAACCAAAAATCAAGTAGTGCCAAATATTGGCCTCAGATGAAAATTTAAATATTTTTAAAACTGTCATGGTGTGTCTGCCGTACTCATTTTTTATCTCGCACATTGCGCATGCCACACTATTTTGCAAACGGTAATGTATGAGTGGAATACGATATTATGTAATGCGTCAGCATCATCACATAACGCATGTACCGGTAGTTGCACTGATTGCGTCACAGCTACATGTATGGCGGACACACAGGGACGGTTACCATGGTTATGGGAATGGTCCTAGGCCTATTAGGCAGACTTTTGACTTTTGGTTTTTGCTGCGGTGAAAAAGGTGGACTTTGTGCACTGGTTTTTATGGTAACAGATTTATGCTTTTACTATTACTATTAGCTTTATGCATGTGAATGTACTACATGTAACTCTTTGTGATCATTTTCTTGTTTTGGTTGCAGTTCTGTTAAAACGTTGGGTCTGGGTATTTACAAGAAATGGGACCTGGACCTGAGTTTAGTGCCTCAAATGCTGGATTTTGGGGAACAGTAAGTATCCATTAAACTTTATTAACTTTAGGAATAGACCACGGACTTACTGACATCACTGTTTGTTTACAGATGTACTGTACATCTTTTTTTACGTCCCTACAAACGATCTGGTTCTCCAAGACTCTCATACTGGAAGTGCACTCAAACTTGGATGACAGAAAAATGGAAAGGCCTTATCGGGATTCGAACCCGAGACCTCTGACTCACTGAGCGGACGCTCTACCAGCTGAGCTATAAGGCACAGTGGTATACTCCCTCAGGTTTTCCCCATGGACCCAATTTTTCTCTCGGTGTTGCATGGGCGCGCAAAGTAATGAACGCAACATTTTTGGCGAAGTAAAAAAATGCTTAGTGGGAAACAAGCCGACGCAAACCCGGAAAATCCCCTTACTCTTCATGAAAGAGTGCTCCAATGTGTTGTGCACTACACAACACACTGGACTAACGGCTTTACATCCCTTCCAAAGGATGAAGCAAGTGTGTTTAAGTGCCTTGCTCAAGGGCACAGGTACCCCAAGTGTTGCGAGTCAGTACCCCAAACCACTCGGCCACAGTACCCCCACAGACATTTATATCACGCACATACATGTGTATCCATCCTAAGGATGCTTCAGCTGCTGTCATACTATTGTTTCTCAGTTATTCCTTTATCCTTCTCAACTCCCTGGGGACTAATCAAACACATCAGCTTTCACTACCCTCACATGTACCCATTTTCTCCTGGGTGGAGAGAGGCAATTCATGGCAAAGTGCCTTGCCCAAGGGCACACACACCACGGACACGGGCAGACCCAGATTCGAACCCACGACCTGCAGAATTAACCAAGGTCCCAAGTTTGAATTACAAAACTGCTCGGCCATGATATCCCACAAAGGTGGGAAAATTTGGGATACAAAGTCGATCCAGGTGAGCACAGCAAAAAGCATTGTGAGAGTTCATTGCTATGCTACTGCACCCAAAAATGCCCCAATACTGTAGCAAACCCATACTTAACGGTACATGATTCTGGCTGCATCTCTAGCTCTTTGATGTGGCTACTCATGTTAGCAAGACCTGGCAGTTTTCTTTGTATTAGGTTCGCAAACATACACTGTTTATGTACATGTGCATTTATGCACAACGGCCTTCCTCATTCTGAACAAATGCACTTGTAGCAAACCAGGAAATAAAATGTAAAATTATCCAATGTTTTGGCACTGCTAGAGTAATGCATCATGTTGAAAATCTAATTTGGGTTTGAGAAAATTTAAGCTACTTAAATGTTAATAAGTAGTTTTGTTGTAAAAGTGTGAGTCATAAACATACATCAACATCTGTGCTTTCCCACTTAAAATACTGAAAATGTGCTCACTGAAACTGTTCACATGTGCACGCACAGTATGCTACCTTGCAACTAGGCCTGGGTGATTTCACTCGGGAATCGAGTAGAATTGATTCCACCTTTAGGAATCTGAATTGCGATTCCAGATTTCTGAGCAATCGATTCCCAGTAGGAACCGATTCCCTTTTAGCAACGTCCGATTCCTAGTGATAACTTGCCGATTCCAGAAATTACCTAGTCATTTCGTACCCATCATCATCAGTAATGTTTCTAGTGAAAAATGGAATCGATTTCGAATGGAATCGCGATTCTTTTTTGGACATGTACATGTAGTTTGAATGAACGCGATGCAGTACAAAAGAAAGTACTTTACCAAACATGGCAAAACTGCAAGCTTACTCGAAGAGTTTTACCGATTTACACAAAAAGATATTTTGACATGTTTGATGATAATGGCCATTATCAGTGTCCCAGTCCATAGACCGTTCAAACTCACTTTTATTTCCTAAATAATGCTTAGCAAAATTCACTGTTTTGGACAGATTGACAGGGTACCGTCCAAACTCTTTTAAATACATGTATGTTATGCCCCATTGCATATTACACTGGAGACATAATGTGTCATTACATGATTTGATTATAGATTGCACTGTGTGTACCTTTTTTCCGGCACACTTCTGCAATGAACTCCTACCGTTATTGTTTTTGTCCATGCACTGTCAATACTTTTGTTATCAATGTATTGATTAGATGCACACAGAGATTAGAAACAGTAGTACTAATGTGCATAATTGAATATTCACTTTGATGATTCATCTGCCTTGTTTGTTTCAATTTCGTCATTAAGTGCATGTTTTATGTTTACTCTTTCGGCTTACCCCAAATGTCTCCTGATTTCACCAATGATAGTTTGACGCATTATGAATGTTCAGTGTCAAAGTGTACAATAATATTGTCCTTAGGTGGACAATGTGTGCATAATTTGTCCCAGCAGGATGTGCATTTTTCCCCTCAAACACTGTCAAAAGAAAAAAAGGCTAGAAATTCACGATAGCATCGAAGGCCCAGTCGTGCCCAGTCTTTGTTGTGTTGCCCTCTTAATTTGGACAACCACTTCTGAATGAATTTGCTTTAATGGTGGAGTGGGAGAGGATGGGGGAGGGGTGGGAGAGGATGAGAGAGGGGTATTGGAGGGGTGGGGATGACGGAGTGGGAGATGGGGTGGTGGAGGGATTGGGATGATTGCGTGGCAGGAATGAATAGGTGACAGATTTGGATGATGGGATATAATAAGGTGGGGTGTGGGGCGCAGCCTCTATAAGTTGTGGTTCCCACTGCTAAACGATCCAAACCAACTATTCAACTCCAGCAATCTCAATAATCAAGTAGTTACAGGGGAATTATACCCAATAAACAGAAGACCTTGTGCTCTACAAGTACATGTACAACTCGTACCTTATCGTAATGCAAAGAACAAGAAATACATGTATTACCCACTGAAAATCGGATACAAACTTCACAATGGGCGACGCCATTTTGTCCGAATACTGGGCAAAGAATGACGTGTATTGCACGAAGGACTTGTATGCAGTGACATCATTCTTTGCCCAGTATTCAGACAAAATGGCAGCTCCCTTACTGCGAGGCATCGCTGCAATTGCCATTCTTTGAGAAGTTCGTATATCTGCTTTTTAGTGGGTATCGGTAATATTTCTTGTTCTATGCATTATTAAAAATACATGTCACTTGAGTTGCACTTGTTGAACACAAGGTCTTTAGTTTTTTGGGTATAACATTCCTTGAAGTTGTCTGTTTACTGTGTCTGGTATGCAGGAGGTCATGGGTTCGAGTCCCATCTGAGCACACAATGAAGTTTTTCTCATACAGTGTCTTGGAGAACCCAATCCCAATAAAGTTGTACATGTAATGTCAGAAAAATGCAACACAAACGCTACAATGTACTTAGTTATATTGTTTGTGGTTCCCAGCAAATTAAAAAAAAATTCTGAACAACATTTTAAAGCATTTACATTTTAAATCATGTATCTTAGACATCGGCAACCCTGTGAAAAACGGCGTTTTTATACAGCAGTTTTTGGGCTTGCTGCCTAGACTTGCCCAAGTCTGACTTCCCGTGTTTTGTATGTAATGCGCAGCATACAGTGCACCCTGTAGACTAGTGGCCTGTTAAATCTCTTTTCTTCTGTCTTGGAAGACTTTCTGTACATGTAGCAAAGCAGTGAGCCATAGTGATTGAAAACAGTGAGCCGTAGGGATTTTGAAAACAGTGAGCCGTGGTGATTTTTATACGGTATTCTAGTTTATGTACCTGTACTGTACACATGTTTACCGGTATATTATGTATATTTTTTTCTTTCGTTGCAGTGCTGTTGGCATGCCAGAAATAGCAACAGTGAGAGTTTTCAATCTACACCCAGAAAACACATTGCGGATGCTTTCAATTTCAGGGAGCACGCCGCATTTCCACTGTTCATTTTTTCAGGACAAGGTAAATGAATTTGTATTGGTTTTTCATTAAAGACAGATTACGTGATTGGAAAACCTTTAAAAACAGGAACAACAGCATTACATAACTAAAGAATAATGTTGATAAACTGCCTTGGAGAAATTTCAGCCACATACATGTAGATCAGTAATACTTGAGAAAACCTTTTGTGTTGAATGAATGGTTAACATAATTGTTTGCAAACTATTTTTAAAAACAAAAGCAACTTCAGTTGGTAATTCCTCCCACAAGGGTACCATTTTACACGGGAAAAAATCATGTGGTGTTTTTTACCCTTGTTCTCAGATTTTTCTTGTGGACACGTAAAGGTAAATTTTTGGGTAACTGCAAATGATGTACTGGATATTTTCACTTGTTGAGCCATTGCGATGATCGTGGTGTTACAGATTTCTGCATCAGAGCGATATATTATGAATAACATACTATGTACATGCAGCGTTTCATCCAGGATTTCCAAAACTGCCTGTCCTACTTTGGTGCAGTTAAAAAGTACCCGTCCTGTCACTGGCAAAAATTGGAAAGTGGGGCGGGCCGGCGGGGGGAGGGGGTGGTGTGCAGTGTTGTCCAGAGATTTTGGAGTAACGGGTGAAAAAAATATGAGTTGTCTGTTGTGTACACAATAGATTTGAAAGTAATTCTGATACTATTTAGGGAATATACAAGATTTCTTTTGTAAAATTAAAAAGGGAGCCGGCAGCAAATGACAGAGTACAGCTGGCGCTTCTAGACAACACTGGGGTTGTTGTGTTAACAAATATCACAAATACTTGCACATGTACATACAGAGGAGACAGTCCAGAACTAATGAGTCATGAGGTAATTTTTGGTTTTTTTATTCTGAAAAAAAATGCAGTTTAGTCTGCATACATTTTAAACCAAAAAGCCAATGTGCTTCAGGACCCCATTCCATCTGCACACAGGAAACATGAACATAGTGACATTTATGTGTGTTTGCACAGACATAAATTGCAGGCCATCTGCATGCCTGCTTTCAATCCTCAAGAGTGTTGATGCAGGGATTTTTTATTTCTATTTTAACTGATTGTGATATTGGATTATTCCACATTCGAGAAGCGGTCCTGGGAAAAAGCTGGATAGGTTGCAAGTCGTGGCCAGTTGAATAAATAAACAAATATAAAATGCAGTTGATATGTACATGTACATGTAATAATGCTACTTTGTAGGGAAGAAACTCTGGATATTCTGGGCTTTACTTGTGAGCCATCCAGCCAAATGTAACATTAAAGGCCATGCACAGGACTTTTGTTTAGAAAACCACCTTCGGTTGTCAATTTACAGCATGAAATACCATTTTGGACGGAAATAAATTCATGTGGTGTTTGTTACCATTGCTATCAACACTTTAAGTAAGGTTTTTCTTGTCAACCCATGAAAGACAAAATTGGGTCAAATGTTGCAAATGATACAATGGGCCTTTAAAACCCCCAATACATCATTTGCAGTTTCCCAAAAATTTACTTGAAAAAGTTGACAAGAGTTGACAAGAAAAAAATAAAATAAAAATGTTGATTGCAATGGTAACAAACACCACATTGTACCTTTGTGGGAGAAATTGCCAACTGAAGGTGGGGTTTTAAACAAAATTGTCTGCAGACAACATTTTTACTATTCATTCACCCACAAAAACATGCATGGATTTTTCAGGTTTTCTGAAGTATTACTGCATCTCCATGGCTGAAACTTCTACAAGGCAGTTTTCTCGACATAGGCTTTTTATTACGAGTGGAAATAATGCCGTTTTGAACAGTTTACTGGTCATGTACTCTCTTTAAAACATAACCTGTAAGAAATTAATCAAACCTGATTTCTATTATCAAAACTGTAGACTTGATTGTTAAAGGCGGAGTCCTATTACATGTAGGATAGATCATAGTTATACAACACACAAAAAGGTAAACATTGACATGGTGCGGAATTTTTACTGACCAGAGTCCATGTGCGTTGCAGTGACGTTATCATTTAAAATGCTTGCGTCTGAGAAGATACATTTTAATCAGACTATTTTTAGTTTGTGGCGTGGATATAAATTTGTATGTGGATGTGTACATGTGTGTGAATTTAGAATATATTTTAATGCTTTGTGTGTGCCCTAAAACCCCATTTGTTATTAAATAAGAATTCATATGTTTTTATGCTTTGTGTGTGCCCTAAAACCCCATTTGTTATTAAATAAGAATTCAAATTATAAATGTATGGAAGTGCACTACTGTGCATTGCTTTGTTTATTTCTTCAAAATGCATAGAAGAATGATATATACCGAGCATAAAAAAACTTTATCAAGATTTTTTTCTTTTTCGTTTTGTATGAATTTATGTTAAAACGTTTGACTGATAACAGCTATTCCCAATTGTCAATTACACCAATTGGGAACCCCAAATTGAGCATGACATGCTTGAGTGGCTCTCTACTTGTGAATTGCTCAATGTGACCTTTCTGCTGAAAGCAAACCTTGGTGTAGAGATTGGCATTATTTCATTTGCCTACACCTAACATTGCCATATTAAACATGCCGCGCCTGACTAGTGAATAACGTCTCCGTGCAATAGGGATGCTTGAGAGTGGCGACACGCAGCGTGTGGTAGCGCAACGCCTTGGCTGCTCCCAGGCTACCATCTGTAACCTGTCTCTGTGACGATACAGAGACACTAACACTGTAACTGATCGCCCACAGTTTGGTAGACCAGGGATCACAACTCGCGCCGAGGATCGTCACATTCTGCTTAAGCATCTTCGAGACCGCTTCCGATCTGCAACCCGCCCAGCTGCAGAAACTCCAGGCCTTCAAAATCCTCGAATCAGTGCTTCTACAGTCAGATGACAGCTGCATTCCTTTGATCTTCATGTGCAAGAAGGGCGTACGATGCCCGGTCCTGCAACCGGTTCATCGTCACAACAGGCTAAGATGGAACCAGCAGCATCAAGTTTTGCTTTCAACAGAAAGGTCAAAGTGGGCAATTCACAAGTAGAGAGGCACTCAAGCATGTCATGCTGAATTTGGGGTTACCAATTGGGATAGCTGCCATCAGTCATAAACGTTTTTACACAGATACATTGTACGTACAAAAAGAGAAAGAAAATAAATCTTGTGGACTTGTTTTGATGTTTAGTATATTTAACTGTCTGGAAAAAAAAAAGTACGGCAGCGACCTCGATGTCTGTTTCTGTCATGTTTTTGTCGTTTTTTTTATGGGATGAAAATACTCTTTGGAACAACGGCCGCACACCCGGCGATAGCTTGAAAATACGGCAAACAGTGCCATTTCAAATAAAAAGTAATGCATCAGGACAACCTGACAGTTGACAAGTACACCACTGCCAGAATTGCTACAGAATAATGAGTGATGGCCAAGATTGAATAGGATATGCAAAACCCGAGTGACGAAACTTGAACAAGTTAGCTCAACTTTTTCAAGTTTTGCTGCGCATGCGTAAACAGTGACACAGCCCCTTTAATGATCATTGAGCTCAGCAACTTTGCACTTTTGTTCTGTTTTTTTTGCAAAACAGAAATACAAGTGTTTTCTTGATTTTGTGGAAACTGAAAATCTAAAAGATAACATTTTCTGCTCTTTTTATCTCACAGGTTGTTCCACCGGGAAGCAATACATCGTTTGAAATTGTGTTTCTCCCGCGGGTACCAGGCAATGCTGAAAATACAATATTTATTCACACCAGCGTGGGAACCAGTCCTTATCAGGCATGTACCGACATTGAAGACAGTAGGGTCCATGATTAATTCACAATGTTCACCGATCTCTATGAAATGATGTGCAAATCAGTGGGTGTATAGTTTGCAAATAGTCATAGCACCAATAGAAACAAAAAGTATGAATGTGTTTGAATTATTTACTGAAGGTATGAGTATCACTTTGAATGGCATGAATTTTGCAAAAGGGAATTATTTATAGTATACAAATATTGACTGTTTATGAGGGAATTATGCAATCTACGAATGGGCAATTCCACGGTTAGTTCTTTTTCATATGCTATCATTTAAAATCGTTTTTTACGCAAATATATAATTACAAATTTTGTCCACCTGATCATCGAATTGCCCATGTTACTGTATCTTTGAGATAGTATAATTATGTACGATGTAGGACGTGCCTGTTTCATGGGAGACAGAAGGGAAATAGCCAGCTCACTGCATGTTCAATGGGGCAATGGTTTGCATTTGAAACTGAAATTCTGATTCTTCAACTTTTATTTCACTGTCCGGTTTCACCTTTAGAAACAATATATCCAGAACTGAATGGTAAAAGTGTGTGTGAAGCTGTGAATACAGTTTACGAAACCAAAAGTGATCCTAACAAAGAGAGTTTATATTAGCTAGTTCTGGGGAAATGGTAAATTGAAGTCGTACATTTGTTTGATGCCTTGGTGCTTATGCATATGGATAAGATTTGTAAAATCTGCGTAATGAATATTCATACATGTACTTAAATCTTGAGTGATCTCTGGGTGGGATGATTATCTCATTGAAGGGTTTTCTCATTGTAGGGCTAGTATACATGTACTCCCACAGGTTTTCCCAAAGAACCAGACTTCTGTCTTTGCGTTGCATGGATGCGCAACTTACATGTAACAAACCCAATAGTTGGTATATATGGTGTTTAATCGCCAAGAAAATGAAATATTAACCCAACATGGGATGAGAAAAATATGATCCTCATCGGGATTCTGAAAGGCAAACTGGCGAGATATTACGTTTATTACTTTCTGAGTTGGCCAACTATGCAACGCCGAGAGAAAAGTTCAGTTCTTTTACATATGAAAAACCGGAGGGAGTAAGTATACCACTGTGCCTCAGCTCAGCTGGTAGAGCATCTGTCTGGTGTGTCAGACGTCTTGGGGGACAACCTGAGGGAGTATACCACTGTGCCTCATAGCTCAGCTGGTAGAGCATCTGTCTGATGAGTCAGAGGTCTTGGGGGACAACCTGAGGGAGTATACCACTGTGCCTCATAGCTCAGCTGGTAGAGCATCTGTCTGATGAGTCAGAGGTCTTGGGGGACAACCTGAGGGAGTATACCACTGTGCCTCATAGCTCAGCTGGTAGAGCATCTGCTTGGTGTGTCAGATGTCTCTGGTTTGAATCTGGTGAAGCAAGTGATTTTTCCCTCGTCCAGTTTTGGTGATTTATGTTCTTGGTGATTAGACACCGTACCAAATGTTGCATTCTGCCAAAAGTCATTTTGAACAATTCTGTAGGTTTTCGCTTAAATGATGTTAAAATGTTGTTTGCTTTGCTTGCTAGGTTTTTGGCGTGGGTGTGCCCAATCCGTACAGATTAAGGCCCTTTCTGGGGGCAAAGGTCCCCATCAACACCAGCTATTCTCCGCTGATCACAATGCACAACCCATATGGTTCAGGGCTCATGGTAATACCACTGTGCCTCATAGCTCAGCTGGTAGAGCATCTGCTTGGTGTGTCAGATGTCTCTGGTTTGAATCTGGTGAAGCAAGTGATTTTTCCCTCGTCCAGTTTTGGTGATTTATGTTCTTGGTGATTAGACACCGTACCAAATGTTGCATTCTGCCAAAAGTCATTTTGAACAATTCTGTAGGTTTTCGCTTAAATGATGTTAAAATGTTGTTTGCTTTGCTTGCTAGGTTTTTGGCGTGGGTGTGCCCAATCCGTACAGATTAAGGCCCTTTCTGGGGGCAAAGGTCCCCATCAACACCAGCTATTCTCCGCTGATCACAATGCACAACCCATATGGTTCAGGGCTCATGGTAAGTTGACCCCCCCCCCCCCACCCCCCCCCCCCCCCCCCCCCCCCCCCCCCCCCCCCCCCCCCCCCAAACCCCATTTATAGAGGTCACTAAGACCAATTGACCTTTATCACGGTGCGTCCATCTATGTCTACTCTTGTTGCCCAAAAGTACTTGTCGGGCACGATCAGTGCATCTACGCGACCACGCGAAAAGGAAAGATGGCCGCAAGGTCTATTGCCGCATGCCCTGCGGAGTTAGCTCCATGTCCCTTTCAAGATATCAACTTTCTGAAGCCAACTTGACCAGCGTACACTCTAGCCTTAGGTTTATATACAGCACACTAGTAAACAGTACACCTTTTGAACTGAGTTGGCCATGTTACTTCTTGAGTGAACCTCGGTGCCTTTTCAAAATTGTACAAAATCTGTGGTAGAGTTGTCTTCACCTTAATTTCATTGTGTTTAAGTCCTACTATGGCCAATGTGTTTGTGTCCCTTGGCAAGACATTTAACCTCAATTGCCTCATGTCAACTGTTTGGCAATGAGGGAGCACACATTTCCAAGCTTTACATATCGGTGTCCATATTTGTTGTACAGGTGACGGAAATGTACTCAAGTGGAGGAGAGTTACACCTCGAGTTACCCACTGGGTCGCCAGACGCACCACAGAACCTATGGGTAAGGGCTTGAACGAAAATATTAAGTTGGAGTCATTAGTAAGGTTATGGTGAGCACGGTTTGTGATCACAACTATGTTTAGCTAAACCCTAAATTCTTAGGCCTGTAACTATGAAAGGTATGCATACAAATCAGTTGAAGGCCGTCTAAAACATGCGTTTAACCTAAGTCGTCCACTATGAAGCAGTTTTCATTGTTACACGCGGACAAAATAATATGTCATATTAAACGCCCGTCTGTAACGAACAATGAAAATTCTTAAACATGGGTATGGGGTAGTTTTGCAGGCATTTAGCGCCATTTCAAACCAAGCAGTAGATGAGGAAACTTGGTATGGATGCGCGGCAGATACTGGAACTTGCCCAACAAGAGGCCAACGAAGTTGAAAATGAGAATTAAAGACGTATCCCACGAGTATTTAGAGACAGGAGCAATATGATGCCGCTAGTTTTATTAAACGCTTCCGACTTACCAAAGACACATTCAGTGAGTTGATTCGGTTTCTGAGACTGGAACTAGAACAACCAACGCAAAGAAGCCATCTTCTTCCGCCTGTCCTACAGCTAGCTTGCGCTGTGCATTTCTTTACATGCGGGTCAATCCAGATAGTTGTGGGTGACTTTGTTGGCATTTCTCAGCAAGCCTGTGGTCAAGCGATGCATAGAGTTGCAGCTTCCATTTGCGCAATTAAGGCGCATTTCATGAGCACGGTGCGCCCGCGCCCACTGTAATAATTAAGCGTAATTTATGACTGTGCGTACGTGTCGAATGTATGACGCGAGCGCGATCAGTGAACGCAACGCAACCCCTGACACACAAACTTTGTTTACAACTCACAAGCGAAATGGCATGGCGGGTTTTGTACTTATGACGGACGATGAAATAAACTCGAAGGGTAAGCCTGAATAATTTGTAAAAAAAGTAGGATGACAAGGATCTACTTGGGTGTTATATAAAACAAATAATGAATGTTTTAATTCGTGCAATGGGAGGAATATTTTCATTCGGTGAAAGATGGAATGTGTTCCATTCAACTCGGCTTTGCCTCGTTGAATGGAACATTCCATCTTTCACCTCATGAAAATATTCCTCCCATTGCACGAATTAAAACATTCATTATTTGTATAATGCTGGGTGATTGTTATTATATTATACATGTAATTAAACTTATAGGAGATTCCAGCATACACAACGCGGTCAGTCATGAGAGCAAGTTTTACGGGTCGGGTCGAGAGCAACCACACAGCGTTCATTCGTATTAAGACCAACCACACGAGGAAAATGGATGAGGAAGAAAACGAACTGCTCATGTTGCCGGTTGAGGTGGAAGTTTCGTCAGGTTAGTCAAAGCCATCACAATCCTGTCATTAGGCCTGTGCATTTTCGAATAATTTACAGTTGTAGTCAGAAGTTTACATACAACTGTGTTAAAACTGGTGTGCTTAAACTTGCGTTGTCGTCATTTTTGTAACAGTCTTTACTAAAGTCGTGATTTTGTAGAATTCCTCACGTGCTTGCAGTACTTAAAACATAGCTTGCACACCTTGCAATGGTTCGAGTAGTCCTGTTTACCATTTTGGGTGATGATGGTAGTGGTGTACATGTAGGTAAACTTCTGACTTCAACTGTACTACCGTATTCGGAAATTTTATTTTATTTTTGATGCGTGAAATTATCTCACCCAAAGAGTTTTTGCAAAAATTATCAGTGGCTCTAACCATAGACCTTGTGTTCAACGTGTGTATCTTGTACACTGGACTCGAAGCTGGACGCAAATGTGACATCAAAGCGACCGTTACAGAATATTCAAATACTCAATTTGTTAGGTACAGCCTTACCGTCATTGTTGGTCAGACAGAAACCCAGTCATCGTGATTGCTTACCACCGAATAGCTACTGCCCATTCACCTATTGACATGATTGCAAAGGGCTTTTTTGGTGTTTGCAAAGTAGGTCTTTCTCTGAACTAGAACCCATTTTGGCAGTCGAGAGATTTCCTTACAAAATGATTTGTTTTTTCATTCAAAATAGACAAAATAACGTGTTCTAACTAAGAAGATAATTTAGCTCCCCCAAAAAGTTGGTTAATGAGTTCGATTGTTTTCTTTCCTCCATGCTTCAACTAAAAATAAACCCACTCCTACGGACAGCAATGTTTGAAATAATCCCGGCGTTAACTGGTTGAGAGAAGGAAAAACCGTTTGTAGGGAAAAAATATCTCGATCGCCAAAATTGGCTTTAGACCCAAATGCTTTTCCAACAGGTATCCACACTCATTTATTAGCATTCACTTTTGAACAAAAAAAACGTGCATAGAATTTAAACCTATCTTGAAGCTGTGTTGCTGAAATTTCTGCAGGCTAGTTTACCAACATTCTTTTTTAGATAAGTAATGATTCGCAAAAAAAGTTTTATCTTGAAAATGATACCTTGGGCCTTTGACCAATCTTTTGTGAAATTCTGTGCCCTCTTTGGCACAGAATAAATCAGGTAAATCTTTATTTGTTTCCTTCTTGACAGCGCCAGGAGTTTATTCCTCCTTAGAGATGTTAGATTTTGGAACCCTCAGATCGTTAGACGCACCCAAGACACTCCCTTTATATCTACTCAACACAAACACAAAAAGTGTTCAAATTATGGTAAGATTTTTTTAATTTCTTTCCCTTTTGAACTTGGCAATTCTTATTTTGAGATTTAGGCAAAAAAATTAAACGGTTTATCGCACTGTGGGAAAAAAACGGAAAAACATCCTATTACATAAAAAATTATCTTTTATTGAAATTTAGTGCTTCGATGATTGTCAACAAACCTCAAACTGTTTCAAAAAGGACCCTGCATTTTATGCCATGTTTAAATGATTGCAACTTTCAAAAGATCAAAAAGGCTCTAAGATGTAGCATATTGTATCGGTGAGTAAACAGAATTCTCCAAGAAACTGAATATTTTACATTTCAGTACTGTGGGAATCACTTTGTTCAAACAGGTCCTCTTAGACCTGGAGGAAATCACTGAGCCGAAACAGTCTCGAATTCCAAAGTGATTGGTCGATCAGTGCCTTGTTATCCACAAGTACACTGTATTCAACAAACTTCCGTTCTGATCAAGAATTTATATTTTAAGAAGATTGCATATTTTTGGGAGTATGTATTCTGTTATTGTGTTTTATCAGTCGTTCCTTGAGAATTCCATATAATGAATTAGTTTTGTTTGCAAACTTTGCAGAACATAACGCCAATGCGAGCAAACTCCGCGATAACGCTAGACTTCAAACCGATGGTTCTCAAGCCATCGGACATTCACACAATGGTCGCTGAGGTCACATTCCATCCACTCAAGGCCAATATGTCTCGTCTGTGGTCCGGCAAACTCATCGTGAAAACAAAGGATAAGAGCGTTAAACTACAGATACCGTACCAGGCAAACGTCCTTCAAGGGTATGTATTAATGATCTAGACGTTTTAAGCATAAAACTTGTCCGCATTTTCTACTTCAGATGTGCCCTAGTTGAAATGATCCAACTCTGTAAAAATCTGCAAACACACAGCACGGCCGTGTACCCACTAGGTCACACGTGGTCTTGAATCATAGACAAGGTAGCGAGCTCACTAAATACGCTAATTGGTTTTATCATACACATTCTCAATCACACAGGGAGATTATGTTGTTTGTAACAGTTTTCCAATCCCGTAATCTGTCTTAAATTGTAAGCTCATATTTCTTTCGTTTTGTTTTTACAGCACCTTGAGTTGTGACCAGGATAGCAAGCTATTCTACTTAACGCCCCAGCTGGTGGAGTCGAGGGAACCCATAGTCAAACCCATAGTCCTTACAAACTATTTTAATTTCACCTTGGTCATTCATCAGGTCAGCTTTCCAGAGGATGTGCGCAGTATTTTTAAGGTGAGTAGGTTTCCTTAGAATTATATGCAATAGTTCATGTGAGTCCTAGTCACAGCAGAAATGAGAAAAAAGGTTTATCCACGGTAATGCGGTACAGTTCCGTTAATGTTTTCTAATAGTTTAAAGAAAAAGATAAACCCCAAAGAAGAACGAAAGCAGGGAAATGTATACCAGTAACAAAACCCTTCTTGCATCTTCTTGTACAAATTTCCTATATAATGCACATAACTGAAGGACACACATTTGTTCGTTCTCTTACTCCTGAGGGAGTACATGCATACAACAGTGCCTTCTAGCTCAGCTGGTAGAGCATCTACCTTGGGAGTCGGAGGTGTTGGGTTCGAATTCAGATGAGGCCCGTATCATTTTTCCCACATCCCATGTTTTATTGTTTCCTTTCAAAGGTGATTAATAATTATAAAATTGGATGGCTGTGAGAATGATATTGAGAATTATAACGCACTCGTTATGAAAATTCCGAATGAACCAAAGGCTAGGTGAGTTCGGTATTTTCATGACGAGTGTGGTATATTCTCATATCACTCGAAAAGACATCCAATATTATTATATAAAATAAAGCTTTTGCGGACACTGTGCATTTCTGATACTGTGCAGCACAGATGTGCGTCCATGCTGAGCGCACCAAAGCACACACACACACTTGTACGCGCGCGTCGTGCATCAAGTGAATGCAGTGTGCACGCAACGCACGCGTGAGTACAGTAACAAAAAATACTGTACAACAGTAACATACACAGTATGCAGTTGTACATGTAAACGTTGGAAATGAACTGAAGTTTTCAATACCAAACAGACAAAATCTTTCAAAACAAAGAAGGTATAAGCTTGATTTTATATAACATTAATAATATTGGATAATTAAGAATATACCGCACTTGTCATAATTATTATATAATTATTATCTTTTTAGGAACAGTTGCAGATAATGGATATAAAATCAATCCTGTTCAACTCTTGTCTCTGATTTGATTGATTCTAGGTATCTGGCTTTAGCGAAGCTCTCGTTATCAAACCTCAGGAAACAGTCTCGTCACTATCCATCGTCTTTTCACCCAACGCATCGACGACAACACTGCTAACATCACTGCGACTGGGTAGCAATGCATCAGTGTTCTCCTTGGGAATTCATGTCTATACGGGCAAATTACAGGTATGTGTTTGCCGTGAAATTGAATTAAACGTAATAAAATGTGCATACTGTGATCAATCCACGATTAGCTCTGGTGCTATGTTGGAGAGTGTACGTTCGAGCGTGTGGTGTGTGATGCGTGTACGTGTGTTGTGCCTGGCTGGCGCGATGCTGCAAGCAGTGGGCAAAGAACCGATTTTACCCTCCGCTTTCGCTTCACCGTCTTCAACGATCGATGTTGCCTAGATTCTTTTTAATATTATCCACATTTGTACAAGGTAAATATTTAAAACAAAACTGGTTCTTGTGATACCTGGTTAAAATGTTTTTGACGATGCAATTTGCATGATGGTGGTGTTTAAAACGATCCCAAAAGTGGTCTTTTAAAACGATCCCTTCGTGGTCTCTACGTCTCTCCCCCACCCCCGCTCCCTCCCCCAAGGAAGCCACACCTCCTTCGATTGTTTTTTCTTCAGGAATGTTTGTTTTCCTCCAATCTCACCCCTGCTACGTACATACACAATCGCATGTGGACCAATGGACTAATAATATTATTTTTACTTTAATATAGAAGACCCAGAGCACTCATTGTCGGGGGAAATCTATGTACTTTCCCTGGACTTTCTGGAGTATTATTTATAAGATACAGAAACTCTCGTTAAAACGCCACCTGATATATACCTCTTTCTTATATAAAGCTCCTTTTATAAGTATGCATTGGTTATCGCATGCCTTAAAAAGCACTAAAATTAGCATTTAATGTAGTTAGGCCAAACAAACTAAATAGTGCGTTTACGGTAACGGCCTAAACAAAATCAAGGTAGGTAGGTAGGAAACAAAATTGATTTTTTCCGGTTTTTTTTACATTTTAGTTCATGCATTTTCGCGTTGTTTTGCAATGTTTGAAACTCACTATTAACACTATTAACCATGTTCATGTACAAGTGCAGAAAATGTTATCTTCGTTGGAAATTATTGCAAATAATGCTCATTTAAAATTATCGACTTGAAAATTGGCAATAAAAAGTTTGAGGTCGGCAATTTGGCCTCAAAAATTCCAGGTAGGTCGGGTTACCGTAAACACACCAGTTATTTTGTTTGGCCTTACCATCAATATGCAATTGTTTTTAAAATGGAGCTTACACACGTACAAAATTCTTTTTTAGGTTTTAGGTGTTTTAAGCATTCAGTCTGATTATTCATGACTTTCAACCCACGGTTCATTTTCCAAATTGATTGAATTTCTCCCACTCAGATCATATCTAGCGAGTTGCATGTTTAATATACCCTCTGTGCATTTATACACTCTTTGTGTAATACCTAGGTCCATTCATGACTGGCATATCATATTCATCTCCCCAGGTTCTAGTGCTCATTGAATTCTAAGATTGTCAAATCCGGTGTTGAATATCTGCCAGGAAACCTCGAGGGGGAGTGTTCGTAACACGATACTCTTAATATATATATAAACTGGGCCCTTTGCTTTTTCCAAACCCTTGCAGTACTCCGTACACAGCGATGATGAGACATGTTTAAACTTTGGAGTAATGAGTATTGGGGATCATCGCAGTATGCTCGTCACATTGGTCAATCCTAACCCTGTAGATGTAAGTTGGAATCATTAGTAATGAGTATTGGGGATCATCGCAGTATGCTCGTCACATTGGTCAATCCTAACCCTGTAGATGTAAGTTGGAATAATTAATAACCAGAGTTAAAGGAGTGCATCCAGATCATATTTTGGAGCCCCCCATTTTTCCTATGGGTGTTGAGATTTTGATACCATATCATTTGTCATAATTTTCTCATTTATTATTCCGAAATGTCGCGTTCGAAATCTGTATATTTTTAAGGATATCGTCAAAAAATCATCAATGTTTTGTAAACTCGTTTATCTAGTTCCACGAAGCAGTGCAGTGATTACAAATTTTCTGTCTTCTTCCCATGGATAGTATTTTGAGGAAGTATTTTGTATAATTCTTGAAATATTTTGGAAACGGTAGCCAATTAGCTCTTTCAGTCGTCATGATTGAATGCAGTGCATCAAAATCCATAAAAAAATAAATGTTTTTCCTCTGAAGCAGAAATTATTAGTAGAATACCTGTGGAATATCCATGGAATACAATTGTATTTTCTTCTTTAATTCCAGATACCCATCCAGTCGTTAAACTGCAATCTAGATGACTGCGAGGCTCAGGTACTTGGTGTTGAGTCGGGAGACGGCAAATACCTCACTAAATCGCATGACGCTTTCAGTATTAAAAGGAAATCAGTGAGTATTGCTGCTATACCCAGGTTTCTGGGGGACACTGTGGAGAGCCGGTGTAGAAATTGAAAATTTCCTATCATTTCAAACAAAATAACGACACATATATTGAGCAACAAAAAAATACAAACAACAAAATTCTGCACACACCAATTTTATATAAAACACTTATATTTTTATATAAAAAACTATGAATTGTAGGATAGGGCGACAAATCGTGTGTAAAAAAGGTATATTAGGGCGACGTGCTCAATAGGGCGACATTTTGGTGTCGCCCTAATATTTTTGAGTTTAAAATTAATTTTTTTAGGTCAAAAACCATTTTTTTTAAATCGAGAACCATTTTTATTAGGTCTGGAACTGTCTCTCTTAGGTCTGTGACCATCTCCGGAAGCTTTGGGTAAAAAAATAAGGTGTCATTTTGAGTGATTCTTGCCGAAATTTCGGTGGTCTCCGGCGAGAGTCTTGCCGAAATGTCGCCCCATTGCGGCATTCAGCGTTCTTTAAAATTTTATTATAGTAATAATTAAAAATCTTTAAAGGTATAGTACATGATTAGTAAACTGTTAAAAACAGCGTTGTTTCCACTCGTAATTGAAGACCTGTGTCCAGAAAACTACCTTGTAGAAATTTCAGCCACACACAATACTAGAAAATACAATACTCTAGAAAACCTGAATAATTCAAGCATGGTTTTTGTGCATGAATGAATGGGAAAAAAATAATTGCCTACAGGCGATCTTTTACGTTTTGACTTTTTTTTCCTTATCAATGGGGGCAGTTTAGACAAACTAATTTCACAGGATGATTACTACCATTACCATCTTGATAACAAGTAAACATTTAGGTAATAATTCAGTCATTTCCTGTTAAGCTCATGTGATAGCCAATCCCAATTATTGAGAAACAACTGCAATACCGTGTTTTGAGACCATCAGTTGGCTTCATAGCTCAATTGGTAGGACATCTGCATGTCAAGCAGAAGGTCCGCGGTTCGAATCTCGGTGGGAGCTAAGTTGTTTTTTTACTACATTCAGATTTTCCTCCATGTTTCTGCATTGCAGTTGGTGATTCCAGAACACCATTTTGCTGTCCTTCGGCTAGATGTCAAAGCCCCAATGGTTGAAAGCGAGTACCTTGGTATGGTGGTCATTGAGACACATCATGAACGATTCACCATAGCTGTCAAACTCCGCACAGTCGAAGGATGCCTGACAGTCAAGCCAGACCATGTTATATTTAGGCCCGCCTTTCCCGTAAGTTGACATCCAAATTGCCTATGGTATCATAATTTATTATGTGTACTTCATAAAAAGATTTCTCATTCAGTGATTGGTTTAAACTGGGTCACATGATATCTTTGACTTGGTGGACTATTGGATTGCACATTAGACTTTCGGTTGATAAGTCTGTAGTTTGAGGCCTAGTCACCACTATTGCGTTTTGTCCTTATACAAAACACTTTAATACTCCACATTGTCGCTCTCCACCCAGGTGTATAAATGGGTACACTACTAGTAAATACTGGTTGGGGAAACCCAGCTATTAACTGCTTTGGGTAAACCTGTGATGGACTAGTATCCCATCCAGGGGGAGTAGCAATGCTCCTAGTCACTCCATGCAATGGAAACTAACAACCTGTTGGGGAAATCCAACTAACTGCTGGGAGTAAACCTGAAATAAATTTGGATTTATTTCTGTATACTTTAGGGTTCACAGCAGTCGGTCAGTCTGACGTTGGTGAATAATTTCAGTCACAGCATGAAACTAGAAAGCATAGTCCCTAATCCACCAGACATAAGGTTCTATCATCGACCGCTCAAGGCCAAGAAGACGACTGAAATAGAAGTAGAAGCACATAAAAAACAAAAGGTATGAATAAGTCATTATTTTTAGGGATTATGACCCAGGGACCGCCAGGGTGAAATAAATTTGATACAAATGTCCATGAATTTGGGAAATGGATGCAGTCAAAAGCAACTTGGCTCCACCGGGATTTGAACCGCGGATCTTCTGCTAATAAAGTGTGTATTCTCATACACTTCAGTTATGAAGACCAAGTGTTCATTTTGCCCTGTTCCAATGCCTCGTCTGGTTGTGTGGTCTTGTATGCGTGGTTTGTTTTACAGTGTCCGCTTGAAGCCTGTTATTGCTTTGCGTTTTTGGCCATGCATTGAGTGCATCCGTAATGTGCCATTTTTGGCACAGTGGGAAATGCATTGATAGAAAGAGGTACATTGCAGTTGAAGCAATGGACACAGGCGGAGTTGCAATTGCAATTGCAAGCGACAAACACAGTAATTTTTCGTGTCTTTTGCGTCAACGCTATGTTGACTTTATATCAGTTGCACCAGATTTGCATCAGACCTCTATTTCGATGTGAATATGTTGCTGTTGTCGATTTTGCCGAGTGCAATGAAAAATCCAAGATATGAAAGCTTATTAGTGTGAAACAGGCTTTATGATATTCCTTTTGATTGTCAAACCAACAGGGAGGAAGAATAGTCTTTGAGCCTAAAGCAGCCTGTGAAGAAAATTACACATGCTACGTAGGCCTCTCCACTCAGTCAGTAGGTAAGTCACATTACCCATGGGGGAAGTGGCGTAACATTAAAGTATCATTCGAGTTGTCAAGAAAAAACGTACCCCCAATCCTTTAAAATCAGCCAAATATATGGAGAAAAAAATTATGATAACACCCAGTCCTTCAAAATCAGCCAACATTCATATTTGTTGTTAATGGATGCTTATTGCGTCTATGTGAATTCACTTTGTCATACACTACTCAAAATTAATTAGATATTTTGGGGGTGTACGAAGATATTTTATTAAGGGTATACCACTTGAATAATTTTGTATATGATTAGACTGCATGACAGACACACCTTGTCACAGGAATAGGTGAAAATAGTCATTTGAAGAAAAAAAATGATTATGAGTAGTGTATGAGGGGTGCATATTTCATTAGTTCTCTAAAATCAACCAGGAAAACATTTAAGAGTTGAATATAAAATGTGCATCTACATTTAAGGTCGTCTACTTGTTTAAAGGCTGCAGTCAAACCCATGTGAATTTGTTTTGTGCGTGTAGATGGCGGAGTGTGGCTGTCGTCATTAGCCCTATCAGACGAGATGCAAGATGTGGACAGGTTGTTTTACAATCAGCTACGTAACAGATGGTTGAAACTGGAACGAACAGGCAAAGCTATGTAAGTGTTACCTATATTCTTGTTATTGATCGTCGTCTCAGACTGCCTGGTCTTGGTCCTGGACTGCCTGGTCTCGGCCTTGGTCCTGGACTGCCTGGTCTCGGCCTTGGTCTCAGACTTGGTCTCAGACTTGGTCTCAGACTATCTGGTCTTGGTCTCAGATTGCGTGGTCTCGGTCTTGGTCTCAGACTGCGTGGTCTCGGTCTTGGTCCTGGACTGCCTGGTCTCGGCCTTGGTCTCGGCCTTGGTCTCAGACTTGGTCTCAGACTTGGTCTCAGACTATCTGGTCTTGGTCTCAGATTGCGTGGTCTCGGTCTTGGTCCTGGATTGCCTGGTCTCGGCCTTGGTCTCAGACTTGGTCTCAGACTTGGTCTCAGACTTGGTCTCAGACTGCGTGGTCTCGGTCTTGGTCTCAGACTGCATGGTCTTGGTCTTGGTCCTGGACTGCCTGGTCTCGGCCTTGGTCTCAGACTTGGTCTCAGACTATCTGGTCTTGGTCTCAGATTGCGTGGTCTTGGTCTTGGTCTCAGACTGTCTGGTCTTGGTATCGGTCTCAAACCGTCTGTTTTTTTTTTCTAACTGCCAACTCTGCCCTATACTATTTGTTACAGTTTAAGAATTAAATGCATTTTGTTCCCAGTTTCAATGCCACCCTGAGTTTAAACACCAATCTGGTGAAGGACATGAAAATCCCAGTCACTGCGGTTCTAGAATGGCCACGACTCGTACGCAAAGACAAGATAGAGTTCCCACTCACGTACATACAAAATTCAAGTGTAAGTATGCTTTTATATGTGAATTGCTTTTAATTTCATATGTCAAATTTGTCATTTGTCAACAATGCCAGTTACATATTACTGATTTGGTTCTGGATTTCAGTTACAAATTTCTTGAGAAGCACATAAAGTCATGACGTATCCCTATCCGTGACGGCGTGAAATTCCTCTATTGACTGGTATGAATTGACTGTTTTGCAAAGACTGAAAATGATTTTTTTACGGAACATGAATGTGATTGTAATGGTTATTTATTGTTTCTCCTGTGAATCAATGACAGATATCCGAAGTTCAGATCCTCAACCCATCCGATACACTGCTTTTAGTTCAACTCCTACCCATAGCACTCTACCAGGACCCAACATCAGTACTAGACTTTTTGTCAGACAGGTGAGACTTTTTATCTCTATTTCTTAATGTTAAAGACAGATTACATGATTGGAAAGCTGTTAAAAACAGGATAATGTTGATATACTGCCTTTTAGAAATATATGTAGTAATATTTCCATACATACTTTTTGTGTTGAATGGTTAAAAACAAAAAAATCTGCAAACAAGAGAGATTATGAATGCAGAATAAAGTTTTTCTTTAAAAAAAAGAAGCTGTTTAACACAGCAGGGAGTTGATGCTCCAGTAACCTCCAAAACAACGATGAGAATGATGTGAACGTTGTTCCCAAAAGACCAGGCAATTTCATTAAAAATATACTGAATTAATATTTTGCTGTATGTGTTTTGTCTGATATAACATTTAAGGGGACAGGGTACTGTATATCTTTTTAAAAGGTATTTTGGTATTTACTACAAAATTTCATCTTTCAAGTTTTCTTGTTAGCTAAAGTATGGATAGAGAAATTTATAATTCTTCCTCTTAAGAAATGCTCATCTTGACCTACTTTAAACCATTTACACGATTCTGTTAATTTTGTTCTCCTAGGTTTGACTCTGAGTTGGTAGAAACAGACGACCCCGGTGTTTTCTTCTTAACTCACAAAACAGAGAAGGTAACAGTTGTTTGTTCGTCATGAATGTTAAATGCTAATTGTATCATTTTCAGATGAAACTTTAGCAATTCCTTGAACAATGTCACTAACGATGCATGTACTAATTACGTGCATACCCGTGGAGATTAGTGGTGAGCACAGTTGTATGAGTCTATGACAACATAAATCAGAAGGATGTCAGGTGGTGCTCGATCGTTTGGCGATATTAGAAATAGAGGTTTGGATCCATGAAATACCGCGGCTGCCTGACAGAATATTTATGAGGTATAGTACAACAAATACAACATGGTTTCAGGGAATATATTAAAAACAAATAATCTCCCTTGGCTTGTGCCTCGGGAGATAGTCCCAATCATCCAACACCTTGAGGTCATTAGTTTACATTATATACCTCATGCGTAGATTCCAGTCATCTGATTGGTTAAAAGTGGGGGCATTGAATCAGCTAGACCCGGCGCGTATATGCCCACCGGTCAATAGTCTTTGCCATGCCCCGGGCATAGTCATTTAGCGGGTTCCGGACGCGCGCATTACATGTGTTAGCATAGCTATAGCTGTGCACCAACTATGCAGCTGTGCGCTCACGTAAACATTCATCAGGACGGTAACATATTTGGCGGAATCTCGACGTCATTTTGTCGTCTGTCGTAGATGATGAAGTCCTTAAGAAAGTAAGAGAAGTGGCCTACAGTGAAAACTGTGTCAGGTGAAATGTGCTACTAAAGTGCCAGGTGATTATGCTACAATGTTTGCTGTAAATATACAACTTTTCCGCCGTAGGACCACTGTCATGACTGTATGATGTCTCGTTACTTTTAACCAACCAGATGACAAAAATCTACACATTCGGTATATAAAACAAATATTGACTGCTGTTTATTCGGGTCATGGTTAAGATTATAGGCCCTCGGTGATCTCGAAGCCATGACTATGCCCCTCGGCTTCCGCCTCGGGGCATAGTCATGGCTTCGAGATCACCTTGGGCCTATAATCTTAACCATGCCCCTCATTGCAGTCAATATTTGTATACTATTTCCCATCAAACCATGTTGTATTTGTATACTAGCACCCCTTGGTATTGGAAGTTGACAAACTAGTTCTCTCCGTTTTGCCTTGATAACTTCCAATAACAAGGGCAGCTAATATCAACCAGCCACCCTCAAACCAAAAAAATATATATAATTACAAGAAAACCAGTAAGTCATCTGTTAGGCCTGTACATCCTTTTCCAACGCTACCATGAATAATTCTCCATGTCAATTCCTTAAGGAAGCCCTTATTTTCTTTTCCAACAGGATTCTCCAGGAAAGTGCCTTAAAAATCATTCATGTGGTGCGATTGAAGAAATGTTTGGTATAAAACCAAACGATACGGCGTTAACCATCGCTATCAAGCCTCGACAGAACGTTACCGTGTCCATCGGCTTTAAACCCACTGACAGTAGGGAACGCATCTCACTCGTACTCATCAGGTGAGTTATCGGAGGGTAGTAAGAAAAATGGATTCCGTTTTAACCTAACGAGCATAAAATACCTCCCCAAAATACTATCCATGGGAAGAAAAGAAATCTTCAATTTGGATGTGGATGCAAAAAGGTTGGTGTAATTACTGCACTGCTTCATGGAACCGGATAAATTAGTTTACAAAACATCTGTGGTTTTTCGACGATATCCTTCAAAAATATACGGATTGAGAACGCGAAATGTCAGAATGGTAATGAGAAAAATATGACAAATGATTCCCAGCGTCGGTTGATTAACCTTGGTCTTGAGTATGGGGCACTAGACTACTCAGCCATGGCAATGTTTCCTCTACGAGAATTAAACCCATGGATTGTTTTACAGCAACTTTTGATATGTGTTTCTTTGTCTACTAGGAACAATCTTACCATCCTAGACGCATTTATGGTCCGTGGCCGAGGGGCGCGAGGCGAGTTACGATTCAACGGCAAGACTCCCAGTGCCAGTAACAACCTTCTATTTGAGCTCAAGACTGCACATCTTGCAGACTGCGATAGTCAGTATCCTGTTACTCATTAACTCTTGTCAACATTTTCACGGTTCTCACAGAGCGTAGTATTTTTCAAGACTCCTTCCCTCTCCCCGAATTACTACTTATCAACATTTTTTGTCACTACCGTGAAATGTCAAAATTTTACAGTGCATGTGAAGTCGTACACGGCCCTCGACACCTCCCCCCTCTCCTACGCTTTGTAGAACCGTGAAAATGTTGACATTGTTGACTTCTTGAAAAGAAGAATGTCTAAGCTTTAGAGTTATAGTGTTTCAAGTTTATACAATATTCGTAAGTGGGGTTACTGTTCAATGTCCGAATATGTAAATAGGAGAATTCTAGGTTTAAAGTGAAATAAACCAAAATGAAGCCTATTTAAAATGCAAAGGAATGATTCTCAATAGTAACCAATAACCACCATGTTCCTAATAAGTCACACAAACAATGTTTAGACGTTATTATAACATCAAGGTAATGTACTCTATAGCACATAATTAATGTGTGCCGACTCTACGGCCTGTAATATGGTGGGCGTTCATATTTGATACTTACTAAATCTTGGTAGCATTTGTCTACGGTTACAACCAATTGGGAATGTTTCAATTGGGGAATATTTTTGATTATTTTTCAATATACCTGGGTGATAAATATCAGATTAAAAGGTCTTATGTCTTTGGAATTTCCTCAAATCAGTTTTTGATTTTTGATTTTTTTCCCCATTAATTTTCTAGAATCATCTCCCAAAGCCAGGGTTCCCCCAAACTTCACCGTGAAGCGATCTTTTACTCTGAAAAACACCGGCCAGCTACCGATTTATATTAAAACATTCAGCCTCAACGGGTATGACTGCGAGGGATACGGCTTCAAAGTGCTGCAGTGTAGACCTCTGGAGTTGGCTCCCAATGAAACCAAAAGATTGGATATAGCGTAAGTAACGTGGTTGTAACAAGGGTTTGAAGGTGTGGGTGGCTAGTTTTAAACTGTACATGTAAGACTTGCTGGGGACCTGGATGCTGTACTGGCCTACCACACTGTATTGACACATTCTCATCCTCCAAGCAAAAGGGGAATAAACTGCATGATAATAGCAATGCATTTTGTGACATTTCACTTTAACCCACCCCTGTATTCAGCTGTGCTGCACATCCCCTAATTGCTAAATCATAACATATGATACACTATTGTAAAGACGAAGAACAGGGCTTTCCAATGACACCAATTAAAAGGATAATGATTTAGTAACAAGAGAAAAATCGTCAGTCAAACTTGAGTTTCTGAACTTTTATTGAGGAGTTTATATTTAACGGCTGTTGGATTAAAGTGCATTTTTGTCGTCGTACTTCCAGTTTTACTCCAGACTTCACCATGTCACGGATCACACGCCAGCTAAAGATCCTAACCTACAATCAAGAGGAACTAGAGTACACCCTCATAGCCACCCTACCGGCCCAGATGCTGTCCCTGTGCGCCTCAGCCCTGCCCCGACCCCAATGGGAACACTTACTGTACATCATCTCGGTTATTCTAATGGGAATCTTATTCCTGGGTATCTTAACGGCTTCGTACCTAGAGGCACTCAGGCTGACGGAGCCCATCGCGGTCCAAGTCGCGTCGGAAGAGAACGGCGAAATCAGCAAGCTCAAACGGTTTGATCTGCGTAACATCGCAGCGGGCATCAAAATTGGAGCTGGAGGGGGCGGGGCCAACGGGGGAGGAGGAGCTAAGCAAAGGTAAGTCATTATCAAAGAAGCTTCTCCAGATTTTTTCCAGAAAATTTATTTTATAACTCCCCAAATTACTATCCATTGGAAGCAAAAAGGTTGGTGTAATCACTGCAATGCTTTATGTAACCGGATAAATTAGTTTACAAAAATCACTGGGTTTTTGGCGTGCTATATAAATGTAATAATTAATCTAAATAATTAAATAATCTAAAAAAGTCTCTCCACATTGTGTCAGGTTTTTAGGTTCTGATACTCATCGACTCAAAATGATTCAGGAAATACATTGACTTGACACAGTGACTACTTGATCCAATGACTCGACTCACCTCGCTTCTCCAAAATGATTCAACTCGAGTTGAGAAACAAAAATGATTGACTCACTACAAAGCTGCCATAAACACAACTGTGGTGTAAAACATGATCATAATCAGTGCCAGCTTCTTAATTTTGACTTACAAAAATACAACATATTTCACTAGCGTCTTAAAATAAAATGAAACACTGTGTGGATCAACAGATGTTTGGGGTAGAGGTGATGCTTAAAAGAAAACCATTTTGTGTTTTGTTCGTGCAGCTCAACAAGCAGTGTTCTATCCAGTCTTGGTGAGAAGCTCTCATTTAGGCCGAAACAATCCTCCTCCCCCTCATCCACAACAAACAACAACACTACGGCCATCGCAAACAACACAAGGCACTTTGAACCCAAGAGCCAATCAGAAAGGAGGCTCTTGCCCGATAAAGATCGCGTTAAAGTCAACAACTGGGCCGACGGCAGTGCCGCATACGGTAGAAACACCGCCAAACAGAGCAATATGGTTAGCGTATCAAATAGCAGCACCCCGTCCCCCAACGAGGGTGCTGCGGCGAATCGCAAGACGGGCAAGGGACGACGTCGCTCTGCCGATCCAGAATGGAACACCGAGTACCCTAATAATGGAGAGGACAACAGACACCCTGAGTATCAGCCAATCGAAGAAATCTCACCGGCGGTTGTTGAAGTACCGCCGGGAAGCGAAGCACAAGAAAGCTTAGACGTAGACACGAGCAGTGTGCATAAATTAGTTAAAAACAGCAAGCGTAAATTAAAACCAACCACTAAAAAAGACGAGACTGAAAGGAAGATTATCGGAAGCAAGCGGAAGGAAGAGATGATACGTGAGAGAATCGACCGAGACGATTCCTCATCCATCTCCACAGAATCCTCCAATCCAGAGTCGGATCCAACGGACAAAACTGGAAAACAAGTAGGTTCACCTAGGATCCTAGGATTTTTAGATTGCATTAGATATGAAATGTATTTTATTTAATGGTCTACTCTAATTAGCGTTTGATGTGCTATAAAGGGTTTTTTTTGTTTTATGTACTTTTATCTGTATTTTAATGATATCTAGTTGTAGTGATTATCTTTGTAAAGCGCATTGAAGTTATTTTTGATGATGTAAAGCGCTATATAAGAACTAACTATTATTATTATTATTATGATCCGAACATTCTGACAATCTAGGCACATTTCAACTTTGACTGTGCCTAAAATGGGTCTTGCTGAGTAGCAGGCTGGGATCATGGGCCAATTTCATGGAGCTGTTTAAAGGAGTGTATTCAGATTTTTCCATATGAATCAAATAAATACCTCCCCAAAATACTATCCATGGGAAGAAAACAGGAAATTCGCAATCTCCAATTTGGAGGTGGAACCAGAAAAAAATAGTTTACAAAACATTGGTGGTTTGTTTTATACAGGATGCTATTTATATTCCACAGTATTTTAACCAGGCGGATGGTGAGACGTGGTCTTCACACAACAAGCCTAAACACAAGACTTCGCCGTCTGCCGGTGGAATGGGTCTGGACGACTTCAAATTTGAAGATGTTAAGACTCGTACCAAACCGCGAAAAATTGCCAAACACGACGCAGCATTCTATGGTGATGTGCGAAGGCCAAGGTAAAGAGCCCTAAATTTCTGAAATTGGCCAGTTGTGGGAATTTTTAAATAAACCAGCGACATGCTTGTCTTGTTTCAGCATGGGGGCTTGTTTCTCCACACTCGTAAAAGAAACTGCTTTTGAAAAATTACTGATTACTTGTTTTTATATTTTATTATTTTTTATTGAAGCAATTGTATTTTTGTCTATCTTTTTTACTTAGTACCTTGGAGTTGCCCTACGTGCCACACAATGAGGCAGGACGTCGTGCCAAACAGAACTCCAAGGAACCAACCTCGCCGCATTCTATCGCCGCCAAGATTGCCGCTAATGCTACCAAGAAGGCAATGAAGACAAACAAGACCGAACAAGGTACGTCAAGCAAAGGATTCTTAATGGTAGAGTACATGTTTGGTATTATAACTGCTAAAAACGGCGTTATTCCCACTGGTAATTGAAATCTACCTTGTAGACATTTCAGCTACATAGATGCAGTAATACTTCAGAATACCTGAAAAATCCATGTATGGTTTTTGTGCATGAATAAATGGCTCCAAAGATCGCCTGTATCGCCTACAGGTGATCTTTAGAGATTCAAATAGTTTGACATTTTTCTCATGAATGCGAGCACTTCAGACGAAATAATTTCACAGGATGATTACTACCATTACCATCTTTATAACAAGTAAGCTTTATATAATAATTCAGTCATTTCTTTGGAGGGTAATTACCAATCTTGACGCTTACCTTTAAATATAGGGCTGTGCCAATTCAAAAATTTGAATATTCGATCAATAACTAAATATTCGAATAAAAATGTTAGTATTCGAAAATTTGAAAAGTTCATGAGTGATGAGTTGCTCAGTAAAACTGGAGAGAAAAGAAATGTATTTTTGTTTATATATATAAGAGGTATATTCTCTAAGTTGCTACTACAATGGTATACATTTCTTGATTGATCAAATTTAGTTACTGCGTTAAAATGAACACTTTGGTAATTGGAGAATTTACATCATGACTAAATCAGTCTAAACGGATATTCGATATTCAATCGAACATTTGGTTAGAATATTTCCCATCAAACCATTATTGGAATAATTATTGGAATTTGTAGTGCTTAGTTAGAATATAAAATGGCAGTTTCCCCAAATGCCAAAAATGGATATACCGCATTTTGCAATGAAGCTCTTCATATGTACATGTATTATGTTGTGTTTTCTGATCGACAGTGACAAAAGCTACCGACGGTGTCAGCGAGACCGCCAGTACCCCAAACAGCGAGGTAGACAAAGACTCCCCTCCCCCACTCTGGGAGCAGGCTAAACCCATGCCTTCAAGCCAAGGCTGTCAGCCGCCGGTCCAGATCAAACACCCCAACCCATCCAACGGCAAGAAGGCCTCTAAAAACACCACCAAGTCGAGCCAGTTTCCTGAGCCTACTGGCGCTGCCAGCGGCGGTCGGCCGAGCAGCTACAGCAACGCAGTAGCGGGTGCAGCAGTGGTAGCCGGGGCGGCAGTAACTAGTCATGGTAGGGATGGTGGCTTGAATCAAGCGCCGCCAGAGACCATTAAGAAGGCCAAGCTGGTCAAGACTAAGTCTATGCCGGAGAAGACATCTGCTTTCACTGCTGTTGGGGAGACATTTGGCCGTCCAGGTCAGTTTAAAGGACCATGTCCTGAGGCCAATTTCATAGAGCTGCTTTAGCATGAAAAATTGCTTAAATATGAAAAAACATGCTTGATAAAATGGGATTACTAGCAAAAATGTCATGTCATTGTCATGAAACCGTCCTCTAATGCTGGTTAGTCCTCTAACTTTTTCAGTCACATTAGGACTGGGAACGTTCTCTGCTGAGCAAGATTTCTTTGTACTTAAGCAAATATGAAATTACTATGAAATTGGCCCCAGATCACTTTTGACACCCCCATTTTTGCCATGGGTGTTGAGATTTTGATACCGTATCATTTGTCTTCTGAACACGTTATTCCCACCTTTAGCCTTATATAATATTGTCGATAGCGTCACCACGCCATTCTTGCATTTTGCTCTGATGAGTGCAAGTCGAAAAGTGCTTTAGCATGTCTTTGTCGTTACTTAATTCTATTTTCCAAAATTGCCCTTATTAGAAGCAGAGTGTTGCATTCACAGTGCTCTTATCAAGATTCGACTGTGCCACTGTGTCTCATAGCTCAGCTGGTGGAGCATCTGGCCAATGTGTCAGAAGTTTCAGATTCGAATCCTGATTAGGACCTTGTGATTATTTGTTCTCGCATTATGAACCCATCATCTGTACTCTTCATCTACAGGAGCTATCGGCAGCAAGGGTATCTCCCAGAAGACCAAGACTTGGCCTTGGCCTGGTAAGACTAGTCATCCAGAGATACTGGACAGTACTTCAGATACTAGCAGCACCGCATCTACAGGACCTAGCAGGTAGGGGAATGGCCAGCAGCACTATAGACCGTATCGAATAGCCGCCATTTCGTGGGGCACCTTTTGTTAATTAAACCGTTCAACAATGGAAGCACAATGTGTGCAACCATGCATGTCATCGAGGAACAAAGAAACTGCCCCACGAAATGGCGGCTATTCGATACGGTCTATACAGAGTAGATCAGCAGCCAATTTCACGAAACTTTACGCAATTGCGCAAGTCCACTTACGCCATAATTTATTGCGCAAGTAATGGCGTAAGTGGACTTGCGCAATTGCGTAAAGTTTCGTTAAATCGGCTGCAGGAGTGGATTGCAATAAAGTAGTCCAGTGAGTTGCTTTTGTCTCTGAATAGTCTTTCCGTTCGTCTAGCGTGTTGCGTTTTCTCTTTAACCCTGGGAGGTGCACCGCCAAAACAAAATTGCACGGAGGCTCCAAGGGTTAGACTCCTGAAGGCACTTTGTATAACGTGTAAATAACACTGTTTGGCAGACACAATCCTTTCTCTCTAATGGCCTAAATAGATGAATAGAGGTCCCATCAAGACACAGCTGTTTACTGGGCCTGCAGTAGGATTATTGATAGCTGCTTTTATGCACAGAGGCAAAAACGCCGTTTGGTTACGACCGTTTTTGCGCCTTCGTGAGTGTAATTATTGACGGACCGCAGATAATTTAAAACATTGACAGTAATTGTTTGATAACTTGTAATTAATATATTCAGCGTTTTAAGGCCTTTCATCGATAACTTTATGAAATTGCTCATGGTAGCCAAAGACCTTTGTGGATATTTTATGTCAACAATTTTCGCCTCTACTCCGAGGCCTCTTCTGATTGTTCGATAACTAAACGTTGGTTTTTCATTTGATGTCTGATTTGAAAGCCAATAAGTTTTGTTTCTTGAAAAATATCAATTAAAGAAAAAATATTGTTCGAGGTGTCACACCCCAAACGCATGGACAATACATCTTTAAAGGGTTAAGGACACAATTTTCAACCCCTGTTAGTTGTTTTTGATTGTTGAACACAATAATGAATCCACATATTTGCATTTAATACAGCCCCGGTATGTTCTCCATGCCCAACGCTACTCACCCAGAGATGATGAAGAAACCCATGTCGGCCGATAGCTACTCCAATTCAGGATCCAAGTTTCCATTTGCCAGCCACGGTAAAAAAAAGTTGAATGCTATGCGAGTACAGAATTATGAGTATAGTGGCCACTCTCGGGGCCATAATAAACTAAACCCTTACAAAGGTTGCGTTAGCATTATACACATGCCATTTGGGACCAATAACAAATGGTTGATATGAGCAGGTGGCCACTGTCAGCAGGTGGCCCCTATACACAAGTTTAAATGTAGTAATGTCAATAATATGGACATAAAGGCTTATTTTTTGTACCTTGCAATTTGATTCAGAATATTTTTAGCCCTTAAAACCCATGGCATTTACACAACTTTTGCACAATTTTCCAAAGTCGTTATCAATGCATTTTGAGAACAAAATTTCTTTTGACTGTAAAGTTCTCTAAAATAATGTTTTGTTTTGTTTTCTGTTAACCCAGGGAACAATTATCCATCGACTCTGTGGGAGAACAATGCTAGGGGGCCACGTATGGACATACCACCCCCTCCCATGCCATCTTACAATCCACAGGGACCACAGCAACCAAGGACTCAATCCATCAAAGGTGGGTCATACACCCCAGCCCATCCCAACTCCCCAGTCGATCCCAACCCCCCAGCCCATCCCAACCTCCACCCCCACCCCCACCCCCACCCCCACCCCCACCCCCACCCCACAGAGACATGATGCACAGAGACATGATGGACTCACCTTAATTGAGTAAGTTTCCTTTTTTGACTGGTTTTTTCGACCCCAATATATGTCCAAGGATTATACAAAATTCTCTGAACCTGATTCGATTTCATTGCGATTTCTCCCCTGGGAACTGCTTTTGGATAGCCTTGAAAATATAACATTACATTGTCACCGCCGTGGCCATGGTTCAACGCACTGTTTGTACTGTGTTGTATGAACCGCCTACCCGGCATGCTTGAACCAGTGCTATGGTTACCATTGCTATCGAAACTTTTAGTCGGGTTTCTCTTGTAAATGCGTGAAGTAAAATTCTGGGTAACCCCTGTTTTTGGTTGTTGCCAGGTACCATTGGTGACTGGCTTGGTCTAGGTGTAAGCATGCCAGCAACCTCCAACAGTCTGTGGCAGGCAGGACCCTCATACACTAACGCTGGGTGGTCCACAGAGACTGGGTCCCCACGATCGCCAGGACGAGGGGTAAGATGGGCAAAAAAGTAACCAGTAAAAGATTGTGTTCCTTGAATATAGAATTTTAGCACTTATATCAAGCAAATTCCGCGTGTGGTCTAGTGGGTATACAGCCGTGCTCGTGATCAAGGGGTTATGGGTTCGAGCCCCACTTGTGCCAACGTGTTTGTGTCCGTGGGCAAGACACTTAATACCCAATTGCCTCGTCAACCCAAGCGATATTTGGGGAGCTACAATCTAACTGCTGATAGGGTTGTGCGCAACTAGCCAGGCAGCCACCTAGTTGAAGCGAGATGATTCTGGTAATTCCATAAGGGCAGTGATAATAGTGGCTACGGCGCCTTTGAATGACAGTCATGTTAGATACTGTGTGCCTTATAAATGCTGTACTATTATTATTATTATTATTAAATGTCACACTTTGTTCCTCGACTTCATGGAATGACCCAAATGGTATTATTAGTTTGTCAAATATAGTCACTGTTTTAACGTCCTCCTAGAATGATTGTTTTTCTGTTCCGAGATTATTCTGCAGCGCCTGCAAATGAATATTCCCCTACTTGTTTCCAAACAGCAGAGCAACTTCTACCCTGCAAGCAGCAACCCATGGGGCTTTGATGATCTCCCAGCTCACTCTGCCAACTCCGGCAACTGGAACAACAGCAGTGAACTGTTCCCTTCGTCCATCTGGAGCAACCCCAGTAGTACCAACACTTCACTGCTTGACACGACCCCCAGTATGAACCCCCAGGAGACGCCGGTAAGTCAAACTCCCCACCACCCCCTCCCCCCCAAACCCCTCAATAGACAATCCAACTGGAACAACAGCAGTGAACTGTTCCCTTCGTCCATCTGGAGCAACCCCAGTAGTACCAACACTTCACTGCTTGACACGACCCCCAGTATGAACCCCCAGGAGACTCCGGTAAGTCAAACTCCCCACCGCCCCCTCCCCCAAACCCCTCAATAGACAATCCAGCTGGAACAGCAGCAGTGAACTGTTCCCCTCGTCCATCTGGAGCAACCCCAGTAGTACCAACACTTCACTGCTTGACACGACCCCCAGTATGAACCCCCAGGAGACTCCGGTAAGTCAAACCGCACCCCCGCCCCCCCTCCTCTCCCAAACCCCTCAATAGACAATCCAGCTGGAACAGCAGCAGTGAACTGTTCCCCTCGTCCATCTGGAGCAACCCCAGTAGTACCAACACTTCACTGCTTGACACGACCCCCAGTATGAACCCCCAGGAGACGCCGGTAAGTCAAACCGCACCCCCGCCCCCCCTCCTCTCCCAAACCCCTCAATAGACAATCCAGCTGGAACAGCAGCAGTGAACTGTTCCCCTCGTCCATCTGGAGCAACCCCAGTAGTACCAACACTTCACTGCTTGACACGACCCCCAGTATGAACCCCCAGGAGACTCCGGTAAGTCAAACCGCACCTCCCCTCCCCACCCCACACTCCCCGCCCCCCAGACCCCCTCCCCAGACCCCCTTCCCCCAAAACCCCTCAATAGACAATCCAGCTGGAACAGCAGCAGTGAACTGTTCCCCTCGTCCATCTGGAGCAACCCCTCACTGCTTGACACGACCTCCAGTATTATTTTGATTTATGTGTCATATTAAAGTGTGGTTTGCAGTTTAATAGAAGAACAACTCAATTCCTACGGGTATCTTTCTCCTTAAACAAATAAAATGTACTATTCGTTTGCTGCATTGACTAATTTCTAAACTTGTCTTATATTTTGCCAGTATTCGCCATTCAGCAGTTTCCGAGGTCTGTGGAGCAACCCTTTTTCCAATTTCAGTAACTCTGGCCCCACCTGGAACCCAGGTAACAATGAGCCTAAGCATTAAGTGGTTACTTTAGCAAGCCATCGTCATGACAACCCTGTTATTTCCCGCACTAAGCTTGGGCAATTCCATGGGAATCGCAATTGCGAGTCCAGATTTTTTAGGAAACGATTCACAGTTGGAATCGATTATCTTTCGTTAAGATTCAATTTCCAGTGCTAGCTTGCTGATTCCAGAAAATACCTCGCAATTCGGAAGCCAAAACACTCAATTTCAGCAGCTGATAATTTCCACATAATTGACAAAATTGGCAGTGTAGGGTGGTTAGTTTTTGGTGTGACACACATGCGTTGCGATCTTTAGACACAAGATTTAAATTAGTGTTGTATTAATAGAGTCCATCACAACTCACAAAGAGTGCCTTTGCTGCAATTCATTTCAAGAGCTTATGGTTTGCAGTGGACTAGTGGAGACTCGCGGGCACTCACAAGGACTTCAGCATTGTAAACACTGTTAAAGTCGCTCGTCCAGATTTTTCCAGAAACAATCATATCAAATACCTCCCCAAAATACTATCCATGGGAAGAAAAAAGGAAATTTGCAATCTCTAATTTGGATGTGGAAGCAAGAAGGTTGGTGTATTCACTGCACTGCTTTATGAAACGAATAAATTAGTTGACAAAACATGGGTGGTTTTTGACGATATCCTTGAAAATATACGGATTGAGAATGCAGAGTTTTAGAATGGTAATGCGAAAAATATGACAAATTATATGGTATCAAAATCTTAATACCCATGGGGAAAATGGGGGTGGGGGGGTTCAAACATTGATCTGGACACGCCCCTTTGACAGTTGTGAAATCCTAGATTACAGAAACCTATCTTGCCATCTGCTTTGAATGATGCCTGTATATGCAGTATCGTAACACAGATTGTGATTGTAATTGGGGGTGGGGGGAGGGGATGATTTAATGGCGCTAAGTATTAAATTGTAAGTAAATCAAACTGGCAATTAGATAAAGCCAATATCTAGCAATGCTGTAAATTACGATCAGACATCAGACATTTTCCGACCACATTTTTTCTGACCAAATGCAGAGGTGTTTAAACAAAATCCCTAAATGACGCAGAAACTTAAAATAATCTACCGCTAAATAAAAGTAGTTTTTGTAAACAACTTACGTCATTCATATTGCAATAATGCATTTTCAAGAGTGACCGATCAAAAACGAAACTGGTTTTTCTGACATTTCGTCTGAATATCGAAACAAAAATATCGACTGAATTCATATTTATGAATTCTACATAATAATTGCATCTGAAAATTAAGTTATGGGTGGTAATTCCGGCCTGTGTTTTTTTTTCTGAGTTTTTTATTTTATTTAAGTTCAACTTATTCTTAAAAACTCAAGGATAAATTATCAACTCAAAAGAACAAATCTGTGGAGAAACTAAAAGAAAAGGAATCTCCAACTATGCAAGGGTTTGTCTCGTTTTGGGTCTATAGAGCAGCTAATTACTACACTCAAAACTAATCTGAAATCAAGTATATATTTTATATCTTTGGTTGTTTCAATCATATTTTGTTCATCGAAAGTGTGCATTCTGTAAATGACGAAATCTTTAATATAAAATTTATGTTCAGACAAGTGGTGACATTTCTGAATTTTATTGAACGCAAATTACTTTTAAAGTTTTGTACATGTATATGTTGGGCTCCAAATTTTAGAATAGACTAATTTATATTGTGAAATGCGTTATATTTTTGTATTTTTTTTTTACCTGTAATAACAAGAGTGATCTGGTGTAATTATTGCACGCACTTAACTCATTTTGCCGTCCTTTTTGTTGATTTTATTGAATGCAGTATAGAGTGTACGCTTTGAGTACATGAATGCACAGATTACACAAATGAACCTTTTTTTTTTATCAGAGAATTACATCTGAAAGTGTTGTTTTCAAAATGTTTAAATCTGCTTGATACTGCATATACAGGCACTGGTTATATTATGTGTGTCACACCCTTCTGCAATTTTACAGTTTAAGTTCTCCTGTTTGTGTAGCATTAAAGGCACAGGCTCGAAACACGCAGCTCCATGCCTTTGCTATGGAGCTGCGTATTGCGTGGCACACATTTGGCGGGCGCGCATTGCTGACGAGCCTGTGCCTTTAAACATCTTTAAAGGTAGAACACATGATTGGTATCTCGAAAATCAGAAATGTTCACAGATTTACACATAACTTACACGATATAAACATGATGATGGTAGAAAACTTCTTTAGAAATGGTTTTGTCTGAAGTGCTATATTCTTTAAGAAATTAGTAAAACGATTAATTTTCGTCTCATAAGACGGAAATTCACTTCGCCCCAAAACCACTTCGCCCAAAACCGCTTCAGACACAGGCCGTGGTTCAGGGCGAAGGTGTTTTTGGGGGAAGTGACTGCAAAGCCTTTTTAGACTTTTACTCAAGTTGGTTTCAATCATGCAGGGAGACCAAAGTGGCATTTGGGCGATGTAGTGTTTGGACGAAGTGATCTGGGGCGAAATGGCACTCGGGCGAAGTGGTTTTGGGGTGAAATGGCACTTGGGCGAAATAATTTTGGGGCGAATTTAATTTTCGTCTCATGAGACGAAAACTAATTGTTTTACTAATTTCTTAAAGACTATAGCACTTTAGACAAAACCATTTCAGGGGAAGTTTTCTACGGTCATCATGTTTATATAGTGTAAGTAAGGCGTAAATCTGTGAACATTTCTGATTTTTGAGATACCAATACATATGTGAATAGCTGAGACAATGAAATGCATCTATGATTGTTGTTTCCTTGAAAACGGGACTATACTACTGCGTCAGTTTTATCTAGAATTAAAGGACCACTATAGTTACTGACACTGACGTATATGTACAATCTGTTAATTGAAATTAAGCAATGTAATATGTATGTTGTTGGTCTAAGTTAATGCATTACATCTTTCATGACGATGGCTTGCAAGGCTTCAAAATCACATCATTTGGAAATCTGGCTGTTGGATGGTATAGTTGGTCATCTTTTCTGTTTAAAGGCACAGGCTCATTAGCAATGCGTGCGCGACAAATTCGTGCCACGAAATACGCAGCTCAATGCCTTTGCTATGGAGCGTAGTTTGTGCCACGAAATTGGCGCGCGCGCATTGCTGACGAGCCGGTGCCTTTAATTTTGCATTTACTGGTTGAATCGTTTCTTCTCCTTCTCCCCTTTTTTTTGGGTGTGGGGGTGTTGGGGTGTTTTCTATTAAACCTTTTCCCCCCAAATGAAAGACAAATTATATAGAAATACAAACGTTATCTGGATTACAGAAAGAGTTGTGGGTATAGTTAAAAGCGGTTAGTTTGAGAACAATTCAGTCTCTCTACTTGGCACTGAATTTAAGGCAGAAATACCTTTACTACAGAAAATTAAGTTGGTCTTCTCAATATACAAAGAATTAAAGGAGCGTGTTTAGATTTTTCCAAAAATGGATTTCGTTTTAACCTAAGAATCATATCAAATACCTCCCATAAATACTATCCAAGAAACGGGAAATTTGCAATCTTCAATTCAGATGTGGAAGCAAAAAGGTTGGTGTAATTACTGCACTGCTTTATGGAACCAGATATCGGTAGTTGTTTTGACGATATCCTTGAAAATATACAGATTGAGAGCGCGAAATTTCAGAATGGTATTAAGAAAAATATAACAAGGTATGACATTGGGAACTCATTTAATTACGGGCATTACAAATAAGATTGTCTATTTTCACAGAGATGCAGTAATACTTCAGAAAACTTCAAACGTCCATGTGTGTGTGAATGAATGGTAAAAAAGTTGTCTGCAGACAATTGTTTTGGTTGAAAAACCTACTTTCAAACAGTTGGCAATTTCTCCCACAAAGGTACCATTTTACTGGTGTTTGTTACATGCAGCCAACACTTTTAGTCAGTTTTTTGTTCTCATTTGTCTATGTTCATCCGATCAGTCTACTTCCTCCAAATGATGTGATTTATCGTAGAGCTTGGGTTATTTGATAGTTATATATCATTGCTGATGTTTAAAGTGGGGAAGGTTTATCTTTAACTTTATTGTAAAGGAGTTAGGCCTGTCTAAAAGGTCTGGTAAGATCGTGCTGGTGAAAACTGCTGCCTGACATTACCATGTCATTTTGAAGTCTGTCGAATGGTATAAAGCTTTATTAAAAATAGGTAGGTTTTGATGCACGAAAAACGCAAACGTGAACGCGAAATGCTTGAGCACTGGTCATATCTTTAGGAGGTCTCAGAACCCAGGTTCGAACTTTGGTCACGGCAAAAGAGTTATCTTGCCACGAAAGTCACATTTGTGGATTTTTGTTTTCGTCTGTTCCTTAAAATAACGACCAAGTGCTCAAAGCATTTCGCGTTCGCGTTTTATACGTGCATCTAAACATCCCTGTAATAAGAGGTCATTGGGACTGTCCAGATATAGATAGCCTTGTTATAACAGGTTGACTCGTCGTTGTGTGCTTCAAGATAGTGCAAAGATTTAAGGCTGATGAACGCTTACAAAAGCTACGTTTTTTACCGGCTCGGCCTTTACCAAGACATTTTGGACTGGCCCCCTTAATTTCAAGTGTAATGCTTGAAGATTGTCTAAACTGCCAAGCCAGGAGAGTCCACTGTAAGCCTGAAACTAACAAGCAGGCCGGTATATAGTATAGGGAAGACTCGGTCACAAATCGTGCTGGGTATACATCGGTGTTAAAGGGCTGCTCAGCTGATGTTTCCAAGTAGGCTTGGAATCCTGGTTTGGCACAACTCCCGAACGTGTCCAAAATATCGATTGTGACAAATATACCAATTGTGAGAATTTCTAAACTTGTGACTCGGCAAAGGTTGCAGCTTGCAATGGAGCTCTTGTTTTGCCTCTTGGATCAATTTTGGAGGGTTGTAGCGCCCTCATTGGTCACACGAGGAGAGACTGACGAGAACAGGTTGCCTCACCTCTGCTTGAATTCTATCGATGTTGTCAAATAGTGCTCATTGAAAACATTGCACCGTTTTGGTCTGCCTTACTGGCGCCGCATGTTTAACGGTGCAGGAGGCTTTTAAGATCACCAGAACTTTGTGGATGCATTTTCTTGAGCCAAGACGTGCCGAAGGTTACGTCTAAAAATCAATTGTGTCAAAGAATCTGTGTAGATTTAGAGTTCCACAGATTCCATTTTAACAATTTCCAGAAACGTGATTGTGGATTCTGTGTTTTGAAGGTAAAATAATGTTATATACGACACAGGTGGTTGGCCTGTATTTCAATTTACGCTTGCTGTTTTATTGACGTTTTTAAAAAGTGAAGAAGGACAAATGTGCGTCACTTTATGGATCACAAAGTGGCTGAATGAGTCGGAATGGTGTTTTTTCTTTCGATAAAGGGGCTTTTGTAGAGCTAATTAGTTGCACGTATTTGCTTTGAATTGACCGAACCAAGCCGCACCGTGTCAGTGGGCAAATATCCCTGTCTGTGCTGTGCTAATTTTCTATAAAACAAGGGACGTGTTTTTCCCGGAATCGACAGCCAAGGCCAACACTATTGTCTAAAACAATTAGCTGTCCCTCGGTACAAGTTAGCAGGGGCATGGGATTTTCCCTCGCAAAAATATGTCAAATCTGAGAAAACGTAAGGGAAAACGTTTACGGGATTGTGGAAAAAGACCATACATTCCTAACGACTCCATAGAGTTCGGACACTGACCTATATAGAATGGACTGGTTAAGCCACTCTGGATGCAGCAACCATTTGCGCCATCTTATACTACAGAAAGACAATACCTTGCCCAGACTGGTTTTACTGCAACACAATATTTGGTATGGTGCCTTATCACCAGTGAAATGAAACACAGCATGTGATGTTTCTCGCATCCCATGGTTTAGTACCTGCACTAGTGTACAGGGTAGGTGCAAGACAAGTGCTCTTATGGACCGAGGAACAGTAGTCTCGTACCCCGACCTGCTGGGGATGCTCGCCCGTCAGGTTTGGGTAATCACGATGAGAGGTCATCGCATATTAGTCCCTGCTAAGCACCGCGGGTAAAGCTCAGAAGACTGCACACAAATCAGTACCATAACACACCCCAAATTATCTTTATGAGAAACATGACATGTACCTTCTTCGCCCACATTACATTACAGGTTCATATAGTTGCTGGCACTTCTTTATGACGTTGTCCCTCGTCAAACACGAAGAATTCCCTCCCAATCTCGGTCAAATTCAATCACAACAGTTACCGCATAGCTTTTAAAACACTTATGGAGTTTATTGTATATAGCGCCGTATATATCGCACCATCTTTTGGCACCCGACTACTACCAAGGCTCGCTATGGCAGCACGCTGATTTGACCAATAGCAGTGCACGTACTATCAACGGCGGCTCACGAATGGGTAATGCCGTTCAACCTATCAGCGATGAGCTTTCACCGTGATTCCTTAGACCTGATGGGCGAGCATCCCCAGCGGGTCGGGGTACGAGACTAGGGGATCAGTCAAGGCAAGGCACTGTCTTGCCTATGCAGTAATATGGCCGACGCGTTGCCTCGTATTCCCATAACCATCTGATGTTGTACAGCCTTTCCATTGTTTAGAGGTCAGTAAGTTCGGAGTCGCAATGGCTTGGTTCGTGTCGTGTGTTTAGTAAAAGCTATTCTAGATTGTTTTCATGATACGGCCCATTCAGAGTGTCTGTTGTTATTGTTCTAACCTATTTCAGGATATTGTTGTGTTTCTTGGGGGAAACGACAACAATCTTAATCTGTTACTCGCCAGCCCGTGCGGCTCGGCTAGCATTGTTAAATCAACATGAACAATGTAAATTGTTTCAAACGATGGACGACGGTATGAAGTGCCACAGGTTTGATACCGACTGAAACAAATTAAACTTTTTCCAAGTTTTGTGGAAAAGACATTTTGTGTGTTGCCTGCATTTATTTCAAGGGATTAGCGTAATCTATACGTACATAATTTCGTGCAAATGCTTCATGCTTAAAGCTTTTTTTAAGTAACAACAAGAGTGAGCACGCTGGCCACGCCAAGTACCGTGATGTGGCGTCAGCAGCGCTCTTTTTAAGCGCAAAACGCAGTTGGTCCGCTTGTACGAGCTCCTTTGGTGTAGATGTACAGCGCGCTCATGCAGTCTTGTTATACCCACCTCCCACAGCGGACGTTCTATTGTTCCTCTTTAGTTCGGACTTCTTTTTGGCGACTTCTCTCATTTGTTTTGCACACGATTCCAGATCGCGGACTCTTCTGGCAATCGCGGACCCTATATTGTTGAACGTCCTCCATTTGAATACAGAAACCCGCACAGGCACGTTATATGCACCCGCGATCTCGGGGAAAAGCACTCATAATGCATACCACGCCGTCAGGGCAAATACATTCAGTTTGAGGATCTATGATCATATGGACTCGCCCTACAGTACTCACAGTATTGGTGTGGTTCAATCTTAGAATGTTTCCCAATTTTATTCGAACGTGCTCTGAAAACGAGCATATTTTACAAGTGGAAAATTATTTATAATAAAATTATTCTAATACACTCGTTACTTTCATTACTTTCATTATTTGGAATGTAAAAAAGATGGGAGTAAAATTGTTTAAATCTCCTTAAAAACATTAAAACAGTCTTGGATAAAGATAACATTATGATGGGTATTATAATCACACATTACTAAAGCTAATCTGAACAATAACGGAGGTCAGTAAGTTGAAGGCACAGGCTCGTCAGCAATGCGCACGCGCCAAATTCGTGCCACGAAATACGCATGGAAACCAAAAAAAGGCATGGAGCTGCGTATTTCGTGGCACGAATTTGGCGTGCGCGCATTGCTGACGATCCTCTTCTTTTAAGTACATGTACTCTACAAAAATTACTTATGTGATCTTCCGCGGCAGAATGAGGAATGTCCCCTAAACACGTAATCAGCGCTTGATGCGCTGTAATACACGAAACATGAACTCAAAATTGATTTGGGATTGTTCATATTTATTGATAGCGCAGTCATCAAAGATTCACATTTTTATTTATTTTTTTCCCCAGAAACGTTCAATAAAGATTGTCAAAATGCTTATGTATTTATTATTGGCAGTTTTCTCGGAATATCCATGTAGTAGGCTACAGTTCGCATTGTCATTTTACAGTGAGGTAGTATATATACAAACAAATGAAATCTATGGAATGCCAATTAATATCTCAAAAAAGAGAAAATTAAAGTTGGCCGGTAGTTACTCATTTTGTCATGGCAGATCACGTATGTGCTTTGGCATCAAGATTTAAGTGACAAAATATTAAAATTGTATGATAAGGACTAATTTGACCGTAAAACTAAATCTGAAGAAAACGAGTAATTTATTAGATTTTCTGAAAATATTAGCTTTTTGAAATAGCGCGCACATAAATGCATGTACGGAGTGATTACATAATATAAAAGTGCCTCTAAGACCTTTTTACGTTGTGAAAGTTATATGTAGCCCATAGAGTTAGATATAGAAAACTGGAGTGTGCACTGGCTATTCAAGTCACGTGTGTGGGCTGTGACGGAATGGGCGGCGCCATGTTTGCTTAACGCTAAGAGTGCAAAGTGGGCAACACCAACACCGTTCCCCTTTGCACGCAGACAAGATTTACAATGACGTTGTTTTGAGATTTGGCTTCCCTCACAGACTACACCATGATCAGGGGAGCGTCACTCTTCCAGTGACTACAAGCATTGTGCGGCATCATCCCCTGCAGAACGACAATGTACCATCCACAAGGAAACGGGCAGGTTGAATGATTTAATTGTACGCTGCCCGGGATGTTGTGCAACCTATTAGAAGCTAAAAAGGATCAGTGGAAAATGTTCTGTCAGCATGGTAGTCCACGCGTACAACTGTACGCAATTTGAGGCAACAGTACTTCACTTTCTTCCTTCTGTGTACGAATGGCACTCTGCCTTTTCGTAGACATTGCTTTCGGCATCGGGCAGAACACTGTATAAGGTCTCAGGATCACCATGAAACAAATGTAAGAAGCCTATGAAATCGCCAGGCAGAGTGCAAGCAAATTAGCAACCCGGGGAAAAACACTGTGACCCAAAGACAAACAGCTTGGTTTTTCAACCAGATGACTAACGGAGACTGCATGGTGCAATCTTTCATAGAGCACCGGGTTTTCAGCATAGTTTTAGAGAAAAGTGCAATTTCGTTCCATTTTAGATTATTGTCGGAACCTGGCTTTGCTCCGCTCATCAGTACATGCAACAGGGTATACCTGACCATACAGTATCGCGCTATTTTCTTGTTTTTCACATAATCCACATGCACAATTTATGAAAAGGTCTGTGTTTTGATTTAATATATTACGTGCACCACCCGGCCAGATGCATCCGTTTCTATGGCCAAAACACCAATATGTACACTGCCTATAGCGCAAAACATGACATTTGACTCGGAAAGATAACTACAGAGTTGGTTACTCTTACTTATGCTTTGGTAAAACAACAAGGCGTTTATATATAATACTCAAGTACTTTGGTAATTAAGATTTCAGTAGAAAACAATATTAATATCTATGATGTTAACTTTCTACTTTACCCGTTGTCGAACTTTGGTTAATAAAACAATACTGGGGATTTCATTTCTAGGGGCCTGTCTAAAGCCGGTTTTGCACTGTGCAATTTTTGCCAGAAATTTCCCACAATCGGGTAAGACTTGTTGGGATTATTCGAGACTGCCTATTGAGCGCGTGCCAATGACGTCATTTTGGGAGTCAAATAATGCCGCGTCGTTGTGAAAGCAATGTGCGTGCGCGTTGTGTGTGTCCATAGCGTGCGTAACGCGCAAGGCTAAGGCTCCCATTGGTGAATTAAACCGCGTTACGCCCACCAGAGACACACAGTGCGCACGCACATCGCTTCCACAATGACTCAGCATTATTTGACTCCCAAAATGGCGTATTTGCACGTGTTCGAAGGGGGTCATTAGAGTCTATATGCCCAGTCTCGTGTAATCTCAAGAAATCGTATTTAAAAATGGGAATTTCGCAGCAAAACAAATACACAGTGGGAATCCGGTTTAAAGCGCAATAGTACTTTCACTTTAAGATTATTATTCATACGCACGTTTTTCTTAACTTTAAAGGCACAGGCTCGTCAGCAATGCGCGCCTGCCAAATTCGTGCTCGAAACACGCAGCTCCATGCCTTTGCTATGGAGCTGCGTATTGCGTGGCACACATTTGGCGGGCGCGCATTGCTGACGAGCCTGTGCCTTTAAACTTGATATAATTTCCTACTGTTCGAAACAACAAACTAATGTGTCACAGCTTGGTTAACAAATATTATCTTTTGTACAAACAGACTCTTCATAATAACAAGAGTCTTTCAAAAACAGGTTTGTTCTTAAGGTTCAGAAATCCAGTGCCTAGCTAGCTTTGCGAGCAACAGAAAGTTTTAGATTTATCGTCATACGATACAAGTATATACAGACGTGCGAAAGCAATTTTCGACTACTATACTCATCCAAGCATTAATGCATGGATAAATGCGATAAAAGGGATTGAATTTAAAGCAGTCACATGATCGCATTGCAGATCGCCGATTAGTCAGCAACAAGAAGTGCGCCGCCGTAGCCAAGTCAGGACATGCACTGACCTCATGACTGACCTATATACATATATTTGGTATATACCCAGCAGGATATGTGGCAAAGGGACTCTCCCCTAACGCCCCTACACCTCAACACACTCTTCCCTTTTGTTAACGCACCAATCCCCCCTAACAACTGAAAGGAATTCCTTAGAAATTCCTTGGATGTTTGAGACACAATGGGGGGAACAATGGTAGGGGGATACCCTCTGCCACAGATCGTGCTGCATATGATTTGGTATAAAACTCTCTGAATGAAGCAACCGTCTACCATCTATAGTGGTTATATACTTTTACTGAAGTACACATGTTGATTGTTAAATGGAATGCAGCGGCCATCTTGCCTGCAAGATGGCCGATGCGTTTTCATCAATCTTCTGTTGTACTTTCTTTTATTTGTATAGAGTGTTAAGGAAACATTTAATATATATAGGCAGTTTCTTATATAGCGCATTTAAGAGGATCTATCAATGCGGTTTCTGCATTATTAATAAGGTTTACAGTGCCAGGCAATCTTTACATTCTTTTATACTGTTGGAATGTTTTAGTTTAACTTACACCCAGTTTAGTGCCTTTGTTATATAGTTATGGTTAAAGCAAACCCTTTCTGGACGACTGCCCATATGAATTCATGAATCAAATAAAGGTGATTATTTACATGGAACTGGATTTTTCTCTAAATGGTGGTGGGTTTTTGTCAGGCGCTCTTTTACCCTGTGTTATCTTGGGACTGTATGCGGTTTTTTAAAATGTAATCACGTCTTGTGTGTGTGATGTTCTTTTCTGTGTCTCTGGACCGAGGAACCAGTTTGCGTGGACGTGTTTGAGTTGGACGTCGTCGTCTTGTCAAGTTTTGTCGTTGGTCCCGAGATTTCCGAGCTAATCAACCCGCCTGGCACTGTTTGAAGGTATTTTGTTAGTTTTTGTATTTGTTAAATGAACTATTGATTTTGGCCAACTGTTCAGTGTAAAATAAATTTCATGTAGTTTGTATATCGCTGTACATATAATTGATTTACTACTCGTTTCCTTTTCACGTCATGTTTCTTGTTTTTATTCTCTGTCGTACGAGTGGTCTTGACGCAGGTCGCCATTGGCTGCTCGTACGTAACAAGAGGTCAGTGGAGTGATGTGAAGTGTTACTTGTTCGTAACATTGGTTGTTTGCCATCATTCATGCGTGTTAACTTATGTGGGTCTTTCCATAAAAATAACACCCAAAATATTCAGTTGTATGACTTTTCTAAGTTGCTAATTTCTGGTACACCCTTTATAAGTATTTTTTCCCTAATGCATAGAGTTATGGTATAAAAATAAGTTAGTCAAAATAACGTTAATTAGTCATACGATACATATTTTGACTAATTTAAGTCAAAATGATGTATGATATGACTAATTAACGTTATTTTTAAAATCTTTACTATATTGACGGTTAAAGGGTTAAACAAATTACCTGCTCAATTTCTAAATACATTGTCATGTAGTGTATAATATTTATATTATACTCGACAAAAAACGAAACGCACACCTACTGTCGTCAGATATTTTAGGAAGTACACGTAGTCGTAACGTAAGTCATGTCTGGCAGACCCAACAAGTTTACAAACCTAGACAATTGGTGCAGATAAAATGTACAATGCTTCACGTGAATGGCGAGGAATCCTGCTGCTCTCTGGTGACTAATTCCCAAATTATTGGCAGTTACAAAAATGCATGTTTCTTTTTTTACCGAGTTTAATTTACAAACAGTTAAACTTGTTAAACTTAAAGCTTCTTTAATGGTGCGCATCATTCCAACTGCCATGTGTGCGCGCCAAGTAACCGATATTTTATGGGATGTTAAATGCACGTAAAACACGAACGTGAACGCGAAATGCGGGGAGAACTTGGTGGTCACTTTGAGTACTACAAAGACCCATGCAGAGGGGACATTTAAGTATTATACTTTTGTTTTAAATATGTACGTACGTGATAATAATACGTACGTACGTATTAAATTATCACGTATTAAAAAAACAAAAAAGCACAATACTTAAATGTCCCCTCTGGGTCTTCGTATCATCTTAAAACAGACGAAAACAAAAATCCATGAATGTGACTTTCGTGGCAAGATAACTCATTTGCCGTGACCAAAATTCGAACCTTGATTCTGACTAAGACTTCCTAAAAATATGACCAGTGCTCAAGCCACTTCGCGTTCACGTTGGCGCGTTACGTGCATCTAAACCTTCCCTTTTGTCTCCAAGAAACGGTTAAAGGTGATGCGCACCGCATCGGCAAAACGGTTTAATGCAGAAACACGCCCCTAGTTACCGGGTTCGTTTGTAGACGTGTTGCTGGGTCGACGGGAACGACTCTGCAGGGACGACATCTTCTGTGGCGTGAAAGACAAGATAATAATATCACTATAACGAGAAATTGACAAGGTCATAGAGACTATGCTTCGCGAAACATGTAGGTTGGAGTACGTTACCAGACTAGTTTCTGGGAAGGTCGTCGTCTGCTCGCAAGTGGTCGTGTTACTACGCATCCACTATTATGAAACATACAGACTGAGGAACGATACCAGACTAAATTTTAATTTTTAATGTTTGTCTTCAAAAACTGCTTCAAAAACACCTTTCCACTCAAAAGAAACAATTAGCTTTTTAATATATTGTTTATTGAATGTTGCGGCCTAGATTCATGTTATAATGATTTCTATTGCAATTAGTTCTAGGTCAAATCGTAAATTAGACTATAATACGCTAGGCGCTATGCATACAACGCACGCAAACTAGAGATGTAAAGATTTCGTCCCACTTTTCACCCATTATGCACCGCGGTAAACATTGCGTGACGTCATTACGTTTCAGGTCTATTAGTGAGAGCACCAGGGAAAGTACATGAAGAAAATGGAATAAATACGGGAATAACGTAGACTTTTACGGGATAACCGTTACATTACGGCAGAAAGCTGGCAACTCGCTGTACACATTTCGATCGTAAAATCTCTACGGGCAATTGTTAAGTGCATGCACCACATAGCAACAACTTCAGTCTGGTCAAGTGGATACTGAGTATGCATGTGAATGTAAGTACATGTACACAAGACACTATAATTGTAAAACATGCAAAAGGCTAATTGAACCCGATATTTCTGATTTATGACTTTGTTGACCCACGTACCTTGACAACGATGATGACAGTTATAAGAAGACCCAAAGTGAACACGCCTAAAATCACCACTGCTGTGATCAATGCTAGAAGACAAGTAGACACAAAAAGCATCCTGGTTAACTGTTTTCAGTACTTGATTACCTGGTCAGTAATTACTTTACCTCGTTTTGTAAAATATTTTACAGTTGTAAAACTACAAACTCTTCTTTATGATAATTCTTGAAGAAAAAAATGAAATGTCTGTTACATGTTCTGCCGGCTTATTATATGCATTGATAAGCTGTTTCTTTGCAATCTGCTGTTCCATGCTGTAAACACACACACTCACTGACCAATCAGAAGCTATGGATATTAATCTGCAACTTTTGTCAGCCAATCAGGAGCGACCTATACTCCTCATGCGGAGCATATGCCAGTTTGTTGCTGTTCTTACTGTAGAATGTGTCCTCTAAAATCAAATTCGTATTGTGCATGTTTGGTACAGGTCTTTACTGGTATTTAAGTCATTTTACTGATGTCTTTTAAAAACTTAGAGTTTTCTTTACCTTTTTCGTTTGGTGATTTCTGTTGGGGGTTGGCTGTAGAGAGAAAACGGAGAAATGTTAGAAACAATTATTTATTTATTTACCATATCCAACAGCGGAGAACCGCCAATTACAGGAATGGGAGCAAGTGTGGTTGAGTGCCTTGCTCAAGGGCACAGGTGCCACAACCCGTCGCGGCCCGGATTCGAACCTACATTCTAGTACTAGCACAGGAACTTAGGTTCGACGCACTAGACCGCTCGGCCATAACACCCCATTGATCGGTATATTATTGAATAAATGGGAGTTTTGTATTGAATTATTAGAATGTCTGTCTATATGTATGTTACATGTTCTGCCGGATTATTATATGAATTGATAAGCTGTTTATTTGCAATCTTCTGTTCCATGCTGTAAACACACCCACTCACTGACCAATCAGAAGCTATGGATATTAATCTGCAACTTTTGTCAGCCAATCAGGAGCGACCTTACTCCTCAGGCGGAGCATATGCCAGTTTGTTGCTGTTCTTACTGTAGAATTTGTCCTCTAAAATCAAATTCGTATTGTGCATGTTTGGTACAGGTCTTTACTGGTATTTAAGTCATTTTACTGATGTCCTTTACCTTTTTCGTTTGGTGATTCCTGTTGGGGGTTGGCTGTAGAGAGAAAACGGAGAAATGTTAAATAATTATTGGGAGTTTTTATTTATTGAATTATTAGAATCAAAGAGTGCACTCTTTTGACATAGGCCGATATATCCCATGAAGTTATCTTTGCCAGTACATTGCTGGTGAACTGAAAGAAACGGCGATTTTCAGTTTTCTGCACGACAACTCTTTACATTGATTAAAAAAAACATCGTCTGCAATTACACTAAGGCTATAATTCATCTTACTTTAATTCATTTTCAGCTCATTTTTGGTAGTTTTTAACCACCTTAAAGCCGTGCTGATGAGTATTTTTAAATTAACTTTAATTGAATTAACTTACCATGAGCAACTTCACCCAGCTTGGGTTTTTCGACATCTATAAAGGAGTAAAAAAGGGTACAGGTTTCCTGGATTCATTTCACAATAAAAATGAAAAATTTCAACCACTTTGGTATGAATACCTGCACATGTTCGCCACTAATCCTTCCTGATATGACACGATAATGCCCCAGAAAGTTTACATTTGGTGAGGAAACATGATTTTAGCAGTAAGAAAAGTCCATTGGAGTCTCAACTGGCTAACGTGCGAGGTATTTTTCCGGTTTCCTTTTGACTCAGATTTCACCAAAAATAGCTGAACATTTTTAATGAAAATTTAAACACATATAGCTTCTAAACTTCTTATTTTATTTTATATGTCGGGTACTCAATGCCATGTTAGGCTGGAAGCTCCTTGTGCATTTAAAGGTAGTCTACTTGTTTGGTAATTACCCTCCAAACATTTTTTGAATTATTATTTTTAAGCTTACTTGTTATCAAGATGGTAATGGTAGTAATCATCATGTGAAATTATTTCGTCCGAAGTGCCCCCATTCATGAGAAAAATGACAAAACTATTTGAATCTCCAAAGATCGCCTGTAGGCAATCTTTGGAGCCATTCATTCATGCACAAAAACCGTACTTGAATTCGTCACGTCAAGTATACTGCATCTATATACGTGGCTGAAATTTCTACAAGGTATAGTTTTCTCGACCTATATATGCTTTGCCATTGGAAATCATGCCATTTTTAACAGTTTACCAAACTAGTATACTACCTTTAAGAGCCAGCAGACAGTAACTTTTAGAATGACGAGGTGAATAAAATAACCGCCGTCCAATGCCGGAAATATATGTATAGTATTATTAGTACAATACTTGAATACAGACTGAGCCAACAGTGCATGGTGAGTTTAACTTTAAGCCCTGGTAAAAGCTTGACCCGGATCCTGCAGGGCACGTTGCAGACTGTCTGCCAGGAATAGTTCTCACCCAACATGGTTATTACGCTCTATCCCCGGCCCACTCATGTACTGTTGAAACAATGTGCTGTTGTGAAAACAGTACCTTGTGTATACCAGTTTCATTTATACAGGGTGGCCTCATAAAAAACCTGCTACCCATAAAAGCCCTGTTACAAGGACTGAAATAAGACTATGGTGCAAGGTTAAGTGTGAATTTGGACTTCCCAGCCAACCTTTTTGAATTTAAAAAAAAATCAGTGGACTACTGTTGCTCTTTGTGTGAAACAGCGCCCTCACAAGAATGTCAATGAATTTTAAAGAGTAAAAAAAAAGGCTATTACTAATACTAGCCAATAGACTGCTATGTAAAGTGTGACATCAGTTGCCATGGTAATTGGGTCTAAACATTCCCTGGTAATCTAACGGGTCCAGAAAACACTGCTTAAGTGTAAACCCAATAACCATGGCAACACACACAGGGTAACGTTATCACCTTAGTACTCCATGTATCATTGTTTGTAGTCGTATAGCTCTTCCGATTTATTGTATCTGTAACACTGGCTGAGTGTTAATTTTAATTTCCCCAAACCTTTAAACTCACATATAATGTCTAGATATGCACTATCCACTCTTGCTTCACTAAACTCCCCAAGAATTGTAGTTGCGACGCACACATACGACCCATTGTCGCCTGTTCGAGCATCTCGAATGGTTAAATTGTATTGTCCTTCCTCGGGCGATTCGACAATACTAGATCGTCCCGCGGGGAGTACCTCCGAACCGCTTACTTTGTGCCACGTCACCGTGATGTCACTTGGTGGTAGGTTGACCTGACAATGCATGGTGATGGTTTTTCCTGGGGTTATTCTCCAAGAAGGAGCGCTAATTATCACTTTAAGATCATCTGAGGACAAAACGAAAAGGATACGCGGTTATGCAGAGTATAGTGGCATGAGCAAGATTGTACAAGTAATACGTTATTTTGTATTGCCGCTTGTTCAGCGTCGCCCGTCGTGGCGGCACGACGCGATGCTTATTTACTATATTAATCAAAATTTCGGGTGAAGAGGGTCGGAACTGAATTGCGTTTTGAACAAAAGACTAAGTTTTTGGCAGAAAACACGTTGTAATCGAGTTGCAGAAACATAAACCTCCACTATAAACAGGAAAACTAAAAAACGTGGGTGGGGGGGGGGGGGGAGATAGGCGCTTTGCTGTACATGAGTGTGGTGGTTTAAAAGCACAGAGCAAGGAAACGGGAAACTGGTTTCCTTGCAGTATGTTTCAAGGTAGTGAAAGCAACTGCGTTCTATAATAAACGGCGGCAAACATAGTGAAATTCCGAATGATATTAGTCTCACCTTTGTTGCATTTCATTTCAGGAAAAAGCTTCCGGCATCGGCATTCCCCCGTGGGTTTGCAAAGGGCGCCAGATACGCACGTACATATTGGCAAACTCCCAAAATCCAAGCACGGTTCATCCGGGTCCAACTCGCCGTCCATGTCCCCGGCCCCTGACCCGGCTCCATCGTAACATGCTGGCGCACAAAATAAACCATATTTTCATCAATGGCATTCGGAACTTTTAGGAAACCGTTCCATTTAAGAGATTAAAAGTGTTATTTTTATCCACTTGCCTAAAGTGTTACTCTTGATCTTTTTCTTTAGAATGACAAGGTTAATTTTGTGGGAAAAGGGCAGGGTTTAGATTTGAGGGAAATTGTGGGGTAAAAACAGGAATAACTGGTAAATGTTCAACAAATTCAAGATGGCGTTTTATACTCAGTATGGTATGGAAGGCCGTTTTTGATTGGCTGAGAGAGGTTTCGGGTTAATAGTACCCTGCCTCTGATTGGTCAATGAGTGGTTTTTTTTACAGCATGAAACAGCAGAGGCCAAATTCAAGTGAGTTGGCAATGTAGAAGCTGACAAAACGGGTAACAAAAATATTTAAAGAATTATCGTCCAAAAGTTGGAAAACTATGAAGAAGAGTTGGTTGTTTCCACAAAAGTGACTTTCGTGCAAAACAAATCATTATTTCTGGCAGTTTCTGGCACAGTTTGGAAAGAAAATGGCGTCACTCAAATTGTCAGGAATGAACTTACATTGCATAGTGCAGACAAACCAGGCATACTCGGAACACAACTGTATGGTCCACGACCCACCGTTGCCTTCGTCGTGGTTCAGCATTACGCACTCGCGACCATTTTCCACATTAATAATGTCTTCACCGTCATTCCAGTGGGTGTAACTACAAATCAAATAAAATATGCGCTGGAAGCCCCAATAAGGGATTTTCGCATTCCGCGGCCATCTTGAAAAAAAGATCTAGTAGAGGGGAACAAAATTGCTGACAGCCAATGGAAAGCGCTAATGCCAGATAGTACCTCTGACGTCATTTACAATGGCGCTAATCATTGGCTGCCAGCGATTTTGTTCCCATCTAGTGGGTCTTTTTTCAAGATGGCCGCGGAATGCAAAAAATCCCTTATAGGTCATTCCATGAAAACGGGACACAATGTCCCCCTTGCGTCGTGACAATTTTGAGGTTGATTTGTTATAACCACCGGACGAGTCAGGGTACGACTACCCTGAAGTTCATATCTATCAGTGGGTTTTAGTATACCAAATGTCAAGTGGCCGTCCGTGACGCTCGAGTTTCGCACGCCTGTAGCTAATTAACCAATTAAAGTTGCACTGCCCGTGTTTCGGTGAAAAGATTAAACAAATTAATTTACACAAGCGAACGAATTTAGAAAGCTTATGTCTCTGTAACGAAAAATATCAAGAATTTGAATTTCCGACGTCGAGAACTGGAGATTATTGGTCTAAGCCTTTTTCCTAAAACGTCAAAACATAATACGTGAACACTCTCTCGATTAAATGACCTGCCAGCCATTTAATCATTTCTTGTTTTTAATCGACTGGCATTAATCCTTGACGGATTTTTGCGTTCTTGGTACCAAATGAAAGCTGATAACTTTTTCTATTCTAGACAAATACCTATTTATCTTTTAAAAAAAATATTGACGCCCAAATCGGCCAAAACACGGGCAGTGCAACTTTAAGGTCAAACAAAGTTAGTGTACAATATTCAACATTTGAGTGTAAAGGAAGCGAAAATAAGTTGTTCTTTCATCTGTACGTGGGTTTCTTGATAGAAAGTTGCAAGTATCATGAAAGTTTTACTAACGTCCGTAATGTGGATAGCGTCATTACCATTATTATTGCTGTCCAAGCGTGACGTCAGTTTGTCTTGGCTCTATATTGAGTTTGGTGTCTTGCCAAGGAACACCGATGCGTTGGTCGTAGTGGGGAACGAACCTACAACCTACAACCATTACGTCCTAGTGGCTAAAACTCTGTGTTTTTCAAGTGACTGATATAGGGAAATCCAATAGACCACACACAGTACCGAATAAGCTCCTAATTTTCTAAGCTAATCGTAGTTTAGCCTACCTATACCATATAGTGGTGACCCTGTGGCCTTTCACAGGAAAACACGCACAGTTGTTTCCCCCCGAAATGTTGTTTACGAAAGCTCTTTGAACCCAAATGACCCGATATGAACAGCATCGGATGTTCACGTTTCCATGACTTTGAGGTTAGTCGCCAAACTGTACTTCCAAACAAGTTTTGCTTACCTCGCCTCGTCGAGCGAACGTCCGTCAACCCACAACCACTTGCCTTGATTGTGGTTATATCTTAAGCCCAACCACACGGCGGGGTGTACGTGGCGAGACAAAAACGCCTGTTTGGTAGAGGTAAAATGAGCAACATGTTAAACAAACCTAAACTGTCATGGATGTTTTATCCAATTGAATTTGGGTGCATACCTAATGAACTGAACTTTAGACCAATGAGTGCCAAGAGTTTTAGCCAATAGGAAGTAATGGCAGTCCTGCTATATAAACGCTAACTGGGTCAAATGTATCGATTTTGTCACAGCTTTTGGGACAGTCAGGAAAAATAGTTACCACCCCTCCACCCCAACTATCACCTCGATATGGCAAGATTTAATTTTGCAATTTTCTCATGATTCCCCTCGCTTGGCGTTTTTAACAGGTCTTGAAGAATGCCGAACCCCTTGTAATGTACAAAATAATTATTGTTGGCGTGATTTCTACTGCTGTTTCTTGATTGTTAAGAAGTTTCATTATTTTTGTAAGGGGTCAGCCACTCCCTCTGACGTACCACTAAGGGGTGGCTGTGCTGTAGGTATTGACATACGTGGCGAATCAAATTATTAAGGGGGGAATATAGATAGCCACTCCCCTGATGTACCTCGGGGGGTTAATAATTAACCAGCTGTATCTTACATAGTCTTGCGAATGTTTAGGCCTACATGTACGGTGAGTCCGTTCAATTTTATCGGACCTGGGAGTCCGTTGTTTTTTGGTGGGACCTGGGAGTCCGTTGTTTTTTGGTGGGACCTGGGAGTCCCTTGAATTTTGATTGGATGGTTTGCCTCCCCAAAATTTATTTTTGCCAGCTTGCCCGAACAATTTGGTATCTAGCATATTTGTTGGAATACCATTTTTCAAACTGTGACAAACGGCAAAAAATGGTCTGGAATGTGTTATTTATTGAGTCCGAGTATAAGCTCCAACATTAACAACGGGAAAAGTACCGGTGCGTTTGTTTCCACCACGCATCATAAGTTACTTGAGTTAATATACATGTAGGTGAACAGGGATAAATCACAATTCAAAATGTTTACGTTCAATTCAGCGTCCACAATGACGGGTAGTTTGACTCCGTCCCCGTGTCGGTTTTTGCAGACCTCGTTGGCTGTGTCCCATCCATCAGCATTTGTTTCAAACCAGTAGCAGCGATCACGAAAAAAGGTTCCGCCATTCGAGCAGACCGGCTCGCCACCTAAACAGAGAGCAACATCCGTCTGAATTTACTGCCCGTTTTGTTCACGGTCCGTGCATGGTAAAATATTTGCAAATATTAAAAAAACACCAAAAACTGCCAAACTATTCAGAAATTTATACGTTTTTCAGGATGCAAATGTATCCATAAAACCATAGGTTCACTGTGGTGCGTGGATTCTATTGTGCACGATTTTTCCAATTGAAGGGAGAGGAGGTAGGCTACTTGTTTACTAAAATTTACTAAAAATGCTACCCGTGTATTTCACCATTATATAAAACCTCACGAGAATTTGGTCTAGGCCCCTACTTGTTTTTATTAACGTCAGCATTTCAATAAACTTCCACGTGCTATACTTTTTAAACAAACTTTGCTATGCTGGCGATTTTCTGGATAATTAGGCAACATTTTGCAAGTGTTACTGTTCCTTTAAAGGAGCGTATTCAGAATTTTCCTGAAAATAAATTTCGTTCTAATCTAACAATCATAGGCCTATTTTACAGTTTTTCCAATCGCGTACACACGATAAATGCAACTATAAGACACAATGTTGGAGTGCAAACACTCGCTGTTCACAAAGTGTATAGAGTATCTGCGAAACTACATTCTGGTCGTTTTTGCATCAATTGCCATTTCTGTTGTAAATCAAATGACATTATTTCCAAAAGGTGGAAACTTATACCAATTGAAGTAGTTCATACAACACACAAACAAAATGAAAAGAGCCCGCGAAGTAGATCAATTACTACGTGCGAAAACAAAATATTAGAGGTTTAGATGCACGTGAAAAGGCTTTGAATATATATATATATATATATAAAAGCAACTGCTGCCAAACTTACGGGGTAGTGCGCAAACAAAATGGTTCCGTTCTTTGCAAGGCCTGTCCTGCCACACACCGCTTCCGTGCTGCATCGTAACACAGTTGGCCTGTTGCGGTGGCACTGTGGACACGGCATCATGGCCGTCCTGAAAGTTCCTGTTAAAAATAATATAAAATCGTTACTTAATACATTATGGGCAAACCAGCACCGCCTCCCCCCGCCCCCCTCCCGCACCGCCCACCCGCTGGGCGACTCTGCGAAGGCCCGGCAGCCGTCAGCAATTTTTGTTTAACCGTCGGCACATTTTTGTCACATCACCCCCACCCCTCCCCTACTCCCCCCCCCCCCCCCCCCCCCCTCACCCTCCCCCCCCCCCCCCCCCCCCCTCCACCTCCCCCTCCCCCCTCCACCTCCCCCCTCCACCTCCTCCCCCTCCACCTCCTCCACCTCCCCCTCCCCCCTCCACCTCCCCCTCCCCCATTCAAAATGGTCTAGCGACGCCGTTGCGCATGGTGTCACGCACGGTGTCAAATCACGCATGGTGTCGAGAACAGTCACGGATGGTGTAACACAAGTTGTCACGTGTGCTGTGCGTGGCGTCAAACATGGTGTCACTTTGTGTCGCATAAGGGTGCTTAAACTTCGGTAAGTTCGCATACCTTTGCTTAAGTTCAAAAAACAAATCACATCAAAAACAACCGGAAACCACCGATAGTGTCCATTCCGGTCAGTGTCATGTATGCTACTCAGTTACCGGTGTTTTGTTTGTTTGGTTTCTTGTTTCAACAATAGACCGTGTGAGTTAACACTGTAAACAAATTCCTATCAATGCGAGAAGAATATTATGTGCATTGTTTTTCTCTCTAATGTAGTCACGGTTTGGACATTCAAAAGTCTTATTTGTTTCTATTTTCTTGTAAATCTTATCTTTTCAGACAATTTTTATACAAAAGTACATATATAGGGCCTACGTCGGGTGAGGGCAAAAACAAACCCTAATTAACATTCATTCTCCCGACGCAAGCTAAACCAATTACTGATTAATTGCGATCCCCGTTGCGAAATGTTCCAAACTGGCCATTCTACACCGGCTAGCTCGTTGGTCGAGTGGTTGAGACGTCTGCCTTGTTTGCAGGAGGTCATGGGTTCGAGTCCCACCCGAGCACGCTATAAAGTTTTTCGTAGTGTCTCGGGAAAGCACTGAGTATACAGTGCTAATATACGTCGGGTGAGGGCAAAAACGAGTCCTAATTAACAAACTGTTATTCATAACAAGAATGAAAAGGGACACAAGTATTTGATGAATTAAGTTAGTTCTTGTTCAATCTAAGTTGTCGTTGTCGCGTAACACGTTAATTCTTGTCACAATGACAAGTCATAAATCATTGCCCGAAAGAGGCGCATGAACAAGGAGAATCTTGTAAATCGAATTTATATTATATATAGGTTTCCCTGCCGATTCCCGACTATTCCTTTTGATACTGCAAGTATTCAATTTCACATACAAAATTGAGTGCATCATCAACACTAGCGAGTTTCAATGTCAAATAGGCCTATGTTGCATTCTATTTGATAGAAAATCCATTCAATTTGCATCAACGGTTGTTTAATTTAGAAAGAGAAGCGCACTAATTTGTAAGAGCGCCAGCAAATTCCGTCAATGCTCATTTAATTTCGCATAGGAACGTGTCAGCCGTGTATTCGGGCATACATATTCGTTTTCAGGCAAGCAAATTGCTCAATTCGAGCGTTCATTAGCAACAGGTAAACTACATTGCTCACAGACAATAAGGAAAATATCCCAAATTTGTTTAACCGACTTCAACAATTTGTCGATCAAATTCTTTGGATGGTCAGACTGTATAAACGTGTCGGTGACTAATTCAAATGAAATACATGTGAAATTGATTTCCAAATGACGAAATTGCTTTATTCGTCGTACGTTTGGCAACTGCTGATGACGAAATCAAATAGTCTTTTTCGAAAAAGTATGCAAACGTACGAAACGGTTTGGACAAATACGACCATGTGCGACCAAATACGAAATTGTACATGGGAAATGCAAAGCCGGGAGTTTCCGAGACGAAATTGAAGTTAACCAGTTGTGAATTTGAATGAAATTTTTTAAAATGTGCGGAAAAACTTATATTACATAGTAGAATAATATTACTAACGTGTAGTTGACGGGAGTGTCGTCAGCCCATCTCCAATGGCCCTCTTGTGGAGTATCATGAAGCCCGATCCACACGTCTCGCTGAATTTTTTCCGCAAGAAAATCCTTTAAAAATGACAAAAGTATATTATTTTAGAAAAAAATATCTACAGAAAGGTTAAAAATCCTCTATCCTCAATGATATGTCATTGCCATGCATAATGTATTGACATCCGCAATGTAACAAATGTATAGACGTTGGGAAAAGTGGGGACAGGGGACAATGAATTACGAAGCAACACTATTTTTCTATCCCTTTATTTTTGTGGAACATTTTTATTTGACAAATGAATGTGCTGTGCCCTCCACGTGGCCGCCATTCCTGTGGATGCATAGCTGGCATCGTCTCGTGTCTCCTTCTGCACGGTTTGGCGGAGCTGGTTCGCTTTATCCACTCATATCAGGAAACTTGTCACAGTGCATTTTAATACCTTTCGAAACTGTCGTATTTGTTCAGTCATCCATGGCAATGATATAATGAACCTAATATTATTTTTAAAAATACATTTTAACCTTTCCACAGAATTGTTGTCTTTATCTGAAATATTATTTTAGAATTTTGCAGTACATGTAATTAATTTGAAAACGGGTATACTTAGGGGAAACCCTGCATGTTGATGTGTGTGTAGTATAGGTATATCTTACATTCATCTGGCCGTCTGTCACTGTGACGAGTGTTGCCTTTAGCTCGTCGTGACAAAAAGCGGCTGCTTCAAACCACAGTAATCGTCGATAAGTATTGTAGATGTAGAAGCATTCGTTGCGAAAGAGGACGCCATTGTTACCGCATGGCGGAACGACTGGTGTTGCGTATGATGAACACGTGACGCACATCATCACTGCAGAGACAAAGAAAAACGAATCAAGGAATTAGCTGCTTCTGAAAAGTCTACTCGGGGTGCGGACGCAACCTTTCATTCATTGGTGCACGATACGAGACCAAGTATCGCACAGTGGGAAAAATCGCACAGTGGAAGGCCCGCTTAAGACAAAAAAAATAGCGCAAGTAGCGCAGCAGTGAGCAAGCGTTCCTTTGAAAGCTTGCGAAATAGCTTCGCAAGCTGTCGCGTCTAGTTTTTCACCTGTAGCACAAGCACAACAAAAGCACAAGGCAAGCTGCGCTAGACGTCTGTCGCAATGCAACGCAATGCATCGCAAGCAGTGTACAGGCCTAAAGCGGGACTCCCACTGTGCGATTTTTGCCACGAATTTCCAACGGTTAGGTACGTTTTTGTACTAAATCGTAGCTAATCGTTGGAAATTCGTGGCAAAAATCGCACAGTTGGAGGCCCGCTTAAATCTTGTGGTGTCTGTTACTATATTGTTATCAACACTTTTAGTCAGGTTTTTCTTGTCAACTCGTGAAGTAATATTTTGGGTAACTGCAAATGGTATATTGGGGCTTTAAAGCAGTGGCTTAGCGGGAGGGGCTGCACGCCGCGCACCCCTTGCACGTCCGGGAGTCTGATGCTGATCAATGAAACATGGCTTTAAAACTGAACACAAATGAATATACATGACCTCATCATCGTCGGGACAAAGAGGGTATTGATTTTTTTAACAGTGGAACTCATTTATATATTGCATTTCCTTGTAATGTACGAATTCTTCGACAACAAAATAACAATTGTTATCAATCTATGTACCCTGCGTATACCTTAGTGTACTATAGTTACGCAATTAAGTTTGTTTGGAGTTTACCTGATACAAGAAGAAACGTTCCTGCAAGATCCATGTCTCGCGTCTTCACGGCTTATCCCTCGACCACACTGTTTGGTAAACTGAAAGAGCCCACGAAATTATTGTGGCCGTGGTTGTAGGAACGCGTGCTCGAGCTGGTGTGTTGTTTTTCCGCTGTTCGTGTGTTTATATAGGCCTACATACCTGTCATAACAGTCACCTCTTGTCACAAAAAATAATTGTATGAACTTCCTCAAACAAGCTATACGTGTATTATGTTCTTGCGTTGTTAAAATGATATACTTTTAGGTGTTTTCATGGTTGTCGAAATCGCCAGATGTTTTATTGGTTGTTCCGCGTGGCTGTCGAGATAAGAGGGTCTACCGAGACCTGCACCGATGGCGTGGCTGGTACTAAACTTCTTAAGGGGCGCGGAGGGCAAGACCCTGATTGTTCAAACGACCCAGACTTGAAACAAGCCCGTGTCCATTCCGCATTTTGCTTATTTTTTATCCGATATTCCCAAATACATTGTACACTTTGTATACGGTCTCATTTTCAGATGTTGTCTTTACTTGTATTAAAGTCTGGTTACATCATCGGAAAACTGTTTAAAACTGTTATATGCACGGGAGATTAAAGGCACATTATTATTTGCAATGACCCAAAAATGTACTTCATGAGTTGACAAGAAAGCAATTCTCGGTGTTCATAGCAACGGTAACAAACAAGTATATATTTTTTCCAACAGACCTTTATCACCATTGAACATTGAAATATATACGTATGTATGTAAGGCTGGATCCGAATTAGTGGCTTTGGCTGTTGCTATGCTGTTTTTAAGGGCTTTCATTGTCCGCCCATAGCCACAGCCAAAGCCACTAATGCGTCCCTAGCCCCTTTGTCTCGTTCCCATACGCGTTGGGCACGATCACAGTGCGTCTGTGCGATATACGATAGCGCGTGTATCTCCCATTGATTTACATATATATATATAGGATATATGTATATATATGGAGCTCAATGGTATCTGCCAATCACTGTCGACGCTGCGCGCTCTCTTGATCGCGCAACGTCTGTGCCATTGTAATGCACACAATAAACAATTTCAAAACGGGACCAAACTATTTTTTCTGCAAGCATCGCTTTGGTTCCGTTCATTTTAATAAATGAAAAGGGAAGATGGCCTGTAACACTGTAATAAATTAGCAATTGAAGGCGTTTCATTTTGTATGCACACCCCGATTTCTTTTTTATTGCCATTTTTTTAATATGCAAATGTGGTCTAGTGGGTATACAGCCGTGCTCGTGATCGAGGGGTTATGGGTTCGAGCCCCACTTGTGCCAACGTGTTTGTGTCCGTGGGCAAGACACTTAATTTCCAATAGCCTCGTCAACCCAAGCGATATTTGGGGAGCTGTCGGGGGGAATGCTACAATCTAAGTGCTGATAGGGTGGTTATTGTGTGCAACTAGCCAGGCAGCCACCTATACACGAATCCGGTTGCTAAGGACTCCTTCCCTGCAAGTCCGCCATTACTGGGGGCCATCCACTGCCATGGACTGGGCGCTTTGTCTTGTTGTTAAATCGAACAGCGCACAACGCGTACGCGTACACAGGCTTCACAAGCAAATAAACGCGCAAACTTGTTCGAAGTGACAACATAATGTAACAGCATATCATCAACACAAAACCCATAGTTCATGGCACTGGATGGCCCCCAGCTATGGCGGCCGTACACGGACCATGACTTTCCAGATCGGATTGGTGTATAGTTGAAATAATTGTTAGTTTTTCTATTAAGCAGGCCTCCCACTGTGCGATATTTGCCACGAATTCCCTACGAATTGGTACGATTATCGGAGACTGCCTATAGACTATACACACAATCGTACCAAATAGTAGGACATTCGTGGCAAAAATCGCTTTAAACAACTTGTTCAAAGGCCGAACTTTAAAATAATTTAATTTAATTTCGAAAGACCCCTTATACAGATTTTTGGTTTTTTAATATTTTATTTACTACATCCAACAGCGGAGGGACCGCCAATTACAGGAATGGGAGCAAGTGTGGTTGAGTGCCTTGCTCAAGGGCACAGGTGCCACAACCCGTCGCGGCCCGGAATCGAACCTACATTCTAGTACTAGCACAGGAGCACTAGACCGGTCGGCCATAACACCCCGTTTATTATCCTACATCTCGTTTTCCATCGTGTATAAATCTATCTTTGAGCAATAAGGTCATCGCCTAAAACATTGTACGCGGGATGGGTTGGCACCTGGCCAGATCGCCAGATCTGTCTCGGCAGTAACATTCGCTGAGGATTTACTTTCTGCTCGTGACAAGTATCATAACATGTACTTGTAGGCATTGCCATTACAATAGCGCGTGCAACATGACACGCGTATCGTGCGACCTTATAGATCTTCGGTTTCCGTTTCCACCAGCGATGCATGTCAATCTGTGTCGGATTTCCCTTATATTGTATTAGACACGCGGCCCTGTTTTGGCAAATGGCATATCGCGAATTGCACGTGAATATAGACCATTTGCACAAGCAGTCACGATGAGGGCAAGTTTGACAATGGAAGCACAGAGTAGCTACTCGTGCCTGACGCATGAGAACAATTTTGGTGCGCTTTTTCTCCTATTAAAATGAACGTAACCAAAGCGAGGCTTGCAGAAGAAGAAGAAAGTTGTCACGTTTTGAAATTGTTCATTGTGTGCATCACAATGGCACAGGCATACTAGTAGACATAAGTAGTAGGCCTACTGAGATATTTAACAAAACCTAAAAATCTGGCGTTTTTACCCCAGTTTACCATAAATGGCCATAGGATATAGTTGCCAAAAATGTAGTAACTGGAGTATCATATTGACCACTCTCACAGACGCCATCTTTGTAGGAAAAATGCTACTGTGTATTAAACGCATTCAAGTACGCGCACGCACACCCTGGAAAATGTTCAAATTGTCTAAATGATATGACTTTGCAGAAATAAAACCAAAGGAATACAAATTTACCAAGCTGTCAAATCATTATAATTATGATTACAAACTGAAAACAAAATACCACGAGGCTTGACTGTTTAGTCTGAAAACAACTGGTAAAAAACAGCTGCCAACAGGGCCCAATTTCATAGAGGTGTTTAAGCACACAAATTTGCTTAAGCACAAAAAACACTTGCTTAGTAGAGTCCATTACCAGTAAAATCCTCATGTGATAGAAATAGTGTATGACCAGTGTTAGAGGACCGTTTCATTTCCATGACAATCGCATGAAATTTTTAGTGGGAACCTCATTTTATCAAGCAAGGTTTTTCATGCTTAAGCAATTTTTCATGCTTAAGCAGCTCTATGAAATTGGCCCCTGGTATAAACAACTGGTATATAAACAATTGGTATAAACAACTGCTATTTATAAACCAGTGGTTTTCAGCTCGGGTTCTAATATATATATATTAGTAATGATTAAGTGATTATATTTTGTTAGACCCTTTGCACGCGACGTGCTGGCCATCTTGGGGGCAATCTCATTGTCATTTTGCCCCATGCATGAGTAAGCACTGCGGATCAATTTAAATGACAAAAACCTGCCCCTAACATGGCGGCCGATGCAAAGTGTCTAATGGGTCGTTCACCGAAGTTGGGACATAGGCCTTGAAGTGTGACATTTCTTCATTAAAAAAACCAATAAGCAGCAAGTCGTATAATCTGTATAATGATGTTGCATGAGGGCCGTTATACTTTGCCTGTTCTCTGATAAATGTTCAGTCTACAAAAGTGGGGCGTGAACATTCCAGGATCGATATAACGTATTGTTTTTGAAACTTTCTGAGGCTAGACCAGACTGGCTATGTCCAGGCATGCATCTATCTGTGTACACAGGCCTAGACACGGAGATAATTTTGTGGTCGCTGCTGTGGGGGACGTTTTCTTACCGCGAAACTGAGACTTCAGACGAAAACAGACTATCTGTGGTCACAGCGTTACTTCCCATCTTCCCATAATTTACAAAAATGGCGCGCAAATTTTTACATCAACCACAAAGTAACGGCAATAAACACTCTTTGCGCTGAGCATGTTCGAGGGCCACACCGTAACCAAAAAGTCTCTGCAACGGCGATTTGCGTAGACCATTCAGACTCAACTGACATAGGCCGTTTTTGTTTCAAGTCCGTATTCGGGATTTGCAATGTCCTAAAATTTTAACCGGAGAAAAATAAACTCTCAGAAGTGGTTCCAGTGCAATGCCTCCGTGTTCTCATACGGGAACAATAATAGACTGCCAAAGTGACCATGTCATGCCTATATAGGACAGCGGTTTTGCGCAGTTTCTGAACTTCATTGATTTTTCGTTACGTACATATAGATGATGTACATGTACTAAGCTGAGATGTTTTTTATCATGTCATTAAAGATGGAGGCTCGTCGATGCGCGACAGACAAATTCGTGCCACGAATTTCACCGCGCTCCATACCTTGCCCTGGCAGCCGCTCTTACGGTCCCAGAGATGTAGGGCCATGGTGCAGGCTAGTAATAGCCTCGTCCATTTTGCAAACGGGGTGTGTATCTTTTTGAAATCAAATATTTATCACAGAAAACACACACTTTGTAAATTCATGATATTTAGTTCCAGCCGTATTCACATTATATTACAGATATGGTCACATTTGCTTCAAGAAGTTGTCATATAGATGGTTGAATTGACAGTATATGGGAACTCTTTGGTACAATCAACATACAACAACCATTTCCTTCCTCCTCGCAACAACACACAACTAAGCGTGCGTGCGTGCGTGATTCGATTTACCCTATAGCAACGTATAACACACTGTGGCGAGCTCGCATAAACAATGAGCCTCCACCCTCTGGGATTGTATAAGCAGCGGCCCTACTCGGGCAAGGTATGGAGCGCGGTGAAATTCGCAGTGTATTAACGAGCCTCCGTCTTCAATAACTGCACGTTGAGATAACATGATTGGAAAACTGTTAAACGGCTTTATCTGAAACCGAAGCTTTTATTTACCTTTTTCGTAAGAAATCTGAACTATCCCACTGACACCAGGCAAATGACAAGTAAAAGGTAAATATTTTTCACTTAAACTTCCCGAACAGATACAGGAAATTCGAGCGCCATTCTGTACCCTGACCTAGAAATCTGGATGCGTATTGTGAATGTGGAATTAAGGATGCATGTATTTGGGAAAACGAAACAGTGAAACAGTGTTTTCAAGAAGTGCTAATTTTAGATCAAGGACGTTTGGGGGGGGGGGGGGGGGCGGGGGCTGAGCTGGTGCCCTTTTAACCCCCACCCAGATTTCTTTTTCAATTTTGTATAGGCCTACATATTATATTCACACCATCGTACTTTACACCAGAGAAACAGCACTTTATACAGTTTCAGTTTATACAGTTTTTTGGTTGGGTGTATTTTGTGTTGTAAAGTCATCGCTATTTTCTCTTTTTAAATATGTAATTGTATACAAATACATCTACTAGTACTTCATCACAGCATTATGTTCATCACAGCATCTAAATCCAAGGCAAATAAATGGGGAATCTTTAGCTCTCTTGATTTTAAAAAACCCTAGATTTGATTTCTTATCGTGGGAATTGGCAAAGGAAAAAAGAAAAAAAAGTATAGAAGCGGCAAACAAAGCATATCTATCTGGAGCTGGGTATGTAGTGAGCTTTAAAAATGCACTGTACATAAAAATGGGATATATTTGTGACGCGTGGTGACAACAAATTAATAACCCAGTCTATTTTCCATTGCCAAGTTCTCCTCGTACCCAGCTAGCCGGCGGCTCGGTACGAGCGAACTTGCCGGGGAGATTGTCGCGTCGTCTATTATGGGGCTATTAACCATCGAGTATCCGGCCTATACTTAACGTGCCTCAAAGAGGCATTATTGCCGCCAACAATGCTCGCTCGCTTTTAATCAAATTTAATTTGAAACTCGATGTGCGTAAATGACTATTCCAAGCATTCAGTAATCAGTGGTTTTTATTGCACAAACATTAAGACAGATAATCGTTGCTTTTATGAGGGTCATCGCACAATATTGCTTCGTTTTACCGAGCGGTTTAATCAAGTTTATTCAAGGATACCGCAATTTAAAAACCATTATTGTTTTGTTAGTACATTATCGTTCAGCACTTTACCAGCATTTGTGATACCGTGTTCGAGACGCTGACTGCATCGGAATACGGCGGCGTACATAATTCGCGTCAAAATTCACGACTTTTTTCATTTTCCACAAACGTTGACGAATATGTACTACATAGGCCTAGGTCTATTCATGTCAAAATTCACGGTTTTTCTCTTTTCCACAAATGTTGACGTTATATTGATGAAAAAGCTCATTATACCCCGTTCACACAGCTCTGCGACATTCACTTTTAGTCTCTACTTTGCACATAAAATTCAAGATAACTCTCTTTTTCACAAATGTCGACGTGCATGTGTGCGTAAAAATCCACGAGTCTTTCTCTTTTTCCAAAACTATTGACGTACATATTTACTTTCTTTTCCACAAATATATATACTGACATACATTTTGGCATCAAATTTCCCGATCGACTTTCTCCCTTTAATACCGACGTATATCGCGTTCCGCCCCCCCCCCCCCCCCAACCCCCATCGCTAAAAGTGCTGAAATTACCACTCGAAAAAGGAGCTGTCATATGGCCCTTGACAGAGTGATTTTCACTGTTTTACATTTAGAAAATTTGTCAGCAGTTTTTTCGTACTTATTTGATTCCCATTTTGTGAAGTTGTTTGTTCAAACCGCCAGCAGAGGGCGGTTTGCGAAATTGGACGACGATTTTGCAGCACTAAACCGACTGACAATGCGCTGAATTGAATAGCATGCCATATAAATTCTTCTGCACAGAACCGAATTTGAATGCTTTATTTGGCAATTTGAAATGGACTAGCTGCAGGGGATCTAAAACAGCTTTAATATGGAGGCAAAATGAAATTGACCGCTTGTTTGCTGAAATCTCGCCGTGGACCTTTCGATACCCAGATTATCTGTAAGCTCGAGAGAATCCACGTCATTCCCCTCGAACTCATCGATCAACCGCTGCCGATCAGTATTCAGTATAATATACTTAGTATCACCGTGCCCTAGTAAAGTATTTCCAGACTCATTTCCAACTGTTTACATTCCATTTGATATTTATATACTGCAAGTAGGCTTATATTCAATTTGGCGTGAAATAATTGCTGTGCTGCCAAAGGATCTTCAATTTAAAATATAGGTTAAATCTACATTCTGTTTCATGAGACGTCCATGTAACAATTTGCTTCAACGGCTGTTCATTTAATTTGGATAAAACGGGCTAGATCCCCCCCCCCCCCCCCCCCCCCCTACCCCCCATAATTCCCCGGAGCTTACCTCATGGGTCCCGAGATTTTTATATCATAACATCCGTCATATTTTTCTCATTACGAATCTGAAACTTCCACGCTTCTAGGCTGCATATTTCCAAGGATATCGTCGAAAAACCACCGAAAATTTGTAAACTAATTTATCGGGAGCGGACAGCAGGGTGTTGAACAATTATGAACACACCGCCATGCACATCTGCGTATGAATAAAAATTGGGGACGGTTTCGACTTTGACATTATTTTGGCCCAAAGCAGCCCGGTACCCTGGCTTTATTTACGCGCATCGCTAGCTATGCACAGCGCTCATGATGCTGCGATTTTGTTGTTGGCCTTATTCTGAACCATGAAATTAAAAACGAACGGTGGAACTGTGTTTCTATGCATCCAACACGCACATTTAATCAATGAATGACCTAAAGCTAATACATTCGAACGCACATCGAAACTGAATACTCGTACATGTAGGCCATTAGCAATAAGAATACGTGTTCAGCTGAGTCCGTATCTGGGTAACCGCTTTCATGAATTTGTGTGGTGAAATTGCGCATTTTGGCCGGGGAAACCTATACGACACTCAAATTTGTCAAATATATTGGAGGGAATGCATTATACCTAGAGGACCCGGCCTTTCCCTCGAGGGAACGAACTTCCCTCGAGTATAAACTTGGGGGTTTGTGATCGTGTGAACACAACTCGGGGGGAGGCGTTTATACATTTGTATTAATTTTATAGCCGACACGCCATCCCTCCGTCGAGGGGTTTTGACCGTCTGAACACAACTTTAGATTTGCTATAAAAAGAGTGATTCATGTGTAATAAAGTGTTTATGCTGGCAAAACGTGCTTCGAAGCACGAATTTGGAGGAGACTTATCCTTGAGCATAGCATGGAGTATATATGTGGAATTACATGTATTTAACTTGACGAGCATATTGTGGCTGGCACGGGGACAAAAATCTGTATTAAACGTGAGCAGGTCAAACTGTGAACGGCACACTCATGCGTTAAATATTTTTACAATATTTTGACCATGTATATGGAAATAACAATTTTGTCTTGTTTGAACGACTATTGTGATTTAAAAATGCCCTTTTCGTTAATTTGGCCTTTAAAACCAATGATATTTACCCGGGGCTTTCATGCAGATGCACCATTTTTTAACATTAAACAATATGAAAACGATGTTAAATTAAATTTGAAGAGACATTCACCAAATGAACCAAAAAACATTGTGCTAAACAAGTGTAACTCGTTCATTAGTGTTATACAAAGAACGAACGAATATGACACCGAGGAGGAAAACACGCAAATTCGTACGCTACAAAAATCCGGCATTCTTTGCCCAGTTTTTAACTGACGGCACACATACTACAATGCATCGCGGTAGACCAGGGGCCAATTTCATAAAGCTGTGGCTTATAAAAATGGGTTAATAGTCAAAATTGTAAGTCGACTTGTGTTCTTAGCAAAATAAGAAATGAAATTGAAATATGTTCTCGCCACGAAATTTCGTCAAAATAACAGTTAGAACGTGTTGTTTGACGCATGCACGGCTATCGGCAATGCTATTACGGCGCTAGTAATACAATACAATACACCAGCCCCCCAGCGCCCCAACACCCTCACCCATACCCCCTCCCCCCATTCGAAATGGTCTAGCGACGCCGTTGTACTCTAAGAACCTTTCCCGAGATCACGCTAAAAACCTCATAGCGTGTTTGGTGCTGGGACTCGAACCCACAACCTCCTGTACATTAAACACTTCCATCGGGCTTGCAAGTGGCGAATGTCGGGCTCGAATACCCGCCTCCAATGGTATAAAAATATATCAAGTAATTATTATTTACGACGTTAAACGGATTTTAATTTGCCCATACAAAAAAGCTCTTAGGCTTTCCACTAAACTTATTTTCTGAAATGTATACCATATTGCACAACGTATCACAATCTATGCATGGTTTGGTTTCGTAAATGTCAACCATGTCAATAGAAGAAAACAAAACATGTCATTAATTTTTTGCCAAGAGTTAAATAATAGATTTTTCATGGGTACGCAGCACAAGTAAAGGTCTATTGTATTATTTACAGGTGTAACGAATTCCCCGAACAGCATTAACGTCGTTAACATGCCTATACAGACATTTCAGCTGCATAGTCCAGATACAGCAGTGTTTCGGAAAACCGTTAAAATTCATACATGTTTTTGTGTAAAGTGATACTGACAATGAATACATTCTTTTCAACGAAAAAATGAAAACGAAACGAGGCCTCCAGTTGTTAATTTTCTACAAAAAAGTTACTACTCTGGGCGGAAAAGTGGTGTTTGTTATCGTTGCTATATCCTTACTTTTAGATTTTTCTTGTCAACTTTTTAAAGATACAGGCTCGTCAGCAATGCGCGGGCGCCAAATTCGTGCTACGAAATACGCAGCTCCATGCCTTTGCTGTGGAGCTGCGTATTTCGTGGCACAAATTTGGCGCGCGCGCATTGCTGACGAGCCTGCGTGTGCCTTTTTAAGTAAAATTTTCAGTCAGTGCAAACGATACAATGGCATTTAGTCTCGCATTTAAAACCATATGTTGCTATCTAAACTTGAAACAATCTATTGGGAACTAGCAGAATTCACACATCTCTTCCTCCAGGAACCAAACAAATGCATCTTATATAATTTATGCTTAACGTATAACGTTTTTATTTTGCATTTGTTACAGAAGATGTGATTTCGGGTTGATCCAGGCGCTCTCGCATCCTGCACCGTAGAATTCGGCTTACAGCCTGCCGCAGCCGCCTGTCCAGCAGGCCATATATCAGCGGGTTCAGCCCGGAGTTTGCCATGGCTAACCAGGTGGTTGTGGTAAAGAAGACGTCCGAAAATTCACAGTTGTTTCTGGTAAAGACCAGGCACAAGATGCCCATAAAATGAGGCAGCCAGCAAGCCAAGAAGTTACCGATGAGAATTAGGAGCATCATGGCGGCCTTAGCGTCCCTCTTAAGTTGCTTAGCTCGCCTGGTGGTGACTGCATCTTCGCTGGATCCAAGACACTCCGTGGTGCCGATCTTTCTTGACTGCCTTCGAGCAACTCGTAAGATGCGGTAATAACAGAAGCACATGACAGCCAGGGGGGTGATGAATCCTAAACCGAAGATAGTGCAGGACAAGCTTGCACTGTAACCCCAATCGATGGTACAAATGTACTCGTTGTGCAAGTACTTGTAGTAGGACCATGAGGTTACGACTGGTAGGACGGCTAAGGCGACTGACTCCAGCCACACCCAGATGAGAATAGCAGATACTCGGCGTGACGACATGAGGTCATGATACTGGAAGGGGTGTACTATAGCGTAGTAACGGTCCAAGGCGATGCCTGCGAGTGTTAACATGCTACCAACGCAGAAGATGACATTAGTGATTCCGTTGACGATGCAGAAAGCTTCGTTGGCGATCCAACGATAGGCGATTCCTGATGTAAGAATGAAGGGCATTCCCGTTAGGCCCACGAAGAGATCAGCTACGGCAAGGTTGGCGATGAACACGGCGGTCTTGCTCCGTAGGACACGGTAGTTAGCGAGTGCTAGTAACACCAAGGCATTGCCTATAGTGGTAAAGAGCATGATGATAACCATCGCAAGGGACTGGACCACAATGTGTGCCTGTGATCTCGGATCGGTAGTATTGTCTACTAAAGTCATATTTCCGTTGAGAAGATTGCGAACGAAGGTAAGTTAAACTGGACTGTGCTTCAAAGACGATGTGCACTAAGGCTGGGCTGGTGTTCTTAAATCACCTGTTGGAACTAGCGATCTTAACGTTGCCTGCCACAGCGTATAAAATGATCTGAAAATCAAGTCACTACCTTCGTTTGTTATGAGCTGTTTAATGATAAGCGCACGATCGCTGGAAGGAAATTATGCTCGCATCTTCTGCGCGATCGTCTGCACAGCTACATGCGCACTTGACATGTGCCTAGCTGCGGCCGCCCAATCAGTGCCGAGAGCCGGGTTGTAGTCACTGCGGAGCATTTTTTTCTTCTTCAGTTCATTTCATTTTATTTTATTTCACTAATTACTATATTTTATTTTTTAGGTTGCCAATATCAATGACAGAATATACAGTTATACACAATTGAAGTGGGGTACCGTGGCCGAGTGGTGAGAACTTGGGCGAGAATTTGGGGTTGCGGGTTCGATACCCGGCCGTTGTACACTTAAACACACTTGCTCCATCCTTCGGGAGGGATGTAAAGCCGTGGGTCCAGTGTGTGTTGTGTACCGCACTTAAAAAATCACAGATCACTCTTTCGTGAAGAGTAAGGGTTCCGAGGTGTCTTTGTGGCCGTCGGCTGCCAATGGCGCCACCCACCTATGTATCTCGATGTTTAGGTTTATTAATCGGAAAATGATGAATTTAACTGACTTTCGTGATGACTACAATCTAAACGCTGCACTAATTCTTGTGTGGGTCTCCACAGAGGGCGTAATTATTTGCGCTTTCGAGTATGGTGTAGAGCTTTCATGGGCAAACATCCAATTCTCGTGTCAAAATTGCCACTATTTCACACAGCGATATAAGGCTATTACATCAAACATGTAAAACAATTGAATGAGATTTTCCTGCGTTTGCCTAATGTGACATTACAACCTTGCTCATGAATATGTAAATTTTCATGTAAATGTTCAACGTTGATTTTAAGGCCTAAAACAACTTCCAATTAAGTACTAGGGTGTTTATGACTGTTAGTGAATGGAGCTGTTTCATTTCATCGATAACAATACCATTTGAGAAGCCCTTTAAAATATCCGATTAAAAATAACGTAGTGCATTACTTTGTATCCATGTACATGTATTTTAACAAGCTTGGAAACGCAATAGATTGGTTCCCGATCCCTATAGATTGGTTCGCTTATTGCGAAAATATAGGGATCGGTAAAGGGCAGCCATGACGGGCAGAATTCTGCCCGTCACGTGGTTATTATTATTTTTTGTTTGTTAGTAAGTGCGCAGATTTTGCATTGACATTTGTAACTTGGCCGTGCGTATCGAACATATCCAATTATGTAAATAAAGTACATTGCCTAAAGCAAAGGGCTTGGCCAATTTTTTAATATAAAAAATACAATGCGCACGCGCAAAGACGACCAATTACAGATCAAGATGGAGCGCCCTTTACCTGTCCTTATATTCTCCTGTGTGGAATATGTGGACGGGAACCAGTCTAGGAAACGCAACTGATATCAACACACGGTTGTCATCGTTTACTAATTGCAGACGGTTTTAATATCCATGACCAGACTCGCTGCTTTTAATCACTGGCACGTACTAATGTCATTTGTACACAATGTTTGTTTTCTCTAGCTGCGTGACTTATTGCTATTAAAATGTAACCTGACAGCGCTAAATCACTGTCGATTTAAAATGCGTTAGCTCTATTCCCTGGTCATAAGTGGGGGAAGGGTACATGCCGTCGAATTACCCGAATGATCAAACCTTAATTGATTATATATAAGGGTCTACATAATTGCAGGTTTCAGTCAGGGCCCAATTTCATACATTTTGTAAAATCACATGGATTATTATTATTGCATATGCACATGGCGTAAAGCCTGAAAACAAGATTTGCAACTTTCCAAAATGTTAATCAACACCATTTGACTGGGAAAAAATACATGTAGGCCTATCTCACACAATTGGAAGATAGGAGTGGTTGTCCAATGCAATGATACCGCCCCAGATATATTTATATGAGAAAGCGATATTAGGGAGGTTTCGGTCGCATACGGTTAGGCAAAACGACGACTATTAGTGAATTTTACGTCATCGATTTGTGTGTACTTGTGGCGTTTACACAAATATCCCAAGTGTTGTTTTGTTGTTTACATTGATAGCAACGCCTCTACACCTTAGTGAAAAACGGACAGCGAAAGGTAACGATTTTGAGGTTTGGCTAATCGTAGTCGTAATCACTATAAATGTCCTCAATCACACGTAACGCTAACGAGCTCGGGGTTGAGTAATGTTGTAATAAATTAAGATTAATGAACTATTTTTTATATAAAATTCGCTAGATAATTTCTCCATAAACGCGGAAGCTGTGTAAGTTGTTAAGTATTATCCGTAGAGGCCTGTTTGGAGATTGTTTTTGAAACTTGGTGTTTTTACGGACAGACATTTGGTTGATGAGGCACGTTTCACAGCTGTGTATTTCTTTAGAAAACATATTGTTACTGGCTTGTTTTTTTTCTTCAACTGCTTCTCAAAATATTCGATACTTTAATTGTTCAAACCATTATCATACGGATCAAAGGTAACTCTGCAAAAAACGTCTTGGACGTCGCAAAACGTCATTTATCTGCAAAACTCAACACTAACCTAATTAACAATTAACACTCCACAGTCAACCGATTTTCTCATTTAAAAAATTGTCTTGTTGATACATGTACCCGTTTTTATTGGCTTAGGTAATGTATACAACTTAAGAAAAATACACCGATTGCAGCTTGAAAGAGGTATAAAAATATATACTGAGAGGACTGGAATGAAGTTGACGCATTCCAAAACCGTCCGTACCGTGTGATGTCAGTCTACAAGCGCTAAGGTCACGGTCGGTTTTATTTCTATGCAAATATGCGTCTTTTTGTGTTCCATTTTTACTATTAAATGACCTGAAAAAGAGCAGAACCATAGGCCTACCACACCACAGCGGTTTCGATATTACTTTGTGTCGATCGTATTTCCGCTGAATGACGACGCATTCATTGTGGAATTCAACTAGGCCCAGGAACATCGCTTGATTTCATTTTCAAGGTATGAATCTGTTTTAATTTGTGGTATTTTCTACTCTGTGAATAACTCTTTTTTGACGCCGTATTTCGTTTTGATTATTCATCTGTTGGATTGCGTCAATTGAAATTATCCCAAATGCTGTTTTTTTTCTTCTTCCTCTATAATCGAGAGGAAACGGAATACCATGGCATTGAATGCATGTCCCTGATATATGCAATGGCGTCGTTTTCGCACGTACACATCGAATCGTATACATAGTGCGATGCATGAGGAGGTTAATTAGATGCACGTAACTCGCGAACTTGAAACGCTTTGGTCATTATTCTGAGGAGATCTTTGAACATATGAAAACTAAAAACCCACATTTGTGACTTTTGTGGCGGGATAGCTTTGTTAATGCTGTGACCAAGATTCGAGTCTGAGTTCTAAGACCTCGTCATGATATGACCATATAATACGTGCGTTTCGCCTTCGTTCACGTTCGCGTTTTTGTTCTCCGTCGTCATCAGAAGTAAAATAGGCTAAACGTCGAAAATACTCAAAATTCAAAAACGCTTGAAACGTCCAAAAGCAAAATAAAATTCGGTGTGATGAATTAATTGTTTATAAATGAACACCAACTTCACGTACATTTGAAATTTGAAGCCCATCTCCACCTTTTATTAGTCAAAAGGTCTTGTCGACGGCGGGTAAATTATGCAAATATATGCAGAACATTAATTGCTGACATCTCTTGTTTACTAACGCCTATGTTACATGATGTTAACGTGGTAGAAGTTGTGTTCGTTACTTTAGAAGTTGTAAAAAAAATCAAAATAAACTCATCATCCACTGAGCTATGTCGCTTCGCCCAAGTTAATTGGTATACAGTGAAACTTGTCTATAGTGGCCACCCTCGGTACCGTAAAAAAACTGGCCACTATAAACAGGTGGCCTCTTTATAGAGGTTTATTAAGCATTATATACATGGAATTTGGGACCAAAGGTGAGTGGCCACTATATTCAGGTGGCCTGTTTATCAAGGTGGCCTTAATACTAATAGCAAGTTTCGCTGTATATACATTTGTACCGAAAGGAAAAGTATCCTATTCGATGTTTCCAATATTAAAGGAGCGTGTTCAGATTTTTCCAGAAAATGGATTCTGTTCTAACCTAAAAAATCATATAAAATACCTCTCCAAAATACCAGCCATGGGAAGAAAACAGGACATTTTCAATCTCTGATTTGGATGTGGAAGCAGAAAGGTTGGAGTAATCACTGTATTGCATTGTGTATATTAAACCAGATAGATTAGTTTACAAAACATTGGTGAATTTTTGACCGTAGGCCTATCCCTGGAAATATACGGATTGGGGGCGCGAAATTTCAGAACGGTATAACGAGAAAAGTATGACACACATGTTATTAAAATCTCAACACCCATTGGAATGGGAGGCTCAAAATGTGATCTGCAGCCGATATCACTAAACTTACGTAAGTTGCGTAAGCTAACTTACGCAACGTTTTATTGCGTAAGTCGCGCAACAAATTAAGCTATGATAAAACGCAAGCTATGAGGCTTGCGCCATCATTCACGCTCATTTCTGTTTCATCGTCAGAAGACTGTCGAGTCCCATCATCTTCTGAGAATAAATCTGGGTGTAATCTTCCATTTACATTAATGTAATGATTATACGATTTCACAACAAAAACATAATAATTTACCGGTCGTTGACGTGAAGCGAACCCAGTGACCTCTTGCCCCATACTGAGTTGGCCCCAATGCCCCTTCAAGATAAACACTTTCTGGGGTTTATCGCATCATGAGGCTTATATACCAACTATGTACAGCATTATTTCCTCATGGAGACGCAAATGAGCAAAGTATATAGTAATGGTGCTTAATCATCTGCTCAAAGGGTCAGGCCGGTCTCGGGTTCGAATCCCAATGAGTACCATAATAATTTTTTTCTCATCCAAAGTGAAATGTTGCTTTCAATTTTGAATTTTATTTCCCCAGATTGTCAATGAGCATAATGACTCCTACCGGCCACTCTCACAGCATTCCCGTGGCCCCAGCTAACGTGGTTAACCAACCGCTAGCACTTCCTCTAAGCAACCCCGATACTTACGGCCAACATCAGCCTACCAAGTCCACTAGTTTTGGGGTGCCAGGGTGCGTGGGCCTGTCCGTGACACATATTGTACTGGGTGTTGTTTGTGTACTTCTTGGGATAATTGCTGCCATCATCCGCTGCCGATGGTCGTATGTTGGACTCGGCATTTGGGGAGGCGTTCTGGTAGGTGGTTATATGCACGGCGGCCATCTTAGTGGCCATTATTGTAATGGAGGGTGGGGGTTGGGGTAGGGGCGAAGTGAACGGATAAATATTACCAGCGCCGTAATAGCATTGCCAATGTAGCAGTGCCTTTATGATTCTTTATTTTTAAAATTTATTTTGCCGACTTTACCATGATTTTGCCGAATAAAATATATATTGGGGGCGGGTGTGTCCCCTCCGCCCGCCCCCTAGCTCCGCCGTTGTGGACATGTATCATAGTCTTGAATTATGAGCGAAATTGGTTACATTTTGAGCGAAAGTTTCAAAATGTCACACTTGCATTTAGAAGATTGCACTAGTTTATTGAATCGTTCTCGTTATGTTTTGGGTAGTGTCAACAGATAAAGGTGGTGTACGATTCATGAGGTCATATATTATTTATATACCGAGGGTAATCGTTCTCTAAAGTCCAGTAATTATATTTTTAAAAAAATCAACTCCAGAAGTGTCACGATGTAAGGGGGACACTGTGTCCCGTTTTCATTGAATGACCCATACTAGTTAGTTTGACATTTTAGACCGATTAAAATCCACATAAAAAGTGATGACTTAACAAAAGAAAATCCTTTCTATAATAGGAACTTTTCTATTAAATTAAAGTTCGACGCCAATACAATTGTTTTATTATTCCCTGAAATTAAAAATGGCGGCTTTTACGCGAGAAGGTGTTGCGTTGAATTCGAAACGTACCTCAAATGTATTTTAAATTAATGAAATTTAAATGTTATTATATTTCTTGATATAGTTCTTCTGTGTGACTGGCGCATTGGGATTCCTTACGGCGAGGAAGAAACCGAACCAATGCATGGTAAGACATCAAAATAAGCCTAAAATATGGTGCACCAGGGGCACGCATACGAGAACTTTTGTCTAAACCAAGATAAAGAGAAAGTATGCAGTTTAAGAAACTTTCTCCAAGCAGTCACTTTTACTAATTGAGTGTTCATAATGGAGTGCTCATCTTGGTACGTTTAGGTTTAAAGGGCCCGAAACCTAGTTAAAGGTCGATTTCACGAAGCGCTAAGATCCTTCGTAACTCGAGATGCACGTTAGTATTCTGTCTCTGGTCAGACCGAAATTCCGGAATTGATGCGACGACGCGGGGTTTGTTTCCTCTTCTTTCCCCGCCCCCCGCCCCCTCCATCGCGCACATATTCGTACACAGTAAGGCCTAGGCCTATAGTAAACTTGCAGATCGAGCCATCACAACACTGAATGTTCTGAGAGTTTTCACTCCACAAACAATGGACACGGAAATAAGTGGAATATTTTAGTATTCTGCTCAGACACGCTCTAATTCACAATCGCAATTTCTTGTGTCGCGTGAGAACTAGCCGCTATTGTTGCAGCTGATTAAACAACCTCATACTTGGTATTATACGATATCAGCATCATCCGAATCCATTGCTACGAGGTCGAGCTGCCCGGGAAAATACATAGACTTGTTCCCGTTCCCTACGTAGTCTAACCCCGCTGCCGGCAGGGGGAAAACAGGAATGACGCGCATGCTTGAATAATGAAATCGACGCGCGCGCCGACTAGACACAGAATATCTTGTTGATTTTGGCCTTACTATACGCCACGTTACGGTGGTTATATTTACCCATCGCAACTGCTTCGTGAAATCGGCCCCTTGTGGTCTACCATCGAATAACTTTTCTTCAGACAATCTGCAGATTAATTATGGTAATCACTGTTTGTATTTTTTCCTGTCCCATACCACAGGTCATCGCCTTCATGGTGATGTCCATTGTATCTGCAGTCTTGGCGTTCGCCATCTTGGTGATGACTGCAATCGGTGCGCGGCAGGAGGGTCATTCCTTCTACGGCTGTTACCCTGGCCGTTATCTAGGAAAAGCATGCATCGTCGCTCCCGTAATAACCTTTACATTTCTACAAACAACCAAGCAAACAGATCCAAATAATAAACCATTTCGAGCATTGTAGACGTTTCTGATGACGTCCGAAACAATAAACGTTCACACCGTTTGCTTAAATCCAGTTTTATAAATTCCTTCCATATGGGTGCGAAACCCTCCTATTGCGTGCAACCACTGTGGTTGGTTATCAATCTCAGTAACCTGATCATGGGGGAAATGTTCTCAACATGTTCTCAACATTAGGTTCACTCATTCTTATGATTGTTATATCCATTCATTGCTCAAACTACATTTTTTGCTTGAAAAACCTATACAAATATATCACGGCCAACTTCTGGCTGTATAATTAACGCTGGAGTCCTATTTGCTTATCCCGCATGTCGTTCGCCCATACCCTTGAGCGCCATCTTAGAAGACATGACCAAAACTAACAAATCTAAAGCTATCAAGAATTAAAGTATACGTATTCCGAATACCTTTTCTATTGCCTTGTGATCACCAGGCATGGCGTATCGCCGTGGGATCTTTGCTTGCTGTGACCGCATTAGCTGAGATGGTCATCTGCGTCGTGAGTTCATCGATGTGCTGCTATGCTCTGAGTAAGGGATGCACTGGAGCCAACTACATACCAGTCATGGTAAGCCCTATCACCAACCTACCCGACGGACGCACCCCTAATGGCGCCACCAAGAGTTTAAATACTTTAACAATTCGTTCACTTGTTCTTTGCGCGTACCTCTTATGGCGTTGGGGTCTTTAGAATAAACTTTTAAATAAACGTTTAGAATAAACATTTGATTATGAAAAAATGTACGCATCCAAGTGACATACTAATTTGACCCACCGCCCCAATCTTACCATGCACCCTTCCGTTCATGCAGCCGCGCAAGGAGCATCTAAGACGGTGGTAGACCCAAAGCTCAATCATATGGAAGTTGTTTTTATTGAAACCAATTCTACAGGTGCAGTATGTGCCCCAACAGGCCTCGCCACAGTTTATCCCGATGATGGCGGTTCAACCAAATCACCCGCAGCAGCAGCAGCAGCAGCAGGCGGCCTCTACACGGCCCGCTCCGGTACCGGCCCAACAGGGTAAATGGCTTAGGCCCGCCGCACACCTTTGCGATTTACCGAATAATCGAATCATCGGACCACATACCGGAAAGGTGTGCGCTGAAACAATTCGGGCTGATCTAACCGTACACCGCACGACCAGAGCAAATCAAACTAGTTTGATTTTTCCGGATCCGATGGTCCGATTAGCCGGTAAATCGCAAAGGTGTGCGGTGGCCTTTAGCGTGACGTGTGATTTATCATTGCAAGTTCTTCCCATTTTCCTTGCACACGAATTGGGCCATTCTATTTTAAGTTTGCTTTACTCTGATCTGGTATGCCGAGAGAAAAATGGGGTCATGGGAAAAACCTGTGGGAGTATACAACTGTGCCTTATAACTCAGCTGGTATAGCGTCTACCCGGTGAATCAGAGGTCTCGTGTTCGAATCCCGTTAAGGCCCTTACGCAATTTGGTTAACTCTGATGAGGCAATTACCATACTTAATTCTAAATCACCTTCCCCCCGTAAATCTACAGGACAGTTGAGCAGCTATCCGTATGTTGCTGGTTACGCCCACACCCCACCTCAGCCAATCATAATGCCATCGAACGCTTCACAGCAGCCAATGATTGTAGTTCCCCAGGCTGGTACCCAGCAGCAAGTTAGCGGGTTCCCACCACAGCAAATCATACTGGCTCCCAGCCATCAGCCGCTGGTACTCGCTAATCCACCGGCAGCCCAGTCCGTGGCACCAGCGGCCGCAGTGGACGACAAACAGACAGCTCAATCTACTGACACCCAAGCTAAAGAGAGTGACGTCATGGAGGGAAATGACCATTTCTTTCATGACGACACACAGGGACTCGTTGCGACTGCCTGAGGTGTCCTGTTGTGGCCACCGTAGCTATAATGCAGCTGGACAAGCTATCACGTACACAGCGCATGCTCGTTAAGCATTTAACGTTCTATGTTTGTTTTTGTGACAACCTTTACGCTATATTTTATAAATAATACATTATATTTTCACATTTGCTAAGCATTTTAAAAACTCGCATTATATTTGGCATCGTTTTTGGTACCGTTTGTCACATTTTTTCCCCTCAAACCAAAACTAGTTAATTGTCCTTTGCTTTGAGTTTAGCTGCACTAAGGTGGTAACATTGTACGTTGTAGATTGGTTCCCGATCCCATCGCTTATTGCGAAAATATAGGGATCGGTAAAGGTCAGCCATGACGGGCAGAATTTTGCCCGGTCACGTGGTTATTATTTTTTTGTTTTAGTAAGTGCGCATATTTTGCATTGACATTTGTAACCCGGCCGCGCCGCGCCGTGCGTGTCGAACATATCTAAATGTAAATAAAGTACATTGCCTAAAGCAAAGAGCTTCGCCAATTTTTAAATATATAACACACAATGCGCACGCGCAATGACGACCAATCACAGATCAAGATGAAGCGCCTTTACCTGTCCCTATATTCTTCTATGTGGAATATGTAGACGGGAACCAGTCTATGTAGGCTACGTTGTTCCTCGGTTACCCCATGTCTTTTTAATGCTTTTAAAGTTTTATGCGTAAATACTGCCTTACATCCAGTACCGTCATGTGTACATTTTAAATTTCGAACGCGTAGATGGTTTAAAAAATTACATTGCTTATTGTATTTAAGGTAATATATACATGTATTATTAAGACAATGTAACATAAATCTTGTCATTTCATTTTATTCAGCCCTTAAAAAAAAACACTTCACCTGTAGGGTGTCGTTTTACTATCCACAGAATATTAAAGTTGCACTCTCCGAGTTTGGGTGAATTTTTGGGAGTGTTAATTTGACATTTATGGAATTTCGGGAGTTTAGCAGTCTATAGAATACAAGTAATAAATAAGAACAAACCTCGTTAAAGAACAATGTATACATACGTCTTCTTGAAGTCTGAACATAAGTAAGTATACGTATGTATAAAATAATGTATTTAATACTTGGGAAATGCTTTGGTTATAAACAAATGCAAATCTTGGAATGGTTCCCACATTGAAGGAGGAACAATGTGTTTATGTAAACAGTTAATTTTTTTCAGTGCAGTTCCGCGTTGTTTGAGGAACTTTCCGAAAAAAAATAAGTTGGACAGAAACGGCTCCACTCTTTTGAGAAAACAATCAGAAGTTGCGATCACGTGATGACGAGCACGCGTACTATTGGCTGCAGCCTTCGATTGAATAAGTGGGTTTATAGAATAATGGTTTGATAATCAGAATTCTCTATATTAGGTTATTTTTGGTTGCTAGTTCTACACAATCCATGTAGCACCAACATTGCAATCACACACTCCAAGGAAGAGGTCACCGACCATGAATTTGCCAAAGGTTATACGGGCTCTCGTAGCCATTTCCCTGGTATGTCGCAGCGGCGCGTTCTTGCCAGGCCACGCCGGCTTAACGCTCCCTTCCACGGACTACACTCTCACTGACATCACGGTACAGGGCATTGTGCGAGCCGTGGCCAAGTACTTCGAAGATACCAACCAAGATCGATACAGTCCTGGAGATCTGACGAATATGTCTCCACTGACTCCATCTCGACTCTTCAAAGAGCTTTATGGAGGTAAACCTCATGACTTGTCCGGAATAATTGACGCACTCCTTCACAACATGACCATTAACTACGCACTCACCACCAGGAAAGATTGCCAGAATTTGCACACTGATTATAAAATTAACGCAGGCCTAATAATAGTATATGGTATTATTACACATAAAAACAGACACTCTGCACTGCTCTGCATGCACTTTGATCTAGAATACCCATACAGAACGAATTGTTTAATTTAAACCCACTTTTAAAAATGCCATTTGCCTGTGTCATATAGTCAAAATAAGGTCTCCCTCCACCCCCCATGCCCGTCTACTTATCTTTCTTAGCCGTAAAAATGCATCAGTTTGTCTCTTGCAATATAGCAGTATACGTCTGGGGTGGATTGCAATAAAGAAAGTTAAGACGTCTTAACTCCTAAGACGTCCTAACCAAGACATCATAGATTAAATCATTCTTGCAATAAAAATGTGTGTATCGTAATTTGTATCTTGAAACACATAAACGTAGGACGCCTAAATTCAGTATATGATTATGATGTGTCTTATAGATTACATATGGTTTGTATTGCAATCCATCCCAGTATTTTGTTTCTTTCAGATTGTGGCCATTCAACGAAATTCGAACGCGCCATCCAAGCCATTCTAGATGCCAATATTAAGATGCTGGGAACGTTCGGCCATAAGGCTATCTGGCATTTTAACGGCAATAAAACAGAGGAAGGTGAGCAGGGGTATTTTCATGATGTCACTGCTATCGTCCGGTTTGAGACCAGTACTCGTTTAGCTCTTGTTATGTTCAGTTGTTCATTTGTTTTGTCCCGTATAGTGTTAATGCCCAGTTCATAAACATAGTCATGTAAGCCAGCTCCTTTCCACCCTTCCGGTAATTTCCGGGCCAATACCACGGGATATAAGAATATGGCCTACATCATAAACAATTTCATGTTTAACTTCATTTTACTTGAAAATGTAAAATTACACCGAACCCAGGCCCATTTTAAGGCTATGCTGTTTGTTCAATTTTTTTATGAAAATGTTTAAACTAAGGTAACCGACGGTCGATACAAATTCGCGGCAACCTACTTGGTCGGTTGAGGAGCGGAGACGAAAACCAACCTGACTACGACACGGCACGCATTCAGATCGGACAGAATCTGCACATGATACAAAGCTTCTATTCTAACACTAACTGGATTGAGCTCAACAGGTGGTTGAAGTCGATACAGGGAGGGGACCCGGACGATATTGTCACGTCCAGTAAACTAGGTGAGCAAGCACAAATTAACATCGTTTAACATATCGGGCTATTAAGGCAAATGACGAGTCTTTCTTAAAATAAACATTAATACATATACACATAAACATTAATACTGCATCAACAACGGTGGAGGCATAGACGTTTACTAACAAGATTGAAAGACAAACGCTACAAAGATCACATCACCTGTACAATTGAAATAGTTGTTTTGCATCTTAGACATCGCGTTGTTGCCTTCTCCCATACACTTGTCGATATTTGAAAGTGTCAGTGTCAGTGAACTGAAATGACAACGCCACTTTTGTGTGGATGCATCACATTCTACAAAACCTTCGAGGATATTTCGTCACACTTATTTACCTCATACATGAATTTACTTGTTTTACTTACAACTTTGGAGACGCTTCTTTATTTACGTCTTGTAGAGAGTTCGTTAGGTGTTGCATTATTTTAGGTCTTGTATTTGTAGGTACTGTATCACCACTTGAATACCCGGCGAGCCCCGAGGATACCAACATGTGCAAGAACTGCGTTGGATCCAGCTTTGCGTGAGTAGAAGTTATGATCCATTTCACACTTAAAATACAGAGAAAAGGGGTTGGAAATGACATGTATTTAATACAATTATTGCACTCTACCCGCCCCGCCCCGCCCCGCCCCATATGGAGATTTGAACCCATTTGGAGAGGGCCGAGAGGGCCGGTGTAGAATGGCCGGTTCGAATTATTCGCAATTAATTATGTCAACCTGCGTTGATGCAGATTGATTGCTTATTAATTAATTTATTATTGAAAATGCCAAATAATAATGTAAGTCTACAATTACTGTTATGTTATACAGACCTGAACTGCAAAACTGTTCAAATAACATCAGAGAACGCGCCATATACCTAACTTCTGGCTACAGGGGCGGCCAAGACGCGGTCAAACCAGGTACGTGTATAACTTGTAAATTACTATGTAGATACCTTTACCAAGTACTGTTTACAGTGACGAACGTAACAGAAGGCCTATCAACACAAATCAACATTTGGGGTGGGGGTGGGGCGTGCAACCCCACCCTTTTATTACAACTAATGTGATAAAAGGGGGAAAAATTGAAAGTGCCTGTGGAGTGCCGAACGCAGACCATATCCATCTCCAGGAACCTTTTAACAACACCATTATAAACGGTCAATAAAAATACATGGGCCTAAGTCACAATATTGACTGTAAAAAGAACCGTAAATATCTTTCACAGAACGACACTCGTTCACTGATTCGGTCCGTAGACTGGGGTAAATGTGGGAGTTTGGAAAAGCTCGATGTATATGTCGAAGTCCAGTATCAGGACTTGTGGATGAGCTAAACTCCTCAAAAAGCTAATCGATGTTTGTATACCGAGAAACAAAAGAAAAGGCAAACATTTTCTAAACCTTTTGATAAAAAAAGTCAATCTGAGAGTGGGAATATTGAGCACACAGACGCGCTTTATAATGAATGTATAATGAAGCTGTTATGTGATTATTTCGATGTCAACCCAATTACACCCAAAAACTGAAAAATTGCATTCTTTTGTTGCTTGGTATATTGTTGATCACTCTCAGCTGCTCGCCCGGGGGATGTGTGGGGGAAATGCTCCCATGGTGGTATGAACGACGCCTCACGATCTGAGACGGCTACGGGAGGTATTAATAAGGACACGTCTGTCCCAAGACGATCACCCCACCATCACCTCCACCGCCAAGCCGCAATGACTGCGATACAAGCCACGATGGAGTTCTTCTATGGCCCAGGTTTGATATCATCTCTCATAATAGACCGAGTTTCTTGTAGTACTAAACAATCTCGCCACAACCGTCAAAAAAAAGATCTGAATAATCATGTCCTTATCAATGTTCTTTGTTCTGTTTCATGTTTTATTTATTTATTAATGTTTATTTATTTGGGAGGGGTGGTTATCTTATTGAAGGGTATATCCATAACCAGGGCATTGTTAATATCACGTAATAGCCAATCCCAATCGGTGAGGAACAACTGCAATACCACGGTTCAAGACCACCAGTTGGCTTCAAAGCTCAATTGGTAGAGGGCGACTGCACGTTAAGCAGGTCTGCGGTTCGAAGCCCGGTGGAGCTGCATTTTTCACTGCATCCAGATTTTCCAAACTCATGCACATTTGTCCACGTTTGTATCTTTTCTATTTGTTTCAGTTTCTAGTCTTTACAGTCAGATCGGATCGGCCAAGTTTCGCAAGCTTCTCAACCTCGACGTTGGTACATCCCTGACCTTCGTTATCGATACTACAGGGAGTATGAGTGAGGAAATCAGCGCTGTTAGAGAGGAGTGCATCCGTCTAGTTAACCTGCACACCGAAACGTGTCTCGCTGCTTCCAAATACGTTGTGTCTCCATTCAGCGATCCAGGAAAGTCATGAGTTTTATTTTGGATATCAAATGGGCACCCTCAATCGTGATTTGTTTTGGAAATATATAGTCCTTTATGTCATCAGCTATTCTTGGTTTTCACTTTCTTGACAACCGGTTGCTATCCGCCATTACTGTGTCCATGGCACGCCAAAGCGAAAATAATTCAACACTGATAATTTAATGTTGGCGCATATTTTCGCAAATGTTGCGCAAGAAAAACAAGTTGGCATGACTTTTAAATGTTGATAAACTGGCATACCGTGCTTTTGTTGGCAAGTTTTTAAAAATGTTGAGGTTGATGGCAGAATTATAAGTGTTGAATTATGTCCGCTTTGGCGTGCCATAGTATGGACACAGTAATGGCGGATAGCAACCGGTTGTCAAGAAAGTACGGTACTAGCTTTAAAATTACTCTATTATCAACCCGGGATGACAATGAAGAATCGGAATGCAGTTTTAGACGTTTGAGAAAAAAAGAACCAGAGAAATTTCCTGCGGGGGAACCTAGCCCAGGTTGGACTCCGTACCGCATACTTCACTCGTAATGCAATGAAGACGACGTCCAACCTGGGCTACGGGGGAACCCAATCCACATACACACCCAGGATTCGAACCCAACCACCCATAATTCAATTTATATGGAGCCCAAATGTTTTTGCCCCTGATGTGGAACCTTTTCATGTGTCTGTCATATTTAACTCATAATGGCGGCTTATGCAGAATGACAGCAATATCACATTGCATTACTGCACTCCAAGCAGGTGGCGTATCCAGCTTTATTAAAATACAGGAATACAATGGGAAAAACCCGGCGGAACTAGCCGTATTTCTTAATTGTATTTCTGTATTTTGTCCTGCCACTTAGTGAGGTACCGGTATTTCGTCTGTCCCGTTTACTAATCAGTTCTTTCAGTTTGGCTCTTTTGCTTGTTTAATACTACAACCATTTAAAATCGAATTTTGTACATTTCTTTTTCAGACGTTGGCCCTGTGTTCGTCAGCACTCAACCGGATGAGTGCATTGCTTTCCTTAGCGGTCTCATAGCAGAGGGTGGTGGGGATTTCCCCGAATTGGCAAACGGTGGATTGGAACTTGGCATTCAGAATAGGTGAGATCAAACGATATCTAATAATAATACAAGTAATGTGGTACCTTGTCCAAAGTCCAGTCTAATTATTACGGGTTTGTCTGCGCGAGTACGATCGGATGTTAAACTGATCGGACAATCAAAAGTGAAGTTGCCGTTGTGCCATGTTGCGACTGTAAAAGGCATTTGCTATTCACACGACAAGGAACCGTTTGAGTGAACAGGGATGTGAACCCGAGACATACGGCTTAATAAACCAGTGTTCTTATCGACCGTGATATCCAGTCCATGTGTCAAACATTGGCGGATCCGGGGAGAGCTGAGGGGGCAACGCACTCCCCTTCCCATAGTCTATGGTAGTAGTCCAGGTAACTTGGACCCTAAATATAACATTTTTAGCATTGGGACGGGAGTTTTGAAACAAAATTAGGCTCTCAGGCGCCCCCTCCCCCTAAAAATGTTCTGGATCCGTCTATGTCGAATATAGTTGCGTGCCTTTTGTCTTTATTGATACTAAACCCTACTTAATTGTATGCTTTGCATTTCAGTTTCAGTGGCGAAAAGGTCTACTTTTTCTCAGACGCTACGGACAAGGACACAGACAAATTCCTAGATGTTCTCGCTCTCACGAGAAGGAAGAAAGTTCAGGTGGATTTCATTCTGACGGGTGGATTTTACAGTGGAATTCATGAAGGTAATACCACTCGTTGGTTCGTGTTTGAGTTTTTAGTTATTTTTGCAGTTTTACAATGACAAACGGGGGCAATATACTTCATACTCGTCTTTTGGTTGCCCATTATAATATAATATATGTAAGATTGCACCACGTACCACAATTTTTGAACTGATCGATCAAAATCCTCTCCGTATAGCTCTGACAGCTAGGTCTACACGAATTTGTTTCCGCCATCACCATTGATCAGCATGAACCTCTTCTGTCCATGTGTTCGTCCATGCTTTATACAATCCAACCGTCACAAGTTATTCAAAATAATGAACTCCAACAAAGCTATTATTTTATGCGCGTTCATCCTTTGCTTTTTGTTACTGACTGGACTTGTGATAGACTTGTGATGGACTCGACTACAACCCTGGTCCACAATACCCACTATTCAAAACTTCAAATGAAGTCTTATTAAAATGAATCAAATAGATTAAAAAGGAGTTGTGTTTTTTCGGGTTGTTCTCCACTATAGTACCGCCATCCTACACGTCTATTGCTAGCGTTTCTGGTGGTCAGATCTACCGAACAGACAACGCGGGTATACGGGATTTGACGCGTATCATCGAGGGTAATATCCGAGCATCTCAGGTAAACTGTCTGATTAACACATTATATGGAGGTTTTGGTTGCACACGGTTAGGCAAAACGACGACTATTAGTGAATGTTGCGTCGTACTTGTGGCGTTTACACAACTCTTTTCAGTGTAGTTTTGTTAACACTGATAGCAACACTTTTACACCCGTGAAAAACGGACGGTGTAAGGTAAAAGTTTTGGGGAATGGCTATAAATGTAGTCGTTGTTCACTATCCGTGCACGCCAAAACCTTCTATCTTGCGTGAGAGCACGTTTTAATCACTACAAAATGAAATGACCAAAATACGGAAAACGAGAGCAGAGAGGACGTCTTCTTTCATACGATCCCCCATAAGGAATCTGGTACCCGAGAATAGCCAACTTAAGTCATCGCCCTGTATCCAGCTATATAGGAGGATCTTAGCCACGAAGTGCGAGAAAACAGGAAGAAATGCTCAGTTTTAGAGGTGGGAGGAAACCCCGCACATTAACGTATACATGTATGGGGAAACCAAGCGGGGATTGAGAACCCAATCCACATACTAAAATGGGCGGGATTCAAACCAGGGCCACCGACGTGGAGGGCGAGGAACGTACCGCTATACGCCAACTGGATTCCCCAGTATATTTTGTTATCAACATAAATACCCATCACTGATCCAACTTTTAGATTAAATGCAAAGACAACGTTTGTTATGATGTGTGACTGTGTATTTGACCATCTTACGATTGTCATTCGTAATACTACAGGTAACTATTACACGAAGATCTTCATTGAACCAAGCTTCCTTCACCTTTGACTTTCCGATTGACTCAACCACCAAGGAGATCCTTGTATCAGTAGTGGGCGTCCTCAGTGATAACACTGTTACCATACAAACTCCTCAAGGTATGTTCTTGTCCCGTCTTTCACCTCTGGCGTCCCCCTCCAGCTCCTGGCGGACGTATATGGTTTTCAGTCCCTACTTGACTGCATGGGTTTTCCCACGGGATATTAGGAACCATTAGAAATGGTACGCGTACGGGAAACGCGTGCGGCTTGCAAAATCTAGGTTGTTATATCACAATAATAAGTGCGTGGCTGTTCAAGAAATGTGCGGATGTGTACATGGTTATATTGATGTAAAAAGTCACTTTACCTATGCTGTGCAGACAAAATAACGGCGAAAACTGTTGATACAACCATCCAGTTTTTCCCGTACGCGTACCATTTATAATGGTCCCTTATACCTCGGGACGGGGAGAGGGGTCATCCCTTCCATGAAACTGTACATTATTCTATATCATAATCGAGTTAAAGTTGCAAAGTGAAGTTTAAGCTAATCCCATATAGTAGAGGGCACAAAAAGCCCTAGTTGCCAAAAACGCCATACACTTTATAATAGCAATAACATAACTCAAGGTAATAATATAGCAGCAAAACGGTCCGTTTTAGCTTTAATACCTCAGAAATTTAGCTTTAGAACAGTCGTGAGTAATCTCGAAAACAGCCTAGGGCCAAAGCCAAGAAAAACATGCGAGGCTGTCGTATAAATCAATTATCATTTATGGTAAAATCATGTGGTTTCGAGTCACGCGCGTACAATATAGTTATTTAATAATAATAATAATGATTAGATTTGTATAGCGCACATATCCAACCTGCAGGGTGTTCAAGGCGCTGTTACCATTATTACCGGTGCCATCAGGGAATCACCAGAACCATTTCGCTTCAACTAGGTGGCTGCTGGTCAGGCGCACAACCCTATCAGCAGTTAGATTGTAGCATTCCCCTTAACAGCTTCCCATATATCGCTTGGGTTGACGAGGCAACTGGGATTAAGTGCCTTTCCCAGGGACACAGACACGTTGGTCGAAGTGGGGCTCGAACCCCTAACCTCTGATTGGGAGTCCCGCTTCATACCCACTAGATCTAGACCACACGCGCTCCCTATTTGTCAGTGATTAATGGGGTTTGCGACTCAAACGAAATAGGGTACGGTATTCATCGAGGTAATTGGTAATTGGACATTTGAAGACCAGGGGCCAATTTCATAGAGCTGCTTAAGCATGAAAAATTGCTTAAGCATGAAAAATCTTACTTGATAAAACGAGGTTACCAGCAAAAATTTCATGTGATTGTCATGGTAATGAAACAGTCCTCTAAAACTGGTCATATAATATTTCTATCACATGAGGATTTCACTGGTAACATACTCTACTGAGCAAGAGTTTTTTGTGCTTAAGCAATTTTTTGTGCTTAAACACCTCTATGAAATTGGCCCCAGAAGTTTCGCGATCGAAACGTCGCGGTCCCCACGCTGACCACATCGTGAGACAGCAGATGGGTATTTGTTAATTCAATATTACTAATAATCGCACCTACAGGTGTGAGTGGTACACCAAGCGACATCGGAGCATCCATCTACACAAGTTCCACTGCACAAACGGTGTTTGGCATCGACTCTACATCGCCGACTACAAACGGAAGATGGAGCCTGTTCCTAACCGGCCTGGATCCAAACACTGAGTTTAATGTCAAGGTGTCTGCAAACAGCTTTATAGGTTTCAACTTCAATATCATGGAGATCGACCAGTTGGGAAATGCGTACCCTATAGACGGACTGGCCGTGGCAGGTCGGTGGTTTTACCTTCTTGGCTCATCTTGTGTTGCTGTAAAAACAAAAAATGCCAATAATTAATATACTGATAAATATTACACAAATCTGTTGCAAATCAGCAGGACCTGCTGTAATAAAATCACCCTGCATGTAAAATACGTTGACCCACGTTCCGACCCCAACATAATCTTCAAATTCTAAGGTATTCTTGGATTTCTTTTTGTAATAAAGATTAATATATTCAAAAATCCTAAATCTGAAATAAAAAGTCCTAAATCTGAAATAAAAATAGACAATTTTAATATTACTTTTGATCAGACACGAGTTTAACAAAGCAAGTATAAAAATGGGGAAATCCCCGGATGGCATTTAAATTCAACAAGTTCCGCAAACATCTTCATTCGTCATTTTACATCTGTTTCTCTCATTAAGGATCTGAAGTCCTGATTACGATTCAGATTTCTTCCCCGGAAAGCGTGTCCTCGGTCAACACTATCATACTGTACGACTCGACTGGACAGCGGACGCTGTTTGCGGCCGATGCCGAGGCAGTCGCTGGGGCCAACGATGGATTATATTCGGCATCAATTGCCATTCCCACCCAGGTTTGGTGGAACTCATTGCCCCTCCACGAATTATACTAAAATTTTCAATAAGTATTTGCGTCAAAGTTTTCCCGCAGATATAAAGTACATGTAGCCTATACAGCGATGATACCTATAAAGCAAAATTCCCGCGGCGGCGGGAATCCATGCAAACCCATTCACCATAGAGGTCATTATTGTATATTGAAGGTTTATATATGATAGGATTGACAATTGAAAGATTAATATAGAAACACGAGAACATTGCTGCAAATATTGTTGCAAAATGTCGTTGCAAACTGCTATACCAACCTGCAGCAGGATCTGTAGTAAAATCACACTGGCGACTGGCATCACGTTCCGACCAGTCTTCTTCAAAGGCAAAATGACTGTAGGACTTGCAATTATTGCAAACACAAATAAAGGCACTGAGTCATGCAGAAAGATAGCTGATGATTACTGAACAAATGGCTGGTCTATATACTGAGAACCAAGCGCTGAGCACGGGGATCCGGAGTGGTATTAATTCTTTCAGTATAGTTTCGCAATTAAAGTTAATAATCATGTTATGGTTTTAAAAAGCTGCACACACGTACACGGATAAGATTCGTATCATTTTCAAACTGCCCATTGCGGCGTTACAGCGGAAGATCCTATGTTATTGTATGCAAAGGATCTAAGGGAGAAAAAGAGAAAAGCGGTACTGGTTGTCGGTTCATGAGTGGCTTGTCGGGTGAAACCGGTTGTGAAAAGTAAGTTGACAGTTTTGTCAAAAAGTAATTTCAGGTCTTTGTTGTAACAGTCATTTTTCGTCAGTATCGTCGGCGAGGATGCGGAGGGTTGGACGTTTCTACGTACGCAGCCTTCCAATATTGAAGTGGTGTTGTTTAAACTGGAGAAGGTCCCATGTTCTGATAATACAGGTATGTTCTATAATAACACTACCTGCAAAAACCAGTGGTGTTGTCTTATATAGATACCAAGACTGTTAACATTTAACACCATAGGTGTTAGTTTTAATTCCACACTTGGAATAAATGCATTATTTTTAACACCAGGCTTGGTATCTACATAGGCCTAAGACAACACCATGCTGTTAATTTAATACCACAGTTTTTGCAGCTTGATAAAACCATTGTCAATACATGTATTTCAATATCTATGCATTGGATTAGACAATGAAGTAGATTTTTGTCCACGAATGTGAGGTTGGCGTCGTACAAAAGAGCAGTCACACGTTTTATGGGGAGAACACCTCTTGCGGTTTCTTTTGCTAACATTTATTTTAAAAAATCAATACAATTTCTATTATGCTTAATATAAACTTAAATTTGCACAGGAAATGAAAAAGCATACAAAATGTGTTAAACCGAGTTCTGCACCCTATAAAATGTACGCTTTCAAGGTCTACCGTTCCAAACACAGCATAATAAAAAAGGGAAGACACGTCAATGAAAATAATAACGAAAACTTGCAATTTTTGTCTGACATTTTTACAGACGACCTTGTGCCTGGCGGAGAGGAGCATTTCTCGTTCCGAATCGAAAATCTGGGGTCGGGTTTGGATTTGCCCCTAGCTGTATCTGTGGTTCTGGTCGATGCAGTAGACCCGTCCGTAATCAAGGGCCGCGTAGAACCATCCTATATGACGTTAGAGACTGGTGATTCCAGAGAGGGCATGGTGACTATTACCGCCGCATCGAACGCACCCATCGGAACGTTTGCGTACGTTTTCCATGTCTTTCGTTTCATTGCCTGATTGTTGTTGTTTTACGGAATTTTGTGTGATTCCCGTTCAATCTTATCCTATACTCTCCAACAAAAGAAACTGTGCATGGTAAAAATTGCTGTATTTCTTCAAGAAGGTGGAAAATAAACACCAAATTCACAGACAATATTCTCTGACATTGTTAGAAAAAGGTTATGCACTCGAAACCTGCTCATGGCATAGTGCAGGACTTAGGCATGCCTGGGTGTTGATTTCACAATAGGGGTCCTACAGGTTGTTATGTAACAGAATTCCATAAAGTTCAGGTCTCGTGAGCAAGCCGCTACCCAAAAGTCAATATTCTCTTTCATGCGCGTGTCATTGGCTCCATGAGGCGAAGATGCACAGCAGTGATTAATGCACAAGGGGGGACACACTCGATACTGACTTTGTGACTTCAATATTGGCAAGTCAGTTTTCAGCAACCTCTGAGAACACGAAGAACACATTTTGTACATTTCAAGTTCGGTTAACCATTTGAAAGATTTCATGGACTTTCATTAACAGTTTATTCCAGCGAGTTATCTGCCATGGCTGAAAAAATACAGCAATTTGTATCATGCACAGTTTCTTTTGTTGGAGAGTATATAATGAATACAACATATAATCTGATTGGTGTATGTTTTTCTTACACAACCAACATATTTTCATGTACTCGTAATCTTCACAGAAAATATTTCCTGAATAGTTATTATTCTTTCTCGATCCAATTGTCTTTTCCTGCGGCATTTTCGCCGCGTTTGGTAAAACAAAAGAAGAAAACAAAAAGTTTTCCGAAGTTATATTGTTCACTGTGTTTTATTTTATACTCAGAAAAGTCACACTATCGGCACAGAGCTCAACGGTTCTGAACTTCCTGTACACTGACGTCATGGTGCATGGAGGGCATGAGGACAGGGATGTAAGTCAAGTTAATCGACTGATTTCGCAAGATGTATCTCGGACCTAGGGCCAATTTCTATAGGGCCAATTAGCACAAATATTTGTTTAGCACGAATTTCTTTGCTTTGTAGAATGGGCTATCAACCACAATTTGTACGTCAAGTTGTATTTTAGGAACAGTAGCAAAATACTAGTAGGGCCTAACTACCATGCATCACATACGATTTTGGCTGGCAACCCAGTTTTGCAAAATAAAGCAAAGAAATTCTGTGCTAAGCAAATTTTTGTGCTAAACAGCGCCATGAAATTGGCCCCTTCTCGCGTTTACATGTTTAGATAAGATAAAAAGCAAAAATCGATGTCGAGGGACGATCGTAACCTAATTTTAAAAACTTGAAGATAATTAACTAAACTAAACTTGGATTCAGCAAGCAACTTGCATAGCAACAGCGCTTCAAAGTTTCCTTATCTTGCCACTGTCATGAAATACAATAGGTAGATTCACACGGAGCCTTTTCGCGCGTAAATTCTACGCGCGTCGCTTTGTGAAAAAAAAGGAGTGAGGAGGGAATTTGAAGTAAAATGACATTGTTGAAAATCACAGAATGACGTACAAAACACTTTCCGCCTATAAGATAAATCTGTGATTTTCAGTGCGTTGTTTCACTCCTAATTCCCTTCACTCCGTCGTTTCTCAAAGCGACATGTGCCGCATTTATATTTACGCGCGAAAAAGCCCAATGTGAATCCACCCTAAATGACATTGATTGTCAGGTAGCTTATGGTGATGAGGACCGGAGCCTTCCTATGTGTACAATCCTGTCTGGGGGAGGTTGTACTCCATCTCAGATGGGACCGGATTGTCATCTTCATCATTGGTGGATGCGTTTCCGAGTCACGGACGACAGACTGGTAGCGGAGACGAGACTAGACCCAGAGATTGGCGTCGCCTCCAGCAGGAAGATTAGATACGAAGTATTCTCCTTAACGGCAACCACCGCCAATTATAGGTACGTTTATGTAATGTTTCATAGTACTGCTTAACATTTAAAACAAAATTCATTCAATATTAAAGTTAGACGAAATAATTTAATTTACGAGTAAGTGCAACCCATGGTCGTTATTGCCGGTTCGATGGCCGCAGACTGCTGCGTCACCATGGGAGCTGGGAGATGCTGCGTTCGGGCGTGTACTCGTGTTAACACGAGCATACTCCTGCGCGCGCGAACGGCAAGATTAACGACACTCGGGTCAGTGAGAGTATGCTCTCGGTACTCCCCAACAAATGGGGAGTGTACTCTGACTCCTGACGAGTGCCATGTGATTCGTACGAAGATGGCGGGATATAGGTTGGATTTTTGGTGAATTTGCTCAACGTGTCAACTGGATATTAACTGAAACAACAACTCACTAAGGTTTGTTTTACACGGTATCAAAGGTTCTCACGACTTACGGTCTGTATTTTCCTCAGTTTCTTGTGAGCAGTGAAACGGCGTTTTTTGTGTAGTCGTGGCAAGAGACGGCCATCTTGACTGATGGCCATTCGCGCATGCAGACTGCGGGCTTGCCGTTCGCGTAATGTGACCCGAGTGCAATGCGCACGCGAGAACTGCACGCCCGAACGCAGCCCCGAAGCGTAAAACAGTGAAAATTACTCTTTCAAGGGCTATATAATGGACAGCTCGTTTTTGCGGCCAACCTATAGGTTCAATCATTTATAGTTTAGCGGAATGAATACATCTAACATCGTATGATTATTCTCTTTCTTTTTCAAGCGCGTCCTGCTGTTGCCCGTCGATAATTATAACAGTTCGGGATGGAGCCGGTAACACAGCGTTTTGTGGCCGAAATCATTTTAGTCTCGTGGCCGGACAAATAGACAAACCCATCTGTGATGGACCGGTATGTATACACAAATATTACATGAAGCTTACAAGTGTTTTTTCCAAGATACATGGGTGGGTGGCGCCATTGGCAGCCGGTGTTGGTCGTGTGAAGACGGCTTTTTTAGGCCGTCGTGTTCAAGCGAGATAGACGCCAAACTAAAAACAAATAATATCACACTAATTATGTTCCGTGTCCATAATTTTATTCTACAAAAGGTAAACAACTTACTGATTTTCGGTGATCCAAACCAACATGCAGCAAGGGTTTACGGGGTCCATGTACTTTACGTGCATCTAAACCTCCCCAATAGTTCTATACTTCTATTTCCAACAATAATTCATTTCGTGATTGGCTTATATTGGAATCTCACTTTTTGTATTAAAATTCCGATTTTCTATCCATCATTAATATTTATTAAAATAACCAAAGGGTAGTTTATGATATTCAACTTTGAGATAATGTAGTAAAAACATGCTCACCTCCAGCTTTTTTTCGCAGTTTAAAAACAAAACTATTGTTTTCATTGCAAGATTCCTGACCAAGGCGACATGAGCCCACCCACGTGCAGCATCCTGACCACTGGAGGAGGCTGCACACCAGACCAGATGGGACCCGACTGTCATCTTCATCATTGGTGGATCAACATCCGGGTCACTGATGATACAGAGGTCATGGAGGTCATCTTAGATCCTCCAATTAACGGCACTCGCAAGTTTGAAAAGGAGGGAAACCTGACACCCAATAGCATGACCGCCAATTACAGGTAAAATATGGGGAAGATGCAATTTAACACAAACAACTTTTGTTTTGGTTGCATGGTGACGTCACAGGTTGTTTACAGGTGCGCTTTCTGTCCCTATAAACCGTCTTGTTCCCCGACTCTACCATAGAAGTGCGCACGTTTTGGCGGGCGATGACGTCACGCGTGTTCAATTTAGTATTTTCACGTTTTCTGTTCTTGTTTGTTTTTTCTTATTTTTTTTTTATTTTATCGGAAGAAGCTCTTCCGTCTGTGAATGGCGGCATTTGTTAACACGAATCTGATCACTTTTTTATTGCAGCGCATCCTGTTGTTGTCCGGTAATTTCTATCACTGTCCGGGATGGAGCAGGTAGCAACGCGTCTTGTGACCAAGATTATTATGCTCCCGTGGTCGGACAAATAGACAAACCTACATGTGACGGACCGATACCGGTATGTCGTCATTGTGAAAACGTTTGCGCTAAAATACTATATAATAGGCCTAACATGATCTTTACTATATATCAACAGAGATTAAAAGGCGTGTCTATAAAAATGTCTGTTCACAACTACTTTATATAGGTAAAGTCAGCTCACATCATAAAACAAAAATACATTTATCGAGCTTAATTAAGGTTAATTTTTGACTTCGGACAATCCAAATTCCTATCGGAATTACGTCAGAACTGGAAATAATAACTGATGTTTGAGGCATCTTGTTATTGCAACAACAAAACCTGTCCAATCTCGAGCAAAATGAACATTAAAGACACAGGCTCGTCAGCAATGCGCGCGCCCCAAATTCGTTCCACAACATACGCAGCTCCATGCCTTTGCTATGGAGCTGCGTATTTCGTGGCACGAATTTGGCGCGCGCATTGCTGACGAGCCTGTGCCTTTAAAGGAAAGTTTTTGCCCCAGAATCCAACAATAAAATAAATTGTATTGCATTTTCAATAACACCAGATGCACACTTTTATAGTAAAAGAGTGTTCTGTACGATTTAACTTTGCAACAGATGGACGGAAATGATGACCACGGCGACATGAGCCCACCCACGTGCAGCATCCTGACCACTGGAGGAGGCTGCACACCAGACCAGATGGGACCAGGTTGTCATCTTCATCATTGGTGGATCAACATCCGGGTCACTGATGACACAAAGGTCACAGAGGTCATCTTAGATCCTCCAATTAACGGCACTCGCAAGTTTAAAAAGGAGGGAAATCCGACACCCAATAGCATGACCGCTAATTACAGGTAAGTTTTTGGTTTTGCAAAGTTACGTTTTGTTTTTGCAGTTAACAACATTAAAAGCTTCACGGACGATGCATTTCTTTTTGAAAATAATTGACTGGGCGCGCGTTCACATCGCAGCTGTCTTAGGCTTGGGTCGCGTCTAAATAGGCTTGCGGGCGATTCCACGCCGGAATCGAGTAGAATCGATTCCACCTTAGGAATCGGAATCGCGATTCCAGATTTGAGGAATCGATTCCCAATAGGAACCGATTACCTTTCGGCAAGTTTCGATTCGATAGTGATAAACTGCCGATCCCATAAATTACGTAGCTATTTCGTAGCCAAAACACTTGACTTCTGCAAGAGTATTCTGCCTGATAATTTCAACACATTATAGAAACGTGTAGGCCTATGTGGCACAGGCATACAGGAACAGATAAACCCAAGTATTCATCAGCTTTAGTGACTACTGACTTTTATAAAGCCTTCGATCGTGCTAGTCACCAAATTGTTATTGCTAAGTTTGTTGTATCGTCAGAACCCCTAAATCCACGCGGTCCTATTTTTACGCACTCCCTTAGGGCGTGTTTGTTTCGGACGGATCCAGATTCAGATTTGCGCAGATCCAATTCACGTGACTTGAATTCAAAGTCGAGAGCAGTTACGTTTGTTTCTGCGCGTAAAATAACTCGGGATCTGGATTCGGATCTGTCGTGAAACAAACACGCCCTTAATGTTTGCCGGCCAATGCGCGCGTGTGCATTTGCGTATTAGTTGCGCAGATTATGGAGGATCGAGGATACTTGGGGCGTGTTTGTTTCGGACGAATCCGCCGATCCCGATCTGCGCAGATGGTTCAGCGCTATGCGTTTTGGATCTAGCTGAACCATCTGCGCAGATCGGGATAGGCGGATTCGTCCGAAACAAACACGCCATTGGTGTTCGGCGGTCCATTATTCCATGGATAGAAGCCACTCAGGCTGTTCGTTTTAACGGGGTCGTCTCCACGTGGGAATCGATAAATGCTGGGGTCTCCCAAGGAACAACAATTTGTCCGGTTGCTTTTTTAACCATGATTAATGATTTTGTGTCTTGTCAATGTAAAGTTTATCACTATAAGTACGTTGATATGTCTCTTTGCTACTTGACCACTTGTATGAGTGGTTATCCCAAAACATGATGAAACTTAATCCAAGTACTAAATGTAAGGTCAAGATTTCGTGTTTTCAGAGACTGCCGCCAGTGTTTTTATAAATTGTACAGACTCTTTGCTTCTGAGGCACGCAATTCAAGGTGTTTTTTAATGAAATAATCTATTAATAATAATAATAATGATGCATTTCCCCCCCCCCCCCCCCCCCCCCCCCCCCCAAAATTCTCATTTTTAGTGCATCATGTTGTTGCCCGTCGATTTCTGTCACTGTCCGAGACGGAGCCGGTAACAACGCGTTTTGTGACCGAGATTTCTACATCCCAGTGGCTAAACAGATAGACAGACCCATCTGTGACGGACCGGTAAGCTGGACAATGGGAGACTTTTGAGCCGCTTGGTGGCAGCAAACATACTGGTCCTTTTCTATCGCTACGTCATATTATATAAGCATGCGCACTTTAGATCAAACGTGACATAAACAATGGAAAAGGGCCGGTTTGTTTGCTGCCACCAAGCGTCTCAAAAGTCTTCGTTTCCGTGACTATTTTTTATTAAGAGGTGATAATTAAGTCTGACGTCAGAGATGCGGCTGCGCAGTGATGGCGGCAAACAACTAGATCGGCTAAACGTACGTGCATTGCAAAAGCGTTTGGAAATGGTTTGGATATTTTAGGGTACGTCTTGGCAACCGAGAAAGGGTGACTATGGCTGGATCCGAATTAGTGGCTATGGCTGTTGCTATGTTGTTGCTATGGGCGGACAATGAAAGTCCTTAGAAACAGCATGGCCACAGCCACTAATTCGGATCCAGCCTTACATGTACTCGGGTCTCAGTTTCTTGGGTACGGGTAGAAGTTGCGTGCATGGGGGACCTTACATGAACGGTAGAATTTTACAAAACACGGAGGATCAGAGCTTCTGTGTGTTATCTGCGATATTATTATATTATTCAGAACATCGTCAATAAAAACTCGGATAGTTGTGGCATCCACATAAGAAGGCGCTGTCCGCACATATGTACTTCGACGTTTTAAAGTGCATTTTCGGCAGACTCGGACAAGGAATATTTTGGAACTAACTATCCCCTCTTTAATAGCCAATACACGTTAAATCACATGATATTCTCGAGAACTTTGTGTTTTTATCTAGGTATCACATTATCACGCTGGTGAAGGTCCAGATCACCCTAGTCCGGACGAACATGGCTCTAATGTCCCTGTCATTGTCGCAGTGTCCGGAGTCTCTGTCTTGGTCATCGTGACAGCTGCCCTACTGACCGCCGTCATGATCAGGAAAAAGTGGGGTTAATTCCGTAACCACAGACACCCATGGTGCTGACTGATCCATAGTTGTAAGCATTCAAGTCACATATTACAAGGTGCATCGGCGCAAGACGCAGCCACAAGTCACACGATAATAATTAATTACTTCAATTCAATTCACATTATTCCAATACTGTGTAAATACATTTAACTATACAGAGATTTAGAATAATGTACACAGTAGGCCTATGTATGGAGGGATCCCATAAAAAGCAAAGCTTGTCAAGTATGGGATCTCTTTATAAAGATAAAGGATTTTCATTTCTATACTGGTATGGAAATAAGTTGGGGAATGAGCAAAGGATTCATATACAAATGAAATCAAAATGATATACCCATACTATTACAAAGGCATAAATCAGAAAGAAAAATGTAATGGAAACACTAGCAAGGGGAATGCATGCATGAAGTCCTTTTAACTGGTATATTTTGTTAAAAGGAAAGTTTTATATTCTTTTCTATCAACAATTTTAATTAGGTTTTTTCTTGTCAAATCATGAGTGAAATTTTCGGTCAGTGCAAATAACTTAAAGGGGGAAATCAGAGTTTTTACTGTCCGAAGACTGGGCCTCGCCAAAAATCACGATTTATTTCAACCAGTCGATAGTGTGAGTAAAAATACAATCCTCCTACCTTTTTAGATCCATCCATTTTATAATTTGAGTATTTTCCCAATGAAAAGTACATTGAAGACATAAACAGCATCAAGTATTTTATGTGTTGGACATAAATTATAATTACAAGGTGGTGAATACATGCACAGTCCTCAGCCTGGCTCATCAAAACGTGCTACTGTCCTATCACGTTTTATAACACTTAGAAAAACAGGCACCGACTTCAATAAGTTGCATATTGTGGAAGGAGCCCCACACATAATAATTTCATTGTTGACTGTGTATGTGCTAAATATTTACTCCTGCGGTGCATATATACAGATGCTACATGGACACCATGTCCCATAGCGTTGGGACTATTAATGTACTATGTATACTGAACCCCATAAGAGAAAGAATTGTTTTGAGTTTCAATATTCTTGAATATTTCAAGATTACAATTAATATGTTTACAAGCTTTGCTATTTATTTAGTCCATTTTATACCGATGCTACATGCTTATGGACACCATGTCCCGTAGCGTTGGGAAGACCAGTGATGCACTGATGAGCCTTTTTGAAAGGTCATTATGAGTAAGAAATGTTTTGTCAAGATTCTTGAATATATCAAGATTAAAATTAATTACATTATGTTTACAAGAATTGCCATTTATTCAGTACATAGGCCTATATATTATGCCAACTTTCTACTAATGCTACATGGATACCGTGTCCCGTAGCGTCAGTACTTATACATAATTCGATCGAGAAGAAGAAATATTTTGAGTGACCAATATTCTTGAATGAAGTGAATGATAAGTGCAAGTCTTTTACTGATGTACATTTATATTATTTTATTGATTGGACATCCGACACACTCAAAGAATGTTATGATTCTTACCGATGACACACGTGGACGCCATTTTTTCCACATTAAATTCTGAACGCACGCAACAGTACATAGAACTGAAAGCCCACAAAAATAGATTGACCACTGATTTTCCTCAAACTACAGCATGTTCTATTTGTATTTAGTTGTAGTTGTTTCCTGGCACTCACAATAATGTATCCCGATGCTACATTTTTACCATTGGACACCACAAGATATGCATTTCATACATCTGTCAATAGCACAAAATTGTAAAAGGGAAATTTATTATTGCTTTTATGTACGTTTTAGGACAGAAACTGAGAGGACTTTTGAATATAATTTGTAACTGTACACCTTACAGTATTCCATGGACTTGATTCAACTCCGAATGCTACAAACTAGTGTTTCATGGACGCCACGTACGTGTAGCATCAGGAGGTGTATGTTTGTGGTGCTGTCTGGACTACAGCGCTGCAGAGTATACTGTTTGAAACATTGCGATCACCACTCTCAACGGTTCTTTTCAGAACTGGCTTTCATCCTTTAGCAGATTTTACAGTAACCTAGTTAGTCAGATGGCTAGCTTACTATATGTGGCATGACTCACAATAGGACGATAGCTCAAGGAAGGCTAGTTTGAAGGAGAGGAGATAATACTACGAGTCGTCCAAAAGAAGTAGGTGCCACAACCACGATTGGTGCAGAACATGACATCACAGCCTGCATTTTTCTAAAAACAGGTGAGAGAAAGGAGCATGAATTTATTTAGGGAATAAAAAACATGTTTTGCCGGTCTTAAACTGTACATAGACCGCCTGGGGAACTGGAGGCCGATTACGGCCAGAGCCGCAAGGTGAGGGCCATTATCAGGGCCATTATCACTGTTTAAGACCGGAAAAACATGCTTTTATTCTCATTCATAAACTTTTTGTGTAAATTAGTAAATTCTTCAACAGTAAAATAACTTTGCAATCTCACATATATACGATTCCTTACGCGCACTACATGTGTTGTATGTGCATGCACACAACCAGGTAAATTTACTTATTTTTGGCACACTGCATCAAATTTGCTTTTGGTCACGTTTTTCATGCCCAAGGGTGGGGCATTTGACCCATTTTGTGCGCATGTTTTGCACCCGAGGGTGGGGATTTGTCACCTAAATGTTGCCCCAGGGGTGGGGATTTTGTCACGCAAAAGTGACAATCCCACCTCTTAGGTGGGGTAGCCCGGGGGGTGGGGGGAAACAATGGTGCATAAGCTTTTGATTGATGTTATGTTTCAATCTGTGCTTGCTTAAAGGAAATCGGATACAGCATAGAATCAATTAAATCACTTTAGTTTGAGCAGTATGCAGGTTTTCAGGGAAACATCCCCCTTCCCCCACAGCCAAGACTAGTGGGATACCTAATAATTTGTGTTTTTATTTAGATCCTGGATGGTAATTTGTCCTTACCTCAATAGGTGCATTGCATTTAGGACATGGTTTGCTGTACTCATCTTTCCATCGATCACTCTCAATGTCTTCCTTAATCTGGTTGTGTTTTCGATTTGCATCTGCCTCTGCCTCCCGAAGGCCCCAAAACATGTCCTCCCCATAATGTCTCTCCAGTCGCGCTTTCCTTTCCTCATCTCCATCCTTAAACTCCATGATGAGTTTCCGCTCTTCTACAAAATGTAAAAGTTTACTTCCAATTAGTTTTAGAATCATCATGAGGTATTTGAAATGATCAGCCGATCAGCCGATCAGCCGATCCAGGGGCTGATTTCTCTAATATGAAATGTTGCGATCATTGCTACAACGACTGAATGAAACTTGTGTATGTTTCACTAAACCCATCGCAATAGCGATGAGCATTTAGCACTGAAAATAATCACAATGGACAAATTAAAGATGATCACTAAAAGGTTGTGTTGCTTGAACGTGAATCACAAATTAGCACAGTTGTAGCAAAAACAGGCTGACTCCTTGGTGAACGGAGGTGGAATTATAAAATGCCAGTAAATTGGGTTTTCGAATAAATGCAATGCCAAACAAATGTTTAGACGAATGAAACTGACAAAAAGTCACTGTGGTTTGATTTTACGATATATTTTCTATGCTTCTCAACAGAAGTGAACTTTCAAGTTGATGTTCAAACCAGACATTTGATTTAGCAACACTAATATTTCTGAGATGCACCAAGCATGTGCCTGCCATTCGTAAAGGGGTCTTTCCACAGTAATGGGGTACATTTCTGTGACATTCAAGATCTTAGGTCCCAGTTCACTTCAAATGTCTTAATTTTATCTTTAAATTATGCAGCTAAACTGAGGAAATAACTTTTGCACCAAGGAGTAAGAAAAATAGTCCTACAACATACATTTTTGAAAACCCCGTGCACAAATTTTCCTATTACGTATGTTACAAAGACAGAAAAAAATGTTATGCACCAGGGGCCGATTTCACAAAGCGCTAAGATTTGTCCTAGGAAGTGTAACTCGTCTTATCTTGGAACTAATCCTAGGACCGATTTCACAAAACTTAGGATGTGTTCAATTCGTCCTATTTCCCATGGCAACACGGCCCAACTCGCTAGCAGCGCAGGCGCTCATACAGAAAATTTTCCTTTGCCACGATATGCGAAATTCTCTTGAAAAGGAGGCGTAATTTAAATCGCAGAAAAGCACTTACCGAAAAAGGTTGGGGCATTTGTATGTCCATGCACGTGAAGCCATAACTTGCTGTAGCCCTAGCTAGCTAGGTTTCTTGATGTTTACACGCGTAAAGCACGGATTTATATTTCGGCAAAATATATCCATACAATAAAAACCACGAAATATGTTGTGGTGTGCGCGAGCGTGCTAGTAGTGCGCGATGCTCCCGAAAAAAGATACATTTATGTAAATTAGATTAATACACATAGGCCTAATGTTTTTTTCCGTCAAGCATACTGCATGCTCTGCACATAAATGCGAGTGTGCCATTTGTACAGTCGAACGATAGGCCTACATGTACATCTAGGTTCAAGTACATCGACTTGAATTTGTTCACGTCAATGTACTCTTTCATAACTGCTGACAAAATGCGATACGCCAAGCAGACGACGCTACAAAGTCGGCCATTTTGATTTGTAATGTGCGTGCCGTTTTCCCGACGACTGTTGTATTCTGTACTGTTAACAAACATGGTACAGCCGTTGATAAATGTATAATAAGTAGTTGCGACTCGTCTTGTAAAAGACGGGTTTTGTGAAATCGATCTCAGGACACGTCTTAGCAAAGACCGATCTTACTGCTCGAACTCTTCTTAAATCCTAGGATCGATCCTAAGATAGGAAGAGTTTTGTGAAACCGGCCCCTGGTCACATAACATAGCAACAAAACTTTAGTCTGGTGAAGTGGACAATGATAAGTGTGCATGTGAAAGGAAGTATATATGTCAGTAAATCAGATGCTATTTATGTAAAATACACATAAGGCTAATTGGCTCTAAACACCAATGACCCAACCTACATGTACATTAATTCTTTTTTTAATGAACCTGAAATTGCCACAGGTCCAATGCGAAAGATTGGAAAATGGTTCAGTGATTTTTAGTGTAAAGATATTGACTTCATAACAGCAAGCTCTTTAATTGGGGTAATTTTTTATTTTTTTTAGTGTAAATGAAATGTGCGCATGCATGTATATACATGTACCATATGGAAGTCTTTCCTTCCTCCATGCATGTACCTTCACTCGATTTACAGGGCATCATCCCATGATTTGGCTCTCGACAATTGGTGCAGAATGCAAACACGCAGACACTGCACACGGCTATTGTAGAGTCCTCGTCGGTCAAGACTGGACATTGGCAGGACAAGCGAGGGCAGTATACAACGTCGTCCATCCCCTCCAGAGTATGCTGAAGTAGAAGGCGATCGTAGGTTGCAAATAGTTCCTCACCAACCAATTCAAGCACCTGTATGTTGAATTCGGACAAAAACAAACAATATTGTGGATGTACATGTAGTTATGTTATTGAGTTTAATACAGATACTGTACACTTAGAATCCTGTCACAAACACCGTTATCTTCATGTGTGATTGAGGATGTATAAGATTCAAAACCAACCTGTGTATTATACATGTAAGTCAGCACCTCAACTACTTTTCAAGAAAACAATGAAAAAATTGTCCATTCTTCAATAAAGATGGTGTGAATTAGCCACTGTCCTAAGCTGCTTCCTGGCTACATGTATACTGCACAAAATACAGAGCCATATGTGTAGTTAGGTGCTAGTTTCATTCACATGAGGGTGCCCTTGTAAAAATAAATGTGCATGCACACATATCCTTAATACATAGTTCCGACCTGTCAATCAAGCCGAACCCGCCGACCAATCACAACAGAGCTAGCAGACAGCGCCCACATAGGTCAAAGTGCATTGCCTCACAACAACATCACACCATTTTCTGCGGATACAGTTTGTACAGTGTTGTTTGCGGTGCCCAGGACCCTAGCTGGTTTTATACGTATGTTTAAGACTGGCCAAACCTACTTTTAATCCCTAAATGAAAGGTGGTTACTTCGGGCACTTTTTAAATTAAAACATAGGTGTTCAACAGTTTTGACATGATTTAGGCTATTTGTGCTGCATTGACTGACCTGTGACGGTATGGCAGGCGAGTCACAGTCCGTATGAGGGCAATTCAGAGCATTCACATTACCCTCTGTGATTTGTACTTCAAAGTAGCTCTTGACACACTCTTTGCAGTAGACATGTTGGCATCCGTGGAAGCTTACACAATCTGCACCAGGCTTCTCACAGAAACAAACCAGGCATGAATTGATGGAAGCAGCAAATGTTTTCTTTCTCTTTGCTCGGTCATGTTCGATCAAAGTATATAACAGCGCAACGTCACTGTTCACATTTTGAATTGCACGCGGTTCCAAAACCTCAAATTGCTCCTTGGAATTTTCTTCAGGCTTCAGACATGTTGTTTGCTCTAGAAGTGATGTACTTGGCTCGTGCGATTTGGATCGTAAGACACATTTGGGGATTTTATCCGAGTTGGGGCCGGCAGCTACTGATACCTCTTGGGACTCGACTGACTTTGATCGTAGAACCCTCCTAAAGTCTAAAGAAAGAGATTCGATTCCTAGGAATTGGAGACTTTCTGCAGAAAGGAATTGTGCCCATTGGAAAACGATGACCTCTCCTTGGTTTTCAGCCCAGATGTGATCCATATGAGAGCACAGTTTGGATAACTGACGCAAAAGAGAAAAATAATGAAATAAACACCCTACTAAATGCCGTGTAAAAGGCGACCCGGGTAAGTGTTTCTCCGGGTTAAAATTTGACGTGTGAAATGAAAATTTGGGTTAAATTTAACCTGGGTTATTTGCAGCTACCCGGGTAGAAAGTTAGGAAATTTTCAGATGCATCCAATCCATGGAGCTCAACAGGCTGTCTACCAATATTCTTCTTTAGGCTTCTACAGTTCAAAAAAGAAATGCAATTTTCTTAAAATATTGATTTTTGATCAGAACGGAAGTTTCTCTTTTAGTACAACTTGTAGATAACATTAACAAGTCAATGATCACTTTGAAAGCCCTTTTAATACTGTTCTGCTTCAGTGATTTTGTTCTGTGAAAATCCTGCAGTTAAGGGCTCTCATCAGAAAAACCAATTTTGGTGGGCCTGGGATTTCAACCTAATTGAACTTGCATGAGATGAGCTGACCTTTGGATCTGTGCATCTTCCAAACAGTGCTACAAGTGCAGTAGCTCTTGGAAGGCACTTCCGGCCGAGTGGCACACTCTGCCTCAGTGGCTCCTTGTGGGGGCTGGTGCAGTCGAGCATTGCCAGGTTTTCATACAAGTTGCTGACTGATATCTTTTGATCAGATTATAATTTGCAGAACTTTTTTGAACCGTATATGTTTTGCCGCCGTTTTAGAAATTCAAACAGTTTCATCTACAAATTTAAGAATGCCTTACCTTATTAACACTCAGCCATTTGCATGAGAGTGTGAATGAAGGAGGTGATATGGATGGGTAGTCTTTTGGATACCGGAATCTCAGTACAATGGGGGGTAGGTGGCCAACACGGATCAAGGAGGTACTGTCTTGGACCTCTAGCTTAGCTCCTAAAGGGGTGATGGGTAGGGAGCACAGTTAAGGCATCTACAGCACGTATCGTGCATGGATCCTTAATAGTACATCATTTGCAGTTACCCAAAATTTTACTTCACGCGTCGACACGAAAAACCCGACTGAAAGTGCTGACAGCAATGGTATTAAACAAACACCACATTAAATGGTACCTTTGTGGGAGAAATTGCCAACTGAAGGTGGTTTTTAAAAAAAGTTGTCTGCAGACAACGTTTTCACCATTCATTCATTCATTCATACACAAACACCATGCAAGGATGTGGCTGAACTTTCTACAAGGCAGTTTATCAACATTATTCTTTAGTTATTGTCTTTAATAATTTAAAGGAGAAAAATTAATATTGATTGCTTTCTGGTGACGTCACGCCTTCTATCAACCATTTTGGGTGTCATTTTTCATGAACGTACATGTATCTTCGAATGAAAATACGCTGGTGTGTATATTTTAGCATGTCCATGTGCGTCTATTGACGCGCGCGTGTGATTCCCGGATGTTCTACGTCACGGAAAGCAATCGATACCCTACAAACAAAACATACTGTGCTGAAAAACTCTTACATTATTATCATACAAAGAACAAAAATTACCTAACCCATTGAAAAGTAGATACAAACTTTGCAAAGAATAGTTTATACATGTACAATGTAGGCATTGCCATTTTGTCCAAAAACTGGGCAAAGAATGACGTTTTGAATACATATCCTTCGTGCGTTGCCATAGGAATGCACAAAGGAAGGATGCAAAAACATCATTCTTTGTACTTTTATTTGGAGAAAATAAATTTACATAACAGCTTCATTATGCATGACTGCATAATGCTTCTGTGAGCTAAAAATGTCCAATCTCGGATTGACTGCTTTTTTAAATCAAAAAGTAGAGAAACCTTTGCGTTTCTTTTGTTGCTCGGTCTATGTTGGCCATTGGAACTATTTTCAGAAGGGGGGTTCATCATGACCTTGTTTAATAATTACCTCACAATCTAGACTGGTTCGCTGTCCTCATATTTACTTCCCTTCATCTATCTTACGACGAAGGGAAGTAAATTGAGGATGTGGAACCAGTCTAGTGTTGACCTCTCCGCTCTCGAGCATGGTGAAAGTCGGAATTTCACGCACGAAAGTCTCAAACTTTCCCCACGATTTCACCGAAACTAGACATCGGATCGATGCGTACTCTTCGGAATATTTATAAACTGGGGTGAGTGCACCTATTGAGCAAATATCAGAGCCGTGGGCCAAATTTCATTTGCGTGAGTTTGCCACAGATTTGGTGTATAGCAGAACACAGGGCTAAGGTTTTGAAAACCGAAGCACTGCTCGCGGGGCTAAACACAACTAGCAAAATAAGGGGAAAAGTTTTACATCATAAAATAATCATGGACTGTGATGGTGATGGAGGTAGGAAAAGACAAAAAAACTTCATGAGATTACTTTATAAAACTACAATAAAAGTTTCTCACTTACCCAATCCAGAAATGTTAGGGTTTTCTTGAAGGATGTGGCAAAATCAACTGCTGGTCTGCTACTATACTGAATAAAATCTTATACTATAGGGGTACTAAACAATGGGTCATTAGTCTTAGGAGGGGGAAGATTAAAATGGAACATTCCATTAGGTACGGGGGTGGTCACTAGGGCTATTCCATTAGGTTGCAGGGGAGGTACAATCTCTGTCGTGAGGAGCAACTCATCTTAATTACTAAAACCTAAGTTAATTTATTTACCACTCCTCTACATAAACACCAACCTCCGCCGTAGACCGGCTTGAAATCGAAACTTCTCAGATCAGGTCTACTTTGAACCAATCAGATGACAGAAATTTACACATTTGGAGTAGTATGTAAAACAAATATTGACTGCTTTTATTCGGGTCATGCATGGTTAAGATTATATGCATCCCTCGGTGATAATCTCAAAGCCATGACTACATATGTATGCCCCTCCGAGTCGGCTTCCGCCGCGGGGCACAGTCATTGCAGTCAAAGACTATATATATATATATTTTTAAATTGTTTTAGAGAATGGGTCAAATCATACATCAAATGAAAGCTTGTGATTTAAGAATAATGGAAAAGATAAGAAAATAATTGAAATAAGGTTCTGTTCCGGGTCAGTCCATGTCAAATCACCGAAAAAAATTGACATTTTAAACCCGACCCGACCTCAAATTTTAATGAAACTTAATTGGCATACAGGATCCCACAGCACCAAATCTAAAATGTTAGGTCAATCGGACCAGTGATTTGGGAGGTATGGCCCCTTGTATCTCAGAACTACTGAGCCAATCTTCACACAATTGGAATTGTTAAGGGATTAGTCAAGGATTCCTAATCTACCATTGTTTTTCAGGTCAGAGTACATTGTGAGCAGGCGTCTGTTTTCACCGCGCTGAGGTCACAGAACCGGAACTTCCAGTAAAGTTGCGCTCCCCTCCGGCGCGGCATACGAGCGACTAGCGAATGTTACCCAAGCTAAAGCGAACGCACCCGTACCACGCGCGCGCATGCGCTGGTATAATTCAAAGATGGCCGCCGAGCAATTTGATGAAAGTTTCTTGATGGTTAATTAAAAATAAAAATCAGGATTTGGCCTTTGCCAAGCATTTCGTGCAATTGATTTCAAATGCAAATACAAGACAAAGGTAACACATTGCACTTTCAGTTCATAGAGGTACTCACGCAGCGCAGTAGTGTAAATAATTAAAGTCTTCGTGTGGCCCAAATACCGGACTAGTGTAGTCGGGGCATGAGGCCGAGCGATAACACACTACTATACGATGCGTGATTGTGTACACTACTGCTCCACCAGGCCGGCAATAGCCTTGACCAAGGCGTTGGGCTTGTCTTCTAGACGGCCCGCTGAAGATAAAACTTAACAAAGCGCTTACGAGCTATATACGGAATCTGTTGCACGTATTGGCTCACAATGCGCCGCGCTACGACTATGCACACATGCACGTACATGTATCGGTACGGTCCTAAACCCAACAGCCTTGATGGTTCTGCATTTAGCCAGCGAAACTCATTACAGTAATGAGAAACCAGCCAAGCGTGAGCTGAGATTTCATTGGTCGACGCACGCCAGGCTATGTTTGAAAAACGCTATGATCTGCGATCCCCAGTTTGTTTATCCATGGAGCTATCCGAGGCAGTATTAGGAGCTCCCACAAATCATTCAGGAAAGCTGTCATATTACGACCGTTGTCCCCCAGAAGTGTAATCAAATACGTAAACAGACAAGCACAATAAATGCTACGAACCCGAGAATATTTGTTGTTTTCGTCCATCGATCATGCCACGGTTCTCGTAACATGAGGACGCCATGACATGCATAATGCATGCTCGCGGCATTACGTGCTACTCATGAAGCTCTTGATTGGCTGAAGACAAATGTTAAATATTCATACCTTGCATACCCGCATATCCAAAGCCCGCCCATTTTCGGCCAAAACCGGCCGAAAATATAAAGAAACAAATTAAACCTGGAAGTGACAGACTCCACAAGGCTGTCTATCGAGCTAGACCAGGCCGTACGCAGCTAGTACGCAGTATGTATTGCCGTACGGGTTTACTACAAAAGTCGTTATCTCAAAGTGGCTCGTTTTGATGCCGTGTGCAGTTTGCATGCGCTAGACTAAATATTCCCTCGTACAGCAAAAAAACCTGCAGACGGCCTTGGACAAGGATAGGCCGGCAAGGAGTGCTTGAGCACGTCATCATTTCACATGACATATTGTGTGAATGAAACTATATACCTCCATGACCAAACTATAGCAGATTCAGTTTCATTAATTTGACGAACGAGCGACTCGTGACTCTGACTCGAGGAAAGTGACTTGTGACTCGGACTCGAGGCTAAAGATTATTAATTTCAGAGGCTCTTTGCTGTCACATAGATAACACTGGTCATTCAAGGTCATTTGTGAGTCTGAAGTGTTTTTTTCCGGTTTGCTCATTGACAGATACTCGTAATGGAGTTAGAAGAGGCAATACAGAAGGCTCAGGTAAGTAGATGAAGACTAACATCACAATGTGAAATCAATGTCAAATCGTACCAACTTGCCTGAAGGTTCCACTCAGAAAATATTTTGTTTTGACCTATTACTAGTTTCTCTATAATATTAGGGAGTTTTAGATTGTCACGTTGACTAAGTAGACTGCAATGTTGATGTCAATGTTGAGGCTTTGCGCATTACATCAGTGTTCTCCACTCAGGTTGAGGTAACCAAAAAGTGGATCTCCATTTTGGTAATACTCGAGTCCTCAAAATTTTGTGCACAGAGCTACGGCGAAATGCAGCACAAGTGACGCAAAAACGCCATAAACATCATTTTTATCAGCGCAGAGGACCCTAGCCGGTTTAAAACGGATTGTATAAGACTATCCTAACCTACTTTTAATCCCTTCATAAATGTGTTTTTGTGTAAACGGGAAAAACTCACAAATTAGCTTGTTGTTTTACTATGTTGTGCATTCACTGCGTTCTAGATGTGTGTCGAGATGTTTTTGTTCGATCGCGCACAATACGCGTATTGCAGGCGTGTTGTACGTGCACGACTGGATACTTAAGTGCACATTTTGCTTTCGAGTGTGCAGTTTCTGTGTGCGTGTGCGTGTTTCAATACGCGCTGACCAGGGCGCGGCCGCTGACGCACGGCTCGGCCACGCGACTCTACTGCACACGTGCTTCACATGTGTGGCATGTTGCTAGGCAATTTCTAAATGGGCGGAGCTTACTGGATCGGTCTATTCCTTTTTTGAAAGTGTTTTATAGCATCGCAAAACATGCACAGATACAATGTACATTCATTCAACTGCGATTCAATTTGATCATTACACATGTATTAGGCCCTATTATATACCTCATGCGTAGATTCCTGTCATCTGATTGGTTAAAAGTGGGGGCATTGAATCGGCTAGACCCGGCGCGTATATGCCCACCGGGCAATAGTCTTTGCCATGCCCCGGGCATAGTCATTTAGCGGGTTCCGGACGCGAGCATTACATGTGTTAGCATAGCTGTGCACCAACTATGCAGCTGGGCGCTTCACGTAAACATTCATCTGGACGGTAATGGCGGAATCTCGAAGCCATGACTATGCCCCTCGGCTTCCGCCTCGGGGCATAGTCATGGCTTCGAGATCACCTTGGGCCTATAATCTTAACCATGCCCCTCATTGCAGTCAATATTTGTATACTGTTTGATTTTGAATTTATGCACACAAATTGTGCATACATTGTGTGTAATATCGTGTCTTCATTTCACTTACAGGCTATTCTGCATTACGCTGAACACAAACCTCAGAAACCCAAAACACCCGGGAGCAACAAGTGGTAAGTACATTGTGATTTACACTGTTCATTAGAATTGCATTCTTGTGAATTAAACAGATGCAAAATGATTCTTGTGACAAAGGAGTAAGGTTGTATTGGTTTCACGTTCTCAGCATCAAAAATTATTCGTCCCAACATCTGCATTTACATACATTTTTGTGTAGCTTCGTGCAACAGGCGTGTTAAGGTGCTACGCACTGTCTGTGTGCGCACGTATTACTGATTGCCGAGACAGACTTCATTTTCGCTCCAGTTTGTTTGGACATTTTTAGAAACTACATGATACATCCACATGGAATGGGAAAATATGTAGCTGTTTTGAATTGAGGTTTTCATTTCACTTCGTGGGTATATTTTAACCTGGGGGTTGGGAGGTTGGGTGAGGGGTGAGGTTTGAGTTTTTGGACAGGTGGTATTATTTGACGAGCGCTTAAGTCTATTGAGTGATTTTGGTCAGGCTTTGCACCTAGTGGATGTTAAAGGGAAACATATTTGAATCGGTCTCTGCTAGTAAGTATGTACGTCAGTACGTGTACATCGTTGTAAAAATTGTAAAATTTATTACAGGAAATCCCTGCAACACAGACTACATGAGCTGTATACTGAGGAGTGTAGCAAGACTTCAGGCAATAAGGTCAGTTCATTTGATTATTTCCAGTAAACACTAATGGAAGACTTTGGAGATGGTCAAACGTGACCGACCAGTCTACTATTATTTGCGTGATTTTGACTTTAGCTCATGAGTCATGCCAAAAATAGCCGACTGGTCATGTGGAATCATTGTGTTTGCTGTCACCAAAGTCTCCCATGTGATCTCTGGGAGGGGTCGTTATCTCATTGAAGGGTCTACCCCTCTGTAGGGCTTGTTAAGCTCACATGATAGCCAATCCCAATCAGTCAGGAACAACTGCAATACCGTGTTTCGAGACCAATGATGCAAAGATCGGTATGTTAACCGTTTCCCACTGGATCTTTTGTTGTTGCTACAGCATCTCAGGACAGGTGTTCATCTACTTGACAAGTTGGCCAAGAGGGAGAAGTTGATGTGTCTCATCGTTAGCTTAAGCAGTGAAGGTTATTCTCTAATGTTACGAGGGGAAAATGGTGCAGGTATGGTGTACATGTTTGAATTGATAGCATATTTGAGATGCCGACTTCTCCAAGGCAGCTTTGGTGTCTGTCACCTGTTAATAAATCTCCTGCCCATTCGCAAAGGCTCATGCCTTGCATGACAAACACCTGGGGCATGTTCAACAGAGCAATACTGCAATACGTATGGTAGCATCAGTATGCTGCAAACGAAACAGCTTATTGACCTTTGTCTTGTTCCCATAGTATGTGTGAGGCATGATCAGTGCATCTGCACGACCGTGCGATAGTGTAATCTCCTCTTGTTGTTTTGAGAGAACCACTGTCCACGCTGTGCGTTTTTTTGATGACGTTTTGCTAATTTCAACACTGGGCCAAACTATTTGTCCTTCAAGCCTTACTTTGGTTATGTTGATTTTAAAGCCACTACTATACGGCTGCATGCTTAACACGAAGATAGGCCTGCCATCTCATGATCACCTCGGGACGATAGTTTGCACATATCGCCCTCATGAGCAGTCAATATTTGTATACTATTTTGAAACATTCCATGTACTATTTCCAGCATAATGTTGGTTTGCTTTTGTATTTTACATTTTCCTCTGCAGAAACGGAGACCATCAGGCTTCCGTACGAGGTGGGCTAATATCTCACTTTTTGATATTCATATTTTACATAAAGCTATAATTATCTCTCTAGGGCAAGTGTGTGAAGGGTGTTTTCAAAACAAAATCACCTACGGTATATATACCCTTTGCAAGGGCGGCCATGACAGGGGATAGTCACATTGTCACCGTGTGTCATGCACGGTTAGGCACTTTGTGGATCTGTTGTCATATCATTTAATTATGGAAACCTGCCCCCTGTCATGTCTGTCAGTGCAAAGAGTCTATTGAAATGAATGTATTATTGGAAATGAAGGTCACAGCTACTATTGTTTCTGTTGTCCTTTTACCATCCTGAGAAATCAGGGAATTTCCACTCTGCAAAGCGACGTAACAATACCCTGAGGAAAAACATGCAAATCTGTGGAGCGAGCCGGCTGTTGTCTTGAGCCAACTCACGCCCGAGTCATTTTGATGTAATTTAATCAATTCGGTCATGTTATGCCGAAAAGAAAAGATTTCTATACTTTCCAGAAATTGTATTGGGTTCCGTTCCTCATAACTGTCCCATTCCTACCAAACTTTCAAACGACGATCGTAATTTACTCCGCAGTTTTTCAAATTAATAACAGGGATGCATGCTGACGAATGTAATAGAACGGATTCCCCAGTATGCTTTAAATAGCAGCCAATCGTCGACGCGGACAACGGCCAGCATTACCGAGTAAATGTATCACATGCATGCACGGTGTTTACAATCTGTGCGCGTTACATTTGAATGCCTGCAATCGTGCTGCATGTGCACTGCCAAGCGTCCTGATTGGTTCAGCAGAGGCGACAAGATTTCTGTCGCTAGTCCCACCGCGAAATGGGGCCTTTTTCAACAGGGCCATTGTACGCAGGAGTTAGGGAGTGCGTTAAAGGGGCACTGTTGCAAGAGGATGTCCTTTTACCAGCAGAAATTATTTCATTTTTACATACACTCTTGTCAAATTTACATCACCTTCTAGTCATTTCTTTAAATTTTTATTTTTTTTCTCCAGGAATCAGAACTACTAGAATACTTGGATGCTGAAGAGGTAAAGGAATTTTAAACAGTTTTAAGGATGTTTTAGGAATATAAGTTGTAGAGCACACTAGCTTGCAGAGTTATAACAACGTGTTTACACTCAAACTAGCAAAGGTCGATACAGACCCAGTATTTTTATTGCGACCACAAAACTGAACATTTGCTGCACTACACCTCAACTCTGCTTTAATGCACTTTCAGAAACCGCAAAAGTCACCACTAATTGTGACCGCAGCACATGCGTCAGCTGTTAGGTATTGCAGTAGTGGCCCCGGATTGGTCAATTAAATCTACCACACAGCGGGCACCGCCCCAAGGACACTAAAAATGCCGAATCTGTATTCGGGTAGCGTTTACAATACAAGCGATCTTGACAATCGTGGGGTTCAATTCCACAATTGCGTGGTTCAACCCTACCCAAAAGGTGACTTGAAAAAGGCGAATCAGACCTGGGTCAATTCACCTTTTGAGTTTACACTTAACACCTACCCGGCTTCAACTCGCCTTTTAGGAAATTGCAGAGTTCGATTCGGCAAAGGCGAATCAAGTGTAAACAGTCTTTAAGTTGTGGCCAAAATTTTAAACATTACGTTGAGTTAGGGTGAAGGTTTTCCTCGCTAATTATGCCTTTTGTTCTAATTTTGATAGTTACTTCTTAAATTTAAGGGAAAATGTTTCTAACTGGCTGAATTAATTCTATTGACAGCTTCCTCCTGTTCTTGTGGATTTACTCGAGAAATCCCAAGTAAACATCTTCTACAGCGGCTGTGTGATAACCGAGGTTAGGGACTATCGTCAGTCGGGTAATGGCCAGAACTACACCACACGCTACATCCTGCTCAGGCCAACAGTACAGGTACGCCAAGTTTAAAAACAACCAGCTAGTTGTAATCAAAGTAATATTTAAGTTCCTTGCAAAGACAGTATCTTATAATCTGGACTGCTTGTCTCAAAGGATGTGGGGTAGGGGTGGGGTGGGGGTGCGGATGGTGGGGTACATGTGCCTTTGAAAAACAGGGAGTGCACCAAAAGGTTTTCTCAGTTAAATCAACAAAAAGACACAAAACACAGGAAAAGAATTGAGTAGTTGATCACGGCTTCAGACCTTGTAGACAAAATCTTAAAATTTGCTCCCTCCTAAATTTGGGCAGATTCTATCAAATCTGCACTTACCGATGCTTGATGAGTCATTTTAAAGAAAAAAATTATGATCAACTTCTCAACTGATTTTTTAAAATTAGGGTTTGTTTTGCCCTTATCCGAAGCAAAACAAACCCTAATTAACATTCAGTCTCCCCAACGCAAGATAAATCAATTTCGGACTTCTCAACTCTTACCAAACACAGTATGTTACCATACCCTACATCTTGTAGTGAAGGACGAAGGGTGGGCAATTCATCTAGTTAAAATAATTGCGGTTTTTTTTGGCTTGGATAAATGCAACTTCCATAAACTGTCTTTTCACACTTTTTTAATGTCATTTCCAATTGAAAATGGAGGATAAATTTCCTTTCCAATTAGTTACGAATATTCGGTTTCCAAGTGACATGATTTGACAGGCCCCTCTTATCGTTTTTTTGTGTCCTAAGCAAAGCATCTTGTGTATTTCTCTTGTAAATCATGAAATCATTTAGTTTTCCTGAGGAAGAGCATGTATTAGGCCTACCATGTTCTGCTCCATTATGTGAAAAATGCATTTTTGCTGCGATTTCCCTTCATGTATCTTGTGTTTCAGACGCTGCTGTGTGACATCAATGCAATTGCAAATGACAACCAAAGGTTTACCAGCGTAAGTTATTTTTGTTTTAAGTAGTCTTATAATGCTATCTTACAGGGGCGTAGGTCAAGAAAGTTTGCCAAACGTCATACTACCATATTAGAAACATCCGCCGAATCCTGACTGATGAGTCGGCTGCCGTCCTTATCCATGCTCTCGTGACATCAAGGTTGGATAATGGCAACTCACTTTTGTTTGGAATCACCAACACTCTCATGTGCAAACTTCAACATGTTCAAAATACTGCGGCTCGTGTCTTTTCCCGAACACGGAAATTTACTCCAGTCCTGAGAAATCTTCACTGGCTTCCAGTCAAACAGAGGGTTACCTTCAAAATAATCCTACTTACCTGGAAAGCCCTCAATGACGGCGCACCAACATATCTGCAGGATCTCTTCACCCAGTATTCCCCTAATCGCCACCTAAGGTCATCTGACAAACATCTTCTTGTGACACCAACAACTAGATCATCGTATGGGGACCATGCCTTCTCAGTTACGACGCCCACTCTATGGAACTCTTTGCCTCAGGAAATACGTAGCTGTCAATCTTTACATACCTTCAAATGCCTTCTTAAAACATTCCTGTTTAATTCAACTTATAATTAGATTGCTGGTTTTGTTTCAAGTATTCATACATGTACATGTACATGTATATTAATTATTTGTAGAGTTCTGGACATTTTCTTTTCTTAAAGCGCCTCGGAATATGTCTACATAGATAGATGGCGCTTTACAAATGCTTGTAGTAGTATTATTATTATTATTAAGGGGGGTTGGGGGGGGGGGGGGGGGGGGGGGGGGGTGGTGGTGGTTCCGCCTTGCAGGTTTTAAACAAAATGATACCGGCAAGTTATTGACGGATCTCTGCTGTTGTCAAACACGATCCTATATCTGATTAAAATATATGCCAAATTTTAAAAAAATCGAGGGGGGATGTGCAGCTCACTTGAATATATTCATATGAAATGTGCATTATTTCAATGTAATAATCAATGCCTAGGATGAGAAGCTACATCTAGAGAGTCAGTTACTACTAGCTACCCAAGAGCCACTCTGTCTAGAGCCAACTCTTGCAGTCACATGCATTGAGAACAAAGTCCATCAAGATCGGCATCGTCTCAATGGAAGGCCTCTCAAAAGGTACTTTAGCTCTTGGAAATGGTAATGATGATTGAGTTATCTGAACATGGTCCTGAATAGTATTTGGAGTATCGAATCCTAGGCCATATTCACAAACCTTGGATCAACACTGCCACAGCTGAATACCTTAATAGACCGATCCAGTAAGCTCCGCCCATTTTGGAATTGACTAATCACAGCCTCAGGTTCAGGTAACCAAAATGTTTGGTTACCCGAGTCCTCAAAATGTTGTGCACAGAGCAACGGCAAATGCAGCACGAGTGATGCAAAAACACCATAAACATCATTTTTATCAGCGCAGAGGACCCTAGCCGGTTTAAAACGGATTGTATAAGACTTTCCTAACCTACTTTTAATCCCTTCATAAATGTGTTTTTGTGTAAACGGGAAAAACTCACAAAAATTAGCTTGTCGTTTTGCTATGTTGTGCATTCACTGCGTTCTAGATGTGTGTCGAGATGTTTTTGTTCGCTCGCGTTACGCGTAATGCAGGCGTGTTGTACGTGCACGCACACGACCGGATACTTAAGGGCACATTTTGCTTTCGAGCGTGCAGTTTCTGTGTGCGTGTGCGTGTTTCAATACCCGCTGACCAGAGTGCGGACGCTGACGCACGGCGCGGCCACGCGACTCTACTGCACACGTGCTTCACATGTGTGGCATGTTGCTAGGCAATTTCTAAATGGGCGGAGCTTACTGGATCGGTCTATTGGTAGAGTGCCAGGGTCCAATCTTAATTTTCCCCTCAATTTTACATTTTCAAAATATGACATATCCATTTCAAAAACTGTAAGGACTAAAAGCCTGTCTACACGAACCAACATTTATTGGCCAACAAGGACCAACATGAAGTTCAAATGAAGTAAAATGGGATAAAATGCATGACGTCCCCGTTATATCAGTGACTATCATTTTGTCAAATATTTCAACATTGTCACAGTCTCTCAAGACTATATTACAGAACAGGCAAAGTAACCATATCATGCAACATCATTATATAAATGACGACTTGCTCTTCACTAATTGGCCAATTGTGACCGACTCTGGCAAAACCCGACGCTTCTCTGCATTTCCCATTACGTGATATGGGCCCACAACCTTAAAAAATGGCCTCTGGGACCAACTTGAAAATTTGGCAGAATCAACATCGGGATACATTCAAGATGTGTTTTGTTGTTTGAACTGTCTCAAAATTCCTCATATTATTGACAAAAAATTAAATAATCAACTAGTTTGTCAAACTTTAAAGACCAATAGCTCCATTTCACTTTTTCTGATCCGTCATACTTTAATTGGTCATAACTTCGCCAAAAATTATCAGAATTTCCTCAAACATGTTTTAAAAGATATCTTTTTGTATGCACACTAAGCCGATACAAAAACTTAAATTTTTAATTTTCATCACAAGTGTTGGGTTTTGCTGGAGCCAGTCACAATTTGTCTAAATGAAGAACTTTGTGGAATGACCAAAAGAAGTTCTGTCATTGCCACTTGACTACATGCTCACATGTAAATATCGTATGAATTTCTGACTTTGATATTGAATTCCGCTTCAGGTGTATGAAGCGACACAGTCACATAATGAGAGCACGACAAGCAATCTTGAGAACATTACCTGCACCAAAGGAGCTTGGTCTAACGGACTTCTTGTCACGACGCAAAGATCGGACGCCTACAGTGCATGTCAATTTGAAACTTGGCAAAACGGTAATGATTGCATGAATCAATAGACGGATATTCAGGGAAAAGAGTAACCCCATGGATGGCCTCAAATTACTGTTCAAAGAGGCACATCAGTAATTGCCTTGCTTTTTTTTTTAATTTAAAGGGCATCATGGTAATTTTATCAATTTAAAAAGGGGCACCAGGGCAAATCCGTCAATTTTAAAAAGAGCACGACAGTATACATGAAATCTAAGTGTTGCCGCTGTGCACGCCATGTTTTGGCAGTTTGACCCCAATCATTCAATCAAGCAACGAGGCCTTGGTGATTCGGTGAAAATGAAAATTCAGCAAATACAAATAAAGATACAATAATTATCACAGAATTTTTTTGTGAATTCATGACATTTATTTCAAGTCGAATTCACATTATATTACAAATATCTCGCCTAGTTTCAAAAATTGTCATATACAATATCTACAATTAGTCTTTCGCATGTTTCAAGTCAATAGCATCTGGTGTACTGACTTACTTCTGTTCACATACACACTAATTATCCACTTGACCAGACTATTGTTTTGTTGCTATGTGGTGCACGTGGCAGGTGTGAAGTACAGAATAAATACAATACAAACTGACCTCCCTTCAATTTTTGATTTTGAACCTTCGTTGCAGGAAATAGCGTAGTGCGACTTTACGCTCATTTCGTCGTGACGGGTCACATACAGAGTTATTGCAGACCCTTCACACTAGCTGTACAAACCATAAAACCTTTGAGGTTCGCTACATGCCGTGCACTGCCTGTCGGACATAATGCCTTCATTGGCTCTCGGCATTTAGACGATACATGTTTAACACTAGCCATTATTTATTCCATTTGATACATTTAGTGTGTGGACATGTGGAGACAGAGGGACGTCGATCACTCAAGACCTGATGTTAATGTGGTGAGTAATAACTGGGTAGCTTTTTCCCTACAGCAGACGATGCAATTATAATCTTAAGACCGCGATTTTGAAGGAGCGTGTTCAGATATTTGCAGAAAAGGGATTTTGTTCTAACCTAAGTGGGGTGTTATGGCCGAGCGGTCTAGTGCGGCGAACTTAAGTTCCTGTGCTAGTACTAGAATGTAGGTTCGATTCCTGGCCGCGACGGGTTGTGGCACCTGTGCCCTTGAGTAAGGCACTCGACCACACTTGCTCCCATTCCTGTAATTGGCGGTCCCTCCGCTGTTGGATGTGGTATATAAATAAATAAATAAATATAACAGGCATATAAAATATATTCCCAAAATACTATCCATGGGAATAAAACATGGTATTTGCAATCTTTAGCACTGCTAAACTTTTACCATCTTCAGAGGCAAATTTGCTAAACACTAGTGACGCAACAATGCCCGTTTCTAAGCACGCGCATGCATAAGCACACCACGACCATGAAATAGCGGTAAAGTTAGCACAACTTTTCTGCTACAGTAAGCACACGTTTTCAGCTAGCACTTAACCAGTGCATTGAAATTGGTCCCATGAAAAACCTACCCAATACACAACAATACCACAAAATGCATGACCTTTGTTAGCTCTGGCACATGTTATCATGTAAACATTTACAAATTGTTTATTCATTTTTTTTTATTAATTCCCAAGTTATTTAACCCCTACCAGAGTAATTAATAACTATTTATTTATTTCTTCTTTTTTAATAGGTGAAGCAACATGCCACATCTCAGGAAAGGTCAAAGCCAAAAGACAACTCGCTGGTGAGTGAAAGTGCAGTATGTGTGACAATTTCATCACATACATATCTTCCAGTCAAAAACCAATACATGATCATCATTACATTTTTAAACATGATTAAACATCTTTAAATGGATTTCCCACTGAGCTTGCCGGTGCCGGGTAGCTGGTTCGAATCCTGCAATTATATTAAATAACTACCTTATTGTTGCAGTTGGGGCACCTTTTGTTACTTAAACCGTTCAACAATGGAAGCACAATATGTGCAACCATGCATGTCCTCAAGGAACAAAGAAACTGCCCCACTAAATGGTGGCTATTTGATAGTCTATTGGTGAACCCAGCCTTTATTATTCCTGTGATATTTTGTCAGATTCCAACAGTTGAGGAGATTCTAGAGACAGATAGAGGCAATGGTAAAGTGCATTATGCTCGCGTGTCCATCTACAAACACCAATTGGATGAGAGTTACGTTGGGGAGCTGTACTACGACCGTGATTATAACATACATGAAGGCAAGAGACCAGGAGTTACATGCAGGTATTGCATCACAGGGGCTAATTTGTTTTACATTGATATTTAAATTGACGGTTTCTCTCTTGTTACAAAATCATTTCCCTTGAATCTGGTATCACTGGAAAGCACTGATGTGTCATTTGTTATGATTAAGCAATTGGCCAGGGGATGTGCAGCACAGCTGAATATGGGGCTGGGTGTAAAGTGAACTGTCACAAAATGCATTGCTATTGTCAAAAAGTGTAAAAGAGCCGAGTCTTGGTTGTTTGAAGAGGAACTAGAAAATATGACAATTTCTACAAAGTATCTGTCTCCAGTTGATAAATAGTAGAAGTAAATTTATTTTTCTTTCATCAACAGGTTTCCCCTGGGTTCTTGTAAGAATGCCAATATGTAAGTTGGACTGATTCATACTGCTTTGTAAATTCTAATTCAGGGGTGAGATTTGTCCGGATTTCCGGAATTTTACCGACACGTCCGGATTTCAAAGAGTTCTGTTTTTCATTGTAAAATCTAAAATTGTTAGCGGATTTCCACTTTATTGTTGTGTGCTCCGCGAACCACATTTTATTTTCCGCTTTTTTTTTTACGAGCGCCCTCAATTGATTAAGTAATTTTGCGAAGCAAACTTGTGCAAGTGTACTCGCCACGCAAGTGCCATGTACATGTATGTACTGTGCCGCTCGGCAAGCAGACCGAGAAGCGAAACACACAGGTAGAAGTCTAATCCCTAAGCAAGCGCCCCCTTTGCCTGCAATTTTTATTCTGCCGGAATTTTTGCCTTCCTCCAATCTCACCCCTGCTAATTTCCACCTGCATTCTGTAAGTTTCCCAAAAAAATGGCTTTGTGAGATTGGCCCTAGGTTACACCCTTAATTTTTAAATGCTGTAATAATTTGTTGGTTTGACTAGGTACCTGAATCAGTTTAGAGATCTGTTTACCGAGGAAGGACGAAGGCAAGTCAAAATAACTCGCATAGTTGCTGGTCAGAATGTGTATAGCAACAATACCACTGTACCCACTGTGCCGTCAGCAGCTGGTACAGGGGCTCAGCCTGCTGCAGCAAGCGACAGCAGTATCTGCAGTGCCTCGATGCAAGCATCGTTGCAGCAGAATAACAGTAATAACCAGACAGTGCAGACTGCGGGTGTTATTATTAAGGTAAGGATGTTAAAGAGCTGATAAAATTCCTTCTGGAAATCTGTTGTCTGTTCAAAATTGAGAGTGATGGTTATATATCTTTATGAATTGAGGTTATTTTTAAAAATGATCTCTAAAAAATCACGGTAGTTTCGTTTGCTTTGGTCGTCATCGAATTAGAGTTTATCCAAGATCGATGCAAGTGTGTGACGCACTTTTGGAGAGCTGCCCGTTCACAAAACACGGCGTAGGCTTCGTATACTGCATGCATGGTACACTATGTACACGCAGTATTTTTGGAGATTCACATAGTTTTGTAATTTTGTTCATGAATGGGGGCACTTCAGACGAAATAATTTCACAGGATGATTACTACATTACCATCTTGATAACAAGCAAGCTTTTAGATAATAATTCAGAAATGTTTCTCGAGGGTAATTACCAATCATGTATATTACCTTGTAAATAGCTTGTGACTTGTCAAAGATCCATGCAGGGCCATATGATGCCATCAGTGTATTAATCTTTGATTGTTGACTCTTGATGTTGACAGACGGAACCTGGACAGTTGGACAGCGCTCCACTCATTCTGCCTGTTAGTCTCACCAATTCAGGGGGCATCAGTAATATCAGTGTCACAGTCGCCCAACCTTCACTCTCGGGTATGTCTTTTGTAATTGATTAGTTTTTAGCCAACCTCAATTAAGATCAGGGTTTTCAATTAAAGGGGAATTATACCCAAGAAACAAAACAAGTACATCCTGTAAATTATTTTAAAGCAAAGAAAAATTACCTACTGAAAAGGGAATACGAACTTCATGAAAAACGGCAATTTTAGCGATGCGTCGCTCAATGGGCAATACACGAAATAGTTGTCCGCAAAAACGTCATTCGTTGCCCACTATTCGGACAAAATGGTGGCGCCTTTACTGCGGAGGCATCGCTGCAATTGCCAGTGTTTGTGAAGTTCGTATCCGCTTTTCAGAAATCCGCTTTGCATTTCGATAATTTATGAGTTGTACTTGTTGAGCACTTGGTCTTTTGTTTCTTCTTTTAGTCCCAAGCTGGCTGGAGTAGTAAACCAAATTCTTTACAAGTCCACAGGCCTTTTGACTAATCCAAATCCCTTTTAGTTTGCTGATAAGTGTGATGGGGAAATAGTAGGCATACTGTCTCAGGATCATCTTGGGACAATAGTTTGCTCCATCATCCGAATAAAGAGCAGTCTATATTTGTTTTATATACCTCATACATTGATTTTGTTTTCTCCAAGATTGGAATTTTACGATTAGGACACACAACGGATGTTACGTATGTAAAACGAAACCGTTCTGTGCACTCGCCCTTAAATGGAATGATTTCATATGGCTTGTTTGAGTTGATTACCTTCCATTTCTACTACAGCAAGCCCAATAGTAACCTCCCAGCTCCATCTTACTCAACCAGCCATGCCTATTCTTAGCCCACCCCTTGGCAGTGGCAGACACAAAGGCAGGCAACCACCAGCGTATCTCAATCTCTCAAGGTTAGCACTTGAATAATGTCTTAGGAACCTTTTCAGGGTGTCCTTAAAAAATTTATATCTATTTTTGTGTTCATACCATTGCAAAATTGTATAATTAATTAATTAATTTGTTTTTTAAATTTATTTACCAACCAAATCCAACAGCGATCGAGTCGCCAATTACAGGACAGCATAAATAAATGCTATGAAATAAATAAATGCTTATTTTTTTAAAAGTGTGTACAAATAAATTAAATTTAATATAATACAAAGTCTGCTAAAAAAGGCAAATTAAATCAATGAAAAAGAGAACTATAGTACAAGGGGGACTATATACAAGAACTCTACCTGGCCTGCAATGACTTTTGGCCGAGCGGGTCACATATACAAGTTTCACTGTAATGACGTTGCCGTACCTTGTTTCCCAATAGGGCAAGTAGTGCTCCGCCAGAGGCAACCATGATGATGGCGTCTCCGCAAGGCACCCCAACCTCCCTACCTGCGTCGTCTCCTTGTAAGTACGAGACAGGTTTGTAGTCGAGTCCTAACAAGCCTTCACAAGTCCACCACAAGTCCCTAGGTTTAAAGTCCCTAGTTTCAAATGAACTTCAACAAAGGTATTCTTTTGTGAGTGCTCATCCTTCTATACTGGACTTGTGCGGGACTTGTCATGGACTTGTGATTTTATCGGCTCTGGACTTGTGAAAGACTTGTGATGAACTCGACTACAACCCTGGTACTAGACATGCAAGAAGAGCAGCTGGCATCAACGGCGTATACTAGAAAAGCAACTAGAAATGCAGAGCTACCAACCCTCCTTGGTTTTTGGGAGGACATCTAGAAAAACAGATTCATTCCGTGACTTCAAACACATCTAAAAATCCCCAAGATTGTTAATTAGCAATCCAGGTTTTTTTTTAAATTCATGTCAGGACTCACAAAATTAGTCATTGTTCAAAGAATCTGTCGCAAAATCTGGGAGGGTTGGCAGCTCTGGAAATACAGTGGTACTGTGTTCACAATTTACACGAACAACATGCATTTATCCTGCCCGGAAATACCAATCATTGTACACAATGTACGAGGTATATAAAGCAAATATTGACTGCTCTTTATTCGGGTGATGGTGCAAACTACTGCCCCTTGGTGATCTTGAGATGCCAGGCCTGCTATTTTCCCCCAGCCTACGGCCTTGAGAAAAAGAACAGGCCTGCCGTCTTAAGATCACTTTAGACTGGTAGTTTGCGCCATCACACTCATATAAGCAGTCAATATTTGCATATTGTTGATACGTTGTTGATATCAGAGTATGGAATGAGTGCCGTGACACATTTGGTTTTGGTGCAACTCCGATGGAGTGTAGCAAGATATTTTATCGCCCCTCCCCTTCCCTGTTTATGTTCTCTAGTCTTGCATCTTTCCCTACAGTGTCCATTTCCAAGGCACCACTGCCTCCCCACCCCCTCCATCCCCCCATTATCAGGACACCTTGCCTCCTGCTAATGTCTTGTCCTGTGTTGTTCTCCTTATTATAGTGTCCGTTTCCATGGCGACACCTCCAACGCCCCTCCATTCCCCAGGTCGCCTTGCCTCCTGCTAATGTCTTGTCCTGTGTCGTTCTCCTTATTACAGTGTCCGTTTCCATGGCGCCACCTCCAACGCCCCGTCCATCCTCGACACCATCAGCCCCCATCACTCCAGCCTCGCCTTCTCCTAATATTATTCCTAACCCGGGTCGCGTTATCACACCTACTTTGGAGGGTGTGTCTGGGAGGTTAACCACACCCACGGGGGGTGTCAATACCCAAACGGGTGTCTTGCCCCACAGTGGTACTGTAACTATCTCTATGGCAGGTGGTGGCAGCATTGCGATGGGATTAGTTGGACCTTCACAGCCAGGTACTCTCCTGTTCTTGGTCAAACAGTGTTGATTAAATGAAAGATTCTGGAAACAAGTATCACACCTCAAACATACCTTCTGCCTAAGATCAGGGGCCAATTTCATGGCACTGCTTAAGCGCTTTTTCAAAACGTGTGCTTGAAAACGGGCATTGTTGCGTCACTAGTGTTTAGCAAATTTTGCCTCTGAAGCTAGCAAATGTTTGACAGTGCTTAAGGTTACGGTCTCCATGAAATAGCTGGAGCCTCCATTAGCATAAAAATGGGCTGCTAAACAGCACCATGAAATTGGCCCCAGGTTTATTCCTGGGTTATTAAAAAGTGCCCCAGTGAGGATTAAAGCCCCAACATTTTACTTCACGAGTTGACAAGAAAAAAAGACCAAAAGTGTTTATTGCAATTTGTTTTTTTTCCATGTAAAATGGTACCTTTGTGGGAGAAATTGAAGGTGGGTTTTCGAAAAAGTTTGTTACCATTTATTCACACACACAAAATATGCATGGAATTTTTTTAGGTTTTCTGAAGTATTACTGCATCTATGTGGCTGAAATTTCTACAAGACAGTTTTGTTTTTCAACACGGGCTTTTAATTACGAGTGGAAAGAACGCCGTTTTTAACAGTTTACCAATCATGTTTTTCCATCTTTAATATGATTGTAGTTTCAAAAGAAGGGTTCCAACTTTTTGAGAGAAACGTTTCATCTTTATAAGCCACAAATCTAAAAACACACAGTGCCACTTCTGGCCAATTTAAGATATTTATTTATTTGTAGTTGATGACTGATTGTTTATTACCCAGGTCTTATGCAAACAGCCGGCGGTGTACTCAGTTCCCCAATTAACGTCATGACCACTCTCTCAGGCTTCACATCCGACATGATCAACTTGACCACCAATTCCACCAGTATCAACTCGGCAACGTCGGCCGCAACCCCGACCACCACTTCACCGTCTCAAGCCAACATCATATCGACACCTGCTGGCCTTCTGACGGGACCTATCAACATCATCAATACGGGTCAGGGTGGTTTACTAAGCCCTGGTTCAGTCAATTTGACAACAGGTGCACAGCTTGCAGCAGCATCAGGCATCCCACAGGCCAGACTGTCTCAACTCAATGTGGGTTTGAAGGGAACGGGTGGCTTGAGAGCTCAGGGACCGCTTTCGTTACTTCAGGTATTGGCTTTCTTTTTCGTTGAGTTGACTTGTAGTGGTAACTTACAAAAGAACCTGATTGTGAATGTGGGTGCAGTCAAACCCAGGCCACTTACACGCCCTGGAATCGAACCCACAAAAGGCACGATGCCAGAGGTGTAAGGCAGGGAAAGAACCACTATGCCAACCTGACCGCCTTAACTGAATGTCTTTTTTCTTGGGTGTTTGTATGGTCGAACCTTGATAACAAGAACACTGTTAATAGTACAATCTCGATACAAATGTGGACAGATCTTGATGTGAAAAGCAGATCTTGCAGTGAAAAGCAACTTGGCTCCACCGGGATTCGAACCGCAGACCTGCTTAACGTGCAGACACCCTACCAATTGAGCTATGAAGCCAACTGGTGGTCTTAAATAACGGTCTTGCAGTTGTTCCTCACTGATTGGGATTGGCTCATATGGACATTTGTCCACATTTGTATCAAATTCATTCTCCCCGGTGGTCCCTGGGTCATAATCCCTAAAAATAATCATTTATTAAACTACAATCTAACGAGAAATGTTTGTTCTTTATTGTTTTAATTCCTGACAATACAAGGTTCCTGTTATAACAAGGTACATCTGCAAAGTCACAAGGACCTCTTATTAACGAGGATTGACTGTACTTCATCTCTTTAACAGCAAGGACAGCAGGCATTTCTGTATAGTGCAATCCAGCAACAACTGCAGCAACAACTACAACATCAGCTACAGCAGCAACAACAGCAGCAGTCAACGTCCGCTGCACAATGCCATCGACAGGGTGGTAATATTCAGCAACAAACGGGAGTCAAGAATACACTAGGAGCAACACAGGCTGCCACGGTGCTGTCACAACTCACTGCTATTCAGGTAATGTGGGAAGAAGCATTACACTCTTATTCCACGAATCTGCAAAAAGTTGTATCTTGCGAATGATACATAAGGCCTTTAAGCAAAAACATCCAAGGGAAGTGTGTTGTATCCTTAGACATTTTATTCTGCATATCAAAATAATTAGAACTCAATAGTATTTTTATTTCATTGCTTAAAGGAGTGTGACCAGATCACTTTTTTTTACCCATAACTCCCCGGGACTTACCTTATGGGTCATGAGATTTTTATATCATAACATCCGTTATATTTTTCTGATTACGAAACTCCCGCGCTTCTAGGCCGCATATTTTCGAGGATATCATCGAAAATCCACCGATTATTTGTAAACTAATTTTCCAGTATCGATGTTTATCCACTGAAATCCGACTTGATAGTTTTGTTCAATTTTTTACTGGAAATTGCGAATGTTTTCGGGTTTTTGGGACATGGGAGGTGTGTATGGGAGTTACTTGATAATATTGGTAAGTTACATCGAAAACTATATTCCAGAAACTCTGGTCATGCTCCTTTAAAGGAGCGTGACCAGATCACATTTTTAACCCCCATTTTTCCTATGGGTGTTGCGATTTTGAAACCATATAATTTGTCATATTTTTCTCATTACCATTCTGAAATTTGACGCTTTACCGTAAAAAAACCCACAGATGTTTTGTAAACTAGTTTATCCTGTTACAAAAAATAGTGCAGTGATTACACCAAAAACTTTAGCGTTTTGGAAAGGTAATTTATGCGATTGTTAGGTTAATAGATTGAAATCCATTTGAATGTGAGAGGGTGTTTGATGTGTTTATGCAGGGCCTACAGGCAGGATTACCTCATCTGACTAGCACTGCCCACCAACAGGCATTGCAGCAGCAACAGCTACAAGTCCAATTAGCTTATCAGAAACAGCAGCAACAGCAGCTTCTATTAAGGCAACAGCAGCAGCAGCAACACGCTGGCGGCAGCAGCAGCAGTAAGGGAAAAGGCAAGAAACGGACTACGCCAACTCCACCAAAGTGAAACTGTTATAAGTCGTCATATGGTGCATTATTTTCACATTTGAAGTGTCCGAGATTTGAATCGTTGAGCATGTTTGTACTGCAAGCACCGAGATTAAACTTTTTAACCGCTATTTTAGCTGTTTCTACTATAACAAAAAAAAACCCAGTATTTGGCATGCTACGTGTGGCATTTGAAATGTGCGCACAAAACCAAGCACTATTGGCTGTTTTAAAGGCCATATGTTATCATTCTCAAGATACAACTTTTTGCAGATTCGTGGAATAAGAGTGTAAACAAACTAAAGAAGAATCTTGGTAAACTAGCCTGCAAAAAATGTTAGCTACATAGATGCATCAGTGCTTCAGAAAATTACAAAAAAGGATTTTGTGTACAAGTGAATGGTTAAAAAGTCCCGTGCACGGGATGTTTTTAGAAAACCACTTTCGGTTGTCAATTTCCAGCATGAAATACCATTTTGGATGGAAATACATTCATGTGGTGTTTGTTACCATTGCTATCAACACTTTGAGTAAGGTTTTTCTTGTCAACTCATGAAAAACAAAATTGGGTCATTGCAAATGATACAATGGGCCTTTAAAGCTGTTTCTGGATGGATAACAGTAAAACGGGTAATCATACAGAGTAGAAACACCCTCAATAATCCATGACAATGGACCACTTTCGCAGACGGCCATCTTTGTGGGAAAAATACAACTGCGTATTAAATGCCATCGGTACGCGAACGCACATCATGGAAAATGTTCCAATCACAAACGTGTGTTGCTCAATATTTAAGTATGACTAAGTGATTGTTTTTAGGGATTATGACCCAGGGACCGCCAGGGTATATGAATTTGATACAAATGTGGACAAATGTCCAGATGAGTTTAGGGAATCTGGATGCAGACGCCCTACCAATTTAGCTGGTAGTCTCAATCACGGTAGTACAGTTGTTCCTCACTGATTGGGATTGGCTATCACGTGAGCTTAGCAAGCCCTACAAAGAGATAACCACCCCTCCCAGAGATGACAATTTGTTAAGTATGAATAATTGATTGTTTTTAGGGATATGACCACCGGGGTTCGAATCCCGGTGGAGCCAAGTTGGTTTTCACTGCATCCAAACATTGGTCCACATTTGTATCGAATTCATTTACCACACTACCGACTTATTTTGTGATGGTTGTAACAGAAAATGTTTCCTTTAAGGCTCCTGTGCAAAACGAATGGAGAAACGCGTTGCCATGCAAGTAGCGTGAACCGTTGTCAAAGAAGTGAGAGCGTCTGCGTGGAAGTTGACTTAACACTCTGCCAGCGAATAGCCTGTATTCCTTTATTATAGATCTGCGTATATCAACTATTGTTTAATAGCACATTAATGTGGAACTCGATTGAAAACATTTGAACTTTGTTTATCTTTTCATAGTAAATTGTGAATGGTTTTAGTCTGTGATATTTTTGTACATTTACCGTGAACAATCCATTTTCAATCATGAAATTTTTGTAACATTTAGTATAGTTTATAACAATATTTTAAGTCGGATATTTGTGGACAAAGCGCACTGCATGTAAGAATTTTTATACAATATGATACCAGTAACTGTTTCCTTTTTACCACAAGAGAAATACAACAGATAGAAACTACTCCTTAGATCTGTCAATTCAGTGTTTTAATACGTGTACATTCAAACATACAGATGCATAGAGTCTTATGGTGGCTTACAAGGGACATCGCAAAACAGGTATGTTTATAAACATTTTCTACAAAAACAAAACCGAAAATATTTGCAAAGATATGTTATGTCAATGTTTCTTGTACGGCACCTTTTATTTTTCAAAACCTTTGAAACGCGTCACCACATGCTATACAACCCCATACATGCAATTCATTTATTTCGACGCGCTGCTGTAAAAACACATAGGGACCCTCCAGTCCAGCATATATCCAAGTCCCTGGTTTTACCTACTCTGATAAATGATGGTTCTCCAATCGGCACTGGATTTTAGACAAAAATACCTGTACTTCGGAAAAAGAAATTTGCTCCAATTAGCCTTTTTTGTGTGACCTTTGCACTATGGCTTATGCCCCAAATTCTTCACATTCTTCACATACTACATGTTATTGATATGTGGTGCACGCCAATTCCTAGCAACCAATAGTCTGGTTGCGTTATGCCATTCTCTCCTACGGTGAACACAGTACTAAATCTGTACCTGCCACGTGCACCACATATCAACAAAAACTTAGTCTGGTCAGGTGGATACATAATGCATATGAAAGGTACATGTAGTACACCGAACACTTCATGTGAAATATGCAAAAGGTTTATAGTACTATAACTTTTAACAAAAAGATGCTGGTTATGCCCCACTGAGCATTTGGACTGGAATCCCATGCCGTAATGTCTTCTTGCCTGGCAATCTTTTCCAGTTACAACCAACCCTAATTGCGAATGCCTTAAATAAGTGGTTGGTATCAAATAAGAAATACAAACCGACTCTCTCCGACAGGAAATATAATTTGAACAAAATGGCTTGTACTTTCCTATTCAATAGCAGGGAGTAGTCTTGTATAAGCCGAGAGAAGATGCAGGGCATGCAGAGGTCCCTACTTTACTTGGAAGAGATCGGAGACTAGTCACATTTAGTTGGGTAAGTAAGAAATAATACATCTGGTATGTGGGTTACCTCTCCACACTGGCTACTGTATCATGAACTAATCCCTGTACTTCCTTGGATCTTGCTGCTGTTCGTGTGATGCAATCTTGCAGTTGGTCTTCAGATAACAGGCTTCCTCCTGCACATAAAGCATTGTAAAATCACTGCTTGGTATAACATTTGACATCCGAATGACATGGGGTTTTTTTTTCTGGAAACACAAATTACCGAGTCAACTTTAAAAGTTTATCATTTACAATTAAACCTTGTTATTAATAGTGAGGTTTCGGTTGCGCGCAGTTAGCCATTACATGTATAACTTTTAGTGTATTTTGGGCCATAGGTATGCGTACTACTACTACTAGTGACAATTGCACAAATCTGAGTGCAGTTTCGTAAGAATTAATAGCAACGCCTTTGCACCTTGGTGAAAAACGGACAACAAAAAGTAAGATTTGTGGTTTAGCTAAACATAGTTGTGATCGCTAATGAATCGCAAGACTTTACCTGGTTTATGAACAGCTAGGAGCTTTTCATCCTCTGTCATGATGACTGTCGTTGCACCCGTTGCTATACATTCCTCTTCGTTGGTTGGATCAGCCAGTAATACGCAACTTGGAACATCAAAAACAAAAATAATAACCTTAGCACGCTACCTACCTATTGCCTGATGCATAACTGTTAATGGGAATTTGTTTTAAATGTCGGCAACGGAAATGTTTTTAAACTTTGCAAAATTTGTTCACTTCTTAAGCCTAGTTGTCACTTTCATGGTGTCGGAAGCCCAAGGATTTTTATCCATGAATATCCCAGGTAAATCTGTAGACATGAATGTGGTGTTCCGGGATAAACCCTTTCGATTCTGTAGAATATTGTATCCTATCCGTCGCTTTCCGTGGTGAAAATTATTTTTATTTATTCACCACATCCAACAGCAGAAAGACCGCCAATTACAGGAATGGGATCAATTAACATAGATATCAACTTCTAAGTTGAATTAGAAACGGCCAGAGACACTGGAGAATCCCTCCCCTTGCTCTTCACGAAAGAATGCTCTGGGATCTTTAAAGTGCGTTACCGAAACCTAACACACTGGACCAACAGCTTTACATCCCTTCCGAAGGACGGAACAAGTGTGATTAAGTGCCACAACCCGTCACGGCCCGGAATCGAAACCCACATTCTAGTACTGTAACTCTAGCACTAGACCACTCAGCCATAACACCCCAGTCTTAAACTGTTTGTTAAATACCGGCCGAGGACCTGGAGGCTGATAATGGCCGAGTCGGTTTTAAACATACAGTTTAAGACTGGCAAAACACTTTTATTCCCATTCATCAATACCTTTTTGTGTATTAAAATAAGTAAAACTCCCAAAAATCGGACAATATGTCGCAGTTTGGCCATTTTGCAGAGCTCAAGAGATATTTTCCTACATGTGTTGTGTGCATTGTTTAAAGTGCTGTGCGTCAAGTTGTTTTGTTCGTCTGTAGGTGATCTTTAGTGCATTCATTTATGCACAAAATCCATGATTGGGTTTTTCATGTTTTCTGAAGTATTACTGCATCTATGTGGCTGAAATTTCAACATCCATGGGAAAAATGGGGGCACAAAATTTACATGTGGGGTACAGTGGCCGAGTTGTTTAGGTCATTGACTTGCAATCACAGGTGAAAACTTGGGGTTGCGGGTTCGAACCTCCCCACGGTACCTGTACCTTTGAGCAAGGCACTCAACCACACTTGCTCCATCCTTCGGGAGGGATGTAAAGCCGTTGGTCCAGTGTGTTAGGTAACGGTAACGCACTTAAAGATCCCAGAGCATTCTTTCAGGAAGAGCAAGGGGGTGTCTCTGGTCATTTTTAATTCTTGATGGGTTTCCCCACGCTTGCGAGTGACAGTGCAATGGGCACTTTTGAGGAATCCTTGGTATGAATACCAGAAAGAAATAATAATAATAATGTGAACATATGCTTCGTCAAAGAAAGTAATTTTCCTGATGTTAATGAAGTCTAGGATTCATCAGACCTGCACTCAAAATCAGCCTAGGTGGGAGGTGTAGTGGCTACGGATTGAATACCTACTCATCAAAAGTAGCAAAGGTAGTAGCCACCGGGAGGTTGTTGATTGACAGTGGGATTGTCCTCTCACACGACGTGACTGGAAGTTGGGTTTCTTCATCTATCTTTACCTCTGGTAGCAACACTGCAGTGTGAAGAACAGGTACCTATGTTAGTTAGCAGTATTATACAGCCTTTCTGATTGGGGAAAGGGGAATGAGCCAATCGAGAGAGCTCTTTTGCTGAGTTGTCGGCCAGTATTGTGCAAAAATAAGGTTTCGACTAATTTTCTGGAGGCTTCCCCTGGTGTAAGCATCCCAAACACCTCCATAGTTTTGTGTGCAAATCACCAAACATATCTACCATCCAATCCAGTGATTTCTTATAAAAAGGACTACATACAACACAGATGGGTTCAAAATTTTCTCAACTCACCATTTCTAAGAGCAGCCATAAGCGCTATGAGACACGCATCCACAATGCTGCCATCATAGTCAAGGCACACCATGTCACAAAACAACACCCAACAAAGCTGTTGACAAATATTGGCAAAGTGTCATTTTGTAGCGTTTATGCAACATTCATAAATACCCAAGACAGTTTACCCATTCCTATTGGTCAAGAGTATGTTATGTTTCCAATCTTAAACAGACATTCATAAATACCTCATTGGCTGAGAGCACATCACGTGGCTGGTCTTAAACGGACGATAAAGACCATTAATAAAGACCGGCCGGCTGGCTCGCGTTTAGGCCCGCGCTCTAGACACTGATAATTTGGTGAAGGTCATTATCAGCTTCCAGGTCTCTAGCCGGTCCTAAATGTACAGTTTAGGACAAGCTACCCCTTCTTTTACTTCATTCTTATATCACAACATTATGCTCCATTCAAGAAAGTTAAGACATTTTTAAAGACTGAATAATTCAACCATTTTTACCTTTCCTTCCACGATGCAGAGTGATTCCAGATCAACGGTTTTTCCACTGCAATCAAATAAAGATATACACCCCAATGTAGTCGAGTTTTAAAAGGCTAGTATTTTGTCATATGCCTAGCAAATGGGTATAACAACAAAAATCAAGGGCTAAAAATTGCCCTTCTTTCCAGCAACCAAACAAATTACAGTAGAACCACAACATTTACAAGGATGTCTGTTCAGGTCATCATTTTCTAAGTTCCAAAGTCGTAATCATTATCCCAACTTACTTAAGAATAACATCATCAATGAGGCAACTTGCTACCTGTGCTTCCTCACTGGGTGGGCCAGGTTTGAAGCGGGAAGAGCACAGTGGTGATAACTCCACGTTGGGAACTATAATCAAAATGAATGTTACATCAGTGCTTAAAATAGATTGTTCAAATTAAATTCAGAAAATGGATTTCGCTCTAACTTAATCATATAAAATACATCCCCAAAATACTATCCATTGGAGAAAAAAAATCAATTTGGATGTGGAAGCACTGCACTGCTTTATGGAACATATAAATTAGTTTACAAAACATCAGTGTTTTTTTTTACGATATCCTTGAAAATATACGGATTGAGAGCCTGACATTTCAGAATGAGAAAAATATGACAAATGATATGGTGTCAAAATCTCAACAGCCATGGGGAAAAATGGGGGCCTAAAAAATGTGATCTGGACTCGCTCTTAAGAACAAACAGAGTTAGAGATTTTTAGGTGATTAGAAAAAAAGACCCTAACTTTACGCCTCAATAAGCATCTCTTCTGGGTGTACACAAAAGTCAAAGATGTAGGTTTTTGTTTTCATCTGAGATCTCCTCAGAATGACCAAGTGTTCAAAGCATTTTACGTTTGCGCTCGTGTTTTACGTGCATCTAAACCTCCCTATTCTTCATCTGATATATACATGTACACCAAAGCAAAGAGTGTTATTTTTGTTAATGGCCTTACCCACAATCCCACATTTCGGCTTTTCTTCTTTAGGTGTGCAAAACTCCTGCAAACAAATCAGTCAAAATAATATTTATAAACATAATTTCAAGTATTATTTTCTCTGTAGAATAAACAAGTAGAAGATACCCAGGGCATTGTGTGGCCTTGTATCCTGCTATAATGCGAATGGAAATCTACACGAACCAACATGGCCAAACAAAATCACTAAGCTGTCTTGTGTTTTTACTTACTGCCTTAATACCACATATACATGTTGTGTTCCCAATCTTCACAAGTGCTGAGCCATCAGTTGTGGTTATTGAACCTGAAACAGAAATAGATCAAAATGTTATGTTATTAATTATACATTTACTGATGACCTTTCAAATGGTATTTATAGCATTTATTGGGGTGTTATGGCCGAGCGGTCTAGTGCGTCAAACTAGTACCTGTGCCAGTACTAGAATGTGGGTTCGATTCCGGGCCCCGATGGGTTGTGGCACTCGTGCTCTTGAGCAAGGCACTTAATCACACATGATCTGAAATGTTGGTTTAAAGATAGTATACATGATTGGTAAACTGTTACAAATAGTTTTACCCCCCTGTGTGATTGAAGATATGCATGATTAAAACCAACCTGAGCAAAAACCAGCTCCGTACTTCGTCTAACCTTTGAGAAAACGGTAAAAAAAAGAGTTTTGCAGTCATTTTGCCCAAAAACATCTTCGCCCTGAACCACGGCCTGTGCACAAAGTGGTTTTAGGGCGAAGTGGCATTTGGGATTACCAATGATGATTACCAATGATGTATACTGCCTTTAAATCTGTTCGAAAATGAAAAGTTATATAAGATTAAAAGTAGTAGAGGTATTTTTTTTTTACACGTATCTTCCATTTGAGGTTTTGTTTTTATACCTACCGACATTTAAGATGGTTGAGCGAATTTCCCCAAGCTCTCGACCATCAGGACGAATGTCCTCTTTCTATTCAGAGAAACAAAATGTAATGAACTTTAAAGTACAGAATCATAATAAGTCGGTGAAAAGTCACACTGGATGCAGGAGACCTGTGTCCTAATAGACCGATAGGGCCTATTGTACTAAAGTTGCAAATGTATAGGACTGCACTATGGTTTGGGTATAATTAGATATAAAATAACTTATCAATTTTCAGTTTCAGTGCCTTGGGTTAACCGCATTTTTTTAAAATTTTTAAAAGTTTGTCATTAATATAATGATGCTTACAGTCGCAGATAGAATATTATATTTCCTTTTGTTATATAGAAAACAGTCGGATGATCTACCTACAAATTGGCCAAAAAATTTTCATGTAGGGCTACTTACGAGGAATTTTCTATAATATTCCACTGGTTGTGCAGTTCTGTGGGAAAAAATAAACAAATTAAAAGTGTCAGTCAAGAGGTCATGTAAGAAAATCCTCTTGAAATCAACTACCGAGTATTGGGGGGGAGGGGGGATGAAAGGGTGTAATTGCAGACTTCAAGTGTGGAGAAACCAACTAGGCTCAGTTGCATTACAGTTGCTTCCTGGAGTCGGCACTGACCTGGGAGGAGGGCTGGGGGCAGTCATGCAAGGTGTGTGGAGTCGTGGAAAACAAGGAAATGAGGTTAAACACATAATTAATACATTGCCGTACGGCTGGTAAACTTAGCGTATAGCCCAACATTTTGTTTGTTTTTGTTAATTTTAAACATTTCTAGTTAATTACGTGAAATTTTGAACGACCATCGAAAAATTATTGTCAAGGATGCTAGGCCTAGATCGCTACAGTGTGTAAACAAGTCAGCCGGTGTGTTCCTTTAATAACGAAATAAATTGTTTTGTTTATTGTGGCCACACTCCTTTAACGCATGAAAATGTGATCAAAAACACAAGACCTGGTAGGCCTACATGCAGGATGGGATGGTAGGGAAACAAATTGTAAGTAGATTACTTGAAATCGGCAGCCATCGTGATCAGTAACTATAAAAACATCATCAAAATCTCACTCCCGATCCCGTCGATATCGTCGCTGATCGATGATCGGTCGTCAGCGCAGCATGCATGAAACGCAAACACGTGAACCGTGTAGAGCGCCCTCATGTGTCACATCGCTACCATTCAACGTGGGTCACCGGCGGATAGTTGTAGTTTTTGCGTGTAGTTTTTACTTTCAGATAAGATGTCCCAAAATTGTGATTTTTGAGTGAAACATGTACAAATGTAGAGCAGTGCTCAAGGGCAGTGCCCCTGTAAGAAGATACCTTACATCAGTGTTGAGAAAAAATGACGGAACTAACGCTGGTATTGGTAGGCAATCGAGCGTTTGGTATATGCATGGAGGAAGGAAAGACCTCCATGGTACATGATACCGTACGTGCGGCCTAGGCTAATTAACATGATGAACAGGGTGTCGTATCCTCCGCCCTGCCTGGCGCCGTTTACTTTCTAACCCCAAATCTGTGGCAAACGCACGCAAATGAAATTTGTCCTTTGGCTCTGATATTTGCTCAATAGGTGCACTCGCCCCAACGTTGAAATATTCCGAAGAGTACGAATCAATCCGATGTCCAGTTTCGGTGAAATCGTGGGGCAAAATTTAGACCCTCCATGATACAGACTGTTTGCCCCACAATCAAATATGCGCATGCGCGAGAGTGGAGAGGTCAACACTGGACTGGCTCCCTATCCTCATATTTACTTCCCTTTCCTTTGTCATATACGACAAAATTACTTCCCTTCGTCGTATACGACGAAGGGGAAGACCAAGGGGAAGTAAATATGAGGACAGAAAACCAGTCTAGCTTGTGTTGACCTTTCTGCTCTCGCACATGCGTATATTTGATTTTTTTGGGCAAACAGTCTGTATTTCCATTGTTTACGTCATATAATCGAGCGTGACGTAAACAATGGAAAAGGACCGGTTTGTTTGCTCCCCGTACCACGCGTATCAAAAGTCTCCCATTTATTTTACATACTGTATCCATCTAAATTATTTTCATATTGCTGGCTTTATGTGGAGCAGAAGAATCCTCCTGTAGACTGAATTAACTTTATCGACATTCTGGAAAGAATTGAGAAGTTGATCGTGGCTGTATTTTCACACAAAATATTAAAATTTTCTCACTCCGAAATGTTGGTTTTTCCATCAAATCTGCACTTATCGATGCTTGATGAGTAATTTTAAAGGAAAACAAATCTGATCAACTTCTCAACTCTTACCGACAATGCCAGCAAAGTGTGTGTAAACCCATGAGGTGGAGACCAACTTACAGCTTTTTCCACTCATTTTCACAAAACCCCCTAAAAGTGAATCTTTCAGCATTTTTATTCTTTGAAACACATCAAACATACCGACCAACATGTCCCGAAACCGAGTACCGAGAATCCGAGTACAGCGCTGGTTGGATTGGGTGTGCTGCACTGCACTCATCACAAGATTATGAAGATTATACAAAAACTAGAAAAATGACCAACCATGCATAAACTTTCTTTCAGACATTCTCCTTAGAATACCCAAAAGCAAAACTGCTCGTCAGCTGACACTAAGACGATGGATGGCGACAGAGCCTGTGGAAGGAATCGGCAAATACGGCAACTGGTGGGTGATTGGAGGAATCGTCAGCTTCCTGGGTGTCTCTGCTTTTGTAAGTTGGTAGAAGGCTTTCTTTTTTGTATTGTTCCTCTGTGTTAGGATGGATTCAATCTGAACTATTTTCAAACATTACTCACATAAATTTGACGCGCGTACCCTCACGAAAACACGGCACCGAGTGACAGAATTTGGACTGAAACGACGCACTAAAAACCACATAATAAACTTGGGCGGAAAGTGTTTTTATGTATGTGTGATTTTCATTGCGTTGATTTTAATAATAATCTCTCTCAATACTTCAGAATCATTTTAGAGGATTATTTACAAGGGTGAAGTAATAGGAATGATTGAAAAAATTGCTCTTTGTGATTCAGTTTTGACGAACTGAGAAATACATGTAGTATACTTGTTTGGTAAATGGCATGATTTCCACTGGTAATTGAAAGCACTGATAATTGAACTGGCATTTTATATGATCGTTAAGTTAAAACAAAATCCTTTTTTCTGAACACGCTCTTTTAATGACATTGAACAAGCGTGAACATCGTCATACATTTATTGGATGGTGTTTTACAACAAAAGTATGATCATGTAAATTGGCCTTTACGCTTTCTCCAGAAAGATTTTGTATTTGGTACACTGTCCTTTTTGTTACCATTTTACCACACCATCTTACAATCTATTTGTTCTTCTCAAAGATATACAAGAACGATCTGATTGTGTTGGGCCTTAAACCTGCCAGAGAGTCACCTAAGGAGCCATTAGCTGCTGAATCAGCAGGCCTTCTTAGTACTGAGGGTGATGCTAAGCAGACTGGTGATCAAGCTGAAGCAAGTATACCAACTACAGGAGCAGCAGAACAAACTGACTCAGGTATAGAGATTCGGGCCAATTTTATGGCGCTGCTCAGCACAGAAAATTGCTTATCTCAGAATGTCTTTGTTTTGTAAAATGAGTTATCAGCCAAAATTTTATACAGTGCAAAATTGTGTTGTTCGAAATGGTAGCAGAAAACTAGGAAATACACATGTCTTTCCACGGTAAAGGGGGCATTTTGGCAACACAGACCATATTTTCCAGAAAATACCTTTGTCTGGTCTCAAAATAAAAGAAATAAGTTTCAGTTGTTATGAAGAGATAACTTGGGCCCAAAAAGGGTTACAAATAGTGTGACAACATGCCTTTCTTTAAACCCTGTGTACAAAATTCTGATATACGCTCGTAACCGGGACGGCCTAAAATGTAACACTCGTTCCATAACAGTTCGTCTGCTTACGAAACCTCTAAAATATGACGACTGTAACTGCAAAGTTAGATTTAAAAGGTGTTTGCTTGTTGCCATCAGATACAGCCCAAGCTGCATCAGAAGCCGCATTCCCAGAGCATGTGCCTTACATCATCGTCGGAGCTGGCACTGCAGCTTTTAGTGCCTTAAGAGCAATTAGATCCAACGAACCTAAAGCAAAGGTAAATAATGTATTGAGGAATGAACGGAGTGGCCTTTATGCCCAAACGGTGGGCACATTATAGAAACTGGATCTTCGTCAAAAACTGGATCTCTTCGTCAAATGAAGCTATTTTGCTTCATTGAATGAAGAATTTCTTCGTCGAATGAACAGGCATGCGTTATACATCAGACATTTCTTTGTCAAAGCATTGTTGAATCTTCGTCGATTTCCCTTCGTTTGTAAACCATAAGAATGTTAGCATCCTTCCACAGCTGAGGTAACTTCATGGGGTACCGTGGCTGAGTGGTTTAGGTTGTTGACTCGCAATACTCGGCTGAAAACTTGGGGTTGCGGGTTCGATACCCGGCCATGGTACGTGTCCCCTTGAGCAAGGCATCTAACCACAATTGCTCCATCCTTCAGAAGGGATGTAAAGCCATTGGTCCAGTGTGTTGTGTAACGCACTTAAAAGATCCCAGAGGCACTCTTCGTGAAGAGTAAAAGGGGATTCCCCGGTGTCTCTGGCCGTGGGCTGCCAATGGCGCCACCCCCCTATGTATCTCAATGTTTAGGTGGAAGATACTTGTAAGCTTCTGTAAACTCATAATAATATACAGCGCATGTGAACATGCTCATATGGAATGTGCGCTGTACAAATGTAATAATCATCATTCATATTATTGTGAGAATAGTTGACATTGATGTTCCTATTGTGTTTGTTGTTTAGGTGCTGGTGATCGGCCAGGAGGAGTATAACCCCTACATGAGACCGCCTCTCTCCAAGGAGTTCTGGTTTAGTAAAGACAAGGAGGGCATAGCTAATCTTAAGTTTACTCAATGGAATGGAAGAGAAAGGAGGTACCAAAATATTAATGAGGGGATAGTATACAAATAATGAATGAAGTATACAAATAATGAATGTTTATGAGTGCAATAGTACGAATAATTTCATGAGGTGACAGATTCAATGTTCTATTGCACGAATTTGAAACATTCATTATTTGATTTATAAAACACCAGAATAAATTACCTACCTACGGAAAGTGTGAAAAGCCTGAATTGTCATCCCTTAGAATCTCTGATGTTCTTAACTTATTATGTTTTCACAGTATCCTGTTTGAGCCAGATTCCTTCTACTGTAAACCAACGGAGCTAGAGGAACGAGAGAATGGAGGGGTTGCCCTTATGAAGGGGCACAGGGTAAGGAGACGACAATTGGCCTTTTGTGTGTACAATTTCCATAATGGCTGGTGCGTGTGCGTGTGCATGTTCCTTACGCGCTGAAACTGACTAGGGTCCGGGCAAGGCCGCGGGCCAGACTAGAAAGTGTTTAAGACTGGCCGGTCTTTTTCATCCGTGTAAGACTTGCCGTCAGATCAGCCAATAGGGATGCGTAAACTGTCTGAGGTATTAATGAATTCTACTTTAAACTGCGACACCATAGCACTTTTTTTCTCGCGTTTTGTGTCTTTAGGTTTAAGTGGCATCCTCAAGTCAATCTTTTATATTATATCATTTTATTTCTTTCAGGTTGTGAGCTTGGATGTACATGACAAGACGGTCACCCTGGGTGATGGCAAAGTGGTCAAATATGACAAATGTCTTCTAGCGACAGGTAGATTAAAAATAAACCACTATATGGATCAGAACAGACATCCAGGATCAGATTCTAGCCTTTAGGCCATTTTTTGGATTTGTTGGATTACGGAATCTTTTGAAAATTAGGAATGAGGGCGCCCTTTGCTTTATACGCGACATAATGAGTGCAACTTGTCCTTTAAATGAATATGGCATTTCTAAATCTCGCACCAAAACAACAATTGAGAATGCTTATGCAGGGAAATTATCCAAAAAAACCCAACTTTATCGTATTAAACACAAACACCACCGGTTGCTTCACACGAACTGATCACAGATCTGATCCCAATTTTAAATACACAGGATGTCTGCACACAATGAAGGGCCAGCGGGAATGTTTGGTTTTTTATGCTTTGTCAGATGGCACATAATCATCAATACCATATCTTGAAACTTCATTCAAGCACAGGAGAAATGCACCTGAGACATTCACTACAAAGTTGAAGTATTTTCAAGGAAAATAAATAAAATCATCACACATTTTTGCAACTGCCAATATTTTGCAAAAAAGCCACCACAAAGCAGTGAAATTTCACACCATTCATGTAAAGCATTGTATATTTCATCTGCACCAATTTTCTAGGCTTGAGACCTTGTTGGATCTGCCAGACATGTGTTACGTAACTTTTAAAAATTGAATCGAAATTGGCAGATGATTGACAGGAGATGTGCGTTTAATTTTTGGTTCAGTATACAAAAGTTCTCACTGCAATTGTTATATCATAAAATAAGTGATTACCAGTGTATGGAATTGTTTCTGAATAAAGTACTTTCTGTTGTGTATGTTTTGCTATTTAGGTGGCATTCCCAGGAACCTACCCGCATTCAGGAAAGCCAGCGAGGAGGTCAAGCGACGAACCACGCTATTCAGAAATGTGAGTTGTTTATTGGTTGGTATCAAGACTTATTTGTTTAAAAACTGATTTGTTCCTAACTTTGTTCCGAGTTTGGTTGCATGAAAATTGACAAGTATACATGTACGTGCCTTTACGGTTCCCCCACAATTCACTGCGCGCGGTACATGGCGGTATAAAAATCTAGTACACTGGCAGAATCTCGTACGTACGATTGTACACGGAACTCACTACCTATGACTGGCGACGCCACGCACGCTCGGCTTAACGCAATACCGTAACCACAGATTATCGACAGTTATCTCAAAAATTCCACCCCAAGACGCCCATATAACCCAAAAACAGATATCTGAGCTCTATATTACCAGTTAACATTTTGTGTCAAAAACACAAATTCACCGCGTTTTACGAGTTTCAAGCAGCCAAGTACTCCACTCACCTCCGGAAACCCATTGACTTGTGTACAATCGTACGTACGAGATTCTGTCGGCGTACAAGATTTTTATACCATCATGCACTGCACCATGTACCGCACACAGTGAATTGTGGGGGGACCGTAAAGGCATGTATATATTAACCCCTGACTACACATTGGGTATTGAACTCACCAGTGATATGGTTCTCATAAGATGTCATTTTATTTGTAGCTTGTTTATTTATTGTCGTTAGATCAAACATTTCCAACGGTTGGATGACATTACCCAAACTGCCAAGAGTATCGTCATTATTGGAGGTGGCTTCCTGGGGAGTGAGCTTGCATGTGCCCTGGGAAGGAGGGGTAAGATTATCATCTTTTGCAGTCATTTGGACCTATTGACCCCCTTCGAACACGTGCAAATACGCCATTTTGGGAGTTAAATAATGCTGAGTCATTGTGGAAGCGATGTGCGTGCGCGCTGTGTGTCTCTGGTGGGCGTAACGCGGTTTAATTCACCAATGGGAGCCTTAGCATTGCGCGTTACGCACGCTATGGACACACACAACGCGCACGCACATTGCTTCCACAACGACGCGGCATTATTTGACTCCCAAAATGATGTCATTGGCACGAGCTCAATAACGTCTATGGGTTCGATTCAGTAACACTTTGATATTCAGACATTTTTAAAAGGTCAATTACGTACTTTTACAAAGTCTCTGGATGGTTTTGACTACAACACTGATCTGATATTACAATAAGATTAATTTGACATTCATAAGTTTTACTTTACCTATTCCTATTGGTTGAGAACACATCACACAGATGATAAGGAACATTCATAAACACTTTCCCACAATTTCAAAAGTATTGACCGTTATTTTGATCCTAACTCCCTGTGGTGTATACAAAATCGATTGATTTTGGATGATGGAGGAGTTTAGGGTTAAAGAAGGAAGATCAAGTGCTTCTCTAATGGGGTTTGAAACCACCCAATAGGCCGTATTCCTGAACGCGTGAGGGCGCTCGAACTGGGGTGACTTGGGGGAAAAGACTGTGCAACGTGGGCCTGTGGCGCGGGCAGAGATTTCCATTAAAAGTATACGTTTAGAATTGTCTTTTTCATATCGTTCTCATTTCTTTTACAGGCAAAGAAACGGGCCTTAAAGTTACCCAAATCTTCCCAGAAAAAGGTACTTTCCAGTTTCACTTTAAGGGCATTTCTAGAAGAAATCCAAGTTACTTTGAGAGTAACTCAGGGATGTGAAATTTCAGATTTTTAACTGATTTCAACTTTTTGTTTAATGTGCCAAAATTTAATTTAAAAAAATTCTCCATGTGTAAGCGTTGATTTTATTTTTTGCTTTTTTTCTACAGTATAGTACTTGCCACTTGCTAGCTCACGCCATGTGCATGCTATCATTCAGTACAAAATTCCATTCTCGAAGCCATAAAATGCATCAACTAATTTATCAAGATGTCAGTGCAACGTAAGCAGGCCCCGGACCCCGCGCCGTTAGGGTTTTGCACTCGCAATTTCAGCTTCACGATTGCCGTTTCAGATTTTGTTGGGGTTCTCCACTTACATCCCTGGAGTTTACAAGTGATCTCATTGGAGGTTCCTACATCTAAAAATTTCCTACATCTAAAATAATACAATCAAACCATGTTTATAAGAGTACTATTAATACAACAATCTACACATAACAAGGACAAATTCAGGTCACAATTCCTTGTTCTTCGTTGTTTTCTGTTAAAACAATTCCCATTAATACAAGGTTATTGTTATAACAAGGCAATGTGTCAATGTGCTTATAGTAATGAGACTTGACTTCTTCCATGTGGAGTAAAAATGAAAATTGCATTTTGTGTTATTCATTGCTCTTCTTTTCAGCAATTATTTTCCATAAAAACACATTTTCCATGCACTTATTTCCAACTTTATGGCCATGTCTATAGGCAACATGGGACGAGTTCTCCCTGAATATCTAAGCAAGTGGACTACGAAGAAAGTGAAAAATGGTGAGTTAATTACCCATGTTACCCTGTCTGTAACTGTTTGAACTTGGCTATAGGGCTTGGGAATGGACGTCACGTCGCCATTATTGATTGTCATTCTCAGCAGCCATTATTCAAGGTAGCGAGTGGTTGCTACGCGAACTGGCATGCAGAATCGTCAAGTTTGGATGTGTGCGATGCCCACGCGATTCCATATCACGCAAACAACGACCTATTCATTGAATTCTACATGTCGCAGCATGCACGCGTGAGAACAAAACAAGCTGAATGTACATCGCGCACATTACTGCCAACATAGCGGAAACCACTGCATTGTGACGTTGCATGACAAGCCCTATAGTCATTGGAAAAAATGCTTGGTACACTCGGTTTTCTTTTCTTTTTTATTGAAAAAAAGCAGTCAATCTGAAAGTATGAATTTTCACAGACGCTTTATGTAGTCATACATAATGAAGCTGTTATGTCAAAATTTTGAATAAAATGAAAATTGACGTTTCTTTTGTTGTTTAGTATACGCTTCCCAAATTCTATCTTAGATAGACTCAACTTAGATAGACTCAACTTTTGTTTTTCCTCAGAGGGAGTTGAAGTCTTGGCAAATACTTTCTTGAAGTCGGCTGGGTTTGACAAATCACAGCAACAAGTTGTTGTAAGACTCAATGATGGCAAACAGGTAGGAAGACCACTCGGGCTTGTCACCAAGGGGGGCGGGGGGGGGGGGGGGGGGGACGGACATGGCAGGTAAATATTTGCACCCCAACCAACCACCCTCACCCTCAGTGTTTATGTGCATAATTACAAAAATCATGGTGGGCCACCTAGCTGTTAGGCCATTTACTGCAGAGAGCTGGCAGCAGTGTTGCAAATTCACCAGAACAAATTTAAGGTTTCTCCCAAGTTAAACAACTGGTAATCCACATTCCTGCTTTAGGCTGGGGTCACACGAATTACAACATTCAATTTATTGTAGTATTACTACAGTACAATTACAAAAACCACCATAGGGGATGTTGGGATGTATTACAATACGACAACAAAATTGTGTTCGTGTGACCCCTACTTTATTACAATACGATTACCATCCAACTAAAATAAGTATATCCTGTTATCCCGGTCGTCGTCGTCGGAATTATTACAATCGTATCACAATGTATACCAATCGAGTAATTATGAAAAGTTTCCTGTGTGACCCTGACCTTAGAGTGACAATGACTTGTTATGATATGACTTATGTTGTCTGAAGGTACTCGCTGATCATGTCGTGGTAGCTGTGGGCCTAGAACCCAATGTTGAGTTGGCTAAGACATCGGGTCTTGAGATCGATGATGATCTGGGTGGCTATCGGGTTAATGCTGAGCTAGAGGCTAGGAGTGATGTCTACGTGGTGAGTATACAATGAAATTATGCAAAGTTTGCTTAAAGAGCTTAAATTGAGAGTAATGGTTATACATCTTTACGAATTTTGGTTTAATTTTCAAAATCTCGCACGTTTCAATCGCTTTGGCTGTAATTGAATTGGATTCATCGGTGAGTTTATCCATTTTAATATATGTATGCACAGTATTTATTCGTAGCAAGGCTGCAATTTCACACACTGTCGGTTCTACCGACAGTGGGAAATGTTATCTCAAGTCACAGATGATACAGCATCTCACTGGCTGGCTACTTCTTTGCTGGTTAATAATTTTATGCTGCTATTCTTCAGGGATCCGTTTCCCCACAATAACCTACTCCTTGTCATGTTACAGGCCGGCGATGCAGCATGCTTCTATGATATTAAGCTGGGACGACGGAGAGTTGAACACCATGATCATGCTGTAGTCAGTGGCAGATTAGCAGGGGAGAATATGACAGGAGCCAAGAAACCATACTGGCACCAGTCTATGTTCTGGTAAATAATGCTTTAGGCTGCATCCAAATTAATGGCCTTGGTCAGAAATAATGCAGCAAAGAAGTGTGAAATTCAAGCATGTAACACATATGGGCATTCACAGCGGAGTCAAGTTCTCGACGTCATGATTGTTTGTTTATGCTGCAATTTTTACCCAGTAAGACAGTGATGAGTTACATGTACTTTAGTATTGTAACGTACCCTGCGTGTAAAATTCGTCCGATTGTCACAAACTCGGGAGCGAGTTGTGAATGATTCATCTCGTCGTTCAGCCAAGATCATTATGTTCCGATCCTAATAAATAAAACTGGATTTCAAATAAATGACATTAAACCATAATTCCAATTTAATGTTGGATGGATACCGGCGCATTATAAATTGTTATTATTATTATTGTATTTAATAGAGGGTATATCTCCTGAGACTTTCTGTACAAAACCTACAGGACAAGTTAGAAAACAATTCTTACCTAGTAAAAAAAAAATAAAAAAGCTTTTCCATCCTAGCCTATGTTTATGACGTTAAATTCACCCCCAAAAATGCAGCAATGTTTGGATTTTGGATATATTTTTTCAATAAACTAGAATATGTCAATCTCTGAGGTTCTGTACACAAGTTTCTAATAGCCATACATGTAGCACAAAGTCCTTTTTATAATATTTGTTCAGATTAGTCCTGCAGAATGTTGGCCATCATTGTTAGAATGTTGTTATACAGGAGCGATCTGGGACCTGAGGTTGGCTATGAAGCAATAGGGATAGTTGATGCCAGCCTGCCAACCGTGGGCGTATTTGCTAAAGCCACGGCCAAGGACACACCCAAAGCTGTTGTGGAGGAAACGGGCGAGAGTGTTAGATCTGAATCAGAGAGTGTAAGATTTTCATTTTGTTCTATTTTACCAATTGAATGACACTCCATGCTGCCCTGATTTAGTGTTAAACAACACCTAGACAATAATTAGGTTCTTGGGGAATATTACCACTGGGCCTCATAAGTGAGCTGGCATCTGCCCGGTGTGCCAGATGCGAGTCTTTTTGGCAACACAGACCATATTTTCCAGAAAACACCTTTGTCTGGTCTCAAAATAAAAAAAAAAAAGTTTTAGTTGTTCTGAAGAGATAACCTAAACCCCAAAAACGGTTACAAATAGTGCGACAACTTGCCTTTCTAAAAACCCTGTGTACAAATTTCCAATATACGCTCGTAACCAGGACTGCCTAAAATGTAACACAAGTGTCCGTCCCGGTTACGAGTGATCTGGTACCGGACTCCCCAAAACAGCAGAGACCAAGAATGAAACCAGTCATAACAAGCTATTTGAATGCAACAATGGTATTTTGTGCATCTCCATACTTAATGATAATTGTATCTGTTCTTAGGTCGCCAAGGCAACACCCCCAGCAACTACACTTAAAGATGTTGCTCCAGTAGCCGCGGAGGATTATGGGAAGGGAGTGGTATTCTACCTCAAGAATAATACGGTTGTTGGCGTGGTTCTATGGAATGTATTCAACAAGATGCCTATTGCTAGAAAGGTAAGACATTAATAAATACCCAGGAAAATCATTTCAAATATCTTGTTAGTTCATGACCATAAGGTGCCGCTAACTATAACATCAAGCTTTTCTAAAAACCATTTTTATTCTAAAGATCTGTTAGAATCAGTGTGGAACAACTGCACTACCGTGATTCGAGACCACCAGTTGGCTTTATAGCTCAATTGGTAAGGCGTCTGCACGTTAAGCAGAAGGTCCGCGGTTCAAATCCCAGTGGAGCCAAGTTGCTTTTCACTGCATCCAGATTTCCCAAACTCATGGACATTTGTTTAATACCTTTTGCAGGTAATCAAAGAGGGAAATGAATACAGCGACCTGAGTGACTTGGCAAAACTGTTTAACATCCACGGAGAGCAAGAATGAAGTTCCCGAGTCTAATAAATTATGCTCCACACTTCATTGGTGGGAAATAAACAGATTTATAATGTTCTGGGAAAAGGGAATTGCATGAAATTTGTTTAGGACAATGTTCACTAGATATGTGCACAACTTGCCAATCATTGACTGGAAATTGTATTGTTTCTTTATCAAGTTTGAATTTAAATTGGGTACTACATGTAGAAGTGACATTTCTAGGATTTAGAGTCCCACCCGAGCACGCAATAGGTTTTTAATGTGTTTTCGGAAGACGTACTTAGTGCATACCGCGTCGTGAATGGGCAAAATATAGAAATGTTGTACTGTGGGGTGTTATGGCCGAGCGGTCTAATGCGTCGAACTTAAGTTCCTGTGCTAGAACTAGAATGTAGGTTCGATTCCTGGCCGTGACGGGTTGTGGCACCTGTGCCCTTGAACAAGGCACTCAACCACACTTGCTCCCATTCCTGTAATTGGCGGTCCCTCCGCTGTTGGATGTCACTTGTGGTATATAAATAAATAAACTGCACAATGAAAATGGCCTAGTTTGCTTTAGAAAACACCAAGTAGGTAACAAAACTATGGTAATTACGCTTGAAGATTTCCTGGTTAGCTAAAATGGGTATGTTCGACGAAGCAATTTGGCAGGCCTGGTTGCACAAGAGCGTTGTTTGTCAAGCGCCCAGCAAGCAATGTTTTTGATGTGTCACTGGAAAACCACACTTCAATTGATCTTTGTTAGCAATCACTTATGTGTACCGATCTTCGTTACATGATATGTGAACGCACGCTTCATTAACTATCGATGATTAACTAATCTTCGTCGATAGAAGTCATAGTATTCAACAAAAGTCACTTCATGCAGAACTGGGCACATTTTCTGTTGCTTCCCTGAAAACTATATAACCAGAGATGCCCCATGTGCATAAACGGAGCGCACCATCAGAAAGTCAGTGTCTTATCTTCGCGGGGGTCTAGACAGATTTCGACAATATGGCACTGGTATGATTTGACAATGTAGAATCCACCACTGCCGTCTTTCATGAAAGTTCCCCTTTTAAACCTGCTGTCAGCATGCTGGAGATTGCCTGAAATAAAGCACACAACAGTTTCTATGAGGTATTAAACAATTGAATTCCTTGGTATTGTTACTTTGTCGGTTGCTGTGACATGAATTCCATGATAGCATATCTACGAAAGCTTACTGTGACATAAGTTGGTTTTTGGCGAGCTGCCGTCCATCCATTTGAAAATGTCAAAGTGGTTTTCTTCTAGCTCATCAACACCGTCACCAACTCATGTCACAATAACTTTCTGTAGATAATCTCAGAATTCCATGTTTCTATATTACAAAGATACATGTAACGTATCCTGCAAATCTGTGTTACTTTGATAATTATTGTTGAATTCTAAATCGGGGGTTACCAAGATAGATTATCTCAGCAACGAGGATGTTAAAGACAGATTGCCATGATTGGAAAATACATAACTAAAGATTAATGTTGATAAACTGCTTTATAGAAATTTCAGCCACATAGATGAAGTACTGTAAAAGCCAATATTTTCGCGTACAGATATTTTCGCGCATTTCAACATCACTGACATTTTCGCGAGTTGTTATTTTCGCAGATGGAAATTATGTCACCTTAACAGGGATCGCCACAATTGTTGCAAACAATATTTTCATGGGTTGTTATTTTCGCGGGCTCTGTCTGTTGCGCGAAATGCGCGAAAATAAAACCACCGTGAATATTTCAGCTTTTACAGTAACACTGAGAATTTCTCCCACAAAGGTACCATTTTACACAGTAAAACAAATCATGTGGTGTTTGTTACCATTGCTATCAACACTTTTTTTTCTTGTCAACTCATGAAGTAAAATGTTTGGGTCACTGTTTTAATTCAAACTTCCATACTAAAACTCTGCAGAAATGCCGACAATGCAAATAAAAAAAGATTAATTTGCTGCAGGGGCATAACTCGGCCAAGAAAATTCAAAATTGCACCTAACCCCCTTGGAACGAGTCAGTTGCATACTTTATGAAGAGGCCTTTAAAAATTTGACTTTTTTTCCGATGTCGTAAGCTCTGCCAATGGGCTGTTAGTGTCACACTGGATCTGTGACAAAACAAGTTGCAATCTCGGGCAAATCACAGAAAAAGTGTGCGACTGGTTGCAGCATGGTCCAAAACTTTTAATCTGCAATTCCAATTCACATACAGGTCTTACATGGTTGTACTTGGGTGGTGCGACCGGCAGCACAAGTCCATTATACTATTAAAGGTCGTAAATTGTACAAATTTGTACCTAAATCGCAAATGTTGACATCTCTACAACTGGTATTTCTCCATTCAATATGACAATGTAGCAATCGGTGAAAAGACTGCCTGAAAAAGTTTGGGTATTTTTTAAATAACTTACCAAACAAAATCGTTGAGTGTTTCGGCCAGTTTGTTCCGAACCATGAATGATGTTAAGACATCAGCAACCTGTAATGGCACCACCAAGTACAAAAACAGCATATAACAATTTCACTAACAAACGTTGCTTTTTGCTGGCAATCTTATGTACTTATGTGTTTTTTTTTATCCTTTTATGGCTGTGGCCTGATTTAGGGCTAGCAATTAGCCTTGTGTGTGTTTAACAGGCACACTTAGTATCCACTTGACCAGGTTAATTTTTTGTTGCTATGTGGTGCACTCTGAAGCTGTGAAGTCCAGACTCAATACCATGTTCACTATAGGAGAGAATGGTATACAGCAACCCGACTGTTGGTTGATAGGTATTAGCAAAAGTACCCCCCTCCCGATTCTGCCTCGCGCACTATGCTCGCTTGTAAAATCTTACTCTGAACTTCTACTAAATGTTGGCAGCCCTGATTTCGCATGCCGCTAGCTAAAGTTTTTAAAAGCCCTGTGTGGCAATAACCTTTGACCTGTGTTACCAGAATAGACTGCCGAAGTGAATACGTCATCTTTTGTTGGTTGCCTAGGCAATTGGCTCTACACTAAAAATCACTGAACCGTGTCCCTGTGCTTTTCCTAATTGTGTTTTTTCCTGATGGTCATGATGTTTAGAGCCAATTACCATGACAACCCACGTCACACTTCGGCTATCTATTCAAAGTGAAACCCCATGGCATTCGTTTCGCATATCTTCTGGAGGCTTCCCCTTGATGTAAACCCCGTGTAATTTGGTGTAAGCTAAACACTACTTACGTCTGTTTACAATGTACTCCTACTGATGCCCCAACCAATGACACTTACCTTCTGTGGCTGGTCTTCATGCAGGCAATGCCCACACTGCGGCATTACATGCATCCAGTCTGTTCACTCTTACTGATGGCCCAGTCAATGATACCAGTGTTCACTCACCTTCTGTGGCTGGTCTTCATGCAGGCAATGCCCACACTGTGGCATTACATGCATCCAGAATTTGCCTTGCATCTGACCCACAGTCAACTCCGTGTCCAGTCTGTTCACACCTTCACAAATAAAAGAGAAGTTTCACCTCAATAGACTTTATTCAGGCACAAGTTTCAATCATTCCCTTTAATCGGGTCCATCAAATCGTCTTCTTAAAACCAGAACAGCCTTTGCCATTTTTGGTTAAAATGAGGTAAGTTTTTTGGCACTTTTGGCAACCCAGGGGATCAAGGAGCATGACAAGGCCCATGCAGCAACATTTACAAGGTGTAAGTAACATCAATCTATAAGATTACTATTGATGCGAGAGTTTGTGATTTTTCAGCTACAATAGAGAGGTTTCACAAGCGCACGGATACGTCACAGGTTGTGACGTCATACATGTCTCACTATCGAGCTCGCTATGCGTAAGCACGTAAATGCGTAGTGAAATTTCAGATTTTAGTGTTTTCCTCATTTTTCGCTGCGTTTAACTTTACGTAGCAAGGTTGAAAAGAATACGAATTATGAATGTCTACAGTCTTTTTCTGTATTCCAAAGCTTTGGATTAAAACTAAAATTGGTTTATCAAACCCGTGTTGTGCAGGTTAGTTTTCCTGCTGTTGGAAATTGACGCCTTTTAGCTAACACGCTGTAGTTCTAAAGTTATGAAACCACGGATAGCTAAATTTTGCGTAGGCGTATCTGTCAGCTTGCGAAACCTCCCTATTGAAACTTTTAAACTCATTTTTCTCAAAATGACATTTTTTGAACATAGGCCGTTTTGGTTTTAAGGGGACAAGATAGCCACCACGGAGCAGCGGGATTTCACACCATTCATGTGAAGCATTGTACATTTCATCTGCACCAATTGTCTAGGCTTGTGACCTTGTTGGGTCTGACACACGTTATGTAACTTTTACAAAACAGGTTGATATTGGCAGATGACAATACATGTAGTTGTGTTTCTATTTTAGTTGAGTTAATTGCGTTTGAAGTAGCCCAGCATGAAAAGAAGTAAACCACGCACCTGCGATAAGCAGCATCTTAGGTACGGTGCAAGACAAGAACAGGTTAGACATGCCCTCAAACCAGCCTGTGAAATATCAATGAATCATGTCAACAATCAAACCATACAATCCACACCTGGTGATTCTTCTAGTGCCTAAACGCCGCCCGGACAAAATCATCAGAGGTGCCATTAGCGCCCGGACAAAAATCTGTCGCCCAGACAAAAATAACAAATTTTCCACCTCTAAAAACACTTTACAAGCGCGAGCGAGTCATTCTAAAGTTAGGTGTAAAGTCGCAAAACATGGATTTGCTTGCTGCTTAAGCGTCATTATCGTTCACTTACTGCGCAAATCTATCGCAATGGCGACCTGATCCGTGGCCGATCACGACCTAGCCTTTTGACAAGGCCTCATGAATTTGGAAGATTTGATGACTTGAGTAGAGTCTACACACAGCGATTTGGTGACTTACTGGACTTGTGTTGACTTGTGATTTTATCGGCTCTGGACTTGTGATAGACTCGACTACAACCCGGATACCCAAATCCTACCTTTCCAATGAGACTCTGATTTGGATAGATCCACCCTCCATGTGCATGGTAATGACACAGGAACTTGGGAATTCTGCAAACGAGAAATACATACTCTGAAACAATTACATGTCTATCTTTACAATACCTCATGGTGATTAGTGATTTCACGCCAGAGTCGAGTAGAATCGATTCCAGATTTTGGAGGAATCGATTTCCAGTAGGAATTGATTCTCTTTAATCTAGATTTGATTCCCAGCGATGGCTTGCCGATTCCTAGCAATTCCATACCCAAAACACCAACATCTACAAGAGTATTCAGCCTCTGTTCATTTCTACATGATTATAGGAACGTGTGTGTTGTACAGACCGGCATCATTTTATGGAACGTTTAGTGCCGTTCGGTGCCAATAATTGGATCATCGTCGGCATTATAACTAGTATTGCAATGTACACACACTAAAACACACTCATCTGCTTAAATATAATGCGCTCAGTAAAGACAGTATAAGTTTTTCTGTGAAAAATGGAATCAATTCCGAATAGAATCACGATTCTGTTTTGGAATCGGAGTCGACTCCGAAAATGCTGGAGTTGCTCAGGCCTGTGGTACTAATAGTGCAAATAATAAAGTAGGTTACTTACTATTCATTGTACCAATTACTCGCTCACATAGGGATTCTTTGTGTTTATGCGCCAACCCTTGCCGGTATATACTGCAAGATATGACACCGAGTGACTCACCCCTACAGCCCCTATACCTCAACACACTTTTCCCTTTTGTTAACGTACGACCCCACTAAAACCTGAAACGAAATTCCTTGGATGTTTTAGACACAATAGGGGAACAATGGAAGGGGGGAGTCACTCGGTCTAATATCTTGCACCAAATGCTTACCGGTGAATTGGCTGAGGTATTCTCTCTTGTGTTGTCTTCTTCCTCATCTTCTTCTGCTATCGCATCACTAGATGAACAACCAGGTACCTGACTACACGTTGACGTGCATTCCGTACTGCACCTGATAGTGTCCAATGTGAATGTGACAAAGCCATAAGTACTGACTGCGGTACCCGCGGTTTTTAGCGGTACTGCACTGCCTGCACTAGGTGAGCTGTTCTCGAGCGGTACCGCAGTGGTACCGCTGTCGGTACCGGTGGTTAGATTTGTGTGTCTTCCCTAATCTGGCTGGGTCAACTTTCTTACACATTGGCAATCTCAGTAAATTTATACAAACTTCTGTTTATTACAGCGTGCCCAACTTTCACTTGCAAATCTGAAGTAACCCTTAAAAGAAAAACTCAAGGACATCTTCAGTCAAATGTGTCAGTATTTTTTCCCATGGATAGTATGGGGAGGTATTTCATATGATTGTTACATGTAGGTTAGGAATTTTTAAAAATCTGTTCACACTTCTTTGAGTACCTTATAAGTTGTCCTGCCATAGACACTCGCGCTGATTCCAGATTCCGTATCTGACCAGTTTTCACCCTGTAACCAACAGTACACAGCAATATGAAAGTCTGGCTTATAAATGTCCTTGTAATATTGTGATTATTAAACAAAATTAACTAAAATGTATAAAGAAACTAAGTCAGTTGATTAAATTTTCATCACGTATGTTGTTGGTTTAATATAGCAGAGCACAAACCAGACATGCTGTGTCATAATACTAAATTAGAATAAAGACATTATGTGGCAAAATAACACCCCAAAGCTAAAATTGAGTGTGCTATACTTACGCCCATTCAATGGCATACTCTAATGATTTAAACTGCTTTGGTCTTCCTCTCAGAAAGCTCTGCATACTCTGTAAAGCCTCCATTGCCGTACCTGGGTGCAACAAGTATTTCAAAAGGGGTGTTAATCACCAAGTACAAGCACTTAATACATGATAACGTGTCTAGAGGGAGACCTTAAAGGGCCCTGAAATGGTGTTTTTATCAATAAAATCTACGCTATGCAAATACTCCATTCATTTACAGTCATAAAAACCCTACTTTAAAGTTGTTTTGAGGGGGGTTAAAATCAAGGTTTTTGAATGTTATGCTAATGAAAATTTACATATTCATGAGCAAAGTTGTGATGTTACATTAGGCAAATGCAAGAAAATCTCATTCAACTGTGCACAAAAGTTTTCAGTTTTTTCTCCAACTTGCTGAAACTTTTGTAACCCATGGTTTGTTTAACGTGTTGCCTGTTGCAAGCTCCATGAAAAAACTAAGGCTGAAAACTGCAGCAGTTTTCCACAATTCCAGTTTGAAGTCTGTTTTTCTTTGCTTTTCTGTTGTGTGTTCCTAAAGTTACATGGCCCAAACAGTGCCCTCTTTCTGTGAGTTTCTGTCAAGAACTTTTCAAAATGCCACCTTTTATTAACTTATAGCGTGCTCGGGTGACACTGCATACTAGGCAGACATCTTAAGCACTCGACTGCCTAATGGTAGGTTAACTGTAACTGTACGAGAGGGCGACTGTAACCTACCTTCAACCACATCAATGACTATAAGGCCAGCCAGTGATGGTACCAGGTACCCGACTGCTGCATGGATCGCTATGGCACCACCCATACTGTGACTGACCATGACGATTGGTGGAATCCCCTCCTCATCGCCAAATAGAGACGTTATGACGTTACCAACATCACTGAGAGGGCGACTGTAACCTACCTTCAACCACATCAATGACTATAAGTCCAGCCAGCGATGGTACCAGGTACCTGACTGCTGCATGGATCGCTATGGCACCACCCATACTGTGACTGACCATGACGATTGGTGGAATCCCCTCCTCATCGCCAAATAGAGATATTATGACGTTACCAACATCACTGAGAGGGCGACTGTAACCTACCTTCAACCACATCAATGACTATAAGTCCAGCCAGCGATGGTACCAGGTACCTGACTGCTGCATGGATCGCTATGGCACCACCCATACTGTGACCGACCATGACGATTGGTGGAATCACCTCCTCATCGCCAAATAGAGACGTTATGACGTTACCAACATCACTGAGAGGGCGACTGAAACCTACCTTCAACCACATCAATGACTATAAGGCCAGCCAGCGATGGTACCAGGTACCTGACTGCTGCATGGATCGCTATGGCACCACCCATACTGTGACCGACCATGACGATTGGTGGAATTACCTCCTCATCGCCAAATAGAGACGTTATGACGTTACCAACATCACTGAGAGGGCGACTGTAACCTACCTTCAACCACATCAATGACTATAAGGCCAGCCAGCGATGGTACCAGGTACCTGACTGCTGCATGGATCGCTATGGCACCACCCATACTGTGACCGACCATGACGATTGGTGGAATCACCTCCTCATCGCCAAATAGAGACGTTATGACGTTACCAACATCACTGTAAGCAAACACAAACACAACAAACATTTCCTCCAGTGGTACAAGCCATGCAGGCTATTGATTCAATTCAGAATTGGGAATATTCAGATTTGGTCGAGAGGTTAAAGACGTCTCCTTGTTTGCAGGAGGTCGTGGGTTTACTATTTTCAATTATGCTCAAATTTTAATTTTAATACAGGAAAAGTTATTGTACTTTTGGAAGATATGTGACCTGCAGCCGATTTCACAAAAACTTGCGTAGCTTGCGCAATTTTTGAAAAAGGCATATAAGCTCCATAGGCTTGCTTGTAATTATCACAGGAATGTTGCGCAGCTTATGTAATAAAAAGTTGCGCAAGTGGGCTTATGCGGTGCGTAAGGATCTGGGAAATCGGCTGCTGCTCTACGAAAATGAGTCGGATGACGCACAGACTGGGCTGAGTTGTTGTGAGCTTAACTAGAAATCAGCGGTGGATACAGGCTCATTGAAATACAAAGACGCAATGGAAAGTCATTGAAGTACCTGGAAATTCCAGGCGATATCCGGATCCGAGTACCGCCAGGAATTTCCATAATGTTTTCATATTTTAATGAGCCTGGACCCGCAGCGGATTTCTGGTTATGCTCATAAAAATGCGGCCCAGGCTGTGCGACACATATTTGACATATTTGACAAGGCATTGCTGCAACTGCCATTTTCATGAAGTTTGAATGCTTTTTCAGTGGTATATATTCCATATTCTTTGAATAACAACAATATACGAGTTGCACTTGTTTTAGTACAATGCCTTTGTTTCTTGGGTATAATTCTCCATGTGGATAACCACTGTGTGTGACAGGTGTGGGCGCGTCTGTCGTGCTTGCATAGGTCTTCTGTCACATCGACGAGCCTGTCTTAGACGCTGAGGACGCCATGGTCGATAACGACCGGCCGCCATGGTCGATAACGACCGGCCGCCATGGTCGATAACGACCGGCTGCCATGATGATGATGATGATGGATAACCACTTTATATCCACACTTTCAAGAGATAATAACAATATCCATTGCTACACACCGACATTGGCCTTATGGGCATGTCTGCTAAGCAGTGCTTCCCTATGGCTTACTTTGCCAGTGTTTCTGCCGACAGATCCTCTTCATTTGCTGTCCTTGTTTCACCGTGACCTCTAAAGTCCATTGCTAAACACTGACACTGCATATTCTTTGTGACTAAAGACTGATGAAAAGAGACAACAGCAGCCATATTACTCACTTCAACCATATATGGGATAAGAGAGAAGATCCAAGTGGTTCTGATCGGGATTCGAACCGGAGACCTCCAACAAACTAGGTAGGTGCTCCACTAGTTAAGCTGTGAGACACAGTGGCATGTACTCCATCGGGTTTCTCCAAGATTCACCCTACGGTGTTGCATGGATGCACAACTACATGTATGTGTCTCAAAGGTTAGCTGATAGAGCATCTCTCTGGTTTGCTTGAGGTCTCGGGTTTGTACAGTTTTCTCTCTTCCCATTTTTGGTTTTTATTTCTGTGGTGTGTTATTCCACCAAAATATTGCATTCATTATTTTGTTCAGTTGCAAATCCATGCAACACGTGTTTAGGAGAGCATGTGTGGCCTAGTGGGTACACCTCCGTGCTCGTAATCGGAGGGTTATGGGTTCGAGCCCCACTTGTGCCAATGTGTTTGTGTGCGTGGGCAAGACACTATATCTTTTATATAGTTGGGGAGCTGTTAGGCTGAGTGCCAAAATCTAACTGCTGATGGGGTTGGGTGCCTTGGGCTGACGGCGTAGTTGAAGCGAAATGGTTGTAGTGATCTAATGGCAGCAGTATACCGGTAATGCCAACAGGCACTATATAAAAACATGCCATTATTATTATTATTATTAACACCAAGAGAGAGGTTCTTGGGGGAAAACCTGAGGTACATGTAGTACCTCAGAGCTCAGCTGGTAGAGCATCTGCCCGGAATGTCGGAAGTCTCAGGTTCGAATCCCGATGAGGACCATAAGGTCCTCTCTCATCCCGTATTTGGTTGCTTCATTTCTGTTGTGATTAGATACCACACCAAATATTGTGTTCACCACTTTAACCATGTATGTAGATTGAGATAGGTGAAGATTTGAGATTTAAAAAACGTTCAAAATGAAGTTTGGTCCTGACATTTTGAGGGGTACCACTGCGTCTCATACATGTAGCTCAGCACTGTAATATCGCATTATAACATTATTCGCATTATTGACTTACGGCGAGTACAGCCCAAGAAAGTGACGACAGACCACCTCCATGCAAGAACAGCAACACTGGACCCTCTGTACCTCTCTTGTACACTCGGAAGACTTGTTATCGCATATTAAGGATAAATTACTACCAATTGTTTACCATTCATTCAACACAAGAACCATGCATGGATCTTTAAGGTTTTCTGAAGTATTACTGCATGTGGCTGAAATTTTAGGGCGGTTTTACGCTGTCACTAAACAGAGCCACTAAACAGAGCCAATAGAGCCATGTGCAGAAACGCACGTGGCTGCTAATAGCAGAAAAGATCGAGGTTCTATTGTTCTCTCCCCTATCTGGGTCCTATTTAATAAATCCCACTTAGTGACATTCCTAAGTAAACATTCTTAACATTACATTTTATTGTTCCTAAATCCACTTAAGAATGTTTTTAACTTTTATGAAATAGGACCCGGGAAGACAAACACGGGAGATGTTTAGTGAACCGTGATAGCGTCTTTAGTTACATGTACATTTGTAATGCTGTTGTTCCTACAATTCATAAAGAGTTTCGTCTGCAAATGATATAATGGTCCTCTAACCAGAGTCCCTCAAAGGGTTAATGTCCTTTGTTCAAGGGAATTGTCAAAATCTTCTGGCTTTAAGCAATTCTAGGTTTATAATGGCTTGTGACCGGATCCTCATCCTAGGCAAAGATAAAATGGTCATTTTAGGTGAGAATAACACTAACATGAGTAAAGAATGCAGGATCTAGTCACCACTTAAGAGCTTGCATGCAAAGTCTGTGCCTTGTCCCATAAAGACTACTAGTACCCTAGCAACAGTTGCAAGTCATTTCGAAAAAAACAATTAAATGTTGTACCTGCTCAAATCAGATTTTATCGTCAAATTTGTACTTTCTGATGGTCATTATGCCAAATTAACAACAAATGAAAGACGGCCAGCAGATAATTTCACGAAAAATTACCTAGCTTGTGCAACTTTTGAAATAGGCTTGTAATGTGTGTAATTATCACAGGAATGCTGCGCAGCTTATGCATTAAAAAGTTGCGCAGTGCATAAGGATTCATGAAATAGACTGCAGATCCTGCATTCTTTCGTTCTGCCAATTATCTTTACTCAATTGTTTAATTGCTTTTTCTTCTAGCAGTTAGTTGCAACGAGTGTAAAGGATATGTTGTCCTCATCGACTTGAACATCTTTGCTGGAGTCAAAATACTTGTTCCAAGGTAGCTGCGAGAAATCTCGTTTCCTCGGTTTTCCCAGAGACAGACTTCTACGATTTAATAAAACAAGAAAACCCACAGATATGCAACAGTTTGCAAACCAAATGGATGCATTTTGTAGATTGTCACATTGCTCTACAGGATGGATACAAAAAACCAAAATCAAGATATTATTGCTAATTGTAACTCAAATAAGGCACATCCATGTATGAATCAACGGGAGATATCCTCGGTTAGGGTTGAATCTCGTCTGAAGAATGCCTTGTGCACACAGCGTGTATGTAGTTGGTGAGAATTCTACAGCGTGCAGCATCATTATTATTATTATTATTATTATTATATCTTTCTGGTATTCATACCAAGAATTCCTCAACAAGTGTGAGGAAACCCATGAAGAATTAGAATTAGAAATGGCCCGAGACACCGGGGAATCCCCTTGCTCTTCACGAAAGAATGCTCTGGGATCTTTAGAGTGCGTTACCATTACCTAAGTAACACACTGGACCAACGGCTTTACATCCCTTCCGAAAGATGGAGCAAGTGTGGTTGAGTGCCTTGACCAAGGGCACAGGTACCGCAGCCGGATTCGAATCCGCAACCCCAAGTTTTCACCCATGATTGCGAGTCAATGACCTAAACCACTCGGCCATGGTAATTCGTAACGGAAGAAATGGCATTCGTAACGGAAAGAAATGGTTTCAAAAACAGACGGAAAATTGTGATCTGGTCACGCTCCTTTAACATTAGTTGGGACAGATACTCCAGTTGGGGTGTGTCATACTGTATCATATACCTGCTGCCTGATGATGTTCCTTTCGGTGGCATCGGGGGAAGCATATTGGAGACTCCCTTCATTTGAGCCTTTCGTTGTAGCTCTGACATCTTGCAGAGAAACGTTAGCTAGGCCTACCTGGTATAAAACCAAAAGATAATTAGCCTGCTAATTTTGAATTAAGCACACAGTAAAGGGACAGATTTGAGAAGTAGACCATTTAGTTTAGATCTTGGGCCCAAATGCCACTTTGCCCAAATGCCTTTTCGCCCAAATGCCTTTTTGTCCAAATCAAATGCCACTTCGCCAAATCTTTTGGCGTTCATTTTGCATATATTATGGAGGCTTCCCCCGGTGTTATAGCGCCGGCTGTGTAATTCAGTGTCATTGGTGTTTATTTGAACGCTACTATAACAACATCCAGATGGTGTACACACCATCAAGATACTGTAACAATTTTTAAATTCCACATAGCAGTGTTAGTGTTTCTTTTGTTCAATGGGCCATTGTGTAGTCCTAGTCAGTGGATCCCTGGCTGGGGCTGCATGGTGGCCTGGTATGTTTCTTTTTGTTCCTGGGTCATTGTGTTGTCCCAGCCAGAGGGCCCTGGCTGGTGCTGCACTTTGGCCTGGTATGTTCATTTTTATTCTTAGTTATGTTGCATCTTTAGTTCTGGTCACCTTTTTGTTTAGTTAGGATATTTTAAATTCTTATTTGGGTGACTGATTCTTTTTAAGTTAACTATATAAGTCCCAGAGTTTTCTTAGTTCAGTTGATTTCATGACTAGGCATTGCATTGGACTCTTAAGTTGCTTATTTTTCTAAGTTAAAACACTGCTGTGGATGTGAGTACCCTATTTGTAAATATTTTGTTAAGTATTCAGCTCCTCCTCAGTTCTTTAATTAATTATAAATAAAAACTCAAACACGAGAATTTTGTAATAGGTGTCTTATTTTTGGTGTTCGTTACAATACTTTTCCCTGGCCTGGACCACTTACCGTAGCCCTCCACACATCGCCCAAATGCCACTTCACTCAAGCAGTATGCGTATGTGCGCCTGGTGAACAAATGGCTGCCGTTTTAAGTTTGCATGGAATTTGATGACATTTTAAGAAATAATGAAACTGCTATTAAGGGGAAGTAAATATGAGGACAGGAAACCAGTCTGGCTCGTGTTGACCTCTCTGCTCTCGGGCATATTTGATTTTGGGGCAAACAGTCTGCATTTTATCTCACGGAGGCCGGAGGGTCTAAATTTTGCCCCACGATTTCACCGAAACTAGACATCGGATCGATGCGTACTCTTCGGAATATTTGAACATTGGGGTGAGTGCACCTAGGCCTATTGTCTATATTGAGCAAATATCAGAGCCAAAAACTCGGCCAAGGGACAAATTTTATAAATTTGTGTGAGTTTGCCACGGATTTGGGGTTGGAAACGGCGCCAGGGCGGAGGATACGACGCCCTGTTCATGGGTCTAATGTCGGAGAAGAGGAGAGAAAGAAGAGACTGGGACTATAGTGGGACTGGGAGAGGGAGAGACGGAAATGAAATGGACGACAGGCCAACTTTTTCCTAAGTTATTTTATTCTCTGTAGGCCTATTTAATTTTGGGACCTTTGACACGTTTGACGAGTTTGGCCTTGAAACTTTTGACGTCCGACTTGCATGACTTGTAAATTCTTTCCCTCTCCTTTTTTCAAAAATGGCAACAAACTTTCAAAAATATACCTTATAGGGCTAACTAGGCCTAGTTGTTCCAAAAACCACGGAAATTCAGAGCGTGACTTTCAGGACATGCATGATGCAGGACACATGAGGACCGCCGTGCGCGCGGCCATTTTGATCAATACTGCCCTCTGTCGACTACGGACATTTATCCATGGCCTTTCAACCATTGCATTGACGCACTGATCGGTTTTTGTTGCGTGTCAAACGGTGAGAAATAGGGATTTTCGGTCTTTTTTAATATTTTAACCAACTTTTTTACTAAATGTGTAAACGTTTTCATTATTTTTGACATACAGAACGAGGAGGAGGCCTTCAAACCTGTACCATAGGCACAGGTTTCATCGTTTCTTTTAAAGTTTTAGAGTAAGAAAATGTGAATGTCACATTTAGTGAGCCCGCCCTCTTGTGGTTAGGCCTATTCCATATGTATACTGCGTGCAGTTTGTGAAGGTCGGACCCTGATCTTCCGGATCTTTGTCAAAAATGGATTTTTAACGAACAGAAAGTACCTAGTTTGACATCTAGATACACTTACATACCTTTTACCACAATGTATTGCCCCAATTTCTAATCATGCAGCACATAGACTTTCCACAAAGTGACATTTCCGAAGAGATGGGAGTGCACTAAAGAAAAAAGATATTGTTTCCCCCTTTTTTTTCCCTCTTTTTTTTTTCTCCACATCATCTTTCAGTTTGCATGCAAATGTGGAAGATTAAGGCTTTCTCAGTAAGAAATTGAATAACTGTTGATTTACGGTACACAATATTTATATAGAGAACTTCAGAAAGTGCAAATAAACTACAATCAAAATGGTCCTGAGAAATCTGTAAAATTCACGAAAACTTTCACCACTGATCGTCTACTCAATCAGCAGGCACTAAAAACAATATTGATTAGGTTTCACTTTTCAACAGAGGGCGCTTTGAAAGAAAAACCTTCCTCGGCAACTATCCAATGAAATGTTTCCATGAAGATGAAATTATTTTGATGATCGTTTGCAAACGATTTATTTACATGTTTATGTATATTGGTTCTCATCTAGGGGCGGTCCGAAATGGGCGCTATGTACTGCATGTATGCTGTTATAACGTGATTTGAACTGGTTTATTCTGCCGTTTGAGACATTAGGGGAAGCTTTATCTTAAAGATAGTATACATATGATTGGTAAACTGTTACAAATAGTTTTATCCCCCTGTGTGATTGAAGTATGCATGATTAAAACCAACCTGAGCCAAAACCAGCTCCGTAGTTCGTCTAACTTTTGAGAAAACGGGTAATTGCAGTCATTTCGCACCAAAACCACTTCGCCCTGAACCACGGCCTGTGCATTAAGTGGTTTTGGGGCGAAGTAGCATTTGGGCGATGTAGTGTTTGGACGAAGTACATGTAATTTGGGGCGAAATGGCATTCGGGCAAAGTGGTTTGTGGGCGAAATGGCACTTAGGCGAAATGGTTTCTTTTGCTCATTTCTCAAAGAATATAGCACTTTATACAAAATCATTTCAGGGAAAGTTTTCTACGGTCATCATGTTTATATTGTGTATAGTTGGGCGTAAATCTGTGAACATTTCTGATTTTCGAGATACCAATCATGTACACTGCCTTTAATACATGTACATTGACCATGTGCACAACACAAGGTCCATCGCATCCTCAAGCCATCCGATCCTCGGGGGGCCAATATCGATATTACTCCCCAATTGCACTGACAAAAGCGCTCAATGATCAACAAACATCAATCAGACAATGTGCTTCAAAATATGGGTTCCAGAAGCGACCTTCCGAGACAGGATGAGAGGCGACCTTCCGAGACAGGATGAGAGGCCGAGTTCAGTTGGTACTGAGGTGTTGAAGTCTGGGGGAGATCCAGTATATTTTGAACAAGAGGAAGCCAAGCTAGCCAATCGGCTGAAGATGTTGACAAGCTATGGATACAGCTACACCGAGTCGATCCCAAGTTGTTTACATCACCAGCTTCTATACAGTCGCCACATAGCATATTTAGCATTCTTATTTTATTAATTGTCATGATTGTTGTGTGTAAATACATCTATACCGGATACATTACTATTTGATAGGCATTTTTATTAAATCAAAGGGAAGTCTGACCTGAACTATTTTGAAACACCTTGGCTGCATTCGGGTGTGTACTCGTGTTAACACGAGTTATACTCCTGCGCGCGTGAACGGCAAGAATAACGACACTCGGGTCAGTGAGAGTATGCTCTCACTACTCCCCAACAAATGGGGAGTGTGCTTGTACTCCTGTCCAGTGTCATGTGATTTGTACGAAGATGGTGGAATATGGGTGGGATTTTTGGTGAATTTGCTCAACGTGTCAACTCAATAACTGAAACAATAACTCACTAAGGTTTGTTTTAGACGGCATCAAAGGTTCTCACGACTTACGGCCTGTATTTCCTCCGTTTCTTGTGAGCAATGAAACGGCATTTTGTGTGCAGTGATGGCAAGAGACGGCCATCTTCACTGATTGCCATTCGCGCATGCGGACTGCGGACTTGCCGTTCGCGTGATGTGACCCGAGTGCAATGCGCACGCATTACTCCCGAGTAACGAGAACTGCACGCCCGAACGCAGCCAGTGATCTCAGTACTAGCATCTTCAACAGATAATTAAAACAAATTAGTTCTGACTTTTTAAACAATCTCTTTTTGTTCAGGCTCTGGTGTTCACAGTGCTGCTTATTGTGATCGACTGTGCTGTGCATTCTTGCTGAAAACTACACCATGTCACGACACATCAGTAAAGTAGTGTTGAGTCAAGAACAGTCAGAGGGAGTCGGAGCTCGTGTTAGACGTAGTGTTGGAAGACCAGAGGTAAAAGCATTTGACTAATGTGTACATGTAGGCATTATGGGTTTTTTCACACTAGAAAAACCTTGAATGAATCCTCGCGTCCACCTCAGGGTTGAACTCGCCCCCAGGGCGAGATAAACACGATTTGTGCAAAGCAAGTGTGAAATGATGCAGGGTTGAAAGCGGGATTGAAAATTTACGTGATTCAACCCGGGGCATTCTTGGGTTGATAGGTGCATAAGATGTGTCTGCAGGACTGTTGACTGTAGTCGGGGGAAATCTAAATGTATACGCAAGTACCTTTAATATCGGTGTCAGCACCCACAAGATCAGAGGGCGCTGACATTTTTCTTTGTTTTGTTTGGTCCGTGAGTTACGTAAGCACCCTGTATATGCGTTTGTATAGACCTTATGCACAGCGGCCTTGACAGAGGGCAGTCACATTGTCGCAGTGCGTCATGCACGAGTAGGCACATTGTGGTCCTATTGTCGCATCATTTAAATATGAAAACCTGTCCTCTGTCACAGCTGCTGTGCATTAGGTCTATTGCCATGTATTGTAGCCTTTATGACGGATGACGTACCAATACAAGTATATTAAAGCTGAACTCGCACTAAGCCTTTTCGCATGTGAATTTGACGTGGCTTGGGCCATTATCAGCATCTATGCCCCCAGCCAGTTTTAAACATACAGTTTCAGACCAGCCAAACCCACTTTTATTTCTTAATTCAAATTGCATAAAATATACATGTATGTATATTGTACAGTCTTCTTACATAGTATCGTTATCTTATTTTACCCCCAGCTCAGTAACTTGGATCCATTCTTAATGCTGGATGAGTTTAGTGTAAAGAAACCAGGTGGATTTCCGGATCATCCTCACCGAGGATTTGAAACAGTAAGTTCAGTACAATTACCTCCAGATAGCTTAAAGTATAGGCCTGTTTTTTACTGAAATGATATTATTAAAGGTCCTATATTTTCAGTCGACCTAAACATTTCCCTATCAATATCGCGGCTCCAAATGGAATCTTTAAGCAAGTCTTTTCATAAGAAACTGCAATTTTTTGCTAAAATCAAAATCTCTACTACGGATACACTAAGCTTTGTTTTAGCATAGATCATTCTTGTCCAGAACAACACAAATACCCTGCACAAATGCAAGTTTCAGCATTTAGACACATTTTGAAATTAGCTTGAACAAATGAACTGTCGCCACTACTTGACTTGAACCGACTTGGGACTCGAGGGCAGTTTGACTTGACTTGGGACTCGAGGGCAGTTTGACTTGACTTGGGACTCGAGGGCAGTTTGACTTGACTTGGGACTCGAGGGCAGTTTGACTTGACTTGACTTGACTTGACTTGGGACTCCAGCAGATGGAGACTCGTTACAACCCTGTAATAGCCAAATCAACAGTGCCATTAAGTATGCCACTAACATCTGTGATTTTTCTCTAATTTCATGTGTGGTTATTTTTGGCATCGTTCTGTGTAATTTCTCCCTTTTCATTATGATGTTCTTAATTCATGTATTTATATCAATTGATTATCCATTTTCTGCTCATCAGGTTTCCTACGTTCTTTCAGGAAAAACTGCTCATGAGGACTTTACTGGACACTCGGGAATTATTGGTCCTGGTGACTTGCAGGTATGTCTTCTGGACGGATGTTATTGAACATCTTGGGGTAAACCTAACACGGTATTGAGCTTGTACCAATGGCGTCATTTTGGGAGTCAAATAATGCCGCGTCGTTGTGGAAGCAATGTGCGTGCGCGTTGTGTGTGTCCATAGCGTGCGTAACGCGCAATGCTAAGGCTCCCATTGGCGAATTAAACCGCGTTACGCCCACCAGAGACACACACAGCGTGCACGCAAATCGCTTCCACAATGACTCAGCATTATTTGACTCCCAAAATGGCGTATTTGCACGTGTTCGAAGGGGGTCAATGGAAGTACCAGATGACGTTCAGTGAGAGCTCTCAGAACTGATGTGCCATCAGTGACCGAGATGTGAGCTGTAAAATGTTAACAGGCTATATGTATCGGAGGCTGTGGAAACTTTCTACTTAGTCACGTATATTAGTTTTACAGAGAATCATTTTGTTCTTTATTTTTTAATACGAGTCGAACAGTACAAGGTCCATAAACCACTCAATGGGTGAGGTCACAATTCTGTGTGTGTGTGTTACTAGTTAGTGTTACAGATCTGTTAACAGATCTGTTATCTTAAATCAGAATTGTGACCTACATGTATGTCGGTAGGGTTCTGCATGACTTTCAACACTAACACAGAACACACTAACACAGACACGGCTACTAACCAGACACAATTTGTAAGTTCATATGACGGGAATTTATTTTGGTGTTTTATAAAACAAACAATGAATGTGCAATAGAACGAATAACTTCATTCATTGACAGATTTAATGTTCTATTCCATATCACTCGTGTGTGTGCCAAGCACTGAGCCGTTCATGTGAAGCAACCAGTGGTGTTCGTGTTTATGCGGCCAACTGCATTTATGGCTAGTGTACTTTTGCTCTCTGCAAAACTCAATCCTGTCTCGAAATACCAATCATTGGACACAAACAAAATCAATGCATGAGGTATAGAATTTATTTAACAAATATTGGGTGAGTTATTCGGGTGATGGTGAACTATTGCCCCTCGGTGATCTTGAGACGGCAGGCCTGCCCTCTCAAGATTACATCGGGCATAGTTTGCACCGTGACCCGAATAAAGAGCAGTCGATATTTGTATACTATTGCACATAAACATTAATTATTTGTATAATATTGGATACCTGTTCTGCTATCCAGTGGATGACTGCAGGACGAGGCATTGTACACTCAGAGATGCCAGCTGGTGATGAGACCAGCCATGGCCTACAACTCTGGGTTAACCTGGCCAAGGAGTTTAAAATGAGCGAGCCTCAATATCAGGAGTTAAAGAGCAGTAACATCCCAGAGGTGGTGAAGGATGGCGTCAAGGTGCGGGTTATAGCTGGAGAAGCCCTGGGAGTCGAGGTAAATGGACAAGCAAACATGTTTAAAGGCCCATTGTATCATTTGCAATGACCCAATTTTGTTTTTCATGGGTTGACAAGCAAAACCTTACTCAAAGTGTTGATAGCAATGGTAACAAACACCACATGAATTTATTCTTCTCCCTATCGCATTTCGCCCCATTACCACTTCGCCCCGCCGACACTTCAAAATGGCTTACGATTGTTTTAGAATAACAAATATTGTCTATTTTCTCTAAAAGTTTGAAGTAAATAAAACATCTAATGTGTAAACAGTAAAATGTAAACAAAACAATGGAGAAAGAAATAGACATATTGCTATCGTTCACAGTAACATAAGTTACGGTCAGATTAAAATACTATCGGAGATGGGGTGAAACTGTAATGAGAAATTGTCAAACACGGTTCTAGAGTGTCTAACTTAAGTAAAACAATGGCAGACCAGAATCGTACTGTTTTTTGGAACTTCAAATTTAGTACAGGGCTATACTGATCAGACACAACTGAGAGACTTTTTTCAGTTAGACCGCTTTTTTATGGTGTCTGAACTAGCCCTCTTGTCATCGCATGTAAGATAAACTCGGCACCGTTTGGTTTTGTTTAGTCCAAGGTTTACACCAGGACACCCACATCCTACCTGGATTTCACCCTTCAGAAGGGAGCAACATTGGACCAACCCATCAATGAAGGCTGGACTGCATTTGCCTACATACTCAGCGGCAAGGCTTTGTTTGGTAAGATAACTTTCGACAAATGATACTCGCTACATCAAAAACTTTTAGCAAATGCTAGATTTGTATGTATCCTTTAGCGCACAAAATTTGGCCATTGAAGGCACACTGTCAGGAAAAGTGTTTGTGTTTGCAAAGGGCACTTTCATTTTAAATAATCTAAGAATCCATGGCAATATTGCATAAAGGCGTCCAATCCAATCAGAATTTCCTCACTGAAGGGGCACTGCCATTGTTTTATTTTCTGTGCTTCTATCAAACATTTGCCTTGCTGAACTAAACCTGAACTTCCTAGCTTCCTTTCAGCACTACCCTCAGTTCTTTCTTAGGCAGTCATTCTGGAAATTGATAAAATAAATTATGTTGAAATGGGATTCTTGAATATATTTGCTGTACCACAATTTTCTCATGAGCTAAACATACTTTAGCTATGCTTGTTGTACATGAATATGTATAATTTTATTTACTGATATCCTGGGCATCTTTGAAAAAAATGAAATATCACTGAATGGTTTCCATAGGTAAAATAAGTAAATCAAATAAAAAGGCACTTAAATTGGAAAATCAAAATGTTTGTGGAAGGATTATGGAGGGGCACTGAAGCCAAGACCCATCTGGCCATGTCCTCGGCAAACTTTGCAACAAACATTTTTTTTATTTTGAAGGAATTGGAGACAATCAAAAAGAGGGAGAGGCACACTGCACATTAGTGCTGAGTGATGGTGACCACATCCATGTGGAGAATAAGGTAAGATATGCAGAGTTAGCTGCAATTGGGGTTTCTTGACGGGGCTGGAAATTCATGATACCATCAACGGCACTAGCTGTTGTTCCCACTCCATTGGGTAACAAAAGATATCTCCCCCCGAGTTTAATTTCAAATCTTTAAAGGCAGTTTTTGCAGTTCCTCGCTTATGAAGAATTTTAAACCTTGCTGAAAATCCTAATTTTCTACCCCAATGACATAAAAGTACTTTTCATAATATTCTTACATGTGTATACATGTATATGTACCTTGCAGGAGGCCGAGCCATGTCACTTTGTGCTGATATCTGGCCAACCAATTGGAGAACCAGTTGTACAACATGGTATGTTTGTGGTTCTTTCCATTTATAGGAGTTTCAGACTATGCTGTTACCCGGGGTTAACGACAAATTTAACCTTGAGATTACCCGGGTAATTCGGAGTGTTCACACCACACTTCTCGGGGTTAGCAATTCTCTGGGTTAACTGGCTCAAAACTGTGTGTGGCAATAAAAGCCTCAGTCGTGTTTATTTTTTTTAAGTTTTAGGATCTGAACCATTCTTTCAAGTTTCACAATACTTTACTCCAATAATGATGCACCGATTATCTTTATTTCCAGGTCCATTTGTCATGAACAGCCAGGATGAGATTAATCAGGCCATTTCGGACTATCGCAGTGGTGTCAACGGGTTTGAAAATGCCAAGACTTGGCGATCTCGGGCAAGCAGCACGTTCTGATCCTATGCAGTCCATGGTGAGAGATCTGCAGATGCTGTACAGAGAGGATATAAAGGTAGGTTGGCAGTATTCCATTGCACAGTTCAGACACTGCCAGTGATACCAGTCATTTTGTTTTGTACACTAAGATCGTCTTAGTCCATGGTACAGATAATACACCCCAGTGCTGTAATCAAGCACACATGTTTGGGTTCGGTTTGTATCAGTTTTGCAAAAGTTCAAAATGTTTTTCCTGAACATTTGTCCGGTTTGAGTTCGGCAAACTTTACTTCAGGTTTCCCTTATGGGTGTTTCTATAAATTAGGGGTCCAAAAGTGTGACATTTGGTGTCCCCCGTTACACCTAATGTGTTATTTTTCGTACAAAAATCATTAAAATGGCTTTTAAACCATTTTGTATGAATTGTACTTCATAGTACTCACTCTTTGAGATGGAGAGTATTTAAAGAATGTGTCCTGAATTTACAAAAACAAGATGTAAAATGTAACGGGGGACACCAACACTGGACCCCTAATTTATAGAAAGAACCATATACTTGTAGTGCAAAACAAAATGTCAAACTTGTAGTTAGAGATGTACATGTAGTTAGAGATACACATGTACATTACTGCCATGGTTGTCTACATGTATGAACATACGACACAAGGGTGTTATTTTCTTAAAACCAAAATATATACATATATATTCAATTTTTAAAATTTTAAATATTTTTGTATAAAAATTTACATTAGCAATATCATCAATTCTGTAATGTATTCATCATGGACATAGAGGTCTACATCCAAGTCTTTCAAAGGTGGTATTGCGCCAATGATTAGTATATTCAGTCTCATTTAAACATTGATACAGCATTGAGGAGCAAGAGTGGATTTTAACTCGAAATACAAATTGTGAAATACAATATAAAGAAACTGAACAAGTTATTGAATTATTAACATACTTATTAATACAAAAAGACTGTCAATAAAATACCTTCTAATTCAATGTTCTATAGACAACTCCCGTAACTATGGAAACCTTCCCTGATGTCTGCCATAGCTGGGACTGGTCGTTACATTGTGTTGCCACGTTCAAACAATTTGCACATTGTAAGGGTGGATTCACACAGCCTCGCTTCGAGAAAAGGCAATGTGGAGGGAATTTTGAGTTGAATGAAGCACTGAAAATCACTGAATTATGAAAACACTTTCCGTTCAATATGTCCAAGCTAATTCTGTGGTTTTCGGTGCGTTGTTTCACGCCAAATTCCTTCCACAGAATTAGCTTGGACGGAAAGTGTTTTTGTAATTCAGTGATTTTCAGTGCATACTTTCACTCAAAACACCGCTTTTTGTCAAAGTGACGTGGGTGGCAATTATGCGCAAAGAGACTCGGTGTGAATTTGTGTTCATGGATGCGCGCTGTTCAATTTAACAATGACACAAAACACTGCGTCCCAAAAAAGCTGCGTCCCATCTGTGGCGGACGTGTACAGGGAAGGAGTCCTTGGAATAGTGTATATGTTATAGTGATGGTTTTTTTAAAAATCTCTTAATTGGAATAAATACGTGTAAGTAGTTAAACAAACAATTGGGATAAACAAAAAGTATAAAGAGTGATTCACGTAAAACAAATCACATGATTTTAATCGGCAATTGAAATCAATGTGATTTCAATCAAATAACCCAGCTACTACTCCAAAATGAAAATATTGCCTAAAATTTACACAATCTCCTCTCTTTCGTACTAAAGGCTGTTGTAATTTCCAAAACATCCTGTTGTAAACATACAGGATGTTGACTATGAACTAGTGTCTCTCGGAATGAAATGTTTGGTTCGGTTTGGGTAGAAGTGTAAAATTCAGCAATTTCTCGTTCAGATCAATATTTTGGTTTCAACACTACTTTACCTCATTTCCACTACTATATCACAGAATTAATGCGGACTCTTGACTTACAAGTAGCATACATAGAGTAGTATCATAATCGTACAAATGTGTAAATTAAATTTAAGCTAGCCAATTAAATAATAATAACCCCAGTGAAGGAAAATTCAGCATTTTGATTTGTTTTCCCCAACAGTCCACACATCCCTCTTCCAGGCTTATGCCAACATTTCTTTAATCGTTCTTCTTACAAATGTAAGTGGTTAAAACGAAACCAAAAATCTGTTTTCCCAAAACAAAATATTGCTGATTTCACCAGTTTTACACTTATGCACACACAATCGTCCTCCCTCCCCTCCCTACCCCACCCAAGAGGTGGGGTTCCCCAGATCAAAATCTGAGACACAATTCCCACCCATATATGCATTCACAGTCTGATTTCTCTTTTTTTTTTAAATGTGACCAAGTGCCCACCTAAGGGGGGAGGGGATAGGGGGTGGAAGTAGGGTGGGGGGTGGGGGTGGGGAATGGAGGGTGGGGATGGAGAATGGAGGGTGGGGATGGAAGAAACAATTGATAGATGCATTAGTACAGTGAGTGTGAGTGCAGTATCCATGAAGTAGATTTGCATAGTGAATAAATGTATACAAGAGCATACAAATCAAGGACATATCCACTGCATGCACATATTAATTGGCTTTTGAAACCTATCCATTGCCAATGTTCTGGCCACATTTTCCTGACCCAGATTCCCAGGGTTCACTAGTCCAGCTGACAACTACGCTGCCCTAGGGTAGTAGTCAATCTTAGGGATTGCAAATAGGCAATTCAACTCCAAAGTTGCAAGACATGACTGCCAACATTTCAAATTGATTGCACAATTTTATCTCCACTCTTGTAGGTGAAGGGATACCTGAATACTTTAGTTGTTTAAGATTATGCATAACATGCAATTTTCTATTAAAACGGGAGCCAATTTTTTTATGCAATTTTTAAAATAGGGTTTTTCAAGTTAAACAAAAAAGTAAAAGAATTTTTCAATGCAATTTTGAAATAGTATACAATATTTTTAAATTACAAAGAATAAACATGCATTGGAATCATAGTTTTGATAAAACAGTACATATTGGATGGCTTTGAAGGTGATATGAGAATATAACCGCACGAGTCATGAAATTACTGAACGAGTGCGGTATATTCTCATATCACCCGAAAAGACATCCAATATTATTATTGTTACATGTATATAAAATGAAGCTTAAATACCTTCTTTGTTTTAAAAGATTTCCCGCAAGATTTTTTTCTTTTTGGTGTTGAAAACTTCAGTTCATTTGCAACGTTTACAACTGGATGTGCTTTTGTTACTGTACTCATGCGCAGGTTGCGCGCACACACAATACATAAACTTGATGCATGATGCGCGCATATGCGTGGGCTTTGGTGCTTCCAGCGTGAACGCACGTATCAGATTGGTGCTCTGTGCTGCACAGTATCAGTATCCACAAAAGCTTCATTTTATATAATAATAAAGAAAACTGTTTAACAACATAATGGGAACATCTAGGCGATTTTTAACTCCTGCAATTACATGTAATTTCCAATATAAGCTCATAACTGGGATGGACACTTACATTTTAGGCCGTCCCGGTTACGAGCGTATATTGGAAATTTGCACACAGGGTTTTTAGAAAGGCATGTTGTCACACTATTTGTAACCCTTTTTGGGCCCAAGTTATCTCTTCAGGACAACTTAAACTTATTTCTTTTATTTTGAGACCAGACAAAGGTACGGTATTTTCTGAAAAATATAGTCCGTGTTGCCAAAATGCACCCTTTACCGTGGATGCAAAATTTCAATATTTTTAAAAATAAAGGTACTTACATGTATAGTCGCACTTTGAATAAAGATTGTACTACTGTACTTTATTGGATTGTTCTCGTCGTGTTTTGGGTGATATTAAAAAAAAGGTGTCGTTCAAGTCACAAGGCCAATATAAACTGTTCATATGCTGAGAGCAATCGTTCTCTGAAGCAAGGTATTAATAAGAAAAATGTTCATAACCCCAGAAGTGTCAATGTGCTTGAATGAACATTATTGCTTTCCTTTTTGTATACACAATATCATGCACGTAACATCCATAATCGCCTTCATATGCTGAGGGTAATAGTTGTAAAATCTAGGGGCTGGTATTTGAAGTCCGACTATGTCTCATTTGCGTGGAATGACGTACATGTGTACAAGCAATTTGTTTTTCAAAATGGGATGTTATTATGGGATGTTATTATGATTTTTCTTTGATTAAACATTTGTAGTGGTGTGGTCATTGAGTGTTGAGGCCATGGAATTCTTTCCCCATCTTTGCAGAGCATGTTTTCTGGGCACAGCAAATAAACAGAGTGTTGTCTGCGCTGTTTGTCATGGTTGTACTAGTCCCTGGCTACTCGGTTCTGTGTTAATGGCTTTTGACACTGTCACACTGTGTGCACTCAAGCTCTACAAAATAAGTGATCATTTGGGAGAGAGCCAAAAATATACATGACACTGACAGGGGAGCTTGGCTAGCAACTCCCTTGGTTTGCAACTCCCTCCCACTGGGCCTTCCTCTTTAACATTCGTTTAGCAAGTAATTTTGTAAAAATATAGCCCTACATTATACGTGTAAATGTTTGGTTGGAAAAAAACAAAGGAAGTGCAAATCATACTGACTGAAAGATCAAGGAGACTGATTTTATCAGTCAGTGACACGTATGAACACCTCTTGTGGCAAGGATGATTGCATTAGCCTCTGTAAGAGCCACTGAGGCAGGGTGCGCCACTCTGCCTGAAGCGCTGCTCCATGAAAACATTCGCTTGTCTTCTTGGATTGTTTTTGAGATGTGCGGCTCCAAAGGTCGGCTTATCCCATGCAGATTTAATCAGGTTAAAACACAACATTTTCCGAGGCGAGAGCCTTGGATGTTTGGGGTATTTTTAAGGGCTGATGCTGTTACGGGTCTCCAAGTAAATAGTGCTCATGTTTTTGTTATCACTTTCTGATTTTGTAGGACCAAATATCTGTTAAAAAAACTAAATTATAAAATGGCAAAATTATAAAGTATTAATATTATCTCTCATACAGTACTTGGTGGAAAGGGTGTACCTCTGCATACTAATCTCAGTTCTTTTGTTCAGTCACTTGCTCATCAACACAATGTACATGTACACAGAACTGCATGTCATTGTCTTGTATTATTAAATACAAATTATCTTTTTAGTTTCCCACAGTGTAAATGCTACGTGAGTTGAAGTGTTAGTTTTAGCAAATGCTCATACAGTATACACTGTATGCTATCATTTAATTACCCCCCTCCCCCTCCCCCTCATTCTGCGCATTTGAAGTGCCGTCTGAAATTCTATACGGCCATTGCCGTCAGTAATCACTGAAATTCCATCTTCTTCAAACAAAAATCCGTTAGTGTCTTTTAATAACAAAAGAATCATCAGAAGATGAAAATCTAACTGAATTAAGCTGTCATTTTGAGAGAGCGTGCATGAGAGAGAGTCGAGACCTTGTCAATTTGTCACTCGTGGGTGAATATAAAATATAGCTCCCGGGGAAATTATGCTCTAAGCACAAAATTATGCGGGAAAAACATGCTTGGTTGTACAAATTTATAAGCATTCCCCTTTGTCAACACACACGGGCATTACGCTACATATATGAGATTGCGCTACAATTGTGTTATTCAGCGAGGAAACAAAACGTTGTACAAACAAGGGCTTAATCATTGAATATGAAGCAATTGTACTGATTGGTTGATACGCGACAGCTTATCCATGGCAACGCATATTATAGCCGAGGTCTCTCGCTGGGTGTACCAATGCATTGTATTCCATTGAGTATTGCACTGTCAAGATTCCAGTAAATATTAATTGCGGAAAATTTCAGTGCCATTAATCAGTACATAATTGGCCTTTCTGGAGTGAAAAATATATACATACTTCTTTATACTGAATAGAATTATGATAATGTAACTGTCTCACTTGGATACATAGATCTGTATTTTCCAAGTTATGTTTGAAGTTTTTCCTTGTAATGTAAACTTACAGATCAGTCTCTGTATGGTGAAATTTTTAACCGTTTTATATATCCACATATTGGGCTTTTAATTTTATTGTAAATTTGTAATGCAGGTTTCCAGTAGTACTTTAAACAATGAGGTACTAATATCAATAAATAAATACCTGTATATAAGGTACATGTAGAAGACCCAAATTACTGAACTTGTTCGGTGGTAATGAAATTTCCGCCTTTGATAATTAATGAACTGCCACGGACCTAACACGCAGTTCTGCAATAAGCATCAAGCTTAAATCACAATTAGCATTTTCTAAGGCCAGACTGATTTAGATTGGTGGGTGGAATATAGAAGCAGCGAAAGCGGCGACATGTTTCAGTGCAAAACACCAAATTTACATTCGGTTGTTTTTGTTTTCTGCAGCCTAAAGGGTTTATAGCCAGTATTACATTTACATGTACACTACGTCCTGAATTTGTGTACATGCATGCTAAAGTGTTGTCACTAAAATTGCAAATCCCACAAGTGTCCAGAGACTTGGTTGAAGTGGGCTGGTCAGAGCGCAAGGTGTGGGGCAGGTTTCCTTCTCAAACAGTAGTCACACTGTTCTGCACGACACATCAAGTGGGTTAGAAATGCAGCATTCTAAGAATCTTTGATCAGCGGCATGAGTAGTGAAGGGAGAGCGAAGTATTCCCCAAGCCTCTCGATGGGAGAGTATATAGCTGTGTGTGGACCGATAGTTACTTCCATTGTGCACTAAGCTGCTTGACGAGTAGCTACTCTAATTACATCCAGCAGGCAAATTCACCTGAGTCCCTTATCACAGGGTAAGTTGAACTGCTGGCAGTGAGTGCTTTATTTGTACTATACTGCTTTTAACATTTTGATAGCTTTCATGTGTAATTCCTTTGAAAATAATCTACGGTACTTTAATGACAACTTTAAGGAACTTTGATTGGTTTTTAATCGGATCTAGATTAATGCATGAGAGTCATTTCAAAATTGTTTCTTAAAGGTGCATTCCGCCCCAGGTTTGACAGTTTGGGTTAAAAAACATCCCTAAAATTAATGCAAATTTTTGAAAAAAGTAGATTAGATTCAAACAACTCTTTGAAAAGTGTTGTTTTACAATTAACCAAAGGAGAAACCCTTCAAAACTATAACATCCACTTCTTGATTTCTGATAGTCTGGTTCCTCTATAATTATGGTTGGCCTTTCGTAAATGTTGTTTATGAAACAGTTTATTTCATTTTATTTTGTACTAATAAATACCTGGTTTCGTGAGCCTTAAGGTTATAACACTTGAAGTACAAACTTTGCCCAAAATGAAAGAAAAAATGGACTTGGGGCCTGGGCTAATATTTCTTTAGACCTTTCATAACCGAGTGTCTTTAATTTGGTCAGTGGCATCATTCACCCGGGGCTACCGGTATAGCGGTACATAAGGAAATAATTAAAGAAGGGTCTTTCTATAAATTAGGGGTCCAAAAGTGTGACATTTGGTGTCCCCCCTCCCCCGTTACACCTCATATGTGTTATTTTTTGTACAAAAATCATTAAAATGGCTTTTAAACCATTTTTTATGAATTGTACTTTATGTACTCACTCTTTGAGATAGAAAGTATTTAAAGAATGTGTCCTGAATTTAAAAAAACAAGATGTAAAATGTAACGGGGGACACCAAAATTGGACCCCTAATTTATAGAAAGACCAATAAGCAGTATATGCTTACATGAAGTTTTCAGCACTGTTTAATAAGACTTTGTTTCTGCAAATTAATATTTGTTGAGGAGCGGTGTACTGGTACATCTCAAAGGTTAAGTGGTTCATTTTGAGAGCAGCACAGAAATTACAAGTTGCGATGGGTAAACCACGGTAGCATGCATCTTGAGTAACATGAATCTAGAGTTACGAAGGATTGTAGAGCTTGGTGAAATTGACCCCAGAAAGGCGCAATTACTGTCTTCTTTAGGGAAAAGAGTTTGTCCTTAACAGTAATATAAAATAGTAGGCCAATTACCTTGAACACATGGGGTAATATTTTGAAACCATTTTCAACAAAAAGCTATCTGAAGGTGTTTTGGGGCACTAGTCTAAAATGTATGCCACTGTACACTATAATCAGTCGATCTGTTTGTCGAGTCTTGTTATTTTGAGTCGGTGACTTGGACTTAAGTCACATTAGAAAAGGGACTAGGACTCGACTATCCTGATTTAAACTTAATATTTGGAACTCGAGGCTCGCAAGTTACATTTACACATTTTTTTTTTTGAAAAAACAAAACAAAACAAAAGCAATTCAGATGTTTATTTTCCAATTGCTGTACTGCAATCTGTACAGATGGCACTGTTCTGGTGTTGTAAGTACCGGTAATAATGCTTTGGGTTATTATGTTTGATCCCTGCTGTCAAATTAACTTGTATATTATGCCCCACATACGATGTCAGTTTGCCTAAGATTATTTGTGACCCGCTCTGGAAAAAGGTAGAATAAGTCACGCAGGCTAGGTCGCGTTTTTGCGACCATAAGAAGAAATCTGCGACAGATCCACGCTCATTAAAATACAAAAACACAAATGGAAATTCCTGGCGGTGCCCAGATACCCTGGAATGTCCAAATATACCCAAAATAGTACGAAATATGCATACTTTGTGTTGCCAAGATCACGCAGTATTCATCTGTGTCTCAGTAATATACTCCAGAGCTGCAAGTTTTCTCTGATGTCTACTCGTATCCACTGTACCTCAAACGTTATTTTGATCACGTCTTCTGGGTTGAGAAGTTCTGGGAAGGTACTTCACCATCTGAAAATAAACTTTTTGTGTTTTTGGCGGAGTATTTGGAGAAGGAAAGAGTGCTTTCATGAGCTTGTCTGTTTTGGTTGTAATACCATGGATGTTTTTTCACTCAAATGTTGAATACAGCTTGAGAGCCTTGACTAGCATTTAACATTTTGGACTATCTTCTGAACTGCTCTTACTGTCACTGATGCTTCTTGTTTAAATTTTGATCGAGTCGTAAAAGGGTTTCTAATCAGCTTCCCCTTCCTGCTACATTTCCACCGGACACTGCAAAATACAAATTAATTATTTTGATCTTAATTCTTATGGCAGGGGTCAAAATTAACACTGGTCCCGTGGTCTGAGACCAGTAACAAATCAGGACCACTAGATATGTCAAAAGCACTGGTCCGATGGACCAGTGAAAACATTTAATGACTCATGGAAACATAGTAAACATTTCTTACTTAGTGCAAATAATTCCTGGTTACTACAAACAATTCCAGATCGCTTTAGACATTTTCAGATACATTTATTTCTCTGATCTCTCCAGTGTTGGATCAAAAAGAAATCCCATCCATCCTGCACTCAATGACCTTAAACCAGAAAGTGTTGCAGTATCTTGGTGCCATTTTGAAAAGCACCGGTGGACCACCGAATTTTCAGCAGGACCAGTAAAGTTCTCTAATCTACTGGTCCTTCTGACCAGCATAAAATACAGGTTAATTTCGACCCCTGTTATAGTGTGCTTCACAGGAGCGTGTTCAGATTTTTCCAGAAAATAGATTTAGTTCTAACTTAAAAATAATATAAAATAATTACTATCCTTAGTTAGGAAGAAAATGGGAAATCTGCAATCTCCATTTTGGATATGGAAGCAAAAAGGTTGGTGTATAATTACTGCACTGCTTTATGGAGCCAAATAAATTACACATGTAGTTTACAAAACATCAGTGTTTTTTTTATGATATCCTTGAAAATATACGCATTTTCAATGTGAAATTTCAGAATGGTAATGAGAAAAATATGGGAAAATACCCATGGGAAAAATTGCGGGGTTAAAAAATGTGATCTGGACACGCTCCTTTAAATGTATTAGACACTACACTGTAGTACCTTGAATATTTTATTTGCAGTAGATGCATAACATTTATAAAGTTTAGATTGTCACCTATCCATCTATCCAAAGCAAGCTTTATACACTAGAAACAAAAATGTGGCGAAGAATGCACTAATAACATTACATTTGTTTTTTAGTTGGAGCATTTCCCCAGACCTCCTTGTATGGACGTAGAGGTTTTGAATGGGTAGAGATTGTACATTTAAGGTCCATTTATACTTGATTCGGCTTTGGTGAAACGAACCCCCCCCCCCCCCACATTTTCCAAAAAGGTCAGTTGAAGCTGGGTAGGTGCTAAGTATAAAAGGTGGATTGAAAAAGGCGGATCAGACCCGGGGAAAGAGCAATCTTGGAGGTGGTACGGGGGTGAGCATTTAAAGTGGGAAACCATGCTTATTTTCACCCCCGTGGGCCACCCCGAGATTTGGTCTAGTGGAAAAGGCCTAATTAGCGGTTACTTTTGTAACATTCAAGATCTTAGGTCCCAGTTCACTTCAAATGTCTTAATTTTATCTTTAAATTATCAAGCTAAACTGAGGAAATAACTTTTTCACCAAGGAGTAAGAAAAATAGTCCTACAACATACATTTCTGAAAACCCCGTGCACAAATGTTCCTATTACGCATGTAACAAAGACGGAAACAAATGTCACAACATTGTCTGTCCATGTTACATACGTAATAGGAAAATTTGTGCACGGGGTTTTCACAAATGTATGTTGTGGCAACAATTTCTTACCTTTTTGGGCAAAAGTTATCTCCTGAGAACAAAACAAGGACATTTCTTTAATTCTGAGATAAACTAAAGACATCTGAAAGGAATTATTGACTTTTTTTCAAATGTACCCCATTACTGTGGACAGACCCTTTTCCGGTCGCAATAAAAATAGCCAGGTCTGTATCCACCTTGGCCGTTTTGTGTGTAAACACAGCATTACTGGCTTGTGTTTATTTTAGTTTACCTTGCTAATTTCAGATTTAAAACCGTTACTTGAGTATAATCTAAGAAAGAGCTGTTCAGATAGCATGCCTTTAGCATAATAAATCCACGTACAAGTTTGTAAACTCCAAACACGTAGCCTGTACAGTACATGTATACATGCAGCCTGCTTAGTGTTTCTTTGAATTAACACAGTCCACAATTGACGGACCACTGAGTACACAACACAACGTCAGTATCTTTACATCAGACTGACAATCACCTTTAGAGAAGGGTATTCAATTCCTTGCTGCATGGCTGCTGCATGAATTACGTCCTCCTTGTGCAAACATTTCAATTAAGCTTATCTGATTATTTCCTTGCTACAGTGAAATGGATTTTTGTTAACCACGCAGCCATGAAACAGATACTTTGTTAAAGCAGCTTGCTCAGATTTTTTTCTCCAGAAAATTGATATTTTGTAACTTAATAATCATATCAAATACCTCCCCGAAATAATATCTGGTATGGTACCTAATCACCATTAAAATGAAACAACCAAACTTTGGATGAGAGAGAAATCGTAAGGGCCACAGGGAAACCTGAGGGAGTGTACCACTGTGCCTTATAGCTCAGTTGGTAGAGCGTCTATCCATGGGAAGAAAACAGAACATTTGTAATCTGCAATTTTGATGTGAAAGCAAAGAAGGGTTGCTTTATAACCGGATAAATTAGTTTTTTTACGATACCCTTGAAAATATACGATTGAGAGTACAACATTTCAGAACGGTAATGAGAAAAATGTGACACATGATATATCAAAATGTCCTTACACATGAGGTACATGTAAGTGAAGGGAAGGATTCAAAAAAGTGATCTGATTAATCTCCTTTAAGTTGAGTGTCGAATTTCATCTCCTAAATTAAAATCCCGGAAAGACTTCTTCTAGTTTGGTTTTGTAGGCTTATCGTGGATTATAAATCCCCTTAAGGAATACAGATAAGTGATGCTTGTGGGCATTTCAATAAAACTGAAGACAAATACAAAAAATGTCTATTAAAGGCACAGGCTCGTCAAATTTCGTGCTGCGAAATACACAGCTCCATGCCTTTGCTATGGAGCTGCATATTTAGCACATTACTGACGAGCCTGTGTCTTTAAAACTCTTTGAGTGTAATATCAAACCCTTAATAATGTATAATAAGATGATTTGAAAATTGGAGTATACCACTTTTCAGGGATTTTTTTAATTTTATTTAAAAGCAAAATGTGAACCAATGTCTGTTGACTAACATTAACATTTGGCTAGTTTAAAAGTTTACTCTCCATTTTTAGTACATGTATTTCAAACTTTGCTTGTTTAAAATTCAGTACTGTGAACTAATACACTAGTGACAACATAATGAGCATCATGACATAACGCATGTAGTTCATGCAATGACCATGTCCCAGCTATGGCGGACACACAGGGAAGGTTTCCATGGTAATAAACATGCCAATATTATCTTTCCCACCTTTTTTCATTACTAATGTAAACACGGTGAGATTGACCCAGAATCCTTTCTTAATTGTTTGTCTGCATGTTTCTGGCACTCTATTACTGTTACAGTAGGAAATCATTGTGTAGACAATATGATGATATACCTATACTCCTGTGGAATAGGCAAGGTGCAGGAGATAAATGAACTCATTTCCATGATATGGAGAAGGCATACATGTATGTGATAAAACACATCCACTTAGCCCCAAGGAATTTTGTCCATAGCTAATCTTGTTTTGTTCATATTGGATTCGCTTCATGGTTTTCGCTCGGTTCCATTTTGAATTGACAATTTGTTTTCCCCTTACACACATACACTAGTTTGATATTTGACTTGAATTGTGTGCATGCATGCTTATTAGTGTTGCTTGGTCATCAGGGGCCAATTTCATAAAGCTGTTCAGCAAAAATATTTGCTAAATAAAAATGGGTTAATAGTTAAAATTTCGTGTTAACTTGTGTTCTTCACAAGAATATCTGCTTTTCTTGCTAAAGAACACACAGTGACTTAAAATGTTGACTATTAACCCATTTTTATCAAGCCAACTCATTTTTTATTAAGCAATTTGTTTTGCTAAACAGCTTTATGAAATTGGCCCCATGTCTGTTCAGATCGAAGGATAATTTGAAGAAAATGCTGACAATTGAGCTTATACAGTTTCCAAGACATATACTTTGTTGAGTTTTCTGACAACATTGGTTGATCTTTTTTTTTGTGCGACACATTTGTATGATCCGTTTTTATCTTCTAAAACAGTTATTTGCACCACCATAGAGAGCTAATTAAAAACATATTTTGTTTTGATATATAAATGGTTTTAGCTAAAATGCTTCAGGTTTTAGCAGGATCAGTTGATCTGAAGTTACGTACGTAACACACTTTCTGTGATGCACTTTAGTTCTTAATAAACCAGCAGGATAGAACATGTGCCTGCACATATAATGCCTTTCTACACTTGAAAAATCTTGGGGTTGACGCAGATGCCACACAGTTGAAAAAGCGACGTTTCACACTTTTAAACACAAATTTAAACCAGCGCCACTTGTAAGCTACAAATGTCATGTCAAAACATGAACATTTACCGTTGTATATAATTTGCATGAATACTATCGGCCGAATGTGTGCAGGTGCATGTAGTGGCAGATACGTTTCTCTCGTAAAAAAATATGACACAAGCAGCAAAGTAGAACAACAGGGCAGAAAAACGATTAGAAATTTCAGCAGAGGACAGACTTACGCATGTGCAACGCTCGACTATTACTTGCACCGGTTTGGCATTGCACAAGCGTTAACCCTCCCCATTTAACTCGGGGTTGAACTCGCCCCGGGGCGAGATAAATGCGGTTTGAGCAAAACAAGTGTGAATGCTCGGTATGTGTTAATTTTATACCAGTTATAAACAACCATTTGAATAACTTATATTGTTTTAGTTGATGCGGTCACCATAGCCTATAACTGGAAGCCTCCTCCCTATGCTTTTCAAATGCCATAACCTCTAGAACATCAGTTCAAGCTAGAGTTGTTTTTTACTCTTCCTGTTTACAAGCTACAGTATAATGTATTTCCAGTTTGAGTGGGTTTCATTTGTACATGATGTTCCCTTATTCTGAATATTTTTAAATTTGAAAAACAACTACCTGCAAGCATGGTACAGTAGTATACTGCCTTTAATACCGGAAAGATTATACTGCACTTCATTTGACTTACTAATGAAGGTGAAGCGAAGGGTAAATATTTGGAGTCACTTCTTGTGTTACAAAATAGCTTTGCATATTTTCTACGAAGGATTTATATTTCTTGTCAAGCAGTTTGAGTAGCATATTGCATGCATATAGCAAGTTGTGCAATATCGTAGATATTACTTGCAAACATGTACATTTTACACGTACTATGAAACCGAGGACAAAATTGATTTTTGTGCTGCATTTTATCACACTATATTACTTCGGCCTTTCCAGTTCATTGATCCAGAAGACTCCTATTCGTTTATAATTATACCTTCCCTGCTTCGTTGTTACTATGGTGATAGCTGTATATTCAATGTTAACATTTACTGGGATGTTTATCTTGTAAATTTATGCCAAAATAGATTTCATACATGTACAGCCATTCTAGGTACATGTACCAGATTTGAATCCAATTTTCTTTCCAACCCAAAGAGAAACTACAGAAAATCTCAGAACAATTGGTGCTTTCTGCATGGCTCTTGCAATAATATGCAGCCATTTTGCTGCAGCTGATGGTGAGGGATGATAATGATGGCATTTCTATAGCTGTTAACGTTATCAGCGAGTGACACCACTGCCTGCTTTTGCCGCTTCACCCTACCACTAAGCCTTCGCTGCTAAGCCTTCAGGCTTAGCCTCGGTTGTTGACTGAATATCATCTTTTACACCTACGTCTGTTCAGTGATGTCTCCCATCTTCTCACCTGGACTGCATGGTCTCTGCGGACCTCAAATGCAGAAGATGAGAGGTATAGAGCGGATATCGTCCACAAATCGGCAATAAATGGAGCAATGTGCACATCATTGCGTTGTACATCATCATCAGAACCAGTAGTAAGCAGGGTCATGGCAGGTTATCAGGGCGACTAGCTTAATGTACAACACCAAGGCTCTCAAGGAATGGTCTAATGGTTTCTGCAGTCACTCAAACCGCGACTTTGTTGTTTACACAGGTTAGTGGTTCATAGTTGAAATCGCACTGATTCATACTGATCGAGCATAGTGCATTATGCAAGCAAGATAAGTGTTGTTTCATTGAGTATTGTGTGGAGTGATGCGACATTTGTTAAAGAGACTGTACCAAGACTACAGTGTGTTGCTGCCATGTACAACTGACTTCAAGTTATCGTAAGCCGGGAAATTTCCAACGTATAAGTGTAAGTTACCAGGAATTTGTTTAATTTTGACTTTTTGATTTGTTTATTAATTTTGAATTGTTCCCATCCTTTTTCACAAATTCTCAAATGTTTCTCAAATGTTTTAACCCATTTTAAGAAACAATTTACAGTGTGAGTCAGAAACTTGGGGTAATTTGGAGCACCTGGATTAAAGTAGGAATGGATCACCTACATTGTAAATAAAAAACGAAAACTTCAATGCAGGCACATTTATAAATGTAATCAATGGTACATGGCCTGCATTTTTTTTTAATATATGGAGAGTACTCGTTTTCAGGCATCTTGGTGCACTTTTTGCAAAAAATCTAATCTAAAATAGAGCACTGAGCCGAGATAAATTCCTTTCATGAATTTTTCATCAAAATCCATATCAGCTATATGAATTCAGAATTGCTACCTCACTCACTCACTCCTTCGGTTTCCTGTATATATTTTTCTTTTGCTGATTGTTTGTTATTTTTTGCTAATTAAAAATTTGTTGTTTGCAATTCAAACAAGCATTTAATTAAAACCTGAAAGATTGAATGCATGTTAATGTGAAGATGGAAAATCAATGACATAAATAAAGGTCTTTCAGTAGCGGAAATATATTTGCTCAGCTATTATTGCAGAGTGTTAAGAAAACATGTGATGGAAGAAGGACAATTAAACAAGGCATGAAAGGTATAGGGAATGTGATATAACAGCCTCGGGTATAGTGGCTGGCTGTCTTGGGATCTTCAAAGAAATTAAAGGTGTGTGCAGAAATAAATCCCACTGTTTTTAATTGGACTAGTGTTGTTCATGGTACCACTGCATGGATGACGTGGAACTGTTTACTGTTAAATGGTGCCATGATGGTAGGTGATGGCACTGTCCCCATTACAGGACTAGTCATATAAATGTTACACTAGTCGTCCTCAATTTTTACTAGTCCGCTCCACCACATGTGATTATATGTATATTTGCATGTTCATTCAAGTTTACAGTATCAATAATAGGTTACTTAAAACACACAAAAAAACATTTCAAAAGATCAAGAAACTAAACTTTGAGTGCCATGTTTTTTTAGCCTGGTTGTTGTTTTTAACATTAATACTAGTTTATTATCAACAGGGGACATTTTTTATTTCTTGAATGAAAGACAGTATTATAATATACGGTAGCACCACATGTAGGCCTTTGTATTGGCCCACTAGCCCATCGGACTACCAGCACAATGCAGCTAGTAGCCCTCCGACTAAAGCTACTAGTCTCGGACTAGTGGACTAGTTCTAATTTCGACCACTGCATTAATTTACAAGTTACAAATTTATTTAATTTAATTTATTTATTTCATTTTCCGGGATATACAAATCACAGACAAATAAATTACATGCACATATTACATAAATAAACATTGAGCAGGAAACATAACAGAAAACAATACTCAAATAGCTCCCGCAGGATTACCCAAAAGAAACAAGTTTCTATCGAGGGGCTCTCCAAACTAATTGGAATTAATGAATGCCATACTAGTATATAATATGAGCCTCATCGGGACTTGAACCAAAGACCTCGTACTCTCTGGGCAGATGCTCTACCAGCTGAGCTATGAGGCAGAGTGGTGTACTCCATCAGGTTACCCTATGAACCATTTTTTCTACACGATTGGAATCGCGGATGTTCGCTTGGCAATCGCGGACGATATTGTTCCCTTTGTTAAACCATAGAAAACGCCTTGGTTTGAATAGATGAACCCGCGCAGTATTACATTGCACACCCTCGCAACACTACTGTACATGTAGCACTGAGAGATTAACCACTGTGCCTCATTGCTCAGCTGGTAGAGCATCCGCCTGGAGAGTTTGAGGCCTTAGGTTCACATCCTGATGATGAGGTGGGACATGCCACGATCAGGAGGACATTTCCACAAAAAGTGTAATTATATATTTGCTTATAAAACTGACTTTAAATGATAGCATATGACAAAAGATTCTGCAAAAACATGTTTGGTGTTATATAGTTGTGCAAAATATAGTACAAATTTATTTTCGTGTGAGAAATTTTATACATTTTGGAGGTAATGGACAGCTGTAACGTGACTAACCATGATTTGTCAATAGTTCTTGAAACTGGTGAGAGTAGGTGTGACTTGGCATTTACAAAAACACACGCCGCGCCAGTAAACAAGCAATGACAGAAATATAATGGTTTGTTTCAGTTGTGTCCCATTTGAGGAAACGTTTTGTTTCAAGACAATGAATTTTTTCCATGTCCTTTTTTCGTAACGTTACTAACCGTACCAGATTTACTTTATAGAACCTCCAATATCCTTTATATCCGCTAAGCATCATTCTAGCGGATATAAAGGATATTGGAGCTTTTATAAAGTAAATCTACTTTTTTCCCAAAAGAAATGTTATTTGTTTATGTTGGGATTTATTAAGATCACATAGGACCCAACTGTCATTTGCTGTGATTTGTTTTGTTAATTTTGCTCCTCCAGTCCATGCACTTCACATGTTTTTGTTTGTAATTTCTCAGCACAGTCTAATATCCACTGGATATTGAATATCACCTGCTCTACAGCAAATCAACCTTGCATTTCAAAATTAATCAGAGATTTTTTGTAATGTTATTATAAATTGTAATCTGCAGTGCACTGCCTGTGTGTGAATTGTCACTGTCTGCCTGTCTGGGAAGTACAAAATAATACTTGTATTGAGTACTGATGCAATGTCCCTTGTGTCATACTGCTGCATTTATAATAGCAGGCATGTGAAATTTCCTGTTTTCAGATGATTCCTTTTTTTTTGCTTTTGATTTTCCTCTTTTTTTTCAGTTTCTTTGTGTAAACAATTATAGGAGGTTACCTCTTTACTCTTTTTTATGTGGCAGGATTCCTATTTTCCTCTTTTTTTATGTGGCTGGATTCCTATTTTCCTCTTTTTTTATGTGGCTGGATTCCTATTTTCCTCTTTTTTTATGTGGCTGGATTCCTATTTTCCTCTTTTTTTATGTGGCTGGATTCCTATTTTCCTCTTTTTTTATGTGGCTGGATTCCTATTTTCCTCTTTTTTTATGTGGCTGGATTCCTATTTTCCTCTTTTTTTATGTGGCTGGATTCCTATTTTCCTCTTTTTTTATGTGGCTGGATTCCTATTTTCCTCTTTGTTTATGTGGCAGGATTCCTATTTTCCTCTTTTTTTATGTGGCTGGATTCCTATTTTCCTCTTTTTTTATGTGGCAGGATTCCTATTTTCCTCTTCTTTCATTGGTTACTACTCACATCCCTGTAATAGTGAATTCAGTGCTTTTTTTCCCTGTTATGCAGACTTCCTGTTATGCAGACCTCTTTTGACGAAAATAAATTCATGTGGTGTTACCATTGCCATCTACACTTTGAGTAAGGTTTTTCTTGTCAACTCAAAAACAAAATCGGGTCATTGCAAATGATACATGGGCCTTTAAGCCAACTGTTGTTTTAATAACTGAAAGGTTGGGATTTGAAGCAGTGTTGGGAATATTCTTGTTCTCATACTATACGTTCACTGTTTAAACCAATTAGCTAATGTCTTGCTGGTAAAATACAATATTATCCCAAAATGGCACAAATCAAACACTGCGCATTGCAATTTTATTACCTCCCCCTAAACCCAAAACCATTTTCAAATCTAAATCGAGTCAGTTCTGCTAGTGATGTCATTACAAGTCGTTACAAATTCGGACTTGCGTCAACTCAAGTCTAAAATCTGAGTTATTTCTCTATTTTATCCAATGGGGCGACACTTTTTGTGTAGAGAGTCCTATAAGGGCGACGCGATTGGTTAGGGCGACAATTTGGCGTCGCCCCAATATTTTGGAAGTCGAAAACCTTTTTTTTTTAGGTCAAAGACCATCTTTTTAAAATCGAGAACCATTTTTATTAGGTCTAGAACCATTTTTATTAGGTGTGAAACCATTTTTGGAAGCTTTGGGTTACAGAAATTTGGTGTCCAATCGATGTCTTTTAGCCGAAATTTCGGTGGTCGTCCGGCAAAGTCTTACCGGCGTGTCGTCCCTTTGCAGCATTAAGTGATATCATTATTACTATTGTACTTACATGCTTATGATGAGATTGTGAAATAAGACATTGTTTTATTTGAAACAAGAATAATTTTATTTGGCAATTGGCAGGATAATTTTGTTTTCAATGCCAAATATGTGTACAAGTGAATTCATAAATGCGCAGATAGATCGGGTGAAACACTTCAATCATCTCTGGGTTCAGTATAGGGCTGGTAAGTTCATTGGATCAGGTTCTTTGATTAAGTTTAAACTGGAAGTGGAAAATAGTAAGTTTGATGGTTGACTAAACCTGTGGGTTCGGCATAAAAGGAAAGAATTAACATATGCTATGCTGCATTCGGTGGAAAGTGCAGGCGGAAACATCAACATGAAATTGGGCAGTGTACAGTGTTATTATATAGCGAGTCATTATGGATTGAAATGAATGAGCGATGACAAGATAATGGGGAAGGATTAATCCCCCTGAGAAGAAAAGGACAGAGCAATAAGAGTGAAGCACAGTGCCAAAAATATTTGTGGGATTCTAAATTTGAAAAAGAGCTGAGTGAGAAGTGACTATTGATCCTGCCATTGGCTTTTAGAGCTAACGGTATAGTCTCCCATTTGAGAATGGGCAATGTCACCACAAACGTTTTTAAGGCAAAAATATAGATCAAATATAGACCAAAATATATATTTTGGTTTCGACACGTACACCGACTTGAGAAACATGTTTGCGCGCCAACATTCATGAATAAATGGCGCGTAATAGATAAGCACTCTGTTGCCATAGAACGAGCCAATAGAAATGTGTCCATCGTTGCCATGGTAACATCAATTTTTACCAGAGGGGATCTAATGTTTAAATTATTTTGTCGGGGAATTTAGCTTTTAGCAAAATGTAGTAGGTCTTCTTATAGAGTCACAAGCATTGATACTGCATTGATAGATGTACAATCAAATAATACATAAGAATTGTGTGAATCGTCAGCTATGATTTTTGAATTGATAGTATTAATAAAAGCCCCGTATTTCGACCATATCAGATCTCTACGTCCAAAAAAAGATCCAAATGCGTCTCGGTAAAACCTGCCGAAAAACAAGTACAATGCAGACACAGCTTCAGTCACGATGAATTTGCCCAGCATATGAAACAAAATAGCTTATGAAACAAAATATTGAAACAAGCCTCAGCTGAATGGCAATCAGCTTAAATTGCATGTTTGCAAGTTTAGATGATTTTGGACTGATTTGAAATTTAAATAGGTATTTTATTTTTGTTTAATTAAGCGGGGATTATAGCGATACATAATTTTATTTAAAATGTAAGGAAAAATTTTGCCCTTCTTTCATTAAAAACACACTAAAAACACACTAGGCTTGATGGATTTGAAAGTAATTTGCACTATCTTGTTACAAAAAAATTAGCTGTAGAAAATAAGACATGTGAAATCTAACTGCATCAGTTTTGCAAATATTTATGTAAAAGGATTGCCCTCCGGAAATGTTTGCACAATTTCTTTTTGCAATCTGTTTTTCCTCCTGTTTTGGCAAATATTTTCAATCACGTCAGAAAGAAACTTAGGATATTTTCAGCCAAGCAATTTCTGTGCAAATCCCTCAGGAGAGAGCTACATGTAGGTATTCTATCTTTGGCCAATTGCATGCTGGGCAAGACGCAAACATGTGTCAGGAGCAGGCGAGAAGACGGGTTCCCATTGGCTTTGCTTGGATATACAATCCCAACATAATAGTAGAGTTACAGCATTGTTGTAATGTATACCTTAAACTGCTAACAGGTATTTGTTTTTGAGTATTTTGCAGCTGAAGTTTAGGTGGGCAATTCCATGGTTAGTACGTTAACAATTTAGCAATTTACTGGAGTTCTATCCTGTGTTATATCAACACACAAGCCTGTCAGTCCTCTATCAATGCATCTCACCAACATCTACTGGACAGTAATAACTAAAATAATTTAGCCCCATTTTGTGAATTGTAATAAAGATTTTAATCTTGGTTATAGTAACGTTACAAAAAAAGGACAAAAATGCATGTCTTGAAACAAAAAGTTTCCTCAAATGGGACACAACTGAAACAAACCATCATATTTCTGTGTTTCTGTGTATGGGAAGTCACACCTACTTTCACCAGTTTCAAGAACTATTGAAAAATCATGGTTAGTAACGTTACAGTTAGTCGCGTTACAGCTGTCCCATGCCTACAAAATGTTGTCCCATGCCTATAACATGATGTTATGGCAGAAAATTAAGAGGTGTCTTCTTTTTTAGCCTTAACAAGTTCTATGTTCAAAATGAGTAAATAAACAAAATGGCTTGGAACTTGGAAGTGTACTTACGATGTGGTTAAAAGCTGTTAATGACTTTTTGCTAATGTCATTCAATATTTGCTAAATGCAATTCACAACATTTTTATGCATTTAAATGTTAGTATTGATCAGAAGGAACTCATAAAATGTATTCTTATTTCACTGTGAAAAACAAAATGATTTATTAAGTTTATGCTAAGATACTCCCTCCAAGAAATACAATGTACTGTGGCGGAGCGGTCTAGTGGATCGTATTCAAAACCTTGGTTATTTCCAAAGGTAGTGGGCTCGAATCCTGGTCCGGTCCATCCATGGTGCGTGTACCCTTGGGCAAGGTACTTTGCCACGCATTGCTTCTCTCCACCCAGGAGCAAAATGGGTACCTAAGAGGGTAGCGAAAGTTGATGTGTTTGATTAGCCGTTGAGCGCCTAAGGCAGCCGGGGCTGTATACTCCCCAGGGAGCTGAGATGATACATGGAGTGATTTATTGGAGCCCTATGATCAGGGTGATGATAATGTAGGCGCCTTGATCCGAATTTCCCCAGATAAGTGCGCGGTATAAATTCATATCATTAACAAAAGTTTGATTGTATCTTGCCCTTTTTGGCTCCATAGAAAGTGAAAATGGAATTAAGGCCTAAACTTTAGAACAACATTCAGAGTGTCATCCATTTGTCTCTGCAATTTGCAAATGGACGTGGAGTTGACGTCATTCCCAGGGCTTACAATAGGCACAATATTCCTTGCAGTTTGCTTGTTTTCATTTGGACTGTTTGTATAGAAATGCAATATTGGGCAGCTGTTATGCTGTTTTGAAAAATCAATGTCCTGTATTTACGTGGTTAGTGTTTGTTTTAGTTAGTTTCTTTGCAGAATGAACAGCTTTTTGTTTTGGTGATGTGTGGGCTTCTGTTTCATCTTGCCCACCTCAAATGCTTCTCAAGGATTGACATAGAGTAGCACTCCCAAGGGGTGGAATGGGTGTTACATGCACATGTCTATGCATAATTTAAGCTTCACTACTTGTAGCTGTCAAAAGGCTTGTCTGCATTGGACTTGTTTTGGTCAAACTTACCGAGGTGATGGGCACTTTTTCCATTTTTAATCCAGTGCGGAACAGCCTAGGACATTTTCCTCTCAGTAACTTTTCCCGAGTACAGCGGTTACTTTTCCTGGCAAACTGCTGCCTGGGAAAATTGACCAGGTAACTTTTCCCGAGACGATAAATCTAATGCGGACACATCGAGTCAGTAAAAGCGCTCTGGAAGTGTATGTCTGAGCCGTGAAGGTCATACTGCGAAGGGACACTGCGCATGCTCTCCTATGGTCTCGGTAAAATTTTCCCGTGTCGAAAAAGTAAAATTATCCAATGCGGACACGGCTAAAAACGAAAGTGTCAAGAGACAGGCAATAAGGAGTCTTTGCAGTATGGAAATGCTTCTTGTGTTTTTGTTTTATTTGTTGTGCATTGTTTTCAGGTGACTGACAAGAGAATGTTTTAATGCTTGCCAGCAGGCCCATCACAAGTTACGAGTTACAAAATGTACATGTACTTCATGCAAAAAAGACATTGTGTGATTGTCACAAAGTGTTCATATAATTTGTTACCTAACTGGACTTTGATTGATTCATAATTGTAAGCAGAGCTCTAACTGAGTTTGAAAAGAAGGGCTAAAATAGATTGAATTTCTGTAAAGTGATTTTTTTTTTTTTAACTATCTGTACTGTTTTCATTTAAAAGATTGATACAATTTCCAACTTCCCTTGCTGGCCCTAAGGAAATGATATCTGTCTCTGGTTTCTAAGCCTACAAAAGTAGCCATTTGGAACACTTTTAAAACTAGTCATCCTTACATGTAAATCACCTGCAGGGCTGTCCTAGGTTTTGATTTTTCAACTATCTGTCATTTTGCACTTGCTTCATGCTGACGAAGCTCGTCATAGGATGGGCAGTGAGGCATGAGTAATTCACATACGTATTAAAATGTATGTATATACTGAGCAGCAAAACAAATGCATTCACCCCCACTCGCACCCACCCCCCCCCCCCCCCCCCCCCCCCACCCCCCCTTTTTGAATGGAAAAAAAGAGTGGAAATTTTCAACACCCTGAAGTTTTATGTAGTAATGTATGAAGCTGTTATAATAATATTCGAATGTCAGCTTTATTACAAAAGACATTTTCAAAATTTGATTAAACTGTAAATTTGCGTTTCTTAATTTTGCTGCTCGGTATGGGTCTTTCTATAAATAAGGGGTCCAATGTTGGTATTCCCCAGTTACATTTTACATCTCGTTTTTGTCAATTCAGGACACATTCTTTAAATACTTTTCATCTCAAAGAGTGAGTACCGGGTACATAAAGTACGATTCATAAAAAATGGTTTTAAAAATGACACATATCAGGTGTAACGGGGGACACTAAATGTCACATTTTTGGACCCCTAATTTATAGAAAGACCCATATACAACACCAATCCATGGCAGGCACTTGACAATTAGCAGAAAAAAAACAATTGATCCAGTTCAACCTTGCTTGTTTCACACTAGCATTTTCAACAGTGTTGAACCGTGGAGGAAGAAATGGTTGATCAGGATTTAATCCAACCTGGCGAGAAGCAGTCTGGGGTTTATGCAGGGTTGGTGTGGGTTGAAAATTGAAAGTACGAAACACAGGCTTGTTTTCAATCCAGTAACAATCCTGAGATTTGTCTTGTGTAAAAACCTGTTGGTTTGGATATTGAGTGAGTCATATGTGACCTCAAGTCTGTTTTTCTCATTTAATTCCATGATGACTTTCAGTGGTTGACTTGGCATTCACTTGTGGCAACAAATGACTCCACTTTGTGCTTGTGCCAGAACAGGAAGCAATTGTTTAAAATTTGAGCAAAATGTGTCAGAAAAAACACAAAATACATAGGTGCTGTTTTCCTAGAGGGTTCTGCGTAATTAATCAGGTACCCCAAGCTGGTAATTTTTCATTGGAAAATTACAGGAAATACAGACTAAAAACAGTAGGGGTGCAAGGGGGGACACTAGTTTGCACTGTTATGGGTCCGTCTTGGGATCAGAGCGTGATCGGATTCTGATGAGTCTGACATAAAAATATTAACGAGCTTTCCACCTGTCTGTAATGCACAAATAACTTATACACAAACACGTACTACTGCAACTGTAATCATCACAGGCATATGAAAGTACAGCGGATGGTCATACAGCTAGTGCTTTGTCCATGCACCTAGCTAGAGACTAAAACGAGTCGGATTGAGTCGATATTAGTGTTTCCTTCCACCATCTATTGACTTGACTTCATCAATGTTTCCCTGATGAGTTCAATCAAGCAGAAATGTGTCCATCTCTTCTTGCTTTCCAGTAAGAGGAGACGAGGACAACTTGGGGCAACAATGGCAGAGAGCAGTGACCCGGGCGGGGGTCAGAGCTCGCCCAATTCATCATCACCGAGACCTCTCTTCCGACGCATGCTTGCCTTTGTTACACCGCGCAGCAGCCACCATCATCTTGGTGTATCCATGGATGGAATGAGTGATCTATCCCCCGACATGAGACCCCGGGCAGCTTCTTCCCCTGCATCTGCCTGGTCTGGACATGTTCCCAAGATCCGAGTGACTCGCTCAGGAGAGAATTCACCAACTGAAGCAAGGAGCCCCAGATCAGCATCGCCATTGAGCTCACCGGACTCGGAAAGCGGCAAGTCATGGGGCAAAGGAGCCAAGCCTAAAAGGTTCAAGGTATGTTTATATTAAGGCATTAGTCACAAAACGTGGCGAGTGGTGTCAGAGACAATAGGGAGGTTTCGGTCGCATACGGATAGGCAAAACGACGACTATTAGTGAATTTTACGTCATCGATTTGTGCGTACTTGTGGCGTTTACACAAATATCCCAAGTGTTGTTTTGTTGTTTACACTGATAGCAACGCCTCTACACCTTAGTAAAAAACGGACAGCGAAAGGTAACGATTTTGAGGTTTGGCTAATCGTAGTCGTAATCACTAACCGTGCACACCGAAACCTCACTATTGCTCAAAACACAGCAAATTTGTTTTATGGAAGCCTAATAAGGAAATAAACTGGCTTTCTTCTTCTTTTTTTATTAGAATACAGCATTCGGCAAATCAAAACTAAATAATGATGCCCCTCAGTCAAAGATTTGAGAAGCATTTTAAGATTTTCCATTTTGGCATTTACCTTGAATGTTGTTGCTCTGAAAAAAAGCTACAGTGTACACATTTTAAGTTGTAAAAAATACTTCATTTCCTTTCCTCTTTGTAGAGCCACTTGCCTTTTGTTCCCATTACAAGATTCCTGATAAACACAACTTTAAGGGCCCAGAATGAAAACAAGCTCTTAAAGATGTGAGCGCATGAATAAGTCTGTAACAAACATGTATACTATCAGTTTTGAGTATCTTGCAGTTTCTGTTCTAATCCTCTCCCCAAAGACTATATCTTTGTGTGTCGACGGATAGCAAGGGGAATAGCCACGAGGAACGGCTTAAGAGACGAGTCTTAGTAGCTTGTGTTTGTTGCTGCAATGCAGCTAGCTAAGTCTCGGCCCACATACTGGACTGGCAGGTGGAATACTTCTCGTTCTTTCCTTAAATTCGGTCAAGCAAATTGCACAGGCCACGGTATTTCCACAGTGACACGCATTTGAAAGGTGGAACAATATGAACATGGGCCGAGTGTGCACAGTCTCTGCACAAATCAATGCTGTCAAGGATTTCCCTCTCAAGTAATTGATTTTGTCCGAGACACAATTTTGGAACCGCAATCTATGTCGTGTGTAGCCTACAGCAAAACACTGAAACCTTGTCAGGAATTATGTTTCCTGTAAAATGCATATTTTTATGAAAACAATTTTCTTATTCAGTGTGAATAATTTAAAGATTTCTGAGGTATTGTGTGGTCAGGTGTGTATGGCTGGAGAATTATGCTCTTTTAAACAACAAGCCTATTTGGCAAAGTCATTAAAGTTACTTTAGATTAACATTTTAGTTTATAATCAGCTGCTTTGAACAACAGTCTGTTTGTGCCTATCAGACGCACAGGTGTAATGGCACCTTTTAACGCTAGGTAATTCAACAATTTTGTTACATGTAAAGTAAAAAACAAAATAATAATAATATTAAATAAAGTAGAAAAATCAAGGCATTTTTCAATACTTAGGATTGGTTTTAAGTCGTTATAAATTAAAGAAATGAGCACAATTCTAATGAACCTTAATAACATTTCAAAATGTACAACTTGCATAGAAGATCTCAAAGTTTACCTAATTGTTATCATGTTTTGAATAATATCAACAGGTAAAAGTGTTTTTTGGTTCACAGTGATGTATACCATTTATATATGCTACACTCTAAAAACAGATTGGTTGAATTCAACCAATTGGTTGGTAGATATGTGTCCAACCAATATATTGGTTATTTTAACCAATCATATTGGTTATTTTAACCAATCATATTGGTTAAAATGACCAATCCATATTGGTTAACCAATACGGAATGGTCATTTTAACCAATATGATTGGTTGTTTTAACCAATATGACTGGTTATTTTAACCAATATATTGGTTGGACACATATCTACCAACCAATTGGTTGAATTCAACCAATCTGTTTTTAGAGTGTAGGGGTAATCATTCTTTGAAGACCAGTAATTACAAAAAAATCAACCCTCTGATGTGTCACAGCCCTAGGGGACACATGTATGTGTAATGATGTGTAGGCCTATACAGTTGGGTCTTTCCACAGTAAAGGGGGAATTTTTGTAACACAGACCATATTTTCGAGGAAATACATTTGTCTGGTCTCAAAATAAAAGAAATTACGAGCGTATATTGGAAATTTGTACCAAGGGTTTTTAGAAAGGCATGTTGTTGCACTATTTGTGACCCTTTTTGGGTCTAAGTTATCTCTTCAGAACAACTGAAACTTATTTCTTTTATTTTGAGACCAGACAAAGGTATTTTTTGAAAAATATGGTCTGTATTGCCAAAATGCCCCCTTTACTGTGGAAAGAGTCACCTTCAGCAGATGTTTAAACCTTAAATATTGCCACTTCCAATTGTACATTCTTGGGGGTGATTGTAGTACGTGTTTTCAATGGGTATTTGCACTCCAAAATCCAAAAGTCTAGGGAAAAATTGCAAAGGTAGTCCATCAAGGCCAAGATTAGGTGAAACGCAGGCAGTTGACATCTGTCTTCCCTAAAGTTTGAGCCCCCATATTCTCACTCCAACCTGTTTCGAGAGCACTCCTTGAACTGTCCTCATGTTTTTTCACTTCCACTAATGTCATCTGCTCTTCACACGCCCTTATGTCCCTGTGGATGTGCCCTCTTCTCTAAGCCCTCTAACCCCAGGATGAGAACTCGCTTGAATATAGATGTTTCATTTGGAGAGCTTCAGCCAACTTTATACCACTTGCCGAGACACGCACAGTTTGTATCTGTCTGTAAAATCCCCTTGGAGATTTACATTTAGACACATGCAAAATGCAGGGGGCAAAGTGTCAAGTATTTGAGGGTGTAGGTTTGTTCTGCAAATGGTGAGATAATAGGGATATTCTCTGGAGGATCAAACTGTTTATGGATTCCTGGAATAATGGCATTAAGAAGGTTGGTTAACTAGCATGCAGAAATTTCAGCTACGTTATGCGGGACAGAAAACCTTAAAAATCCATGCATGATTGTTGGGTTAAGTAAATGGTAAAACAGTGTGTATACTGTACACATTTTAAAAAAACAACACCCCTCTTCGGTTGTTAATATGTGCACCTGGTACTCATTTAGTGTTTATTACCATTGATATGATCAGTATTTTGAGTAAGTAAAATTTTGGGTCATTGACTGCCGAAGTGAATATGTCATCTTTTGTTGGTTGCCTAGGCAATTGGCTCTACACTAAAAATCACTGAACCGTGTCCCTGTGCTTTTGCAATGGTTTTCCCAAGGGCCATGATATATTTGCAAATGATATAAGGGGCCCCTTCATTCTGTGGTTTGATCTAAGTGTGAGAATGAACTGAGACATGATAATATTTTGTCTTGTCTTCCCATAACGGAACATTTCTGTAAGATTGTCGTCCACCATTGAAGCTGAGCATACTGTCTTCATCTGTCCTCATGATCTGTCAAGCTTAATGCCACAGATGCTTTGGAGAAACCACTAATAATACAATTTTCATCCCGCCCACAGCAGGGATTTTGAAGAGAGTTTAAACTCTTCTTGAAAGAGCGTATTTATTAACCTTACCCAGGTATTTTGAGCTTGTAGGGAGGGGGTGGGGTGTTAGCCAATTCATCTTTGGATCAGAAGCGCCCACAAACTGACAAACTTTACACTTGTCAAGTTTCAAAAATAGAAAACTAACAAGCCAAAATACTGCTTTGAGACTGAAATTTTCCTCTGTAGTTAAGTCCCTTGTGCTTTAATTTGTGTCGGGACATTTTATTTGAGTGTTTCATTTACTGAGTAGTGAGTAGTGATGCTGCCATGATGGGCAATACCATGAACATGGGACAGTGTTTTACATTGTGACCCTTCGGGAGTTGATTTGCCATAATACTGGGCTTTAGAGACTTCCACTGTGCGATTTTTGCCACGAATTTCCTACGATTGGGTACGATTGTGTGTAGAGTCTATAGGCAGTCTCCGATAATCGTACCAATTCGTAGGAAATTCGTGGCAAAAATCGCACAGTGGGAGGCCCGCTTTAGAGAATGAATACACTCAGCATATAATGGTATACGTATGGCCTCCTGAACCAAACAACACCTGTAACTGTTGATACTATTCAAAACATGTCCCAAATGATTCAATAAGCCTATATGGTCTTTTAAGTGTGAAATTTAAAAACTTTAAATTTTTGTAAAAAGAAAATTGTAAAAAAAAGTAGCAATTTGCCATTTTGACTGAACAAATAATCAATCTATGATCAGGAATAAGCATTATGTGCACACTTATGGGACACACTTCAAGTTACAGCTGCTCCTAAGGATGTGTGTGCCTCATCAACCCCTGGCAATTCTCCTCTGTGAAATTGTACATCAGAATTACCAAGGGCCCCTTACCAGGAAAGCTGTATAGCGCCCTCACTTGGTGTATAGGTACATATCTACTCTGATGTGGATTTGAATAGGCCTATGCAAGAGTTAATAATTTTTAGAATATTGTAGTGATAGTATTATAGAGTGAACAGTATTGCATTTTCAGCTGGGGCAAGGATACCCTTTCCCCCCACCCCCCTCACCCCCCTCACCCCTCCGCTCCCCATCTATGCAATTTTCAACCCTGGTCTAGAGCAGGGTTGAGCTCAGAGTGAAACTATAATTTCAGGGTTGATGTGGAGTTGATGATGGGTTGAAATTGTTAAAGTGTAAAACACTATGTTTTCAACCCCACATTACTCCTGGGATTTGTCTGGTGTGAACATCGCAGTAGTTTGGTTGAAAAGAACTCCAATACAGTACGTGCTGTTACATACCCAAGGAAAAAGGCTAAATTCAAAATGGTAATAGTCCTGCACTGCTCCTCAAAGGTGTTGATGCCTGAACTCATTGCTTGTATTTTTTTGCCATTGTGTCTAGCTCCATGCACTTAAAGGCACAGGCCCATCAGCAGCGCGCGCGCGCCAAATTGATGCCACGAAATACGCAGCTCCATGCCTTTGCTATGGGGCTGCGTATTTCATGGCACGAATTTGGCAAGCGCATTGCTGACGAGCCTGTGCCTTTAATCTACTTTCAATGAAAGTCATAGATCTGTATTAACAATGTTCATTTGTGGGAATGAGGTCACGAAGGTCACCAGGTGTCATGATCCTAATTTGGCACTCACTCACCATATTTATTTGCAGCCACTGCTGGCATATCTCTCACTCCAACCACAAGACATTGCTGCAACTCTTAAATGCCAAGAAGACAGATTTATGCCAGGGAAAAATTCTTGCAAAATGACCCGAACAGACCCCACAAATGCAATTGGTCATTTTTCAGACTATGTGTTCAGTTTCGCCAATATCAAGTATTGACTAAGAGACTTAACATTTATTTGATTAATATCTTTTAATAAGTCTTCATGCAATTGACATGTGGGAGTTAGGAAGGGGAAAGGTGTGAGGGTTGGCCTATTTTTATTTTTGTTTAGGTTCTGTGTGGAATTAGCGTACATATGACATTTTTCTTACTTTTTTTGTGGGAAGGGAGTGGGTGGGTGCAGTGGAGAGCATAACGGCGGACATGAGTTGTACAATGGTAGAATTCTGCACAAACAGGCTAATGGATCCAGCATTGAATACTTTTGAAGCATCACAACATGCACTATAGACAGACTGGGGTGCCTTGATGGTGGTCCATTCAATGCTAGTGTCCATCTTCAATCAAGCCTAATTGCTGTGTAAACACAGTTGGGATTGATTTTGTATTAAGTGACAGATGCTGAGACAGACTTGGGTAGCTACAGTAGACATGAATCTGGGCTATACACTCAGCACACAATCAATCTGTCAGGTTTCAAAGGTACAAGTTTTTGAGTTTTTTGAGTCATTACAGCCATCTGCTAGAGGGGCTATCTCTGGAGCTAGCTAGCTCCACCCAAAACTCCTGTCGTTGGAACGCAATTTAGCTCCACTCTGGGGCTAGCTCCGGGGCTAGCCCTCCCCAAATTTAGCCCCAAAAATTTGTGGAGCTAGCCCCACTTTCAGCACAGCGGGGTTTCTTATATGACATAGCTCCACCGTTATTTACTGACTGAACACAACTGACCAGTGTTAATATGCTATCAAATTTCACCACATTTTAGCTCCTCTGAAACTGTAGCTCCGGAGTTATCATCACCGTTTGAACGGGAGGGCATTTTGGACTAACTCACTTTAGCTGTTAATTGGATTGGGGCTAACAAAAGTAGTCCTTCGTCTGAACATACCCATAAAATGTTAGACGCTGATAGGGGGAAATGGGGACATGGAGAAGGGGCAAAGAATTTTGCAACAGATTCCCTGGAAACTGACTGATCTCACGACTCCTAATACAGATAAAAACTCTCCTGGATTGTCAATTAACAATCTCAGAGATTTTTAGATCCATCAATCTGAGGTCAGGAGATCAACCTATTTCCAGATGTCTTATTTTTTTTAAGCAAGCCGCCCATTACAAGGCCAACAGGCCACTCAAGGTAAGGGCTGCTGAAGTCGATTACTCAGAAACCAGCGGGCCTGTGACATGCTAAACAACTTTGTGCCTAAGCTTTGCTTCATATTACGGATTACTTGTTCAGCAAGACATACTATTGTTCGTTTGAATGTAAAATCAATAAAAGGGGGCCTTTTTCAACTTTGAAGATTTCATTGCAATAAATCAGAGACAGAGGGCGCCGTTTGGGGTGCATCACGTAAGGAAGACGGAAGGGAAAAGTTAAGAAAGAACATAAGACTTCAAGTTGGACTTGGGGCAAATTGCTGCAGTTGCTACCCCCAGTTTTGGATTACAAAAGTTTCAGGAATATTGAGAAAAAAAGTGGAATCTTTTGTACACAGTTGAATGTGATTTTCCTGTGTTTGCCTCTTGTGACATCATGACCTTGGTCAAGAATATGCATATTTGCATTAGCATAAAAACTAAAAACCTTTGTTTTAACCCCCAAAGCAAGCTCCAAATAGGATTTGTATGACTTTAACTGAGTAGAGTGGTTTTAAAGCATATATTTCATTGATAAAAATCCTAAATAAGGGGCCCTTTAATTCACACCTTTAGGATACTAGTGGCCGGGGGGCTGGGAGAGGTATCGCTGGCAGGGATAATGAACCCCGAGATAACGGCCAAATTGTTTGTCTTAACATGGGGTGGAAAAAGAGTAGTGGGAACGCTGGCGCTGCCCTGGGGTGTCTCAGGGTTAAGGATTGCCGTTACCCCTGAGTTAACCCGTATATTTTGTAGTGGGAAAGGGGTATAAATGTGGTATTTTTACTATTTACGATTATGTAGATAAGGAAATATAACCAAAAAAAAGAGCTTGTAACATCAAAAGTGAGGTTTTAACTTCTGCTAAACTGGTTACAAAATGGAACTTTAACTGAATGCTCCCAATAGGGGGTCTGGTGACATAGCTTGATTAGCATTAAAAACAAATTGTTTGTATCTTGTCATTTCCAAGATAGTCAGAATTTTGGGAATTTATTAAAGACTTTAAAAGTTCATAATAGCTCAAAATAGCTCAAAAGCTAATAGTAATACTAATAGTGTTGATGATTTAGGGATACAATATATTATTAGTAATTTTCCAACCAGCAGTTGTGAAGTGGATCATGCTCTTGTAGATTGACAACTTGTCCCAGTTTTGTGTGGTGTTTAACCACAACACGTACTGGTCACATCTTCCAAACCATAGGGCAGGTCATGTAGACAGACCTAACCAAATTTGCCCATTTGTGAAAACCCCACTTGGGAAACCCTAACAACCTGAGTAAAAGGCTTTAGTCAGATTTGTTTATTCTGACTTGTTTTGTCCCTCTAGAGGTTAACCTAAACATGTGTAATCCAAACAAGTTTTTACAGCCATGCTTAAATCAAAATACCAACTGTATGTCCTAGTACTAGGTTGAACTGACATAGCTATTGAACTGCCCTGGCTTTTAGGCGCAATTTTCCTGTCCACACAGTTTTTGTGCTTATCTCTGGGGTGATGGAGGCTAATCTGTGCTGACTTTTCATGACATGACAGATGAGGTAGGAGGAAAAGGTGGGGTAATTGACCATAATACATCTCATTTCTGTTGAAGCTGGAAAACACTAACCACATATAACTAACCACACCAAACACATTTGGACCTCATCACACCTTTTTTTCCTGACACACTGAAAAAAGGTAGTCATTTGCTTTCATTTTCTGTAAATTTAGTAGGGTCATTTCGGGTGGGCATAATGACCCTACTAAAAATGAAGCATATGGCATTCAACCATGTCTTTCCATAGTAAAGGGGGCATTTTGGCAACACAGACCATATTTTCGAGGAAATTTAATACATTTGTCTGGTCTCAAAATAAAAGATATAAGTTTAAGTTGTTCGGAAGAGATAACTTAGGCCCCAAAAGGGTTACAAATAGTGTGACAATATGGCTTTCTAAAAACCCTGTGTACAAATTTCCAAATTCTAAACCACTTTTCACATGCAGTGGCAATTCTGTCTGGCGCCCTCTATATTAGAATTGCCTCTAATCTTCACTTGTGCAAAAAACATCACTTTCCTATAATATTGCAGTACATGAACAGAAAATGTATAAAAGTTACACCCCACTGGAAAATCCATTGTTGACTTGATACTGAAATGTTTGTTTCTATTCCAGTTCAACTGTGCTCAGACTTGACTTCAATTGAGGTATTTTGGCCTAAAAAAATATTTGTTGTTGTTGTTCCTTCTGATTATTGAAATGAAATCTTCCAGAACACATTGCCATGTTCATAAAAAAATAAATCTTTTTTTGTTCAGAGGATAGAGTCCAAGTAAAAAGTGACAATTTGGGGTATAATTTTAGCCAGGTCACTAAAAATGGAAAAAATAAATGTTGGGGTGTTGATGAGCTGAAGTAGTTTCCTATCCATGGGAAGTGTAATCTAATATGGAGTGGCATTTAGTAACACGGTGTTTACACTGGAAACGGCAAAGATAGAAACAGACCCTGCATTTTTATTGCGACCACAAAACTGAACATTTGCCGCGTTTACACTTCACCTCAATTCAGCTTCAACTCGCCTTTATACCAGTGTTTACAAACCGCAAAAGTCACCGCTAATTGTGACTGCAGCGCATGCGTGGATCCGTCGATTAAATCTACCACACGGCGGGCACTTCCCCAAGGACGCTCAAACTGCCGAATCTGTATTTGGGTAGCATTTATACTACAAGCGACCTTGACAATTGACAATTGCGTGGTTCAACCCTACCCCAAAGGTGACTTTAAAAAGGCGAATCAGACCCGGGTCTGATCCGCCTTTATCAATTCACCTTTTGTGTTTACACTTAGCGCCTACACGGCTTCAACTCGTCTTTTTGGAAAATGCGGAGTTCGAATCGGCAAAGGTAAATCGAGTGTAAACAGGCCTTAAGAATCCTACTGGAGGTGGAGGTGTATTTACTTCTCTTATTACCATCGGTTGAAGCAGCTGTAGACTTCTTGAAGTTGTTTCATGAGAGTCTTGGGGGAGGACAGGGTTGAATTGCCTTCTGAGAGGGCAGATGCTTGAAATGAACGAATATTGAAATTTTAATGAGACCTTTCACAAGTAGTTTGCAAACAGCGTATTAGTCTACAGTGGCCACTTGTTTTCCAGGCCAGTCTCAAGAGGCAAGTGCAGGGTTGCACTCAGTGGAGAGAAACAGACATTTCAATAAAGTGCAACTTGTACTTTTTTGTCTTTTCTAAATATATCCGTGGTCAAAAACAAAGTAATCACCATATGAGTTGTCTCACTCAGTAAGACAGTGCTTGAATTGAAGGGAAAATCTTAATTAAAGTAAGACATAGCTGGATCAAGGTGATGACCTACTTTAAGGGATAGACGGGCCCACTCTTTTGGAATGAAAGGAGTTATTAGGCCTTTTCACAAAAATTTTGTGGTTGGCGCGGGGTTGATGTGGGATTGGCGCGGGGTTGAAAAAAGCGACGTTTCAACCCTGAGCCAACCCCGCGTCAACCCTGCTCGGGACCAGGGTTGAAATTTTTCGCCCCGGGTTGAAACTGGTAGCGTGAAACCAGCCAGGTTGAGATTGTTGCCGCTCGAGAGTTACAAACGTCATGTCAAAGCGCGCACTTCTACCATTGTAATATAATTTATCAGCTGAATGTGTGCAGGTAGGCCTACATGTAATGGTGGCATGCAGCACGTACACATTATGAACATGCATGTGCAGAGATCAAAGCATCCATTTTGAGAGGCTATTTTTTACATCGTCCGGCATTCACTTTTGCACTTTTCTCTTGTGAAAACGATGGCACAAGCAGCAAAGGAGAACAACAGGGCAGAAAAGCGATGATGAAGTCGGAGAATTGGAACTATTTACAGCAGGGTACAGAACTTATGCATTTGAAGTGTGAATCCTTCCCATTCAACTTGGGGTTTAACTCGCCCTGGGGCAAGATAAATGCGGTTTGAGCAAAACAAATGTGAAACGATGTGGGGTTGAATGCGGGGTTAAAAATTCGCATTTCAACCCGGGGTGGTCTTGGGGTTCGCCCTGGGTTGAGTTCAACTTCAACCTGGATTGAGTTCAACCAACTCAACCCGGGTTGAGTTCAACCCGGGTTGAGTAGTTCAACCCGGGTTGAGTAGTTCAACCCGGGTTGAGTAGTTCAACCCGGGTTGAGTAGTTCAACCCGGGTCGAGTTCAACCCGGGTTGGGAGGCTGTATTGTGAAAAGGCCTATTGAAGGTTCCCACTTACAGTGTATGTTGCAAACAGGGCCAAAAGCATGTACTGGTAGTTAATAAAAAGGCAATTAGGTTGGCATTCATATACCATGTATATATTTATTATAAAAAATAATCAAATGTCTGTTTTCTTCTTTTTTCTGGTCCACAGCGTCTTCAGGGTCGTTTCAAAAGTTCCAAAGAACAAGCAGGTGAGTGGAATCTCAGAATTGCATTGTGTAGTGAGAGACCCATTGTATTTCAAGGATGCTTTTTTATGATGATTTACCTCTGGACCAAATCAAGAAATGTACATGTATATAAGCCTTGGTTGGTTGCTTTCTGCATGCACAGCACTAGGCCAAACTTTTTTCCCTAAAACTTTAATCAATCGGAAAAATTGTTACTTGGATGCCTGCATGGTTCCCAACTATCAAATGCAGTTATTCCACGCAAGACATCTTTTTTATTAGGAAGATAATTTTAGGAACAAGGGTTCTCTAATCTGTAGACTGCCAACCCCCCCTCCCCCTCCCCCAGGCTGGTTTGGGCCTGGAGGGGGTGCGACTTTCATCAAAGCAGAACTCTAACTCCAGGCATTGGAGCGAGGGAGCGTACACGTAAAGCCCGCACCCCCTGAAGCTGAGGTCGCCAAGTTGGGTGATTGGTCTGAGGTTGGGGCTGAACACCAGTGGAGATATTTGTAGACAAATTACATTTTGGGAGAGCGTTTTTCTTAAGACCGAACTCTTCTGCTTGGGGGGAGGGGGTGGGGGGGCTGGGGGGTGATGGTAGCATTAGCTTCCTTTACTATTTAGAACTGGTCAAAAAGACTGGAAATGTATTATGTAAAAGCTGAAATATGCCTTGGTGTCCCCCTTAGGTCATAAAACAATATTCTCAAACATTATCAAAACTATAATACCACGCTATTTAGAAATTGCCTGGAAATTTCTTTTAAAAATGGTAACCTGGAAAATCCAAAAATTTATCTAAATTAATGTCGCACTTTGGCTCCTGTTTTTTATGTCCAGTAAATGTTTGCTACTGTCCTTATGGTCTAGATTTTCTCATGAAATTCAAGCCCTGTATTTGCAAGGTTCTTCATAATTATTAGTAACGTGTCCCAGTGTACGTTTTGGGGCAGAGTTTGAAAATATACTGTCTGCTTTCTCAAAGTATGGTATCTTTCTTTAAGTGCAAAATGATTAATTAAAAGAACGCGCAGGCCGTTGCACATCAGAGGTTTTTATTGTGACATGCGTAGTGAGATTGCTAGAGGTTATTACAGCTTCTACCATCTGGTGTGTTTAGTCATGGACACCCAGATATTCAGCTGCAGAGTTCAAAAAATTAATCATGCGAGATCGAGAGTCGTTTGTCATGTGAGTGGAGTTTGGTATCATGAATTTGAAGAATCCCAGACTGGCTGGCTCTGTGTGGAGAGGTCTCTGGAGACACACTGATGCCAGGAACTATTTGATAATTGGCAAACTTTTATGAGGATAACTGGAAACATTTGAACTCAGATGCTTTCATGAAATTGTGCTTTGAAGCTAGCGCATCCATCTTGCAATAAAAATGTCCTTTTCTGCCTAGTTTTCCCTTGAAATGCATGACCATTTCTTATTTTGTTGTAAATATATAAATATGTTTGTATCTCAGACATGTAGGCTCTTCAATATATTGCAGTTGTGATTGCCGTTCAAGTGCATGTGTGTCTTCCCTTTAATTTCCTAATTTTACACATTTTGATGAAATTAGAACATTGGCGATGGCAAAATATCAGTTTCGCTCACAATTTGCAAAAATGTAAAGAAACATTTCCCGAGGTTTGTTTCACAAACACTTTGAAATACATCTCATTCACATTGTAGGACTTAATTATAGACAAATCCTATCTCTGAAACCATGATGTTTGCAGTGACCACGAACTGTTAAACAGTGATTCACAGTTTAGCGTTCTACAAAAAATTAGTTCAATGCAGACATATGGGCATGACTTTAGCGGTAGGCCAACTTCTGCCCAGAAAAATTGACTAGGGAACTTTTCTCGAGACGAAAAGTCCTCTTGACGCGTACAGCCAGGCCGTGAAGGTCAAACTGCAAAGGGACACTGCGCATGCTATCCCACAGTCTCGGTAAAATTTTACTGTGTCAAAAAGTCCAAATGCAGACAGCAGTAATATTTAGCCATTTTACGATCGTTTTGTAAAACCTCCCCAAAAAAAACAAGTCCAATGCGGACACGGCTAAAGTTTGTTATAAAAGTGGCAAATGGAATTTTTGTTTTCAAACCGTATATATGTTTTTGTCCGGGGGCGCCGCCTGGACAAAATCATGACAGGTACCGTTAGCGCCCAGACAAACATTTGCCGCCCGGACAAAAAACTTGGCCACCCGCACAAAAAAAAAAATAGGTACCCCCTAAAACACTATGAAAGTACAGCCATGTCATCTCAAAGTTAGGTTCAAATTCTAATTCTACGAACGTGATTCGCTAGCCACTGGTGTCGTTATTATGATTATTGTTCACTTACCAAATCCGTGTCGAAAAAAAAATGGCCAGGGATTTTTTTTTTAACAGCGCCCTCCAGTCGCGATTGTGTTAACCTGTTGAGGGCACTGCATGTACAGCGCAGCGGCGTAGTTACATCGGCTTGCGAACCGCAACCCCCCTCCTCCCCCGCCCACCTGCTGAGCGACTTCGGTGCGCCTGGACAAAATTTGGACATGTGGAGAACACTGCATGGCCTGTATAGAGTCGTGAATAAAGGGTTTAATCTTGATGTCAACCATGTAACTTTTAAAAGAGCCGGAACTTGCATTTGTTGCAAGGTTTATCATCTAAATTAATTGTGTAACCGATTTCTAAAACAAGTTGATAGATCCAAATAAGTGTTTCCTCTCACTTAGAAACCTTAAAGGGCCCCTTATTTAGGATTTTTATCAATGAAATCTATGCTTTAAAACCACTTTACTCAGTTAAAGTCATAAAAATCCTATTTGGAGCTTGCTTTGGGGGTTAAAACAAAGGTTTTTAGTTTTTATGCTAATGCAATATGCATATTCATGACCAAGGTCACGACGTCACAAGAGGCAAACACAGGAAAATCACATTGAACTGTGCACAAAATATTCCACTTTTTTCTCAATTTTCCTGAAACTTTTGTAATCCATGGCTGTTTGAGTTTGTTTTACATGTTGCCTGCTGTAAGCCATGACAAAACTGGGGGTAGAAACTGCAGCAATTTGCCACAAGTCCAACTTGAAGTCTTATGTTTTTTCTTAACTTTTCCCTCCTGTCTTCCTTATGTGATGCACTCAAAACAGCGCCCTCTGTCTGTGATTTATTGCAATGAAATCTTCAAAGTTGAAAAAGGCCACCTTTTATTGATTTTACATCCAAACAAACAATAGTATGTCTTGCTGAACAAGTAATCCGTCATTATGAAGCAAATAAAAGCTTAGGCACAAAGTTGTTTAGGATGTCACAGGCCCTTTAAGTCCTATATTGTGAAACAAACTCCTGGAATATTAGTTATCTCACCGACATCGTAATATATCTAGATTTGTGTGAGACAGCCAGATGATTGAATGAACTAAAAGTATTCCAGGAAAAGTGGTTATAAGACGGAAATTATCAGTAGTTTTGTTGAATAATGCTTCTTTAAAAATGACTGCAAAGTGGAAATCAGCGTTAATTAGCTAGGCTACTGAGGGCTTGAAACTATTGACACGAAAACACCCAAAAATTGTGACATTTTGTTGTTTGGGAGAAATAAAACAAAAATGGAAACTGGTTACTGCACTCGGGAACCTGGATTTTGCATACTTTTCATGTTTTGTATCTTGACTTCTGAAGTATTAAGGGAAAAAAACTCCCGTGACAAGTTCTCCCCTACTCTAAAAAATGAAACCCCCTCAATTAACTACGGACCAATCACTTGGTTTGTAATGTGAAGGACAAGTAATCAAGATGGACCAATCGCAGCAAGTGTATGTCAACATTCCCACATAAGCGCTGCATTGACTTGTGATCATCACGTGTGCATGTAATAGTGCATGCATGTACTGTATTCTACAGGGCAGTACTAAAGTTTGTAAAAGGTTTGTGTAGTTGCATGTGTACAAAGTTCTTGTCGGCCTCTCTCTCTGTGTACAACTACCTGGAAAAACTGCTGAAGTGTGGAAAAACATTGATCAGGGTACCAAAAACACCGCTTTGATCTAAGAACGGTTCAGGAAAAGAATGTTGAAATCGTGCCCAGCTAAAGTGAGTCGCAGTTTGGTCCCCAGTTGTCATGGTTTTTGTGAGTTCAAGAAATCTTGACTGGTAGTGAACCATGTCAAAGGTTTTGTCTCGGTCATTGAGTGTGAGGGATCCCGGCGGGCGATTCAAACCCAACACCTGGGACAAATTTGTCAACAGAAATCGCAACAAGAGACTTTTGGGTGAGTACTGTTATGTATAATCCATGGTATAATCAAGGTGTTTTTTGACATTTTCACATCTGGACTTTGGGTCGTATCATGGAGCTCCATGGTCGTATCCACAATTTTTCAGGGGGTACTGATTAGTGATGGCACAGGAATTAAAAGCTGTAACTTTTCTTACTTTTGTATTGCTAACTGCGCATTTCAAAGTTCTCCAGTTAAAAAATTGCCCTTTTTTGAGGACATGAGGATGTTTCAATGTGTTGTCCTTTTATTTTATTACAAAATACAACCAGAAACCATTTGTTTTGTGTAAATTTTTGAGAGACGCGTCTTCATTTGGAGACCTGTCCAATTGTGGGCGTTTTAAAAATTGTGGTCTTCAGCCTGAGATATTCATGTGATTTGAATGTGTAAAATTATTGTACCAAACTGTCAACACACTAAAGGCTATGATAGTTATTCCAAATAAATTTTAAAAAGCTACGAACTTTATCTGCTGGTCAGTTGATAAAGGAATATCGGTTTGATAAAGAGTCAAGGATAAAAGCATTACAAGCAAATGTAGTACATGTACTTGATTGGACGTTCACGTGCATTACAACTATCTGCATGCAGTACATGTACCTGATTGGACGTTCACGTGCAACTATCTGCTGAATCTACATGCACTCTGGTTCCATTTTAAAAACTCTTTGAAATTTAGCCTTGTGGTCACAAGCGTATTGGAACAGACCTTAGTCTGGATAAATGTTTAACAACCGGTTCCTCATGACATGTATTAAATATTATGCATGAAATAGTACATTACTGTAGGCCATTTCACACCATGGACGAATGACCTCCCAAATTTAATTGCAACCTTTTTGTCTTTGTCCCAAGCAAATATAATTGTAAAAACATAACTGTGGACATTGTATTGTTCATCTGCTTGTTCAAATTATTTTTTTCAACAACACACCGTACATAGGATTATTTTAGGCCCTGCAATTGTGGACCTGGGGATTCTCGATCCTCCGTTCTCTCCACATCTTGCTATGCTTTGATTATTTGACACTATGGATGTATGTACCAATGTCGGCCTACGTGTTGAGATCCCTCATGGTTCCTTTCTAAACAATCTTTGGAATGTCCAGCATGCATGGTCCAAGGCAGGTCAATGGCTGCAATGGAAAACAGCAGGGTTGCATTACTGTGATTAACACCCTGGATGGAGTAAGGCTGTTTAGACTATTGGACTTGGTAGTGGAATAGGCCCAAACACTATGAGCAACTAATAATGGAAATTGGGCACAAACCGTTGTTATTAACAATGGTGTGTGCCTAATTTCCATTGTTAGTTGTTCATAGTGAAAGCTTTGCAATTGGGTGATAGATTTCACCAGTTTTGAAGACTTCCTCTATTTATTTTTGTCTACTACAGCTAGTCTACTACTTTCATGCGAAAGCAGTGGCCATACAATTTAAGAACATTACAATCAAATTTGTATGCCATCATCATAATCTTTCATCCTTTGGTACCTCGTCTTTAATTTTTAATTGTCAATAGTCTTGTGTGACTCAAGGACTACATATATCCCCTTTCTTGACTTGCTGCTTTTACATTTTAATGGATTTTTCCCATGTAGACAATCCATTTCTCTCTTTACTTGGTTTGACTACATGTAGGGTAATCAGATGCCTGTTGGTCAGTTAGGGAGCCTATTTTAAACACAACTTCAAGAGGCACCAATCTTCTTGACAGAAAGGTTTCACCTCTGTGACAAGCCATGTAATTGGTCCCCATCATTATACTAGTCCCATGTTGGAAAGGCATAGATGCCACTTGAAATTCTTCAGCTGTCAAATGCAGGAATTTATGGGGCAAGTTGGCAGAAATGGACCAGATAGGGGATTTCATGAATACATTTTGTCACCCCCATACCATAGCCTCGTTATTGAACCAAGTGCAGCCTAAGGCAGCTATAGTGTGCTGGGGTTGTAAAATTATGTCAAGTTTTAGGAATTTTATAAATGCATTAAATTTTGACAACCTGTGTTTAAAGTTGTTACACTGCAATTCTAAGCATGCTGTCGCACCCACACGCCCAAAATGTCCCAAGAGGTGGGAAAGTTGCATGCCTGGATTCATCTGTAGCATTAACACGCATTTTTCATTAATGGATATTCTTGTGCTAGGGCCTTTAATACTGTCCTGTTGCACAAACCCATATTACATGTGCAACAAAAAACATCTCTATACTCAAACAGTGAAGCCTGAGGCCTGCCATTAGCACTCCTTGATTTAATTGCACCAAGACTGAACTGTTGACCTTAAGAGGTCAGCATAGTTTGGGCTAGCCTCTACATGGGCCTACATGTATGCAGGCAGCTGTCTAGCAGTCCATGACCCCAAGACTGGGTTTATGGTTTATATGTACCAAGCTTCAGATCAGGGTTAGATCCACTTTTCCCTCCTTAAAAAACATTTTAAAATATTATATTGAGAAGTATTCAAATATTTTGTGGCTGCTTCTGGCCACTATGGGCATTTTATTAGGCTTCAGGACATTTGTGGCCGCTATGGTCCCTAATGGGTTAATGTTGATGAACCCTTTTGAATGTGGGCAATAACTTGAATAACAGTTTGGAATGAATTGAAATGATCTCTGGATTAAAGGCACAGCCTCATCAGCAATGCGCGTGTGCCAAATTCGTGCCACATAATACGCAGCTCCATAGCAAAGGCATGGAGCTGCATATTTCGTGGCACGAATTTAGCGCGCGCGCATTGCTGACGAGCCTGTGCCTTTCAGCCTATCTTTCTTTAACAGACTCTGGGCCATTCAATCTGATGATAATTGTGCTTCTTTAATTCAAGTAAAACATGTTGAACCTCCTGTAAGAGCCCTGACTCACCCTTTAAAACAAATGGAACAGCAAGGTCACGATCCCTTGAACTTTGTTGTGGGGTCAATGGGTGTGTCAGGCAGTGGTACAGGTGCTGACAGCTCTGTTGGTGAACCCCACTAAATCAGCAGTCGATTTCACCAAACATTGCGCAGCTTGTGCAACTTTTGACAAATATCACAAGTCCCATAGCTTGCGTGATATCTTTGGAAGAATGTTGCGCAACTTACGCAATAAAATGTTGCGCAAGTGGGCTTACGAAACTGCGTAAGTTTCGTGAAATCGGTAGCTGGCCCCATTAGAAACAGTGCTATATGCCCAATATTCAAACATTATTTAAATACTCTCACAATGCCTCTGGACCAACTTTATAGGTGGAGTCCATTTATACTTTTATTCACTAATTCCCACCAAACAAAAACACCTCTGATGAAAGAGTACCATTTTGGAAAAAGTACGTCCCACATATGGTACTGGGCAAAAGGGGGCCACTTTTACAAGCTAAATTGTCAAAAATACTTATAGTTGAAAGGAAAAATACCCGTCACGATGATGGGCAATTTCTACAGTGGACCAAACTATTTCAGCTCTCAACTCTCTCTCTAATACAAAAAATGTTGAGGGCACACAAAATATTAATAAGCTTGGCGCCCCCATATTTGCCTATTCAGTGGCGTACACCCTGGCCCTACAGGCTACACCAGGCAGTTTATGGCGCATATCATGAAAGCCTATATCATGGCTCTTAACATTATTACCGCTGACCATTGGGCTCTTTTAACTTCAGCTCCCTGGGCACAGCTCCGGCTGGCTATTAGTTACTTTCAGTACAACATTCCATGTAAGAAAATAAAACACACTACTTTTGATTCACTTACTACTAAAGTTGCTACTACTAACTTTCTTCCTAATGAAGTAGTTATGACATATGTAGAAAGAGAGTTGGGCTTTGATTTTGGAAATTGGAGAGAAATTGTGGAATATGAAGGCCAAATGGCCAAATGTTTCAACATTAAATGTGGCGTTGTATGCTGATTTGCAAGAAAGGTCATTCTTGATTGGTTGTGAAAAGTGGCAGGTTAATGTCCTCTCCTGTGATTGGTCAATAGTAGATTGTGATTACGCGGGGCCTCATACATTTGCTTTTGCTTTGCTTTAATAATGCAAAGTTACCCAAAAGGATTACTTTTTTGCAGCCGTTGGTCTTTGTGTTGGTTGAGATTGATGATCAAGAATCATCCTGCCCCCTTGTTTGTTATTTCGTGAATGGAATGGTTTCATTCTCTGAGCACACACATGATAAAAAGTTAAACAAATAAAAAGATCTTGGTAGGTCCGATGTTTGTTGATTTGAGATGTACAAACATCATAAAGGTTGAATAGATAAAAACATCTTTAGGCTGTTTATTAATACCCTGTACATTGTTTGTCTTAAAGTGCACTCACAAAAAGAACTTTGATTGCTCTTTTTGGACTCCTATACATGTGTACTATTAAAAGGGATGTGTTGCTTTGGATTAGGTACTTTTGGGCGCTTTTGGGCTACAAAAATGAAATGGACATGATTGGAAAGATTGTCAAAAAGTACAATATAAAGATTGCATTCAAATTGTATGGTTTGTGTTTAATTTTGTGTCAAAAGAATTTCCGCCATTTTGTAAAATCAAATTTTCCATACGATACATGGCCCTACATGTAACCATGTGTGTGCGGGCATCGATGCTGTATGTGTACCGTATGTCGCATACCGATGTTCATCTGGTAGGTCTACCGTGCTATTGCCAGTCTGACGACTATGCACATAGTTTGGACGATGTATTTACTGATGGAAATACGTCTACGTCTCGCGGGTCAGATGTTTACGGGTCAGCGGCCAATTTTTGTTTTTTTAATCATTAATCTCTAATTACAACCCGTAAGTGTTTTAATGCAAGGTACAATGTATAAGGTACAATGTATAAGGAACATTTCCAAACGGCAAAATGTTTTGGAAATTGAAGGCAACGTGTCCTTTTAATATAAAAATGTGTGTATTTTTGTATCCACAACCTTGCCACTGAACTGGACCTGATTGATTCTCCATTTCAAAAGAAAGGTCTTTTTTTCTGAAGAAAAAAAAAATCTCCCAAAACCTGTGACCATCGATCATCATACAAGCAATTTGAAGACTTCTGTATCTGAGGAGTTTCTCTATTATGATACAGAAGTCCATTAAAGTTATGATGACAGATCATTTACAGTATTGGAAATCTGACAGGGTAGTTTATTTGATACCTAGAGGAACAAACACATACACATAGGCCTACTTGGGAGCGCGTGTGGTCTAGTGGGTATGAAACGGGACTCCCAATCAGAGGTTGGGGGTTCGAGCCCCACTTCGACCAACGTGTCTGTGTCCCTGGGCAAGGCACTTAATCCCAGTTGCCTCGTCAACCCAAGCGATATATGGGAAGCTGTTAAGGGGAATGCCACAATCTAACTGCTGATAGGGTTGTGCGCCTGACCAGCAGCCACCTAGTTGAAGCGAAATGGTTCTGGTGATTCCCTGATGGCAGCGGTAATAATAGTAACAGCGCCTGGAGCACCCTGCAGGGTGGATATGTGCGCTATACAAATCTAATCATTATTATTATTATTATTATTATTACTGGCTACAATGGCAAATGTTCATACAATTATCGATGGATATAAAGTAAGGGCAAAATAATTGTAACATTTAATTGCAAAGTAAAAATGGAAATTTTGAATGCGACTTGGAGTGTGAGTCGGTCCTCTCCCGTTGCTGGTGCACATAATAATGTGTTTTTTTTAATGTTTTATTTGTTACATGTACTTTAACTTGGGGGCTTCTGTCAGTTACTCCTACAAACAGTTTTAGAAACTCTGTCCAATTGTACTTGTATGAATTTACCGGTTTAAATTTCTCAAATTGCTTCATCATTGAACCAAGATGCAATTTGTGTCTTGAAAGACTTTTGGTTTTTTTTTTTTACTTTGTCTACATGGAAATAGTTTCTCCAATCTCCAATCCATTGGCAACACCCCACCCACCTCCCCCAAATCTCTTCCTGTTGCATGCAACTAACTGATTGTACACGTACTCTTTTATTCAAGCACTCACCGAATGGTATTTTAATCCTGTCATGCCCTGTGAGCATGCTATATGGTACTGTGTACCAGTGGGTGTGAAATCACTGGTCTGGGTTTTGTGTACAATTTCTTTGCTGTATACTGTGCATATATACAAATCCACTTAAAAGCCATTGCTTTTGGGGTGGTGACCAAAAATACCTTAACAGTAGAAGGCTTGTTACCTAAGTACCATTCATCAGCCTAGCCCATTGCATTGGGTTGCATCCAGGAGGGACGTAGTCTACAAGTCTAAGTGCCTGGTTTTGTAACTGTGGCAATTGTTGCATGAGCCATGTGTGCAGTACCAATGGCACTTTCAATTATAACTTTTTAAGCTTCATACTTCAGTGCGCTATCTTTAATGGCTAGATTTGAATATACTGTGTGAGGATGGGCATACATCAACTCTTACATGGTCCTGCTCAAAGAAAGTATATTTCTCATTGGCACATTTTGCTTTGAGTTTTGAAACCTCGACATCATGCTACATGTACCATGAAGGATCTTATCAAGAAATACATTCACCTGAAGAAGGATCGATGCCCCAATGCGGCATCCTCGTCCCACCCTGCACAGCGGTACTCCCCTTACTGGCATTACCAGCAGACCAAAGCTTTGATGCTGAATCGACTTGAGGACCAGGATTACAGCCACCAGCCTCTTCGTCCGAGTAAGTTGGATGCTATTTGACTGAATTTTTGCTGGCCCTCATACATGTACTCGTACGGCAGCAGGTAGAACATATCTGTCCGGTGTTCAAGTTTGAAACCTGATCAGGATAATTAAATGATTTCATTGTTGTGGTATGTTTGTTTCATTCCTGTGTTGTCTCTGTGTTGTCTCTATGATAATGTGAGTAGAACAGCTTGGACAGTGCCAGAGCAACAGGCTTTTTTTTTAGTGCTTTTGATGTATTTAAATGGAAGGATTATATGCAGAGACTTCAAGATGCAGACGATAGAGCACACCCTGCACTTAATGTGTAGATTGGTTATTTTGTTGGGGAGGGGGAGCTGGGGAATGATAACTGTGACTATGATAAATCACAGCATAAAACATGTATCAGATAGGACTGATTTGATGAGTAATGTCACTAGTAAACCGTCACAGAAAAGAAAATGCAGTATGAAATTACTATTAGAACCAAAAGTGTTAAGGAAATGTAGTACCAAAATGTTTTTTGTGGGGTCTGGGGAGTTTGTTATCCACTTTTTGATCTTACATTTAAAGGCCCATTGTGTCATATGCAGTGACCCAACATTTTACTTCATGAGTTAACAATAAAAGCTTACTCAAAGTGTTGATTTAAAAACAGATTACATGATTGGAAAACTTCTAAAAACAGAAACAACAACTCTACACATGTAACTAAAGAGTAATGTTGATAAACTGCTTTGTAGTAATTTCAGCCACACATATTATACAGTAATACTTGTAACGAGTCTCCCTCTGCTGGAGTCCCAAGTCAAGTCAAGTCAAATGGCCTTCGATTCCAAAGTCAAGTCCAAGTCAAACTGCCTTCGAGTCTGAAGTTAAGTGAAGTTAAATGGCCTTCGAGTCCTAAGTCAAGTCAAGTCAAGCATGTTGGTCAAGTCCGTTCAAGTCACGTAGTGAGGACAGTAAATTTGTTCAGGCTAATTCCCAAATGAGTCTAAATTCTAAAAATTGCATCCATGTTCATTATAGGCTATTTGTGTTGTTTTGGCCAAGAATGCTCTGTTAAAACAAAGCTTAGTGTATCTGTAGTGTTAAATTACATTTTGGTCCTCAAAATGAAAAAAATTCATAAAAGTTGAATTTCATTTTTGGCAGACTCGAGTAAAATAAATTGTAAGTCGAGTCATTTGAGGTTTGAGGTTCGAGGCTCGAGTCTCAAGTCAAGTCAAGTCAGACAACTGCTGACAACTTTTTAAAAAAACACCTTCATTTGGCAGTTTCTTATGAATTGATTTCTGTCTGAGGTCATACTTACAAATTAGCAACTGAAGGTGGTTATTCAAACATATGTGCTCACACATTATTTACCATTCATTTAACACAAAAATCATGCATAGAGTTTACACGTTTTCTAAAGCATTAATGTGTCTAGCAGCTTAGAATTCTGTAGGCTAGATTACCACCATTATACTTGAGATCTCTTATGCCCTTTTTTCAGGAATCTGTAAAAAGTTTCTTTAGAAACCAGAGCGATTTTTTTCAACAATACCGCACTGAGACTGTGCGTTGTGGCCAATCAGCGTTCGCGTTGGGTATGACGTCACGCACTGGCCAAGGCCAGCTGAAAAAAATGACGTCCTATGCAAGCAACCAAGCAACAGCACCGAGAATTTGATTCTGGAAGTTTAGAAATATCCACAGTTATATGACATGAGTTTGGAAGCTTACAAATATGCTGTTAAAAAACAAAACGTCTGTGAGGCTGTTGGTGTGAGAGTGGACATGCCAGGTAAAACATAACAAGGATTTGGGATCATTTGCAGTACCACATCATGCCTCGCTTTTTACGTGTAGTAACGTTGCATGTGCACAGTCGTACAGTACTACATGTACATAGGCCTATGCCCTTTTCTGAAGGATCTCATGAACCCAAATTCTTCGCCTTTTCTTTTCTTTGGCACGTAACCTTCTCGCCAATATCAGAAGTAACAGAGCTTCGTTAACCCTCCCGCGATTTTTAACGTGGGACGCCATTGTTTCATGGGAGTAATTTGCATATACCGCACGGGTTCCGCGCTTTGTATGAACGGGTAATACCGCGCGGCAAACCGCTTTCCGTTGCCGCTCTTCAGTGTGAATAGGCCTTTAGGCAGCCTGCCTATTATGTGTAATACCAAAATTTTAAATAAACTAAATCTCTCGGGAGAAATTTCTATTGCAGTCTAATTCCTATTCGGTGGTATTTACTTTTAGGTACGGTACATGTTCATGGCTGAATGTGTATGAAGAAAAGGGCCTGCAAATATTGAATAAGGTGCCAATTCCTCACGCTTTCTCCCATCAATCTTACAGACGTTTTTTGCCTGCCATAGTTTGATCAATGCACACAGGACAAAGATGTTTTATTGAAGGTCATGGAACAGTGCAATGACTTATTGAATGCTTCGCTACAGTGCTCAGGAGGTATACAAAGACCCCTTGGAAGTGAGATTCAGGGGGTTTTGCAGGAATTGTACCATTTGTGCAAACCAATTTAAATTTGTTATGTTGCTTCATGCTAGTGGGTCATTCCACGAAAACCGGACACAGTGTCCCCCTTACGTCGTGACAGTTCTGGAGTTGATTTTTATAAATTACCGGACTTCAGAGAACGATTACCCTCAGCATAATGAAAATATATGGCCTCATGAATCGAACACCACCTTTATCTGTTGATACTACCCAAAATGCAAGTGTGACATTTTGAAACTTTCTCTCAAAATGTAACAAATTTTGCTTATAATATAATTTTAATCGATAAAGTTCAGGTAACTACCATTTCCAGAAAGAAACTGGTCAAAAAGACTTGAAATGTAATTACAGAAGTTGAAAAATTCCTTGGAGTCCCCCTTATGTCGTGGAACAATTTTCTTGAATATTTTCAAGACTACATGTATGATACCAAGACATATCGAACCCTTTGTATATTATTTTAAATATTCTACATTATTTAGAAATTGCCATTTTTACAAATGCATTAAAATGTCACACTTTGGCTCCTGTTTTTATGGAAATACCCCAGTCTAAAACTCTAAAAGTAGCCTTGGACAATTTCAAAATTCCTGGAATTGATTCAAAATCCAACTAGGAGCTGCAATTCATATCTGATTTATTGACATAACCAAATATGGCTTCAGAAAAATATCATGAATTGATTGCACCAGAAACCGCTGACATTCCAGGCAGATGACTGAGGCACTTGGCAAATCTATACCTGTAATCCCTTGGGTTTTCCCTAAGAACCCAATTTTTCTCTCGGTGTTGCATGGATGTGCAACTGAGCAAATGCAATACTGTGTTTAGTATGGTGCCTAATCACCATGGAAATGAAGTAATCAAATAATTACGGGATTAGAGAAACATAGTAAATAGTCCTCATCAGGATTCAAACTCGAGAACTCTGATGTAAGGGGCATAATGGATGTTCCACTAGCCGAGCTACATGTACAGGCCTATGTAGCATAAGCCGTGTCCGCATTGGACTTGTTTTTCGAGAGGTTTTACCGAGACGATGGTAAAATTAAAAATGGCTACATTTTACTGCTGTCCGCATTTGGACTTTTTGACACGGGAAAATTTACCGAGACCGTGGGAGAGCATGCGCAGTTTCCCTTCGCAGTTTGACCTTCACGGCCCAGACGTACGCTTCCAGAACGCTTTTACCGGCTTGTTGCGTCCGCCCTGGTCAATTTTCCTGGGCAGCAGTTGGCCAGGAAAAGTAACCGCTGGACTCAGGAAAAGTTACCGAGAGGAAACTGTCCTAGGCTGTCCGCACTGGACTTAAAATGGTAAATGAACCTATCGTATCGGTAAGTTTTCCCAAGAAAAGTCCAATGCGGACATGCCTATAGTGTCAAATACTCCCTTGAGTGTGTTTTTTTTCTTTTTCCGAGAACCCAACTTTTCTCTCTGTTGTTGTTGTTGTTGTTGTTGGTATAATGGCACGTATGGCAATCCAAGTGCCCTGTCTGCCACGAGCATAAATTGCTTATCTGCAGTGGGGTACACGCAAATATATATACACTGGATATACATCGGCCGGTGCACTGATGGTGGCAAAACTGAGCTCTCTGGTGGTTCGAGAATGTTTTTATAGACAGGATGGACCACCATGGATGACTGCTTTAACTTCCAAAAACAAAACTGTATCCAATCCATTAAAAATGAAATGCACACCACAACTTACTGGTCATCTTCTTTCTTATGATCCCCTGCAGATCGGGTTTTACTTGTGCAGTGATTACCTGAGAGAAGCCCCTCAGGCATTGTTCAGAGACTGCACAGGTTATTGGAATGCTGGTTGAACTCATTTCTGTGCAACCTTTCAGTGTACGTTTGTGTGCAGTTTTAAAAATCACACAAGGTTAAAACCGTAATTTAACTGCCTCATTGGTAAAAACAATGCTATGATGTATGTATGGTTTTAGCTAAAATGTTTCTAGTTTTAGTTAGGACAGTTGATCTGGAGTTAAAAAGTATGTGCTGTGGCATGTTTTTGGTAATAAATAAGCGTAGTAGTGTCAAAATCTACACGGTTCCAACCCGTGTAGACTTTTACAATTTCAACACGGTTCAATTTGGCTACCTTTTCACACTACAAAACACAACACCGGCAAATTTTCTACACGTGTAATGTTTCGACCCGTGTATCGTGCGATCGTTTCACACTACACACATGGCTGGCCGCCACAGGTCAAATTGGAAAATCCCCCACATTGCATTGCGGCGAGTCATCTCATTCTGCAAATATTGCTATTTCTTGTTGTTCCATCGAGCTGGTTTTTGATAGAATTGTCGGTCCAAATAGCCAACATAGCAGCTACCTCCTCTTTACTCCATGCCAGCCTTTTGTTTGATTTCGGGCCCGATTTATCGGACATATTGGAGAACAAAGTTGCAATACGTTTAGCACAGTAAAAAATATGTACACGAACTGCACTGAATAACACGCAAAAAAGCGAAACCCAAACTTGTTTGTTCATTGCAAAACAGCATATTTACATGTAAGTGCGATGCTGCCGTGCTTCCAAATCTACACGGGTCCAAACTTAACCCAGAGGCATTCAGACTGTGGTTTTCAACACGTGTCAAACTGCTCTACACCGGTCGAGGGCTTTCATCCCACCTCCCAAGGTGGGTTAGTTTCAACATGGGTCGAGCGCTCTACACGGGTCAGTGCTGTGTTGAAATGTTGTAGTGTGAACTGTGGACACGTACGTGTGGACCCATGTACAACAGTGTGAAAAGGCCTTTGGGGTCAGTGCACCAGAAGACCATAACACTCCACACCTTACTATAGTGAAACACTTACAAGTCAAAACAAACAACAAGTCTGATTCCTGTAAACCAGGCTACAATACATGTAGATCTAGCCATGACATTTCAACATCCTCCAAGGACATTGTGAAGTATTTCCATTATATTCTGGCCCATGGATCCTGAAAGCAAGGGCAAAGATAACCCATTATTCTTAAACCTTCAATTCCTGTTAATGCCTCCAATTACTATTTTTAATTGCAATTCTGTTGTTGGATAATGGCTGGGGATTCTCTTGGTCTGAGCTTATACCACCAACTCACCCCCCTCTCCCTCCTCAACCACGCCCCCCCCCCCCCCCTCCCCACACCCCCTTTACATTTACCCCATGCCCACAAAGGATCATCAGCGACATGGATTGTGTTTGTTCATCCTTCTGTGACAAAGCTCCTCAACTGGGATTAGAGCAAGACTGTCTCAAGAGGGGTTTTGTGACTAGCAGTAGCAGACTGAGCAAATTTCTCAATGTCTGTTCCCCCCTCTCTCTACCTCATGCCACCCCTTAGGTCCAAAAAGTGTTACAAATAGTGTGACAACATGCCTTTCTGAAAACCCTGTCTACAAATTTCCAATATAACGCTCGTAACCGGGACGGCCTAAAATGTAACACAAGTGTTCTCTTCAGAACAACTGAAACTTATTTCTTTTATTTTGAGACCAGACAAAAGTATTTTCTGGAAAATATGGTCTGTGTTGCCAAAATGCCCCTAGCCTTACCGTGGAAAGACTCATTTATAAGTTGCCAATCAGATGAACATTTAGGCCTACTCAGATGTTGTTTGAAACAAATAATGAATATTTGAAATTTGTGCAATTGGTGACAGATTGAATGTTCTGTTCCATGAACTTTAATAGCTGAGTGAGATTATTTGTTGTATTGCAGTCAAACATTCATCATTTGTATATTGTCGTACGATAAACAGCTCGCAATTTGGAACCAAATTACTGGTCCTAAATCATTTTATAAAAGGACCCTATTTCAAGTCTTAGGAGTTAGTTTAGGGGCTAGTGTACAGGGGCTAGTGTACAGGGGCTGATCCAGGGGGGGAGGGGGGGGGGGAGGGGGGGGGGGGGGGGGGAGCGGGCGTTATTTTGTGTACACCAACAGCACTCCGCGCTTTCATGCCAAACAACATGTGCCTCTGTTCACAGTGGCAACACAATGCTACAATACATAAGACAAAATCTGCAGTTTATGCACTAGCACCTCATTTATGGCGGCCGACATAAAATGGAGAAATGTATTCGTGTATAGACTGCGGTTGAATGGTATCAAATGCAGTTTTTGGTGTATAAGTTATAAATGTCAAACAGTGTAAATTGCTTGTTTGGATTAATAAACTTGGTGCACTGTTCACGTACATACATCACCATTAATCTTGTATCTCATAATATATAAAACAAATCAGTTAAAACACAATTTTAAATGTGAGTTTGTGACCCTTTTGAACATACCCCTAATTTCAGGAATTACCCTCCAAACATTGTCTACAATTTATAAAAACCAGCACACACTATGAACATCTAACAATGGAAATTGGGCACACACCATTGTTACTAACAATAGGGTGACAATGAACATGTACATGTTTTTGCTCATAGTGACAGGTCACAACACCCAACCACATTTTATAAACAATCCTTCATACACACAGAAAATCCCTGTTTGATTGTGTGCAGAAGCATGATGTCAGTTGCCATGGTGATGACTGTGAACATTGACCAGTTGGCTGAAGCAGCCATTGCCAATGCGTGAGAGGAATGATTGAGTGGCACTTGTTTAGAACCATTACCTTGGCAACTGGCAAAAGGTGATCAATTCACATTTTAGCAAGCAAATTCTACTTCTTCAGCATGAACATATCCTTCAGCAACATTCTGACTGCTTTTATGAACAGTGATATATAATATGAGATATAGATGTGACTTGTGCATCATTTTTTATCACTACTGGTATTGAGTTGGAATGTGGGATTAGTGTCGATTCCACTGCCGATGTGTACTAAAGGTCTTACCTTAAACGTGTCAACTATTTTAACAATCTTGTGTAGCATGTAATAATCAGTGACATCATCCCCCAGTAGCTTGGTCATTTACTGCTTGTAATGACAGAGGGAATGCGTGCAGCAGAAGGTACTTGTATTGTTGCACTGTACATGCTCAAGCTCATTATATTAGTTGAGTCTCCGCCCATGACTTCACATCTTCCATAAAGCTGCCTTAGTATATAGCATTTCATAGTGCGCTAATGGGTATATACATGCAGCCACCCACTCGGATCCTCATTAATAACGATTCCTCTCGTGAGGTGGTCATTGAACACTGTGAATTCCTGAGTGTGTGGGTACAATAGGCTGGTCATCTTGTTGTGTGCGTGTATCTGGCAATGGCCACCTATCCCACAATCAATGACTCGGTCACTGGGCTTGAGGCTAATGTTAGGTGCCAGAATATAATGTTGCATCCCACGTCACCAGATGATGTGTTTGTCAAGAGAAAAGTGACTCCAGTCATCCAGATTAGTCTAGATACGTGCGGCACTAATAAGGAATGGAAGCTGCAAAAGATGCAAGTACAGGCTACTACCCTGGGTAAGTAATCCCACTGGTATGGCATGGTGTTTTCACATAGGCAAGCATTTCTGTTAGTGTTAGGCTGGATCAACCCATGATGGCAAGATTTACTGTCACCAACTGTAAGGGGCCAGTAGGACCTACCATCAGACCATGGGGAAGCCGCTCACAGACCCTAGCTTTGTTTCATGGATCCCCTGCCCTCTCGCCCTCCTTGACAATGAGCCTGTGTTGATTTGTGTGATTAACATAACCAGCCATAACTTGTGGAATTTGAGGATCTAATTTAGTACTTTTTAAATGGCAGTAAAACAAGGCATTTACTAACTGAAATCAAATGCATTGGGACTTCACAAGCATGTTTTGTCCCTTAGGGCTATACACTACAGAACAGTTTCGTATACCACATGACAAATGGATGTGTTACCATTTTTGGTTCCCGTTGCTCAATCAATGAGGTGATCAGGGGCGGATCCAGGATTTTGAAAAGGGGGGGGGGGTGGGGTGCGTGAAATTTTTAAGCATGAAATGCTGATGACAATGAAATAGCGAGCGCGTAGCGCGAAGCCCTGACGGCTTCTAGATGGATTCTAGTTGCTCTGTGGTGCGATCTGAGGCAATATTTAACCACTTTTTTTTTTTTTTTTTGGAAAAGGGGGAGGCGTGCGCCCCCCACGGCCCCCTGGATCCGCCCCTGGTGATTTCACATGTATGTACAAGGGTATATATCATGACATTCAAGAGGGGAAAAAACTGGTATCATCTAGCCAGGTCTGGGCAGTAAATAGTGCATCATCATTTTTTAGGGGAAGGGGTTGGCTATGAGCCAATATTTTTTTTAAAACTCCCGTTTCAATGTTAAAAACGTGATATTACCTGGACTACTACCATCTTCTCTCTAAGTTTCCTTCTCTCTCCTTCCTTCCTTCCCCTTCCCCTCCCCCTATTTTTCCTTTTTTTATAATACAATTTTAGGGGTTTTTTTGGGGGGTGGGAGGGGGTGGGGTACTATAGCCCCATTAGCTCCCCCCTGGATCTGCCAATGTAATAATATCTTGTGCAGCCCACCATCAGAAAACATTTGTGTGTGCATTATTGGCCCAATTTCAACAACTCCCAGCCACCCTTGGCGACAGGATTGAGTTAATAGTTTAAGTGACATCATTCATAAGCCTTCAATTTGCCATTCATACATGTAATTTTCTGCTGTCAGTCCTTATTTACCAAATCCTGAAGCCTTATGGTAAACAAAGTTTCTTTCATTGACAGAGTTTACTTTGAATAATGAAAATGTCCTGTCAATCAAATGGTTTTGAAAGGCTTCAATTTACACCAGCCTTAATTGTATTATGTCTTCCTACCCCTGTATTGACACCTGTGCTGACCACTCCCTTTTGTGTGTGTCACACTTTGACCCAAGCTGCTCACTATGTGTGCTTGAATAACAATTAATTGATGTAACTGACAGCTGCTATGCATCACTAGGTTTGAAGAGGATGTGTTCAGTAAGCCTCCTTCACACCCCTCTACCCTCCCCCTCTACCCTTCCCCTCTCTTGTGTTTAGATTTAGTCACACTCAAGCTTCAGGGTAGGATTTTCATCATAAGCATTTTTGCTGTTTGCAAACAAGCTTATTAAAGTTGCATCCCAAATACTGTGTCTTTGTTACTGAATTCTGCCTAAATTATGGTAAGGCTTTGGTGTTTTTAAAAGTGGCAGTAAGTGGAGCAAGTGGGGGAAATGATAGGTTCAGCAAAGATGGGGCTCCAACATTTACTGGGGTTTTGAGGAGTTGAACTGTGCATGTTGTTAAAGCATTTAAAGGAGCAAGCATTGTATTAAAAGGTACATTCTATCATCTGCAATGACCCAAAATTTGCTTCATGAGTTGACCAGAAAAAAACCTCATTATTGTAGTGCTGATAGCGAAACCGACATGTGCTTATTTCTGTCCAAGATGGTACTTTTTGTCAGAAATTAACAACTTAAGGTGTTCTTTTTTAAATGTGTGTACACACGTCTTGTTTACGTTTCACTACTATGCATGGGTTTTCTGAAGAATTGATGCATCTATGTAGCTGAAATTTTTGCAGACTACACGTAGTTTACCTTTCACATTTTTCTTTAGATATGTTATGCCCTTATTCTAGGAATTCACAAAAAGTTTCATCTTGCAATGATATACATGTATTAGGCCTATAAAGGAACAGAAAAGAGCGGTTAATACATGAATCATGTAGGCCAATGTACAATTAGCACATATGTATCAGTTACATGAGCAATTTGCCTTGAGGCTTTTGGTCAACACCTTGATAAAGTTTCAGTGATATTATCGTAGTTGGTACAGTGATACCAATTGTTTGTGGCTCTAGCGTGTAGCCTTGAATCGATACAGCAATCTCTTATTGGTCATGTTGTTGGTTTGTATTTATTCCCGATAATTTTCCTTGTTCAGAGCACATTCGAATACATTCGAATACATGTATATAGTGGAATTTTTTCTTGGGTTTCACCGCAAGAAAACAAAATATATTAGGTTTTCTCGCTCAACTTTCTCGCCCAACCAATTTTGTTTGAGATACATTCTTTTTAGATCGAATTTGAAAATTGAATGCAGTTTGGGATCATCGTTCAATTATTTAAAGAGAGCATTCAATTTGGTTTGCAGTCAGGAAAATTCTGCACTCGAATTTAAAATCATGTGCGTTCAATTTGGAAATACTACATTTTTGTTCACTTGCATGCAATGAGCAGAGTTCCTTAAATTATGATATAGCCAACTGAAATAAATACCCCTCTCTGTACTACATGTAGCTAGCTTGGTATCATTCACCACTTGCTAATTGGCCTTTTTCTGCATGTGCATCTGTTTACATATCGCCATCGGATACCATTTTTCAAACCTACAAAAGTCATACCAGTAATAAGTAACTGCAAGTTGGCTGTTTATTTAGACAGCCCTATGTAATTGTGTCTTAGGTTTCACACTTTCGGCAGCTTGTTGTACATGTATATTTCATGCAATGCATAATTCTGTGTATCATCACACTTTCATTTTCACATTTCTTGAAAATTCTGTCTGATGAAATGATAAATAATGGATAACTTCAGACATCTCATATCTGTTGTAAAGCCTGATTGTAATAATGGCCTTTGTTCACCTCCAGCTTGACTGGGGCCGAAATAAGAATTATCAGGCAGTGCTGTATGACTCATGCTGGTAACCTTCACTTTCAGGCTTCACTTTCCCTGGCAGAATTTAATTTTTGATTTATTCCGCTCATTTTACTTATTGGCTTCGGTTGATTACCTTTAGTTTGCTTTGGGTCCTTCTGAATCATCTGGGTAATTTAGTTTACTGCGCTAGTATGAGTGCTGCTGAATCTCCAGAGAAAACGTATTATTTTAAAGACAATTTGTGATGACTGCATACATATTTGGTAGAATTTTTGGGGTGTTTATAATATTCTAATACCGTATGTGCACAATGCGTTGATCTGTGCTGCCCTGCCTTGTATGCATAATTTGCCTCTGCTTATTGCATTTATTTCAGTTTATAATGTGTTGTCCGGTATTTGTGGTGAATTTATGTTACAAGCATGCTGTTATATTATTTTGAAGCACTTGTGATGTAGTAAAGTGCATCATAGCGGGCATCGTATAATATAAAAACTATGGGAAAACACACATTAAAATTATGTAACCTCTATGTAGATCTGAATGAGGTGGCACATTACTTTAGATAAAATTACCAAGGTTTTTTGTGGTGACGGACATTCTATTTTCTAGCAATAAATCCAGTTGTGGACACAAATGAAATGTTAACATGGGATAGTGATGAGGCGCGAGGTCAAAATAGAAACGGTCTGTAAACCGGGAAACGGTACATAAACGATACACCGTTGCTCGATTTTGAGTGAGCAAGCAAATAGTTCAGCTGGTCTGGCCAAACGGGTGATGATTAGCAGTGTTCAACCCACCCGTGTTCGCTGAACAAACGTTTTTCTGCCTACAGACAAACGGTTCCAAGAGGGATTAACTTGAACCGTTTACCAGTATACAGACCGTTTGTATTTTGACCTCGTGCCTAACTTTTACAAAATAAGCCCAATGCGCAGTGCGGGCACAGCTCAAGTAACCAACAGTTCTCCTGTTGTAAGAAGGAACAAAAATATTTTTTTATTAAAACTAATACTCCAAAGGTTACCCGGATTACAAAATGTCTTGCTTTACGATAAGGTGTTCACCAAATTGCATGGACAGTAATGTAGCTTTATGGTGCCTGCTGTGGGTGATGTTTCATGCTTGATTAAGGGTAGTGAAAGGTTTCCTCATGGGGAAGGAGTGTGGAATATTTGCAGTGGGTATTTCATGGCAATTTATTCCAAGATGGTCTTAGCCATAACATGGGTCCCCGTAGTTTAGTTGTTTAGTCCATGGTAAATGCATTGCGGAGTGGGCTGTTGATTCGTTTTCTGAAGTGGTTTTTTTCTTCTGGTGCTGATGCACTGTACAGTGTTTCCTGCGGGTGTGGAACGCATTCAGGCTTGCCCTGTTTTTGACTTTGGCGCCAACCTTTGTAACATTAAATTTGGAATACTGGTAGAACAACAGGTCAAAGGTTGTTGCCGGGTGGGGCTTTATAAACGCTGTTATCGTTTGACTCGCGATAAAAAATAAAGCCGGCGCCACGCAAAAATAGTTGCCCTAAAGTACCGCAATAAACTTTGTCAATGCCCAGAGACATCTACTGTGTTTTTTCTTCGTACTCAAGTCGCAATTCCAAACTGTCCACCATGTTTTACTACTCGCGGTTACTAGGTGATGCCATTACACTGAGCCTGACACCAGAGACCCTGCTGCAAGCTTGGGCAGTGGTGGCTGCCACCGGGGCAGACTCGTGTATCACGTGATGGCTAAAAGAACGCTTTGGTGTAAGTTGGTGTTACCATGCATCTCGAACGCCGCTAGTGTGAAACAAGCATTCATGGATTGGCTCCCAGGCTGATCAAAGAATGGGGACAGAGGCCGCCAATTAATGAACATGATACTTCAGTTTATTTGCACATTCCCAAAACAAAATCATATTTTGAAAGAGTATTGCCCAGTTGGATTATCGTTGCACTGGTTTGTGGCACTGAACTTTTTAAATGATACATCGTTAATTCAAGTACACCTGTTTACAACTAATTACCGGGTAATGCAGTTCTGTTCTTTATGATGATCTCAACCTAATGGTAGGCCTATGTATGATTTGAAACATTCAAGACAAAGTGGTGCCTTGAGGGGCCAGGGAAGTTACTCCCATGTCAAGCTCAGAGGTCACCAAAGTCTGTCAAACTAATTTTTGTACCACTTGCAAAATAACCCGGCTTATCCCTTAAATCTCCTGCTTCAAATACCGCAGTCTTTGCCACAATAACATTCTTTTGAGGGAAAAAGGAATAATGACTGCTTGACCTGGAGCCCTTTAAGGGTCGCAGTAACTCTTGCCGGGGAAAGTGATTTCAGTTTGTGTGTTCAACTGATTAAGGAAAAGCTTAAAGAAAGAGCCAAGTACATGAACATAAGAAGGGTTTGAGCCAACGGCTGTGGAAATTTCACCCTCTGTTCCCATGGTGACCTATTATGGTGGAAATTAGCCACCAGATATGAAGTCATATCTTGATGTATAAGGGACTGGTTGGAATCTATTACAATGCATACCCTAGAGGTATATGGTCAAATCATTTGTGAGTCACCCAATCCCTCTCAAATTCATCTTTCCTGGTAATAGAATCTGCGTGCCAATTATTTGGATTTTCCTTCAGGCAACCAGACACTGACACTGAAATTGCACTTTTCTTGCAAATCTTGTGTGGTAGCCCAAAAACCAACATCTTCACGAGAACTGTAGAATTTTCAATCAGTGTGAAAATTTTGGCCTTGGAGTAGATTTGCGTTATGTGGTCAGAAGGTAGTTATGGGCTTTATGTACAAAATGGAAGCAGTGTAGCACGAACTATGCAGAGATGCCTTCGCTAAGGAGCTGCGTATTTCGAGGCACGAATTTGGCCTCACACACACATTGACGAGCCTCTGCCTTTATGTACGTGTATGTACGGTACATGGCAGTTTCATAGTCTAGAAGAATTATATTTGTAATATGTTCCGTGATATTTGTCAGACATGGATGACAGACTTGTATGACATAAATTATGTTATTGCTCATGTTGTACCATCTGGCATGTTGAGGACTCACTGACAAAAATTACTTGCATGCGATATGCACAGATGATTCCTTTATAAATGTATTCGTAAATCTGAAATGGTATTCTTCAATTGAAAAATACTCAAAGCATCATTACACGAAATTGAGCATTTTAAAGGAGATGTCCAGATTTAGTTCATACCATAGTGTTAAAAGGCTATACGGTTATCTATCTATAGTTCGCACTCTATGCGAATTTGGTCACTGTCATCTTTGTGCAGATAACTATGACTTGGTGAGAGTGACTGAGCAGTCTCAATCATCCATGACTGCTGTCAAGCAACACTGCCCTCTGTTGGCCATTGATTGAGATTCAGTATTTTATAAAGGAATAAAAGTTGGTGTGGCCAGTGGTGGGGCCTGGACGAGTAATGATGGCCTGAGCCACATTTGTGTAACCTCACCAGAATTTGCTTGCTGTTTTGCCCTGTATTTTTGTAAGCATCGATATCGCGTCGCGTTTGTTCAAACTGCTATCTGTGCGTCAAGTGGATTTTGTTCGATCTCACGTGTTACGCGTAATGCAGGCATGTCTGCACACGCACACGACGGGGTACTTTGCACATTTTGCTTTCGGAGGCGTGCAGTTTCTGTTAAGGTATTTATGAATGTGATTTACTTCCAATTCCAGTCATGCATGCCACAGCAGATTGCTATTCATCACCTTTGCAGAAATTTGCACTTTATTCAGTTATTTGCAGTTTATCATTTATTTTCTTTTGTCAATGAATAAGCATGTTTTTGTTGCCTCATATGGGTGTGCAGCTATATCTTAGAAGCCTGGCAAGACATTTGCTTGCATTACAAGCTGAAATTGGGGCAGTTGATGCATTGAAGTACTAGTATAAATGGAGGTATTGGAGGTAACAATCAGCCTTGGAGGTAGTGTGAGAACTGGTCATTGACCCAGAGTGTCTTTCAAGTCTCTCACTAGTCAAAGGAGATTGAATATAAGTTTGATGGAAGGAACATTAGGGGTAAACCCCCATCAGTCATCGGGTGGCTTTAAGGAAGCTCACTGCTGGGACTAGAGTCACTCATCGATGCATCAAAGATTTGCCTTCTTAACAGATTCTTTGCTTTGACTAAAGTCTGTGGTTTGGGTTTGGCACTATAGTTGGCCCATAACTTATATTTCAGATGTTGATTACATTCTGAAATTGTACAGTCATCAGGCATGCAACTTTTCTGCTGATCAGCTTTTTCCTTATTTTTGTTTCCTCATCTGTCCCTATGAAATTTTAAAAACACTGTACAGAGTCGGAGATTTTTTGCATTTTCCTCTTTTTTGGGGGGTAATGACACAGTTGTCAAAACAAAATGACACAGTTGTCAAAACAAACCCTAAGTAAAATGACACACAGTTGCATGCCGGAGTCATTTTTGGGGTGTTAGGGCCTATGTGGATATTGGCAATTATTTTGTTTTTTTAGGGGGGAGGCTTTGAGCGGATCCACTTTCTGAATGTTTCATCAGCACAATTACCTGTAGTTCCTACTAGTTTGTACAGTGATAATAAGACCTTGTTAATACAATAATGATTTCAGGTCCCAAGTGTTTTTCATTGTTATGCAAGACAACTTTCCACAAGGCTTGTGTTATAACAAAGCCTTTTTAACTGTTGACAATGTTTGACTGTGCTCCAACGCAAAGTGCGCAGTCTCCACCTACATGTACATACTGTACGTTAAGCAATTAAACAAGCAATGACTACGAATAAACATTTTTAGCATTCATTGAAGCATATCAGAAAAGTGCAGTTACCTTGAAGAAAACAAAGCTGAAATAGTTACAGTCACAAGCAGTGTCATGCTGATTGCTCATAAAATGCTGATTACTAAAAACAAATCATATGATGCGTAAAAGTGGGCGTAATGAAACCTGTTGGGATGTGCACTGCTTTACCAAGGGCGATTGGTGATGCATTTCAGGGTTCGATCTTTCTCGGTCGCCCACACCGGTGGGCGAGTCAAAATCCTTCTTTTCTTGTCTGTTGAGAAAGCTAAATGTGTTAAAACTATAGTCTCCATGTGAAACCTGTTAATTTGAGGAATTTTCCTGTCAAAATCCATCATTTTGGGACCTTGTTTAAGGGTTTTTCACTCGGTAACAAAGGAAATTAATCTTCACCTGAGTTTAAGGGAAAAGTGGTATGTTCACTGCAATTGAATGGGTTAAGATGTTCATAGTGTCATACCTTTGCACCAATTTCATCAATAAAGTTTCTTACATACACACACGTTCTAGGAAAGTGTTCACGCCAACTTTCACATATAGCCCTGTGCATGCTTAAATTAAAAAAAAAAAATTTAAATAGAAAAACCATGCAAAAAAGTGTAAAAACCTAAAGGGTTGAGGAAAACCCTTGCATTCCATTTAGGAATTTCCTCACAAGACACTTCCTTCTGTGAGCCGCCACTCCCCTTTCCCCAAATTAGGGGCCAGTTTACCCTTGCTCAGGATCCTCTCTACCAGGGATTTAAAAATACTACCCCAGGGCCCAGGGACAGGGCGACCTCAAGCACTGGGTGTTTTGATCAATTTTTTTTAAGTTGGGAAAAGGCATACCGGTACATGTGCATCTAATCTGGCCTCCCCAGAGAGTGCGGTGCATGTGTACTTGAACTTGCTTTGTGATTTCATGCTACACTGCTTCTTTTCATGCTAACTGTACTTTGGACTGCACCCAAATTCCAGTGGATTTCCTCTCACTGCCCACATATTGTACTAGATTCATTAGCATGATAAAAACCAGATAAGTACTTGGTTTGCATTGCTCCACATGGGGCAAGTAGTATTTGTAAGTACATATACTGTATGGTGTCTCAATTTAGCAGTCTTGTGTGGTAAATCAGTCACTAAGGTTGCAGTACACATGCCATACCATTTTCTGTGTACACTCCAGGGAGGAATTATTAAAGCAGAGGTATATTTACAATCACACAGCACAAGGGATCTCAGTTCAAAACCAAACAGTGTCTGGATCTGTTTTGTCGGCTTGGTGATTGTACATTAGAGTAGTTCAATGTGAAATATTGAATAAAGTCCTTGTTAAAGACGGAAGATTCTGCATGTTACGATCTCGGAGTAGTGAGGATATGAGGGAACGAGAATGGAAGAGGCGAGAGAGTCTGCTCTTGCATTACGTGCGATGTGGTAATGTCACTTTCTGTTCCGTTTGAATCTCAATTTAATCCACGTTTCTTTGTTCAATTTAAATATTCAAAATTACCTTGTCTCAAGTAGCAGCTTGTCTTTATTTTGTCTGTTTATTTATTCTTTTCCCTTCCATTTTCCTTGGGGGAACCCACCAGTAAACATAAGATGTACATTTAAACTAAAATGTTCTAAACCGACGGTAGAATAAACGCCTAGAAACGACAATGGTAGCCGCTAGCGGCAAATGCCACAAGTTGGAAAGTTTCAACTTTGACCGGTGCCGCCGCTGCCATTGGCGTTCCGTCACCGTCGGTTGTTGCAATTCACTTCAGTCTGGACACAACTTAAATAGGAAGGTGTCTTTGCACAATTTCTTCAAGGCATGGACATAGTTAAACTGAGATGACTTACACACAGGTTGGTTTTTATCATGTACACAATCACACATGGAGATTTGTAACAGTTTTCAATTCCTGTAGTTAATTAATAGGAGATGTCAGTAAGCTATTTAAAAAACTGTAACAGAAATGTGTTTGAAGATGATATGGTTGTCCTCGTATATAAGCCAGACTGTTTTATTTTCTATCCTATAACTTGAAAGAGCTGCACTCTCCTGCCTCTGCAGGCTGTCCGCTTGCTTTACATGTATACATGTGTATTTGGTGCAGGTGAACAATCTGCATTAACAAAATCCTGATTGTGCTGATACAGTTTCACTGTTTCAAAGAAAACAGACTAGATTATCATTGCATTTGGTTTGGTCAGCATTGAGTAGTTTTACGGTCATATAAACCATAGCCTGCTGGACTGCTGTATAAACACACTGCCCTGGATGACGATTAGGTTACTGTTCATTCCATCTATAAATTAGTTGTAGAAGCCTGGGAAGATAAATCACGCAGTTTGAAGCAAGGAATCTTAGCTTGATTTGATCACCTTGGCATGAGGCAGATGGTTGTTAGTAACTTTATCAAGATGAATCTAAGCACTTTCCCACGCTCTACTTGAGAGATAATGTCAAGATGATTTGGGCCATGCAGTCCAGTGCCCAGTCATGTGAATTCTTCCCCAGCAGCTTCTTGATGACTTTCAGCCAGTACCATTAGATAGAAATCCAGGGAGGGTTTATCTGTCTGCGCTGTGGATCATGGCAATCTTTGGCTGTAATTTATGACCAACTCTCGCCTTCCGTCTTCTATGGAATGCACTGGCACATAGTGCATCTTCAACTTGGTTAATGCTAAATGCACGTACACCAGACTGTTGCATTCAACTTGGTCGATCAAATCACCATGATCAAATCCACGTTTTTCCAGTTGATGTTTCAGTTTGTAATGTAAGTGAACAATTCCAACACAAAACGTGATAAGAGCCATCAGAGACAATGTCAATGTTTTATCGGTATAGTGTATAACATGACAAAAATAAAATGAAGATACGTTGACTCGTTGGTAAGATTTACCAATTTGGCTCATATAGTGGTCCAATGAAAATCTCCAATTTGTCAGATTGCATGTCAATGTTAAACCATGAAAAATGTATAATCAGCTTCATTTTATATAAGATTTATATGAACTTAAGTTTCCATGGAGTTTTCTATTTCATTTTACATGTATATGAAGTTTCATGGAGAGAGAATCATAAAAGCATGTAAGAAATATAAGTGACTAATTGATTTCTAATCTTTGCAATTTCGTTTTTCTTACAGAGATAGAAGCCTCTGAAACATGTCAGTGGTTGAGAGCAGCAGGATTCCCTCAGTATGCGCAGATGTTTGAAGGTAAGGTGGCACGCCTTCCCATTTCTTATAAAACAATTACCATTCGTTTAACACAAATACATGAAGTATTACTGGATCCATATGGCTGAAATTGCTACAACTAGTAGTGAGAAGGCAGTTTTTCAACATTATTCTTTAGTTATGTAATTACAATCATGTAATCTGTCTTTTAGCTGACAACGAAATAATCACATAACAGCCTCATTGTGCATTATACTGCTTTAGTGTGCTGAAAATGTTCACTCTTAGATTCACCGGTTTTTTTTAATCAAAAAGTAGACAAAGAATCGACACCAAAAGTGATTTGTCCAATTATATAAGTTAATGTGAATGCAGCAAATTGCCCTGCTGTCCTCCTGTTTGCAACAACTGACCCAGAACCCTGTCGAATCTGCCCAGCAACCAGACCATTCAGGGTTTGGCCCGAGCACAAATCAGTCCCTTGTCAAGCCTGATGTCCAGATAAAAGGATCTATCTTTAGTTTCAATAGAAAAGATTGATCTTCATGCAGAGTCAATTCAAAATGGCTGCTTTGATGACACAGCATTTGATTTTTGATATTTCTCTGTTTGAGGCTGGTATTATCTAGTCATGTGCCTTGCGAGGCGCCATTGGGTAGAGACACTATGGCACTAGTTTTTGTGCGGGTCTAGACTAATGATGATAACTTTTAGTCAAGTGCATGATTTTGTTTTTGTGCTGAATTAAATAATATACTCGAGTTTATCACTGATAAAATAATCGTGATTTGTATTGGTTCAACAACATTTGGTGTAAGGTAAATGCAAAAACAATGCATTTATCAAGGATTATGTTTTGCTGCTTGAATTGTTTTTCTGTTGGAACAAATTTACTACCCTGGGCAAAATGACAGTTATCTTTTAAAGTTTTAGCATTATGGACAAATGGTTCAGACCAGTTATAGGGGAAATGGGATTGCTGTTGGGGACCAGTCATGGGACTTGCATTACATTACAAAAGTAAACCAGTCTTGCTTTGTCCAATGGATTGAGTAAGGAATACATGTAGGTCCATTGCTTTGTGTACATACTTAGAGCCTCTTACATCATTTGTAGTTACCCAAAATTTTACCTCATTAGTTGACAAGAAAAACACAACTAAAAGTGTTGTTAGCAATGGTAACAAATACCACATGATTTTTATCATGGTACATGTACCTTTGTGGGGGAAATTGCCAAAAGTGCTTTAAAACGTTTAAAGCACAATTTTGTTTTACCATTCACTCAACACAAAAACCATGCATGCATTGTTAAGGTTTTCTATCTAAAGTATTACTGCATCTATGTGGCTGAAATTTATACAAGGCAATTTACCATGTATACAACATTCTTTAGTTATGTAATGTTATTGTTCCTGTAATTCATAACAAGTTTCATCTGCAAGTGATATATAATGGGCCTTTAAAAGTTCCCAAAACAATAATGTTCCACAGAGTGAGATATAAGGGGACTTTCTCCCACGATTCTCATTTGGCTGTTTCAAATGATTGTCAATGGACATAGGCCTATCCTGACCTGTATTACAAAATTCAAAATTACAAGCTACATGTATTTTAGTTACCTCAGAATGTGGTTATGTGCTGTAGATTAAGGACACAAATCATTATGAACTTAAGGGTTCTTTTTCCTCCGACTGTAAGTGTTAATTTTGCCTAGAGTGTTAATGTTATCACAGAAATAGAATCCAGAGACAACAAACCAGCATTTGAACTGTGTATGCGCTTCTGGGGATAGTACAATGGATTTAATTGTTTAACTACATACCCCAGGGCTCCAGCAAGGGATAGGCATGAAATACCATCTATTGTATTGTCTTGCCACACTAATTAGTCACATTCTATGCTGGCCTATAAGTATTTTTTTATATTGAATAAAGTTTCCATTTCACTTTTTACCTCTGTATTGATTTTAAGCAGATTGATCAAGGACAGGCTTTTCAAAATTAGGATGACGAAGTAGTAGGGTCAAATTTGATCAAAAGTCACCCACATCCTGTTGTTGATAATTTGGCATTCATGTAGGCCTACAGGTACGTACAGCATCAGCTGATGAGTTATGTAGAATGATTGTATTGTTAAACTGAGGTGAATACTCTTTGAACATCGATCTTCTGAAGCCTCCCACATAGTGTTAAAGGATCGTTTGTTATTTGACATCATAATAATGGCAATACAATACAATGTGGGGTTACCGTGGCCGAGTGGTTAGGGCCATTGACTCGCAATCATGGGTGAAAACTTGGGGTTGCGGGTTTGAATCCGGCTGCGGTACCTGTGCCCTTGGGCAAGGCACTCAACCACACGTGCTCCATCCTTCGGAAGGGATGTAAAGCTGTTGGTCCAGTGTGTTAGGTAATGGTAACGAACTCTAAAGATCCCAGAGCATTCTTTCGTGAAGAGCAAGGGGGATCATCCCCGGTGTCTCTGGCCATTTCTAATTCTAATTCTTCATGGGTTTCCTCACGCTTGCGAGTGACAGTGCAATGAGCACTATTGAGGAATCCTTGGTATGAATACCAGAAAGAAATAATAATAATAATAATAATAATACAGTACTTAAAGGATTTGTGAAGTGAAAATTAACAACAAGCTGGTTTTATGCACAAATCAAAGGATTGCAGAGTGCTGCAGACAAAGAGGCACACTCAAATTTGTTTTTATTTCAAAAAAAAGTCACCTTTTCTTTACTTCAAAATTGTTATGACAGGTGAGGGCGCTGTTTGAAGCTAGTCATGGAGGGAACCCACAGTTGCAAAAAGAAAGAAAAAAACATTACATTTCAAACAGTAACAGTACCCAACTGATCAATTGTTGGCTCAAACAAACTTGTCAGGATTGTTGGGAATGACATACTAAACAAACTCAGTAAACTGATACAGTTCATGATATCAAAAAGCCACTGAAAATGACACCAACTTTTGTACACAAGTCTATGGAGAATTCCTCTGTTGTCCTGAGATGACATCACAGCTTTGCTCATGAATATGGAAATTTCATTAGCATAAAAATAGAAAACTTGCAATAACACCAAAACGCAACTTTCAAATTCTCTGAAATTGATTGAAATTGTTAAACACATCCTGTACTATAGTTTTATGTAATAAAAATCCTATTTCATATGTCCTGAAAAGGGTTGCTTGCCCGGCCGTCTAAAGCCCTTTTCACACTGCAGAGCCAATCCCCGGGAAATAAATCCCCGGGAAATTCCCGGGGATTTTTTACCCCACCAACACCCCAGCAACCGTTCACACTAGACCCATTTGGTAACTCCCGGGGACACTATTTCCCGGGAATATGCACGGTCGTTTCACACTGGCCATCAAACCCCGGGAAATGTGTAAACTGAGGGCGTTCATCAGGAAGTTCCCAAATGAATTGTGGGCGGAAGTCCACGCTGGGCCACGCATCATGCGGATAAGAAAATAGAAGACTGGTACCTAACCACACGGGACATTATAAATACACGTACACGAGAAGGAAGCTAAACACAGTCTTGTTCACGACACTTCTTTTATTACAAATTAAAACCATTCATTTTGCTCATATTCTTTAAAATAAAATTATTTGTATAATTTTCAAACGTTATTATTTGTGTTTTGTACTTAACTGTACATTTATTTACGAAAAATTTGAAAGGTACTGCATCACAATACTAAGCTACCGCGCGAATTACTTGGCGCGCTATTTGTGACCCTGTGACCTTTCGAGATTACCCGTGGACGCAAAAAGGTGGGGTAAGTTCAAACCCTGCGACGTTCACACTAGTTGCTTTTCCCCGGGAAAAACGTTAAACCCCGGGGATTTCTCCTTTAACCCTACTCCCGAGTAGGGGTAAATATTTCCCGGGGAAAAGCTTTTTCCCGGGGATTTCTTTGGTAGTGTGAACAGACCGACCGAAATTCCCCGGCAATTTCCCGGGGAATTCCCGGGGAATTCGTCTAGTGTTAAAGGGGCTTAAGACAGGACCTGGTAAGTGTTTGTCGTGGTTAAAATTTAAAGTGTGAAACAAAACTCCTGGTTTAGATTTAACCCATATTATTTGCTGCTGCTTTGGTTAGCCAGGTTGGAAGTGGGTAGTGTGAAAAAGTCTATGGGCTTGAAGAGGAATGGAACCCTTCAAAATTCCTTCCCTTAATGCCGACCCCTTTGACCTGTTTGTGTGGACTCTTGATTAATGAGCTAGGTTGAGGCATCAGACAGTGCTGTATTTATTTGAATCTATGGGGGTCATTGCCATTGAGTTGAACCAGCAGCAACCTTGCCAAAGAATGTTTTAGGGTAATTCTCAAAATTAGGGGTCCAAAACATTTGGTGTCCTAGTTATACTAAAAAATCACCACTCATGATCACATATCCTCAGTAATTATCTGTGGCCTGTGATTACAGGGGACAGCACCAGTTTCTTGAATGTATTTTTCTGTGATTCCTGACAAATATTTGAAACAAAAGACCATGAAGGCTCATAATTTGTTCTATTATATTGAATAGGAATCTGATGTCCCGGGTTACTATATGCCAATGAAAATTAGCTGTAGAATGAGTTTGCATCAACCTTGGTGCCTTATCCACACACAAACGTGAAATTTAAGTGGCATTTATGGAAATAAAAATAAATATTTTCTACTGAAAAACCACTTTCAATCACTAAACACACTAGAAAATCTTTAAAAGCATGCCACACTTTTGGACGCCTAATTTTGGGAATTCCCCTTTACTGTAGGACATAAATTACAAAACTAAAATATGGCTCAACTGACTTTTATCCACTGCTTCCTTTCTGTGTTAACAAAAATAAATAAATAAATAAACAATAAAAAGGTAAATTGTTAAAATTCTTGCTCTTAATCCTTAATAACATGGTACAATTTCACTACTGCACTATATTGCATTTCCTGGCGACTCTAGTCCTCAATAGCATGTTATAACTAAGGGTTAAGCGGTGAAGAAAGAGAATTTCGCAGCATGTGCAAATACTTAGTAAACATTAAGTAGTCAATTTTCAGGGGAAAACAATATTTATTTTATGTTATATAATTTGACTGATCTTTATTTTCTCATCTAGTCGAAAAATCAATTAAATTTAATTAGACTAGTTTTTCGAGTGATTAGTTTTTACTAAATTTATGAGGGAATGTGATTTAGCTTGCCGACCACGGCGACACTCATCTGTCACATGGTATGAACTGTGTCATCACCGCACTGTTACGATGCTTTACAGTTCATTACAATTTGGTTACGATGCATTACGAAGGCAATGATTCGCGACAGGGTTACAAATATTTACAAACCCGATTTACACTTGTTTCATCATGGGTCGCCATGAATGATAATCGCTTATATGGGAACGGGGCTTAAATGACAATGCCTGAAATAAATAAACAAATAGGATGAAGAATTAGTAAAAAAGAGTTGGCTTTATCATTGTCGTGTTTACACTCGAATCGACAAAGGTGGATACTGGTGCCAGATTGGTCAAATAAACCTACCACAGGGCGGGCACTGCCCCAAGGAAACTCAAATTGCTGAATCTGTATTCGGGTAGTGCTCGGTTACACTACAAGCGACCTTGACAATTACGGGGTTCAACCTCGCAATTGCGGGGTTCAACCCTACCCCAAAGGTGACTTGAAAAAGGCGAATCAGACCCGGGTCTGATCCGCCTTTTTCAATTCACCTTTTGCGTTTACACTTACATGTAGTGCCTACCCGGCTGGAACTCCCCTTTTTGGAAATTGCGGAGTTTGATTCGACAAAGGCGAATCGAGTGTAAACAAGCCTCAAGTTTTTTAACAGTGGGTATCAAAGTGATTACAATCAGCCGTTAAATTGATTCTGGAAGCAAGCTGAGCAATTATTTTATTTGTAGCATGGGGTGGTATTGTGGGGATTTGCGGTATTAACAAAACGTATTTTAAGTGTCAAGGTTTTATTTTGGAGTAAGAAGAAAAGAAAGTCATCTGAGGATTAACTAAAATTGCATTCTCTGTGCATTCTCTGTGCATTCTCTGTGCATTCTCTGTGCATTCTCTGTGCATTCTCTGTGCATTCTCTGTGCATTCTCTGTGCATTCTCTGTGCATTCTCTGTGCATTCTCTGTGCATTCTCTGTGCATTCTCTGTGCATTCTCTGTGCATTCTCTGTGCATTCTCTGTGCCTCAATAATTAATTGAAATAATGTTTAGCTCAACTGGTTTCACTGAACATATCAGTCTTATTTTTAGGTTCCTTAACAATACATCCTGCAATAACGAGTGGCGCCATAATCATACCAGTATCATAAGCATTAACCTTTGATTGTTTACTTGATTTAAACATAGCATTGGTAAGTACAATACATGTAGGCCTACATGTATAAACTTTCAGATCATTATCATACCTGAATCTCTGCCATTTCAAAACAATTAACAGCACTTTGGGTTTCTGTATGAGTAAATCTTGGGATTGTCAATAAAAAACTGCATTAAATGCCATATTTGAGTATAATAGGAATCATTTTCTGTTTTTGTTGTTCCTCAGAATGTATGTGTCCTATTGACATTTCCTCGGTGGAGAAGGATCATGATTTTCTGGACAGGGATCTTCTAGACGCTGTGACGAGGTACAGTACATGTCATTTACACTTAGGCTATTTGAACTTAAGCTTTCTAAGTTTGTTTTTCTCACTGAGATGATTTGATTTCATCCATGAAACTCTCCGGTGTTGACCTTAGCATTGAATTGTTACACTTACAGTCACCCAACATCTTGGTTATAGTCTTTTTATGATCACTTAGCGTGTTTCTATTGAAGATCCACAATTTTACCGGTAAACCCATTTACAGGTAAATAGCGGGTAACGCAAAGTTTCTACTGAGCCGCTCTATCCGGAAAATAGCAGAGCTTGCTGGCCTTTGGCGTAACGGTGCGTGTTTCTATTGGCGCTTACTGGATAAATTCCCCAGCATTTCCCTTCCTCGTGAAGGAAAATTTCCAGGTAAAATTTCTCGCTCCATTTAATGGAAAATAACGGATAAGACCTGTTTTCTGTTTTTTCCCGGAATTATTCAGTAAATAGGTCTCAATAGAAACACGCCTTTAGGTTCTCTGGCCTATTTGTACTACATAGTGTGGGTTAAAACAGTTTGAAGAAATTCATGGAACATGTAGGCCTACCTCTATTTGTCAGTGTTTTTCTGATTGAAATCATGGGTCCTTGCATGTGAGTTCAAGTCTGAGTCCTTGCTTTGGGCAAATAGTTTGGCATGATAACAGTTGGCATAATAATAACACTCGTAGATCATAAAGGATTTGTGTGGTTCAAAAAGTATAATCCTTATTTTTGACCTTCTTTATAAAACCATGAATAAAGTGTATTTACCTGTTTGTGTGGGGTTTTAACATGCTAGTGACCTGTTGCTTCTTAATCTCAGCATATTGAAAGCATCCCTGCTGTGGCATGCAGGTTGTAGCCTTGCCAATAACTACAACTGGTATGGTTGTGTTTAAAACTTACCATAGTTGTAAACAATGCAAAACATTATAGTCTTTTCTCCTTCTGCATGTAGAATGCATTTTAAATATGAGGGTGCCCATTGTAGAAACCCACAGCACAAAATGAACAAAGTAGAATTTAAACTACAAGTGTGACCAAATGGTGTAGTTTTCATCAACAATAGCTTTAATGTGGTGTTCCCATTGGACTCATTTGTGGTCGTGGGATAGAATTACAAAATTAAGTCCAATGGGAACACACGGGGGGGGAAAACTAGCATCCCTGTCAATTTACCGTGGCCATGATGTAAAATTTACAGGCAGATAGTGGCCGTCAACTTTCCGCTTAGCCATGGTAGTTTTACAGGGCTGTATTTTACTCCAGTGAAAACAGTTTCGACCTGTAAAATTTACAGTGGGCTGCAGTAACATTCGGAATGGGCACTGAAAACAAGTGGCAAATGGGAACACGCAGAAATATTACAAATAGCGTGTTTCTATTGAAGATCCGGAATTTTACCGGTAAACCCATTTGCCGGTAAATAGCGGGTAATGTGAAGTTTCTATTGAGCCGCTCTATCCAGAAAATAGCCGAGCCTGCTGGCCTTCCATCACGCTTCGTGGATTTGCCGGGTAAAGGTCACATGCAGGGATCAAGCACGTGCATTGGATCAGTCATTGTGGGGTCACATGTATTCTCCCCTGTATGCGCACTCGGGCGGAACGGTGCATGTTTCTATTGGCGCTTACCAGATAAATTCCCTGTCATTTTCCTTTCTCGAGAAGGAAAATTGCCGGGGAAAATCCTCCCCGCCATTTACCGGAAAATAGCAGAAAAGAACCTGTTTCTAATGAGCACATTTTCCGTCTTTTCTGGCATTATCCGGAAAATGGATCTAAATAGAAACACGCCTATAAAGGATCAATGTTAACTTCCCACAAGGTAACTGAAAAGAAAATCCAATGAGAACACGCCTCAACAAGGCTACTCACCAAGCTCACAATTATACGGCCAATGTTGCTTTGCACACAATGGATCTAAATAGAAACACACCTATAGAGGAATGTTAACTTCCCACAAGGTAACTCATCAAGCTCACAATACGGCCAATGTTGCTTTGCACACGATTTTATAATATAAACCACATTTTCTAAAAATAAAGTTTTGATTAAAATTCATTGTAGTAATGAAATAAAATGTTTAAAAAGGAACAAAAAATTGCCAAGGTTAAATATTACTCTGCATAGAGAAAATACTGTTCCACGAGGGCAATTTGCTGTTAATGAGATGACATACATGTAATTTAGTTGATGTGTTTACACTTGCTCCCCCCTGTCCCATCTGTCCGGAAATGAAAACGCCCCCACACCAATCCAGCATTATTGCTTTGCCTGTCTGGTATTTAGCTAGTGGTACAGTGTACAAATACTTGTGTTATTGTCCGGATATGAAAACTGCTCCACAGAGTACGTAGTATTTAATGCATATCTGTTTAATCTACATGTAATTGCTATACATTTTTTTTTTTGTGTGAAACATCTGTGCCAAAATGTTTGTGGGCAATATTAATTATTAAAATCATCTAGAGGTTGTGAACTTGTCCAAGTCTATTCATTAATACATGCCCATGTATTTGTAAACATCACACAAAATAGAATCATATGATGTAACATAAGAATCCACAAGAAGGGAAAAAACTATGAATTGTAGGATAGGGCGACAAATCGTGTGTAAAAAAGGTATGTTAGGGCGACGTGCTCAATAGGGCGACATTTTGGTGTCGCCCTGATATTTTTGAGTTTAAAAATCTTTTTTTTTTAGGTCAAAAACCATTTTTTTTAAATCGAGAACCATTTTTATTAGGTCTAGAACCGATTCTCTTAGGTCTGTGACCATCTCTGGAAGCTTTGGGTAAAAAAATAAGGTGTCATTTTGAGTGACTCTTGCCGAAATTTCGGTGGTCTCCGGGGAGAGTCTTCCCGAAATGTCGCCCTATTGCGGCATTCAGGGTTGTTTAAACATTTATCTCAATGATTGTGTACATAGACTGCACTGAACAATTTCTTGGGTTATATTCACCCAAGGATAGTGTGAAAACTGCAACTAAAATGTTGTGTTTATACCATTTTTGTGGTATAAATTATCCCAATTTTGGGTGGTTTTTATCAATTATTGGTAGAAAGTACCCAAAGTTGGGGTCGTTTATACTAAAAAAACAAGTGAAAACTGACAATTTTAAGTGTGGTTTTCACATTGTTCTTGGGTATATAACTGAAGCAATTGTTGTTTAGTATGTAACTGTATACTCCTCATCAATCCTCCAAAAACAAAAAAATTCTACATAAACCCAAGGGAGTTAAGTTAAGTATTAAAAAGAACACTCAATGTATGTTGTTTCATATCATAAATCTAGCTGTTACATGTACCGGTGTGTGCAAATTGTGTCATGTTGTACCATTGTTAGTCACAATAAAGATAGGAACTGATATGGTACACTGCACACCCTTCTAGGCCTTATCCCACTAGACCGTCAAACCCCGGGGCGAACTCGCCCCAGGGCCACCTCGCCCCAGGGCCACCCTTGGGCCACCCCACGTTGATTCACACTTGTTGTACTAAATCTCGTCCCGGGGCGAACTCAACCCGAAGATCGGCACCTCATCCCTCACTTGAACAAGTGAGAACTCGCCCCTGCCCCTTTTCCTACTACCGTTCTCGCCCCGGGAAAATGTTTCAACCCTGGTCTCTAGCAGTGTTGAACTCGCCCCGGGGAAAGAGCGATCTCTGGGGTATCTCGGGGGTGGTGAGACTTGCAAGTGGGAATTGGGGTTTATTTTCGCCCCGGTGTCGCCCCGGGGCCACCCCGAGATTTTGTCTAGTGGGAAAAGGCCTATAGTCGGTCTGTTGCACTATCTCCTTTTCCCTGTGTTGTTGTTATTTCTAAGCTAGATATAGTGAGATATTAATAATCACATCAAAGTTTATTTTATTTGTGATTTTCCAAATATGTACATAAAATTACATTGACAGGGTGCAGTTGAAATACATCAAGAGGAAGTTATTTTTATACACAGATTTCAACAACTAACTCTTTTGTAGCTCTTCTTTTTCTATTTTTAACAATGTTTACAATTATCCCACTGCAGCCTTCTGATGGCGACTTCCTTTCATCGACAACTTTCATTGATAAATTTATCAAGGCCTTTCATAGTTTCATTCCACAGCTGTTGTAAAACAAACACCTACGTAATTGTTTGCTATTAATTATGCAGATCTCATTCATGATTTCATCATCTTTTGACTAAAATAGATACACCCCACAGCAATCGCCATAATAACTTTGTAGTAAACTAACTGTGGGATGTACTTATGCAGAGTGGTGTTTTTTTTAAGTCAAAGGGCAAACAAAATATGCATAATCAATTAAAAAAATTACTTAATTTTGTACATATAGGCTACACATTAATATAATACCCCTTTCCCATTACAAACTGCTTAACCCGGAGATTTGCCACCCGGGTTTAAGCTTTTCTTACCCCGGGGTTCGTTAACCCCGAGTTAAGTTCCTATTTGTTTTGTTAACCCGGAGCTTTGCAAAACCCGGGGCGAACTTGCCCTGGGTTAGCGCAGTGCGGTTTCTCACTAGACGCGGGCATATCTGTATACAGGGACTGGAGGAACAGAAATCGAGTTGTTACTGAACTTGTCTATCGACCAGACCTGGATGAGGAGCTTTATTTCAATTCTTCTTTCTACACCTTTGCCCTCTTCTTTTTGTTATGAATTGAGATATACGGTGCTTGAGAAGCCATGCCTTAATAAATTAGGAAAGCAAAAATGTGCACGTACGTACCTATAATTATGATGTGTGCCATTGATGCGCGCTGGCACCGAAATTGCCTGTGAACAGTTAACCCCTGCTTGGTTTCCCACTACAATGCTAACCCCTTGGTTTGGCCGTTAACCCCGATATTGCCATCCTTAACCCTGGTCGCTGGCAGGGTTTACGAACAATTTGTTTTGTCTTAACCCGGGGCGAAAAAAAAAATGGGGGAACGCTCACGCTGCCCCGGGGTATCTCGGGGTAACTTAAGGATTGCCGTTACCCCGGAGATTTTGTAGTGGGAAAGGGTATAAAGCCCTTCTGTGATACTACTCATTTCACATACTAACTGCGAATAAACAATCAGTGTCCTACACATACGTTTTTGCACTCAAGAAAATTGATAAAACATGCATGCCCTTTATATAAATGAGTGGACATTCCATGTGACCTTGCCAATGCAAACATTTCCCTGGATGCATGCTTGGTATATTTTAATTTTATGAAATATGACAGTACCCCACACAGACATGTTGGAGCATAACATACTAAGACTAATTCTGAAGTGTTTTCCTTATGTCCCTTCACTGTCAAAAAGCTAAAAGGAAGAACCTTCAAGTAATTAGCGGACTGTTTATGTTGGCCTGATACAAATAAACAGAGTACATGTTGGTGATTTACTGCACTAACCAATCAGCTCACAGGAATTCAGTTGGAGGCGGGGCTTTATAGTTTAGCCACAAGCACTGTTGGGTAGTGGAATAATAACAGGTCATATGCAGCACATGTACACAGTGTTTGGGATGCTGTCTTTTGGAGCTTATACTATAGCCTTGGCTAGTACAAAACTACAGTCTTTTAATACAATCAGGATTTGTGAATTTTTTGAACTTTTTTCCCTCGTGTACTTGCAGGAGGCTTCATATTCTCAACAAATGTGCCAGTATGAAGATTGAAGCTCCTCTACACAGATCTGTGAGTATTATTTATATTTCTAAAAACATATGTTGTAAAATGGATGGAAATATCAGTATCAACAAGATACAGAACTGGATTTATTTTCAGATATTAATTTGGCTGAAGGTAATATTTTATACAATCATTTCTGTCATCAAATCTTGGAGTATGAAAGCACTGGTTCATAGTTTTGCGTAGTATTCATTGCACTTCCTTAGAAACTGAAACTAAATTACATACATAAGTCCAGCTTCCCTCTTTGCACGAGAATGCAGAAAATGCGTGGGAAGAGGTTAAATAAAATTATCAAATAAGACCAAGTCTTTCTGGAATTTTCTGGATACTGTATACACATTTAAACTTAAGTAGACAGTTTTATTTTGTGACGTGTTTCCCATTCAGTGAATGGCTGAAAGCATGATGGTTTAAGGTCTTAAGGGGCGTTCACACTATCGCGGAAAATTCACACTTTCGCGCTGCGCTCACCGCATTGCATGAGTTCCTAATCGCCGATTATTCCAAAATAGAAAATTCCACTCTGGTAACTTGGGGCTTCTCTGATACCTCACTGGCTGCGCGTTGGAAAGGTCAGCGCACCGCGGTCAAAGTTCAACAAATTTGAACTTTGACCCAGCTGAAAAAGTTTTGCGCATCGCGATAGGCTGCGCACAAGCGGCAAACCAGTTTGTGTACAAACCAATGGAACAGTGTGATTTTTCCGCGATAGTGTGAACGCCCCTTTATCATGTGAATGTGTCCCCACATGAACATTGGTAGAAACCCACCCACAGAAACTGAAACCACCAATATCGTGATCTTTCAATTCCTGCCAGAGTCTTTGCAGTAGAATGCAAAAATTGTCAGTAATTAGCAGAACATTTTATACCTTTGACAGTGATCTCGCCATTTTCTTGGAATTGGTGATAATTTCGCCCAGCTTTTTTCTTCTTGATTAATTTTTACAAACACGTTTCCAAAACACCACATTGCTTGGTGTGCCCAAACAGTACAAAAAGTCAAGAGTCCAACCAGCCATGTTCAATGTAAAATGGAATTCAACAGGGCAGTAATTTACCACTGGTGGACATCTGGCATTTGTCTATTGCTTTTGGAGTTTGTAAAACCATGGATTTCCTTCCTTGGTAAAACAGATCATGAGCAAAAGAGACACTGACTTTCATGGTATCCACCAAGTGTAGGACCTTTTTGGGGAAAGATTGAAAAATGAATCATAATAATTATGAATTATGTAAATTACATGTTTTATTTTTTCCCCACCAACTTGATGGCATGATGTTTTTAATTCATAACATGCTAGAAGCAACCATTTATTTCCAACATGATCTGAATATACTTCAGATGGAATTTTGGTGTACAATAGGTCACACAGATATTACCTTTTGCGTTGAATTAATCATTACACAGACAGGCTACAAGCTATACAGTTACTCCGATATCAATCACTTCCCTGGCTAGTATTAAAAGCAACCGTAGACGCCGTGTCTGGCACAGATAACGCACATGTATCCTCTCTCTTCACTGTTCATGTCACAGTCAATGCATTCATTGCATTACGGATGTGATAAATGTCCGTACATGGTAATGTGCGCCGCCTCCATTCTGATTGGAGAAAAAGAGTAGGCTTTTTGTGCAAGACTGGAGTCTTTTCAAATGGGTGTTAAGCCAGCATTTAGAGGCAAACGTGCAATAAATTCATTGAGCTTTCTCTTATCACTACATGTCAAATGTAATTGGATGCAAAAAGGAAAAGAAATGATCAATGATTCCATGATCACACTGGCTTGCTCAAACTTTGACTGCAAAAATCTTGTTGGTTTATTTATTTTTATTTGTTGTGTACATGAAAGGGCCTCTATTATTCCTTTGACATACTTTCTGATTGCCACTGTGGTGTTGTCAAACAGCTAGCACTGTACCAAGGGCCTCTAAGGGGAGGTGGTGGGGGTGCTGGAGGCTGATAGTTGTTCAGTTTTTACTAAACCAGGCGCGGATCCAGAGGGGGGGGGTTTTGGGGGTCAAACTCCCCCCCCTGCTCCGACACCAAAAAATATAATGTAATGCATTTTTTGCGTGTCCGTCTGTCCGAAACAAGCAGACATAAAAATCTGATGGGCAAAACCCCTCCCTGGTGGCAAAACCCCCTCCTGGAAAAATTCCTGGATCCGCCCCTGTAAACACAGTGTAAGTTTGCATTTCCACGTGTGTGTTCCACCCCAAAAGCAATCTTTGCTCAAGCCTCACGATGCTTTTTGCTTTCCTTGCATGAAGCCTTTGCAGAAACAGTAGGCCAATGAACTTTTGACTTGCAAATTCTGGCCATTTTCTGTGTGTACTGTAAGTGGTTAGCTGGTGTACCCACTAGGCATGGGTTTGCCTGTTGATGGGGCAATGTGATGTTGACCTCAATGACCTGTGGAGCATACTGGGAGCTGTGCTGTGCCTTCCATAGGACTCCAACAGTCTGCATTATCAGGCCAATCATTTGTATGATGGTATCCATATGATGTAACCCAAGGGCTCTAGACCACCAAGAGAGAATGGGTGCTGGGACTCTTGCTGCGAAGTCTAGTGAAGGTTTCCACTTAGCTGCTCAAGGGTGAAGAACCAAAATATAATATACTTCAAATTACCTCACAAAGGGTAAATATTCCTGCCGCTTGCATCCTGCTGTGGGTCAAACGCTGCATCTTAGGTACATAATGTACCTCACACCATGTGAAGTCAAATGATTAGGGACTTGTTGTATGTACAAGCTACATGTAGTACCGGATGTGCATACATGCACTCAAGTTTGTAAACAACTGCAATCATGGATGGCCTTTTGTTCATGAATGTTTTGACTACATGTACATGTACTACAGATTCGGTGCCAGATTCGGTGGCTCAGGAATCGTAGCCATGGGAATCGGTGAAGGAGGAAAGCACAGACCCACTGTTGCTCTAGCTTTTTTCTCTTATCTCATCTTCTTTGCGTTGAATTGTACCATAAAAATACAGCCTACCTGTAGGGCGTACATGTGAATACAAACACACCACACACAGTTGCCATTTTTCCACAAACTTGTGCATTTGCCATTACACTACCTTGCACATCTGGGTTTCCATATCCTGACATTCTTTATAGGCCATTAGTGATATAAAGAACCAGGTGTTTCCTCAAACCCCCAATTCTCCCACCCATACACACAATAGCCTCCTTTCTGCCTGGTTCCAGTTGTGTTCAATAAAACATGGGGTACCTTAGGTGTGATTAGACTTTGACCGTGTTTACACTTGATCCCGAGCTCGGGATCGAACACCGAGCTCGGGATCAGCCCCGGATCACAAATAGGTGTAAACGCTCTCGGAACCAAACTGGCCCCGGATCAGACCCCGAGATTTTGGTCTCGCGATGGCGGAGGGTTCGATCCCGAGCTCGGGATCAGTTTGCGGTTAGCTGGGCAATAAATCTTCCCCACACAGCCCCACATCCTGTTGCGGGCTAAAGCGCGCGAAAATTCCAGGGAAGCCCGCGCTCGTATTATATACACGTGTACATAGTACATGTATATACACGCACACAGGTACCACTGGTTCCATGCATTGTGTGCATGCATATATGCCTGGACAAAATGCCTGATACCCCGACGCGACTCATGTGATGCAACGCTGAGAATCTCGATCGCTGGTGTCCGTTACGAAAACACAACGTACTACAAACGTAATTGGTATCCTGCATTCAGCAATCTCTTTTGCGTGTCCGATACAAACTTCACACGTTGAGAAAAAGTGTTTCTGTATTTCCTCTACTTTCTGCAACTTCTCTACTTTCTGCAACTATCTAGCGACACTTTGTCATTATCATACAGCTTAGTTTTTAGTTGTTATATCAAGGATTTCGGAGTGTCATTCAACGATTTCCGGCATAGCATAAGTTGACATTATTTCGTCGTGAAGAGAAGTTGACGAAGACGAAGTAGCCGAGTCGAGTTGTCTTCGTGTGAAAAGATGGCAAACGAAGTTCGCGGGCGCTCGTGGAGCAACGACAAACTGGCGAAGTTTTTCGACATTTGAGCCAGCGCAGAAATAATGGCTGAACTGGACGGAACATCTCGGAATTCTGCTGCGTTAGCTTGACCTTTGACTGCAACTTCTGGCTCCGCGCTCGGGATCAACAACAGATATAAACGCGGCACTCGAGACCATTGCGGTTAACCTCAACACATTCTTATCAGGGGGTCAATCTTGATCCCGAGCTCGGGACCAGTGTAAACACGGTCTTTGAGGAGATTTTCATCCAAACTTGGTACTTAATTGTTTGCTGTCAGTTATAACCAGCATCAAAGTTGCCCCCTGGAGGGCTTGACTTGGCCAACCACAGCTTACAGGAAGTCATTGCATGGTCATTGGGACCTACCTATTGTTGGGGTTTCACACCTCACACAATTAAATTCCTCTATAAGCTGTGCCCTACTGCCCTCTTTGTGAATGGAACTGTTCCTGTCATAAATGTTTATGGAAATATTTAACATATAGTGTGGGTTCATTTTACAGGATGTTTTACAATATTTGAGCAATCAATATGGTATCTCAAGAGTCAATTCACTCTAGCTTGTTTGATAATGATAGTCATTCTTTTTCAAGTCGAGAAATTACCTGTACCATATAAAACAGTGGTCTTTCAAAGGCCCGAAAACCCTGTTTTATATTAGTCATAAAACGATATGGTCAAGCTGCAGTTTGTCACAATTTAAGGAGATATTTTAACCCCCACAATATGTCTTGAATTGTTTTTAAATGGAAACATGGAAATGTAAACGACATTGTTAAACAATGGAAACAACAAAATAGGTCAATTCATCATGGTATTAATTTTACAAGAAGGTTTTTGTTTTATAATGCGATTATGTCTACCTACCTTTAGGAATGTTTTTTTTAAAAAGGCATTAGGCCTACATGTATTAAAAAAGCACAAATCAATAAAGAGTTGGAGTACAGTGGGCCCTAAATTAGAGGCTCAAATGTTTTACACATATTTTACACAAAAGCTAATAGGAAAATGACTTGTGCATATAGTTTCAACTGTTACTAAGAAATTTAAAGAATTTAACCCAAAGATGTGGGCAACTTCAAAAATTGCAAGTGTAAAGGGCTTGTAAATTAACATACCACATATACAGCTGTATAAATTCATGTCAGCCATTGGGGTGTTTTGCATTGATATATGCCTTAGTGCAATCTAAGCAGAAACATTTTCCTAGCTGCAAATTTGACATCTGCCTGTTCTTATCATTGAACTTTTTGAATAATACACAAGGAATGTGGCAAAAGACCATCTTGTTATTGCTAGAAAATACCTTCATGTACATGTACAGGAATTGGTGTACTGTATGGTGTGTGTTCTTGGCCTTTCGTGTCTGCAAGGAATTGGATATTTTCTTGCTCCACAAATTTTTAGGGTTTAAAGCCTTAGACACAAAAAACGTACCAACTTTCAGAATGAAAAGGCAAACTGCATACTTTATGTATGTAAAAATGTGTGTAATTGATATTGGAGCACTAGACGTGTTTACGGTCGTCTGGAATTACTATAGACAGTGGTGTGCCTTTTGAACAAGCACATGCATTTTAATTGACCCTAATATTGGTAATGAAAACATTCCTTTACACTAAAGTTGCCAGTTTCCCCCGTTAAATATACATCCCGGTAAACCTTCCATATTTGTAGTTTACTATCCTGAAGAACCTTGATCCAGCATCAACCTTTCTGTACCTGTTTCTTTGCATCGCAGGGCGATGAATCAGATGAAGAAGACCAATGTGCAATCAGTAACAAGTGGAAATACACTCGGAGTAGCCGAAGGTGGTCTCGCCGTCTGACCGATGATGAATGTCCACCTCGTTCACCTGATACAATTGGCTCAAACTCAGCCGAGGGTTCCCCAACGTTTGTCCACGCACCACCCACAAGACTAGATAGCAGCAGTCGAGATAGCCTTGTAGCCACCGATAATGAGGGATATACTAGTGCTAGTAGCTTTGAAAGCCCAGCTATCATTCATAAAACATACCACCCCAAGCGGCAGAACTCTGATATAACCTGCTCATCAAGCAGTAAGCAGAGATTGAGTCCTACTCAGAGGACTCCTCCATCCTCACCAGTCATGCTTACATCTGGACAGCCACCGAGGAATGCCATCATTAAGATTTCCTCTCCAATCACTGTCAAGAAAAAAACCTTAGATGAGGAGCAAGGTTCTAAGGATCGAATGAAAGGAGCCAAGAATTTCCTGAAGAGGTTAGACAGTCTCAAACTCAAGCGTGGATCTAGTCTAAGGGACAATAAAAAAGGAAAGCAGCACAAAGAGGCCCTTGTAATAAGTGACCCAATTGTAGATGATCAAGGGACCTTGAAGCGCAAAATAGAACTGTATAACTGCATAGACTTGGATATTGGGAGGGGCAAATCTGCTTTGCCAAGCTTCACTCCCCTAACACCGCCTCCTATGAGGAGAAGAACGACGAGTGAAAAGAAAGACTCTGAAAAAAGGAAAGGGCGTGTGTTTTCAGAACCAAGTTCTCCCGTGGTAAGTAGAAGAATTGACAGGCAATTCTACAAGGAATTGGAGGAAGCTTACAACAAGCTGAAGCTTTCAGATGTAACCAACAATAATGATGAAAGCAACAGGGTATTCCAACTCGGTCCAGCCAGGTCAGGAGAACTGGACATTTCACCCGCATCCTCCTCAGGAATATTGGAGAGGAGGTCTAGTTGTAGTGGATTGGTCAGCTGTCAGTGTCGATCTTGCCAGGATGGAGTAGCTTCCTGGAGTTCCAGCGAAGAGTTACTTTCACCTAAACTGGCTAAATCAACTTCTCCATGGACTGATAGTGTCTATGACAATGTTCCGAGGGCTTTCCATTCCAGCTGTGAACGAGTTTCTACCAAAATAACACTCGCAGAGTGTGAATTTCTGCGTCAGATTTATAATCTGAAAAACATTGGATCTGAGCTATCTCCAGCTGAGTTGTCTCAACAGATCCCTTCAACATCCACTTCATCTCATGACGCCCCCTCTCTAAGACAACGTCATAATAAGTCCTCAATGTCTAGAACTCGGTTTGAATCAGAGAAACAGGACATCCTGTCTAACATTACCCAACTCTTAATTGCTGAGAGGAAATTGGATGAAGAACACCTGACGGTACCAGTCGTACGAAAGAGGACTCGCAGTAACAGTCTGCCAGACACGCGGCCATGCAGTATGCAGGTGCAGAATACCAGGCTTGATGAGGAAACGGATCCTGAACTAGATGGCATTGACACGGAGCTGGAGACATTGCTTAATGGAATCAACCAGAGTCTCTTTGAAATGCAACAAAGTCTTCAAAAGGGTGAGTTTATTGTCTGTTTAAATTAACTGACCATGTGACCAGTGACATGGCCTGCTGTCAGCATTATAATGTATTTTAATAAGAAAGAGATTTTTTAGTGTACTCACCGTTTCTTTCTTCCCTTCATTCTATTTTTAAATTTATTAAACTTTCATCCTTTCGTTCGAGCTTTCATCTTTAGCAAAACCAAAAATTGCTACTTTGGCAAATGCCAAAAAATAATTCTCCTTTTTATTTTTTCTTGCAGCAGTGAATAGACATCGTCTTGTAATTATCTCAAAACGTGGTCATCCCCACCGTTTCTCTTTTGCAGCATTCTTCCTTCTCTTTTTAAAAACCACCCAACATGTACATACATTGTATGGTATGGGTAAATTATATATCTATATTTATTTGCTTGTTTGTCTTTTATATTTCAGATGAAGGTAGTCTATCGTCAGCTTCCTCCCATTCGCTAATATCACCCGTCTGTTCACCAGCCTCATCAACGGTTGCCTCCCCACTCCCTTCGCCCCTTCCATCACCCCATCTATCCCACTCCAGCCCCAAAAGAAATCATGGTATCAGTGGATTGTCCTCGAGTCAGGAGTCAAGGCCAGTGCATGAGGGAAACACCACTCTAAGGACTAGGTCTATGGAGGAGATTGATGAATCTAGTGCTAATGTGAGAGAGAGGAGAGATTCTGGTGTGGGGAACTCACTTACAAGACCAAACAGGTATTGTACAGATAGGGAAGGAATGCAGCCAATGTATAGGCCTACTGTCTTTAATAAGAAGTCCCTGTAACTTTGCCGATTACCTTGTTATAACAGGAACCTGGTATTATTAGGAATGGATAATGAAGAACATGGAATTGGAACCTAAATGTCTCTTTGTGTGTATATAGGCCTAAACAGATTCCTGTATTAATGGTGTTCTTATCTTCGATGCTCGACTATACATTTGTAGGCCCTACATACAAGTACCTACTTAATCGAGTCTTGATAATACAACATTCTGCTTATAACAAGAACAATTTTCGGTCCAAATTCCTCATTCTTCATAGTTTTCATTTCTGATAATACAAGGTTTCTGTTATATCAACATAATCTGCAAAGTCCCAAAGGACACCTTATTAACCAGATTTGACTGTACATACACACATGCATCTTAATTCTTATATTGCTCGTTTACACAGTGTTCACTTTTTCCAGGAAAACTCTTACTAAGCTATTACACATAGTACAATGTTGTTGTTTGTTTAGGCAGTGTGCATACCAGAATGCACTTAGTAAACCATTCCTGGTGCCAGTGGGTTTCCCCAGTGATGATACTTTATCCCCTCTTTCAGTAAAAAGGATTCAAATGTAGGCTATACAGGATGTTTGCTTGTTTCGTAATACCTGTGGCATTTCCATTATGGGCATATGTGTGACGTCTTTTGAGTTCGTGATCCTGAGGTCAGTGACCACAGCTCCATATGTCAAGCATATTTGTACCAGTTTCTGCTGAGTGGTAACCAGTGATCAAAGAGATGGATGGGCACAGCCTTCTTGTTTTCATAGGAGAGCTTAGCACAGATTCCCTTACCAATTTTGTTATCACAAGAAAAGGAAACAAAACGTCACAGTTGCTTTGGGATTGGAGTCACAACTCGGTTAAATACGTACAGCATTAAAATGTCTTGAAACAACAAATTTGTTCTGACTGATCGTGGGGTGAGGAATTCTGTGATATGGCTGCTCCACCAGTTACAAGGATTATTTTAAAAAATGACATAGAATGACAGTTTTTATTAAAAAGTGTTTCCATCAAAATGATTGATTCTTTTTGAACATTGGAATTCTCCTGGCATTTTGTAATAATACCATGCACACATGTATGGGATCACAAAACCCACAACTTGCTGAGACTTCCTTAGTTTGGAAAAGCTTCCATAAAAAAAGATGTATTTTTAACAGAGTTTTAAATGCATGAGCAGATTTTGCATTTCTTACATAAACCATCTTTTCCTACCTCCATGCATAAACGGTAAGTTATTTCAAGGCAGCACCAACACATGCATTATAATTTCAAATTTATTTACCACAACTCTGGATGACGATTTTGTATGATACTGAATTAAAAACCTCAATAACTGACAATAATATGTACACATAAAAGAAGCATTTTAATTCAAATACTTTTGATTTTTTTTTTCTATCAGTACTTCTGAGAATCTTTTTACAATAATATCCAGTATTTGTCCATTTCACTTCAGTCATTGAAACAAATCGGCTTACACCAAGCTTTGACTAAATTTAGGGGGGAAATCATTTTGAGGTTTAGGATTGTGTGATTGTGGCCATATTGCCATTATTAATTGTGGCTTTCATCCAGTGGGGGATTTTGTGAGTCATATGGAACTGCCTGGCCTGCACAACAAATAGCTAGCATTATATATCTCATTTCCCAGCTTAAACCACAGGAAATCCTCAGTCAAAGCCTTAATTTACACACACTGGGTTGTTTACTTTCAACTGTGAGGTTATAAATACGCGTACGGTACTCCAGAAAAAAGGCACATGTACATGGACTGAACAAAAGGATAATATAAACAACTTACATTCAAACACATGCACATTCAAGTAAAACAACAGAAAGTAATACGACTATCCAGCTGGTTCTATTCGCCTATTCGGTATGATTTACCTCTGGGGGAGGGGGATTGGAATGACCCATGGTAGGTTAACACGTCCTCACAAATACATGTACGTATAAGGGTCTTTCTATAAATTAGGGGTCCAAAAGTGTGACATTTAGTGTCCCTCGTTACACCTGATATGTGTTATTTTTCGTACAAAAATCATTAAAATGGCTTTTAAACCATTTTGTATGAATTGTACTTTATGTACTCACTCTTTGAGATGGAAAGTATTTAAATAATGTGTCCTGAATTTACAAAAATGAGATGTAAAATGTAACGGGGGACACCAACATTGGACCCCTAATTTATAGAAAGACCCACATACTATATTTTAATATTTTGAAATTGAGATGAGTTTAAGTTACTTGACACACCGGTAGACATGTCAAGAAGTGTGGTTGGCCTATATGCTGTGAACACAGTACAAGGTTTATCCAGCATCCGGTATGTGGAACTCAACCCAGATCCTACACTTCCAACATGAGGGCTCTATCTGCCTACGCTTTTTCACTCTGTCACATCAACATGTACCGAAATCTGCATTTGGCGGAAAACATTCACTCGTGTACATAGATCAACCATGTTCTGCTTTCACACTACTTATAGTGTAATTGCACTCGGCAACACGTAAGTTCCCATATATCAAGGGTTGTTTATTCAAGGTACACATCATTCGCAAGTACAGTATGTACACATACACTGTGTTTACACTCAACCGGCAAAGGTGGATACAGACCCAGCATTTTTATTGCAACCGCAAAACTGAACATTTGCCGCATTTACACTACACCTCGATCTGGCTTCAACTCGCCTTCAGAACCTTCAACTCGCCTTCAGAGTTGTAACTGCAGCGCATGCATGAGTTGTTTAAGGTGTTGCGAAACTGGTGCCAGATTGGGTAATTAAATCTACCACACGGCGGGCACTGCCCCAAGGACACTCAAATTGCCGAATCTGTATTCGGGTAGCGTTTACACTACAAGCGACCTTGACAATTGCAGGGTTCAACCCGGCAATTGCGGGGTTCAACCCTACCTCAAAGGTGACTTGAAAAAGGCGAATCAGACCCGGGTCTGATTCCCCCCTTTTTCAATTCACCTTTTGCGTTTACACTTAGTGCCTACCCGGCTTAAACTCCCCTTTTTGGAAATTGCGGAGTTCGATTCGGCAAAGGCAAATCGAGTGTAAACAGGCCTTTAGAAGTCAGAACACAGCAGTTGCAGTTTTAACACTACCAATTTCAACCTGTGTTATAATAAATTTCCCACACAGATTGAGAGCACTCAGCCCACCTCAGGGACAGAGTTGTATTTCAATTTGTTTGTATTTAGCATGATTTGAAAAAGTGTGAACAAACGTATACATGTCAGATCCGTGTCAAAATCGTAATGTGAAAAGGCTTCTAATGTGAAAAAGCTTCTAATGTGACCAGTCTAGACATACCAGGAAAGATCAGTGACATACAATGTCCATAACAGGCCTGAATGGGTCAACCTGTGGTCAACCTGCCAGACCCAGGATAATTAAGTTTGTTTCTGCCAATTAGTTGGTCCAGCCAGGTGGGTGTCCAACTGCCCACTGTCCTGCCAGTGAGTCATTCCACAAAGCCACACACTCTTGTCCATTGGACTTTGGGACAAGAAATTCCATAAATGTCCCTGGTATGTGACTAAAACCAAGAAAAGGTTTCAGCGTTCCATGGGAGTAGCGTAACTGGTGTTGCTCCTTTTAGAACCTTATCCCGAACAACAAAAGAAAAGCAAAAATGTTTCCACTTTTTGATTGAAAAATGCAATACAAGAGTGGGAATTTTCAGCACTATTTTATACGAATATTTCCCAAAACAAATTCAAATTTCTATTTTTGCTTGGTATATTTTCTGTCATGCAGAAAGAATCCATTAGGTTGCCAAACTTCCAAAATGTCACTATTTACCAAAAAATCTGGGGAAAAATGCAACTTCTGTTATACACAGTATATTTCTTTGTGCTCCATATTAATTTTTCCGTAATGCTGTGTCCAGTGATCAGTAAAAGGTTAATTTGTTAATCTATTAGGCCTACATCATAGGCCTACATTGTATAGCTATATCTTAAATGAATTAAAAGCGATTTTATTTTAGGGAGACTAATTGGATATTGTAAATTGTCTGAGACACACAGCCTATACTAGACCTATAAGCTTCAGGCATTTTAATTCTGATGGCTGAGACTAGTTTTGTTGCAAGTAGGTACAACAGACGGGGCCTGTTTCTTGTAACCACTCCCAGTCTAGTTTGAGCTCCTGTCAAAAGTCTCCAGAAAAAGATTTGGATCACAAATGAGGCATCTTGCTTATAGCCAGGCGTCTTGCCTGTAACATTTACTGAAGTCGGTCACTCATTCTCTTTAACATGAAATAAGAAACTGAGCTATGTACATGTAGGTATTCGTGACCAGTCTGGATTCAGTATTGCCTTACTGAAAAGATCTGCCCTAAGTACCCTACATCAATCAAGAACAGGATTTTTGGCAACTGGTGTGAATGTCACAGGTAGTACTGAACACGATTCATGCTGTCCCAGTTCTGCCACTGAGTCACTGTGAAGTGATAGGTTTCACTGGTTTCATTAAAAGCTGTTGGAGAAATATGTCACCAGGAATGGGGTAATTCTACCCACATAGAATTTACTGGCTTGGAAAATGCAGACTTGCAGTTGGGAAATGGGAATGCTAAATTGGGCATGACTCACCATTTGTTGTTTATGGCATAACAACATTCATGTGACTAGAGCGCCTGATATTTGACACATGCACATTTATCATTCCCAGATGTCCAATGTCTCACAAAATTGCTTTTGAGAATTATATTTCCAAGGCATTGTGCACCTGCATGGTCTGAATTCAGCAGATCCAAAATAATTGCCTTTTGAGCGGGGACAAAATAAAGAAGGTGGAACAAAATAGGGTCAAAGTTTTTATTCTTATTTCTTCCAATCTCTCTTATTCAAATTGAGGGTTTAAAAAAAAATATTTTGTATCTTTTTTATTTTTTATTTTGTTTGGAACATTTTTTTATGAATTTCTTTTTGGCATGTAGGCCTATGCCTATGTATCCATCTCACCAGTACTAATGTGCATCAGCACTCACTGAAAACACACGATGTGTGTCATTACTCATTAGTCATTTCTTATTCAAAAGGCATCCATCCCTATTAATGACAGCACTAGAAAGAGGATGAATCAAGCTAGGCTGCTTTCGAGCGCGGCACCAGGTGCTCCATGGTGCTCCATGGTGCTCGCCCGAAAGCGTGTGTAAGCATGTGTGTGACGTAACGTTTCCACCACCTGGGAGCACCAGGGACGAGCGCTCGAAAGCAGCCCTACATGTACAAGTCTGTCAACTGACGGCATGCTTTTAAATGAGTTAAAAACAGGAGAATTATGGAGCAGTTAGCACTACTCTAGTTTAGAGACTGATGGACCAGATGCAATGAGTATGTACACATGTTCAATGGGATAAACCTGTTTTGTATAAAGAGTTTTCTAAAAAATAGTTTGCTCATCCATTAATTTGCTTTGTTTCAGTAATGGAAAACGGCCAAGAATCAGATGGCACAGTTTCCAGAAGTCCCACCGACCAAGTCTCACCTCAAGGCAAGTGCTGTACCTCTAATATGTAATGATGTAAGAACCCGAAAAGTTTAGGTTCGACTTAATTGACACAAATTTCAACTTTTTTCGGGTTGGCCAATCTTGTCATACAAAGTTTTGAATATTTATAAAACTGTTGCAATAGATCCAAAACAAGCTACCCGTATTGCAATATTTTTTTTAATTTTTATTAATTGCATTTAAAAAATGTATTTGTTGGCACAAGCTTACCGAAATCAAGATCTTGTCCTGACTGCTACAACTATTTGATATATCGCACACCCAAGACAGTGGCTGTGAACTCTTGAACCATTCCTGTTTCTGCAGTGTTCATTGCAATCATACATTTTGCGTTGTTTTGCATTTCAGGCCGTTTCAGATTTCCAGTCTGTCAGTAAGTCAGTTGCTCCGTCTTTGCAAGTTGTCCCTCCTCAAGCTAACATCACTCATGGAAAGACATTTAGTCTCACATCGAAGTGGCTGGAGTTGGTAAGAAATATTCTCTTCTCAGCTTTGGTAGTTTTTTTAGACGGCAATTGATCAGTGTCTGAAATCTGTTTCGAATGAACAAATCGTCCCTAGATTAACCCAAGACTTGCAAAGTGCATTCCCCTGATGGTTTACGTAGCTATCCAATGTGTTTACCAGTATTGACATTTTATCCAGTACTGATTTCTTTGCTTAATCTCATCACCAAGCATGTTTTCTTTATGTGCTTATGCATTTCAGCATATCTTTTGCTAAATACCAGGGCCCAATTTCATAGAGCTGTTTACAAGCCCATTTTCCGTTAACCGAGCGTCAGGCTATTTCATAGACATCGTTAACGGTAAGCAACTGCCTTAACCGCAGAGCCAAATTTTGCTTAAGATAGTAACGCAACAATGGCGGTTTCCAAGTGCGCGCATGCTTAAGCACGCCGCGGCCGTGAAATAGCCTTAACGTTAGCACAACTTTTTTGCTACAGTAAGCACACGTTTTCAGCTAGCGCTTAAGCACCTCTATGAAATTGGGCTCTGTTCAGTCAATGTGAAAAGAAAAATTTGAAGATTTGACGAGGACCACATGCATTCAGCTTGTACCGTAACTGGCACACTATCCCACAGGATGATGTCACGCTTTATGAGACGTATCAAGAGTCCAGACTTTGCAGACAAGAACGTATTTGGTGTTCCGTTACTCCATGTGCTGCAGACGACGGGTCTGCCACTGCCCCAGAGTATTCTGTATGCGATGCGATTTCTGCGTCGTACAGCCAGCGATGCAGTGGGAATCTTCCGCAAGCCTGGAGTTAAATCTCGAATCCTGCAGCTGAAGAGGCTAAATGAGAGTAATCCAGGTATGGGACTATGTCAGTTCTGTTTATACTTTGTCTTTCCTCATTCAAGTTATTGTGGGGTTTTTCCGTATTCACTTAAAAATTAACATGTGACTGGATATTTGTTTTACCTTTTCAGTACAGTGGAAAGTTGCGAGATAACAAACATCATGAGATCCGTGTTTGTTACAGCAGCTTTCCACTGAACCAATTCCATCACCAGATAACTGCATGGCTTGGCTTCCTAATTCCAATATGTTGTTGAGAAAGTACGTTTACAAGAATTACAGCACTACTTTTAATTCTGCAGTAAAACCTCTTTTAAAGATTTTTTGGGGGGGCGGAGGTGTGGTGGGAGTTGGGTGATAAATGTGACAAACCATCCGTAACAAGTGTCTGGGTAGTGCCTTCAACATTTTCACACGCTCTGTGCATTCGGCGTGCATATTTTAATTACAGTACATTACAGCATGGTGCATTATTTTTGTGCTGCGCATTTATTATTAGATCATATTATTAGACCATCCTGTCAAAATGTCAATTGGTCTGGCATTTAAAAATTAAGCTGGGCTGGCCTTTAGATATTCCTGTACCGGTTTATCCAAACTTGGATATCCTGTTTGTCTGACGAATGTGTGTCATATGGGTTTCTTATACGCATGAATAGAAAAAGTGGCTAAAGTCAGATTTTGTTTTTTCACGCAATCAGGACGAATTAGAACGCTGTCAATTTTGAATTATACTGCACAGCAAATGAAATCCATTGAGATGACTTGTCTAAATTCAAATTGAGAAGTGAGCTCGTCGCCGTTCGGGGACGAAATGAAAGTATCGTTTAGGGAATTTGCTAAAATAACCGAACACAACATAAAATAACCGGAAAATCTTATATCTTAAAAAGTTTCTTTTGACTTTCAGTATACTTTATTTTCTCTCACTGCATCACACTAAGCTCTGAACCCCGAGGATCCACCAATTAATTTACTGAGTAATTAATAATGGCTCGTCATGATTCCAGAGCTAAATAGGCTACATCTGGCTAATAATCTCCAAGTAATCGTGATGGATGCCTGGTGCTTTCCTCCTAATTTCTCTGTGAATTTTAGTCTCTTACTGCCATTAACAACTAATGTAAATAAATAGGCATGTTACCAAACCATGCTCCCTTTAGTGGTTCTAACAACAAGGAATTCTCATTAGATGCAGCCCTTTTACATAAGTACTACTAATAGGTATTGCAGTACATTACCTCATGAGACGCAAATGTGTATTGCCCTCTTCCTTGGCAAATGTCAAGAGTCTGTCTGTTATTAGCTTGATGAGTTTTGTCTGGTCTGGCTGCCAAGATCTACACCTGTAGACATTGCTCCCTCAGCGCATACTGATTCTTTATCCCCATGGTATTCATTTTTTGTAGCTTCTTTTTGCTGTTTCAAAATGTCATTCGCCATTTACATGTGTATGCACACTGTACATAAATGCAGCATGTACTTACTGCAAATGCCAGTTGTATGGAAACACAGTCGTTTTTTTGGTTTTTTTTAGGGCAAATGGTTTATTCTTGTCACTCCATTTTTTTGTGTCTACTAAATCACTTATTACAGTTTGATAAGAACGTATTCTGTTGACCACAGTGATGACACTCATGAATTTTTTTGCACCAGTTCAGAAAGGCTACCAAAATGTTAAAAGGAATTACAGGTAGTAATCCCTCCTTCCTGACTACAACTTTTATATCCACTATACATACAGGTATACATGTAGATGTTATGCGTACATGTATGACATCGCATCAGAGTGCAAGTCTTCCCTCATTATGGGTACACACTTTGTGTAAATGACCAGAACTACCCTCTAAGATGGCTGCTATGCATTCACCAAATGTTTGTGTGTAATGCTGAATTTTTGGGTCAGTTACTTGATTTTTTTATTATTTTCTCTGTGCAGATAACATGAGCTATGAAGGCTTCACAGCATATGACGTGGCTGACATGTTGAAGCAGTACTTGAGGGATCTCCCTGAGCCAGTTGTCACCAACAAACTGTCAGATACCTTCATCAGTATCTTCACATGTAAGTCATTAACAGCACAGTGCAACTGCAACTTCACCGACCCTTGTGTAGGGTCATCCTAGAAGTGAACACATCTTCCTATACATTCTTTTTTACATTGGACCAGAAAAACATTTGAAGGAAAATTAGATGGTACAGTTGAAGTCGGAAGTATAAATACATGTACACCACTACCATCATCACCCAAAATGGTAAACAGGACTACCCGAACCATTGCAAGGTGTACAAGCTATGTTTTTAAGTACTGCATGCACCTGAGGAATTCCACAAAATCAAGACTTTAGCCAAATTTTCTCAACAACACTTTTAAATGTCAAATCCAAGGAAGAAATGTGGAAAAAACATGCTCTACTACTAAATTATTTTGGTTACAAAGCTATTGTTGCTGGCATGGGTCCAAATATTGCTCAAATTAAGACCTCCATAATATGTCCTTGTTTGAAAGGAAAATAATTGGAGAGGTCATGTTTTCCTGACTTCAACTCTTTTCACCGATTGGCATGACTGATCAAGCAGAACCCCATATCCTACGTATAAAACAGAGTTGCTGAATCACTTCCCGTTAAGTCAATTTCCCCTTTTGTACTTGATTGATTTTCGTGTGTGCGCGTACTTTGTCGGATCATTCCATGCATTAAAAGCCGGATATTCCAGCTCTCTCATTGTGTTGCAAACTGACAAGTTGAATACAAACAGGAAAATTCTTCTGTTGTCACTGAAAAGTCAGATTTAAAGGTCAAATAATTATGAAAAGAAATAAAAAGAGACTAATTTTTAATTTGAACTTATCAAGTAGCAAATATATAACGCCCAAGTAGATCCCTGTCATTTGATTGGACGATAGCAGGTTGCATGGCGTTAAATAATTTAACCATTTAATGCTATGTCACCAACTGTGCAAATTCTGACATATACATATATATAGATATGGTAATTCCTCAGTTTGCCCTCTTTAAAAATGTTAAACCTTATAATGTCAGACCATGAGGCTACACTAGACCTCATAAATATGTCACATTTGTTTTGCTGATAGGGTTGCTGTGGCAAGAGTTGGTTTACACAGTTGGAGCAAGACGACCACATCATTCAATATTCAGTGTATGCATCAGAGGGACATAGAAAGGGTTTCCCCAGATGAAGCTAAAAACACTAAAAACTGCATGCACCCTTTAAAATAGAATTCTAACATAGGGTTCACATTAAGATTGCCGGAAGCATTCAATAACAGTTTGACTTTTAAAATGAATAGAGGTTGTTTATTATATTTGTTTCAGCTGGTATGCCCAGGGAGCTTCGTGTGTCTGCTTTGCAAGCAGCCATTATGCTATTACCAGATGAAAACAGAGAAGTCCTACAATCGCTACTGCTGTTCCTCAGTGACATCGCTGAATACTCCAATGAGAACCAGGCGAGTGGCATACTTTTGATCAAACAAAAAGGATTTTATTGCACGATTGTACAGAGTGCTTGAGCGTATTTCTACTGAGCACGATAACTGTTTCTGAAATGGATTGGAAACAGTATGCTTCCAGTAGAACTAGATTTAAATTTAAAACCTGCACGGAAAAGGATTTTGTCAGTGCAGGCAACGGTATATTAAAGTTAGTGACATTGTCTTTTCTTTTCGTATTCCTTTTAACAAATTCGATACAAATGTGGACATATGTCCAAGAGTTTGGGAAATCTGGATGCAGTGAAAAGCAACTTGGCTCCACCGGGATTCGAACTGCGGACCTTCTGCTTAACGTGCAGACGCCCTACCAATTGAGCTATGAAGCCAACTGGTGGTCACGAATCACTGTAGTGCAGTTGTTCCTCACTGATTGGGATTGGCTATCATGTGAGCTTAACAAGCCCTACAGAGGGATAAACCTTACAATGAGATAACCACCCCTCCCAGAGATCATTTAAGATACGCCCCAAACGCCAAATTAATAACATTATCAATGATGCTATGCTTAATCCAAAATGTTTGATTAAGCGTAACATGTTTAATGAAATTGGCCCCTGGACAGGATTTGAACCCGGGCCATAGAGACGGAAGGCAAGGAATATACCTCAATGCCAACTTGAACCACTGTCATCATCATCACACAAACGAATTTGGCTAGACTTTACACTAGCCCATGCTAACACATGAGTGCTCTCTCCTGCAGATGACTGCATACAATTTAGCAGTGTGCTTTGCTCCGTCGTTATTCCAACTTGGGCGGAGTCCAGTAACCCCAACTCGTCAGCTGAGTAGTCCTCGCCGGACACGCAAGATGGCGACATCCAGACCTGATCAGAGGGAATTGATTGAGAATGTTGCTGCCAATGACTGCTTGGCTCTCATGATCAGAGAAGTCAAGAAACTATTCATGGTCAGTAGTGGTGGCTTCAAATCCATATATCATAAAATCAGTAATATCACAGAAAATAGCATTAAAGTTATATTGTCCTTGGTTTTCGGCAAAATTGATAACGCATTTACTTTATTTTAACGAATAAACATACTTTTTATTTTAGACATCGGCAACCCTGTGAAAAACGATGTTTTTATGCGGTTGTTTTTTGCGCCTTGCCTAGACTTGTCCAAGTCTGACCTCCCATGTTTGGTCTGTAATGCGTAGCGTACAGCGCGCCCTCTGGACTAATGGCCTGTCTAATCTCTTCTCTTCTGTCTCGGAAAGAATAAAACAGAGAATAGACAGGCCACTAGCCCTGAGGGGCACGCTGTACACTGCGCATTACAGACTAAACACTGGAAGTCAGACTTGGGCAAGTCTACGCCTTAATGTGAGTTGAACTTGGTTGCATACAGTTGCATTTATACTTCTGACTTGAACTGTAGGTGCCTGAAGACCTGATGACACAATGCCATTTCTCCTACATGGACCTTGGTGAACCTGTTGAATTGGATGAACTCGGTAGGAAGAGCTGTGAGGAGATGGGGGACTACATGAGTTACATGGAGAGTTGCCTACAAGGATTGCTCAAGGTACATTGGCATAGTCGGCTTGTCAAAGTGCCTTGACTTGTTCACATTCCATTAGATTCCAAAAGAATGTAATTTTCTTAATATATTATTTCACGATCAGAACAAAAATTTGTTGAAGGCATAAACTTGTGGATAACACAGGGATGAAACTGCATTTTCGCGGAAAAGTCTTTGTCTTAGTGGTTTGTGACAAAGACTTTTCCGCGGAAATGCGGAACAGGTTTCACCCCTGATAACAAGGCACTGATCGACTTTGAAATTGCTTTCAAGGCTGTTCTGCTTCAGTAATTTCGTCCAGGTCCCAGTGGACCCACAGGAATGAAATGTGACTTTTCCTGTTTCTGTGAGAATCTTGTACTTGTAGTTAAAGGTAGAATACATGATTGGTATCTCGAGGAATCAGAAATGTTCACAGATTTACACATAACTTACACAATGTAAACACGATGACGGTAGAAAACCTCCCCTGAAACATTTTTGTCTGAAGTGCTGTAGTCTTTGAGAAATGAGCAAAACAATTATTTTTCGTCTCACGAGATGTAAATTCATTTCGATCCAAAACCACTTTGTCCAAACACTACATCGCCCAAATGCCACTTCACCCCAAAACAACTTCCTGCACAGGCCGTGGTTCAGGGCGAAGTGGTTTTGTGGCAAAGTGGTTTTGGGGCAAAGTTATACTGTAAACCAATTTTTGACTGTTTTCTCAAAAGTTAGAAGAAGTACAGAGCTGGTTTTTGCTCAGGTTGGTTTTAATCATGCATATCTTCAATCACACAGGGGAATGAAACTGTTTGTAAGAGTTTACCAATCATGTATACATCCTTTAAGAGCTCCTAAAAAACCCATTTCGTTGGGTTTTCAACATGATTGAACCTCCATAAGATGAGCTGACCACTAGAGCCGCATGTCTTCCCTAGAAGTGTAGGAGCTCAGGAAGCTGGCACTTCAGGCTGGTACAGAGGCTGGTACAGTCAGGCTTGCCGCAATAGGTGTTCATACCGGTACCTGACAGATAGAATGTTACATCTCTCGGACTCCTAGATCTTTCGGTCAGAGTACAAAAGGATTATCATTCCACTGTTAAATTACAAACTTAAAAAGTAAGCTTTAAACAATTTGTACCGAAGGTAACAAAAGGACCATATTGCTATTTCTTTTAATAATGCTGTTTTATGTGGCGGAGCGGTCTAGTGGATCGTATTCAAAACCTGGGTTAGTTCCAAAGGTAGTGGATTCGAATCCCGGTCCGGTCCATCCATGGTGCATGTACCCTTGGGCAAGGTACTTTGCCACGCATTGCTTCTCTCCACCCAGGAGCAAAATGGGTACCTAGCTGAGAGGGTAGCAAAAGTTGATGTGTTTGATTAGCCGTTGAGCGCCTAAGGCAGCCGGGGCTGTATACTCCCCAGGGAGCTGAGATGGTATATGGAGTGATTTAATGGAGCCCTATGATCAGGGTGATGATAATGTAGGCGCCTTGATCGGGATTTCCCTGGATAAGTGCGCGGTATAAATCCATATCATTATCATTATGAATCCGCAGGAATCAAGAGAGAAATTTAAAGGTTGGGTGGTGTGTCCAAGTGTGGACAATGTTGACGTTGCTTACAAGAAGGTTGGCGATGGTCACCCATTGAGACTATGGAAATGCACAGTGGACATTGGTGCCCCGCCTGCGGATATTTTACAGAGAGTACTTCGGGAGAGGTGAGTACAACTGTAAGGGAGTATTCAGCTGTGCTGTTTGCAGGAAATTAACAATTAAAGTTTACAACTCCTGACGTTCTTCAAATTAGCAGTTTTGAGGTCAGCCACTGACCTATTACAATTGACCACTCTCTCAGACACCATCTTCGTAGGAAAAACGCTACTGCGTATTAAACGCCATCAAGTACGCGTACGCACATCCTGGAAAATGTTCCAAACACGCGCGTGTGTTGCTAGAAATATTTTTGAAATATGGCGCAGCTGATGCGCGTCCTAAAAATTTACGCTCAAGATCCTGATACACATGGCAATCTGTAGGAAGTGACGTAATTTGAGGGTGATCAATTGACTGGATTAGTACACACACCTGATAATGCGTGTTTAAGAGCAATGTCATACCAGTAATGGCGACTGCTTGGCTTAGCCTATATAGGTCAGGGAGGTCAACATCCATTGCAGTTGAACTAGCAAAATAGTCATCTCATGTCTTCAGTAATATAATTGAGCATTTGCTAGCAGTGGTGCCATTCTGACACAGTACACCTTTTGTGTCACATTTACCTGTAAATGAGATCGAATAGTAGGACAAATTGTCATCAACACATGGAAAGATTTTGCTGGTGTCGTAAGGTGTTGAGTTATTACTTGAATTATTTAATGCTAATCCATAATAGAAAAGGCAACAGGTCTCCTGTGAAGACTCTTTATTTGGTTTAATTGTGGATATTGTTGTTGATGCATACAGACATCTGTGGGATGAGGACTTGGTCAAATGGAGGACGGTAGATACCCTTGATGAAACTACCGAGGTGTTCCAGTATGTAGTGAACTCAATGGCTCCTCACCCAGCCAGGGACTACTGCGTTGTCAGGTTAGTCACTGACAAAATAACACTGACAAAACTGCTAAACTGCTATATTTATTTAAAGAATCCACAGTAATTGGATCATGTGTCAAGAAATGTTGATATAAGTGTTGGGAGAAGCCGAATATCTCAGAATCAGAATATCTTATCTCACACGTATATGTGAGTGGGGAAGCGTCAATTAAATGTTCACAAGTGCACCACCTACTGCGCTGACGCATATCAGAACCAAGATCAGAACTCTACTTGCAAAAGAAGTAGGAATATAGTCTCTTTGATCTTATTCTTGAATATTGGTCAGATTTGGCAAACACAGAAAGTTTGGCATCTTTATATTTTGCTGCAGTTAGAGCAGCGTGAATCCTGAAAGAATGTATCTTGATAAATTTTTCAGCTTCACACACTTTTTCATCAATATCATTTTGAGTTAAAAATAGCCGACCAACTTTTTAGGGTTTTGGATATTTGGTTTTAAAATGTAAAATTGGATAGTGAAATCAAAACCAAATATTTGAAAATTTGGTTTTAAGCCCAAACACTAGTTCATACACATAGAATACTAAACTTGGGATGAGAGAAAAATCGTAAGGGCCTTATGGGGATTCGAACCCGAGATGTCTGACTCACCGGGCAGACACTCTACCAGCTTAGCTATACAGTGGTATACTCCCTCAGGTTTTCCCTATGAACCCAAATTTGTCTCGGTGTTGCATGGTAGCACAACATCTGGTACGGTGCCTTATCACCATTGAAATAAAACGACCAAACTTTGATATTTTCCTCTTTTTCTGTAATGATGCAGCTCAAAGCTGTATTAGTTGATGGCCATTTAATATTTGCTTTGACTGTCTAGATCCTGGAGGAATGACCTACCACGAGGCACCTGTGCTCTAGTGTCCACCTCCATTGAGCATCCCGAAGGCCCTCTCATCGGTGGAGTCCGTGGTACCGTCCTAGCCTCTCGCTTTCTCATTGAACCCTGTGGCTCGGGGAAATCTCGTCTGACACACATATGCCGTGTGGACACCAAGGGCAGGACTGTGGACTGGTACAACAAAGCGTTTGGTCACGTCACAGCGCGGCTCATTGGCAAGATACGCGATTTGTACATTCATGAAGCTCTTGGTCCAGAAACTAAGGTCTGATCTCTTGACTCCCAAATCTCAAATGCAGCACAAGACATGATTCAGATTACGGGAGCATGTTTGTTACACAAAACTGAAATGCCCAAACATGGTGTAAGAGAAATATCATAGTTCTTTTGAGGACTGGATTTGTCTCTAAGATATGAGTATGTTTCATGTACATGTAGTTTCACCAACTTTATCAAGGCCAAATGACATCATTTTTATGCCAAAAAGGATAATTTATTTTTGTAAAATTTCTGCCAAAAACCAGTTAACCACGCAACAAGCTATTGTTCTGTATTGAAAAAAAGGTAACTGCTGGAACTAATCATGAAGTTAACCTATTGCTAACCGAAATGCATTTCTGTGCATTCATTTCTTGTTGACAAATGTCCACATAACTGCCATGTTTTCATGTAAAAAATGAGTTTCTTGTATATATAATCATGACGAGCAAACACCCTAAATGACACCGACACAAAATAAGTTTGCTTAGCTTCTGGGAAGTGGCAAAGTATTTATGTTGAAATAAATAAATGGTTGTATACATGTATGTACTCAGGTATATTTTTATTGTACTGCATAACTGTTCGTAACATTTTACATAATGTGTATAATATACATATAATATTATAACCAATGTACAGTTGAAATTTATGTACATTAAATTTATCATGATGTGTAATCCCAAGATAAAAACTTTGTAATGGAAATTAAAATGGTTTCATTATTCTATGACACAGCCAACTCGCATCCTACTTTGCTATAGACCAATCCGGTAATAAGGCTCCTTTCCTGCATATCCGCCATAGCTGGGGGGCGTCTAGTGCATGGGCTGTGCGTTTTGTGTTGCTGTTAGAACGAAAAGCGCTCATCTATTACATGCACGAACGCGCCTACTTCGCGTACACGCGACGCGCCCGCCTTCTGCGCGTACACAACCCTACAAAGACGCGCAACTTGTTCGAAGTAAACAAATGCAGCTTCAGCAACAGCAAAAACATACAGTTCATTCAGTGGAAGCCCCCCAGCTATGGCGGATGTACAGGGAAGGAGACCTTAGCTACCGGATTGGTGTATACATGTACAGTACATCTTAAATTTCAATGGAGTAATGACATGAAATGTGATTTTTATGGTGTAATATTTATTTTATGGATGTCACATTTTTATGTCAAGAAGTCTTTAAATTGAATTTGTGAAAACTCCAGTTTGATGTCATATTTGCCCTTGAAAATTACTGGCTTTAAAAAATTAATTCTTAGAGATAACCGACAAATACATGTATTGTTAAAGTATATGTTGCCATTCCTTGCCGTCATCAGTGTTTTGAGTCCTGTAGCTAATATCCAAGTACACATACTCGTATTGTTGTGTCAGTTTCACAGTGTTTTTGAATTGTGTCTGTTGGTGTAGGTCATTAACTCTTGGAATCAATGTTTTATTCTTCATTTTTTTAAATTGTTTCTCTACTTATTAGGTAGTGGGTGTTATGTGTTTTTACTGCACAACTGGGATAATTATGGTATAAAAACATTTTGTGCTTTCTTGCATTTTAGCACCAAAGACCAGGGGCCAATTTCATAAAGCTGTTTAGCAAAATAAATTGCTTAATCCAAAATTTGTTTGCTTTATAAAAATGGGTTAATAGTCAAAATTGTATATCAACTTTTCAGCAAGAATAGAAGAACACAGTCAATCGTAATACACATCACATAAGATTTTGCTAAAAACCCATTTTTATAAAGCAAACAAATTTTGGATTAAGCACATTATGAAATTGGCCCCAGATGTTTCCAGTTAAAATATGAATTGCCAGCAGTTCAGTAATGCTTGTTTGTGTAGATATTGGCATTCGTGGATGTATCTACTAGACTTGCACAGTACAGTGGCCAATTTTTAAAACTTGAAATCTATGTCATTGTTTTGATGCACAACCGAGCTGTAATAATAAGCACTCTGTGGGAACCATTTCACCAAATTGATGATTGCAATGTATTGCACATGTGGTAACATATTTAGATATTTCAAAATGCTCACTGATGATGTTGTGACGTCTTTGAAAATATACAATAAATATCGATACGTTGTGTGGACGATGCCTTAAAGATCTACATAATAATCTGGGCTGATAAAAAGGCAGTTGTTTCCTCGTCACGTGATGTAAAAAGAAATCACAAAGATTTGACAAAACCATGGTGGATAGAAATATTAGCTTTTGAACCAAAAAGGGAGCCATAGGCCTACAAGTGTTTGTAAAGAACGTATGTTTATGTGTACGGTAACTGAAAATGTCTGTTTTTTGTTTGATGCACAATGTCAATGGTGAACTTGCTTACACGGTACTGACTTTACAATTTTCCTTTGAGTACTTGTACCTCATGCATGTAATATGTAGCATAACATAGATTTTGCGGTTCTGCGCACGACTGTTAACACGGTGTTTGTTCTGAGGTCACAATTCTGATTAAGATAACAGATCTGTAACACTACTAACACGTAACACACAGATGTGTGACCTTACCCAATGTATTAAACACATTGTAAGTGTAGTTACTTTGCTAGTATGACTCATTATGGAGTTGGACTGATTATCTGTTTAATAGTCTTTATACGATGTTTCTCTGCACTTTGTGAAATCTGGTGCTGAGTTGGTGGTGGTGGTGGTAGGTATTGACTACATATGTACTTATAGCACTTGTGATAAATTGTATTTTAACTGGCATTATTACAACAAATATTAAACTGTACAAAATATTTTTGAATGAATTTCTTCTTATATTCAAGATATCATTTAATTCCGTGATGAACTAGTTGTTGCCAAATGTTGTAAGCCTGTACAAAAGCTGGCCATTGCAGTGAATCTGGTGTAAAACAGGTTCTTTTGTTGATGTTGAGTATTTATTGGAATGAAACATGGTTTCATTGTCGTGCTGACCTTGAAACACACATCACTATTTCACCTTGTATTCGAGTGTATTTAAAAGTAGTAAATGTCTTGGTGGAAACAAAGTAAAATATGTTGCAATGAATTTACTGTATTAACTGTTACACCAAAAGCAGTGTTGTAGTCGAGTCACCAATATCGAGTCCGAGTCTCGAGTCATCAGCCTCGAGTCATTAGCCTCGAGTCATTAGCCTCGAGTCATTAGCCTGAGTCATTAGCCTCGAGTCACAAGTCACTTGTTCACCAAATTAATGAAACTGAATTTGCTATACTTTCGTTCACACAATGTGAAATGATGACGTGCTCGTGCACTCCTTGCCAGCCTGGTGGGGCAATGTACATATTCAGACGTCATACTGTGTTTTTCCCCCCAAGAATCCTATGTACACAAATATGACTTGTGAGTCACGAGTCACGAGTCACCATGTCCGAGTCATCATGGTCGAGTCTGAGTCCGAGTCATTTCCAATGTGACTCGAGTTGAGTTCGAGTCACGAAAATTGTGACTGATCGAGTCGGACTCGAGTCCTGGACTAGAGCCTGGAAGTAACTTTTACCAATAACTTTGTTGTTAATGAAGTGCATTGCCGAACAGTCGCTTGGGAAATGTGATTACTGCACACTTGTTTTACATAATTTGTACTGTCTACATGTATTGATCTTGTTTGTTAATGTTACAAAGTATACAAATATAACATGGTTTGAAGGTGGATAGCCACTGTTATAGGTTTCTAAAGTATTGGAAGTTGGCAAACTGTTTTCTGAGGTGAATCCAAGGAAACCTACTTTTGGAAATTAGGAGAATATCTACCCAAATAAACCATGTTACCCCCCTCCCCCCAAAAAATCATGTGTGCAGCTGATACCACACCAACAAAGATTTAGCATTTCAATTTTTTTGGTAAAATTAACTCTGGGAGATATGCATCCTTGCTTTTACTTCCATGATCCTGAAGTAACAAGCCAGGGCTCTGACACACAATAAATGTATGACTTCAACTTATGAAATGTTAAAAGCATTTAGGTATTCTGTAAAGGGTAACAAAAACAAAAAAACTTCTCAATCAAGTCATAATTTGAGTGTATTGGCTCCACTTGTATTTAAAAGTAAATTAAAGTATGCTTAAGGTGCATATCCATGTCAAATTTCTGAAAACTGCATGTGCTGTAACTATTGAGTAGGCCTATATAGACCGTATCGAATAGCCGCCATTTCGTGGGGCAGTTTCTTTGTTCCTTGAGGACATGCATGGATACACATAGTGTGCTTACATTGTTCAACAGTTTAAGTAACAAAAGGTGCCCCACAAGATGGCAGCTATTCGATACAATTTATATAGTGATTATGTGTCTTGCAGCTTGTGAGAATCAAATAATGGGTACCAAGCAGAAATTAAAGATATTGGGAATCGCTTGCCTTTTTAACACAGTTTGTTTTCAGCACTGAAGAATCAACTTTACAGTGCTGGTCAATCACATTGATTTCAAACAGGGTAACTTTAGTTTTGCAACTGAAAAAGCTCTAATTCTTGGGGGAAAAATGTTGGAATGTGCCAATAATTTCTTTGATCTACACGAGTACAGTGTAGCTTCGGTCCTCTCTTTCACTGATGAATTGTCTTTCAAATTATTTTGTCTTTCTTGTTTTCACATAATTATAGGTAAAAACCTACCTCCTGATACAGGTCAACAACAAATCAAGTCATTCAAGTAACACATGTACATAGCTTTCAGTCCTAACTTCTCAGTAGTCTCACTAGTATAGTTGTCACGGAAATAGCATTTATTCATCGATGTATGTTTATTTATTTAACTGCCTCATGTATGGTGATGTTTAACCACATAACTGTTTTGCTCTGATTACATGCAATATAATGGAATCAATCAGTGTATGTTGAAAATGTATTTAATTGAGACAGAATAAATTGTGCTAGTATAATGGAAAAGAGTTCGCCAATCTGTCTGCAAACGGACCACTCACTGCATGTGTAGGGATATTGTACGTCCATGTAACCTATTAATTGGTTACAGGGAACGCAACAGTCCATAATTACAGCCCCCTCCCCGCCCCCACTTTCTCCCTCACTACACCCTCTCCATTCTCCCCTCCACTTCCCACCCCCTCCCCCAGGCGACCCCAACCAAGACGTGAGGATTGTCACTTTTGACTGTCGTGGTGATAAAATCCCCTCCCCAAGTGTGTCATGAATGTGCCATTGTACGCATGTCGAAAAAAAAACCACCGTGGGGCTTGAAAATTGTGACCAAATCCCAACTGAGATCTGAAGGATTGATAGACCATAAAGAAGGCTCATCATCACCTCATGGCAAAAGCCGGTTGTATGGGAACTTGCAATGGGGATAGGGACCAGTCGCTGTGAAACGGAACCTGATGAAGGTGCTGGCGCCTTCTCAGAGTCCAGACCAAGACGATCATGACATTCCATCGCGGTCACCCTTCCTTCCATGTCTGCGAGCCAGAATGCCGAGGTCGACCGACGGAGCGTCGACTCATGTCATTGGACAGACAGACCGGATTACCTTTGGCGCGGCGCACATGACCAAACCACTGCAACTTGTACCACCAATTTATGCAGATGACAGACTCCACTTTAACGTGCAGCTCCTCTCCAGTATTAAAGGCAGAGGCTCGTCAGCAATGCGCGCACGCCAAATTCGTGCCACGAAATACGCAGCTCCATGCCTTTGCTACTCTCAGCTCGGTGCGCTATTTAAAAAAAAATTGACGGTCTTTATTTCCTTAGCGAATTGAGAGTTGTGGCCATAGGTTCGGGGTGTGCCTAGACTTGAAAGGGTGAACGCTTCCCCAAAGTCACCAGCAAGCGAGACCTACTGGCTTATGTGAGATATGTTAGAAGTCCGAAAAGGGGTACTCGATCTACAGACGATAAGAATCTAACAGTGGACATGAGGTCGATTGGAAGTTGGTACTATCCCTATGCTTCCGAAAGGAAGTTGTTAGTGAAATACATGGTGGGAAAACTGGTGGCCATCTGGGATTGAGCAAAACAACCGAGAAGGTGCGGCATCGGCAGCGATTCTATTGGACAGCAATGGACGCATACATCAGATCAGTGCATGGTTAGGCAGTGTGATGTGTGCGCCTCCAAGAAGTCGCCTACCAAAAGGCGCCGTGCCCCAATGCAACTCTACACTGTCGGCGCACCCATGGAGCGTGTTGCGATCGACATACTTGGACCACTACCAGCGACAGAGAGGGCGCGGCAACAGGTATATCCTCGTCATAGGGGATTGCTTTAGTAAGTGGATGGAAGCATACGCCATCGCAGATGAAACAGCAGAGACCGTACCTGACGTGTTTGGCGTGACGGTCGATCCAATACATAGTTCCGACCCGTCAATCAAGCCGAACCCGCCGACCAATCACAGCAGACAGAGCCCACATAGGTCAAAGTGCATTGCTTCACAACAACATCATGCGATTTTCTGCACCGATACAGTTTGTAGTGTTGTATGCGATGATCCGGATGAATTTGGTTTCAAGGCCGGGCGTTTCGTTGTTCAATTTCAAAGGTAAGAAAGCACGTATTTCATGATATGACATCCCTGTGTGTTCTAAGATAACTGTCGATCCTGAAACATGAATACCTTTGAGTTTTCCCCAATGAACCTGTGCTTTCCGTTGAAAGTACCATGGTTTTAACTTGTGGGTGTGGAAATTTTGACGATAGCGTGTGAGGCATAGCAACAATATCCAAGGGGACGGGGTTAATTGGGCAAAATCGGAACTATGCATTCTGGTATGGAAGCGAAACTTAGCGCGATATCGGGTCGTCATTGTCATAGTTTTCTTGTCATGAATAGTATTTTTGGGAGGTATTTTATATGATTGTTAAGTTAAATCTAAATCAAATTCCCAGAAAATCCGGACACGCTCCTTTAAGTCCCTGTCGTCTACCCGTACCCGTCTAGTCTCGATCTCTACGGCCGGCCACTGATAAGGCTGCCGTAAGAGGGCGTGCTATATGACGACCATGTTGGCAAGGACTCCGTGCGTGAAGTGCAAATCAAGTGTGAACGAATGTGACGACTATGTAACTGAAATTTAGCAGTCCCGCGAGATTCTTACCGTTTCGGAGGCAATAATACTTCCATCGACTATTTAATGTGGTAAGTATAACTTTTATACTAAACTTAAACTGGAGCCTGGGTTACATTCTAGTCCATGGTCCGAGTAACTTGGACGGACAATATCGCCTTTTTTCATCATGCATGCCATGGATGGAGGAGTGGACGTGTAGTACAGTAGGGTGGCCTCACGTCAAAAATGGTGGACGATAAATTCTGTCGTTGGCTTTTTATGTGGGAGAATATTCTTGCTTCAAAACGGTGTTGTAAGTATCTCTTTTCAATTATTTTCCAATCATGGACATCTCAAACCATTATAGGTCACAACCAGCTGGACATTTTTGGGTGTGATGATTCTAATTATGAGGCAAAATGACAACCAACATGATACCACTAGTAATAATACTAGTATTACTAGCCTACATGAAAGGGGTTTTCTGTCTCTACACTACAGTAACCCGTAGGGACAGTCATTCTGTCTACCTACATGTAGGCATATGTCATGATGTAGGGTCCAAGGTCATCGGCTACTTTTACTTTTAGAAGGCTAAAAGTGACTTTCTGATGTTTACATTGGGACGTGATGAATCACTTTTAGCTGATTAAGTTTTATTGTCCATGGCGAAATATTGGCCATGCCTGCACGACCAATATGGTGCCTATTCACAAATCTGAAATTTCACCTTACAGTCAAAATTAAACATTGAAAAACATACCATGGAAGTCCTTGGAATCTCTAGAATTCTGCACAGTGGTCGATTTTTCCCGATGATTCTTTTAAACAGCAAAAAAACTTGTCCAACGTAATTTTTCTTTGTATTTTCTCTGTACTCGTGGCTGCTTATCGAGGCGCATACGTCATTCCGCAAACAATGCAATACCACAAGAGGGCGGGCTGTGGGGTCACCGGTTTCACAGCCGGCCACAGCTCACAGCCAGTCAGTGCATAGCAAACCTGCCCTCTTGTGGTATTGTATTCAGCGTTCGCCCTTAACTTTTTTCCTAACTGGCCACCAGGACCAGTTGGCTTAAGTTTTGACTGGCCCGTTGGCATTTCAAGTGGCCCGGTTCAAATTTCAATTCTGGTTGTTTATTTTAAACACAGTCGACCTTTAGTGTTTGCAATAAAGAGTGAATAAACTAGGAAAGTTTGATAGTCATTAAGGTTCTCCCCAGAACAAGTTTGAAAATGTGTGGTGAATTTTTGAGCTACCGGTATTCTTGGGTCTTAAAAAAAGGCTCCTTTGTTACAAACTCACATGGATTCATGTTTTTGTGCACATTTAAATATTTTTAATGCAAAAACTTTATGAAGGCCGACATTTAAATATTTGTCAACATTTATTCGCAGTTAGTACATTTTTGTATGATGACTTTTCATTACATTTTCACTTTCTGGGAGTCAATAAGCTGCAATCTTACAACCCAAATCCACTGCGACAGTCTGGTCGGTCTGGTAAAACTTTTTTACATAGACCAGGCCGCTTCCCGGCCCGGGAACTGCACGATCTGCAGGATCGACATCGCTAACGGACACGGCCAGTATCCGTTCCACTTTAAAATTATCACTGCACGGCACGGCTGTGCCATGGATGGACGGGGCAAGGACTGCAGGCCAGGCAGGCCGTGTCAGCAAACCTGCCAGCGAGAGCAGCCGGTCAACTCTAGGCGCAGCGGGCGACCAGTTCATGCAAAAACACGCGTGCACACGACACACTACACGGACGTTTCAGGCGCCATCTTGGTAACTATAGACTTGCAGAAGTCTGAATCGCGACTCGTTGCAGTCGCGGTCTGCACGCGTGCCCAGTTTGCATGCAATCACGCACGCACAGGAGTGTCTTGGTGTGGACGGAAATGTCATAGACTTGCACAAGTCTACATGTATTTACTGTCAATAGAGGGCGTTGTTTTCTTGCTTGGTAAAAACAAGATGGACAACGACCGTGCGTGCGTAGAAAAAACGGAAAATAAAATCTGCCACGCTCAACAAAAATGCGGAAACATGCAAAAAAAAGCGCATTAAGGAAATTAACGCGGAAATTTCACATACATGGCATGGGTCTATTTGAATTCAACTGGACAAACGGACCATTTGGGGAGGCTTTCTAGCTGGCCCGAGACGATTTCAACTGTCATTTGGCCAACGGACCAGTGCTATTTCGAACGCTGGTATTGTTTGCCATGTTTACGGAATTATGATGTATGAACATTGGTTAAGCAGCCACGAGTACGGAGAAAATGCAAAGAAAAATTTTGTTGGTCATTTACATGTACCTTGCTGCGGTTCCCATAGCACTAGTGTGTACTAATTCATTTCCACTTCTTTAGCCATAGGGGTCATTCCACGAAGTTGGGACACAAAAGTGTGACATTTCTTCATTTCCACAAAATGGCCAATAAGTGAGCAGAGAGTCGTGTTCTCTATAATGATGTTGCACGATATGGTTGCTTTGCCTGTTCTGTGATAATTTGAGTCTTCAGTCTTGAATTATTTGGAAAAAAAATGATGGTTACCGATGTAACTGGGACGCTACGCTAATTTATCTCAATTCACTCGGAAAGTAATCTTGTTGAATTTGACATTAGCCATGTTAGCATACAGTCCTCGATCTAAACAATCGTTTGTAATCTAAAGTTTAAAAATTCAAACTTGTAATTTTCACTTGGTTCAAATAAATCTGTTAAAAAAACACCAATTGTCACACCTGCATTTGCATAAAATTCCGTTTAGTTGACTGATGCTCCTATATTTTGTTACAAATAATGGAAGTGTATATTTCATTTCATTAAACCGCTGGTATTTATGAGTACTATTGACTAAGTATAGCCTAAAAAGGTCTCTGATGTAACAGGGGACACCGTATCCCAACTTCATGTACCGGTAATAACCCCTAGGCCTATAGTTAATCTAAGAATGTAGTGCGTAATGTTTTGTTTACTTGTGTGTTACAGGCCAGCTAGGAGGAGATACTGTAATTGGATGCTGAACCTAAGTGGCGTTTGATGTTATAAACTTGCCAGCCCCGAATGCCATGTTAGTTATAAATGTCGGCCATCACATTGGCAGGCCTGTAGGTCTGTAGGATGGATGGACCTTACTGTACGTGGTATCTCCTGCCGTACAACATGACCACAGAGACATCTTCTTGATGAATAAATACGAGGTTCTCGGAATCGTAGGCGAAGGTTGGTACTGTAGTAGGCTTCAATTAAGTAAATTTTGAGTTCCTTGTGAGACAGTACACATACATTGGTGAGGTCACAATTCTGTGTGTTACATGTTAGTGCCTGTCTACACGAACCAACATTTGTTGGCCAACAAGGTCCATATACACCAATCCGGTAATAAGGTCTTCTTCCCTGTATATCCGCCATAGCTGGGGGGCTTCCACTGAACGAACTGTATGTTTTTGCTGTTGCTGAAGCTGCATTTGTTTACTTCGAACAAGTTGCGCGTCTTTGTAGGGTTGTGTGCGCGCGAAGGCGGGCGCGTCGCGTATACGCGAAGGAGGCTCGTTCGTGCATGTAATGGATGAGCGCTTTTCGTTCTAACAGCAACACAAAACGCACAGCCCATGCACTGGACGCCCCCCAGCTATGGCGGAAATGCAGGGACGAGATATTAGTTACCGGATTGGTGTATAGTGCAGCCTGACAAAAATTAACAAAACCCTTAACACAGTTTTTACTATCAAAACTAATGGATTGCTCAACAAAATCAGTTTTGTTTTTGTTTTTGGGTTTTATTTTTTATTTTTTTGCTGTGCAAAAGAAAAAAAAGCATCGCAAATTTGCTACAACTTTGGAACAAAATCGCTCACTGTGTATTAATTTGTTTCCTTTTTGTCTTGAACCTGTAGGGGCCTATGGAGTGGTTTTGAAATGCAGACACAAGGTAACCCTATATCATGATTATTAATTAAGGACCCATTGTTTTTACTCAAATTTTACTCAAAGTGTTGACAGCAATGGTAACAAACACCACATGAATTCATTTTTGTCCAAGATGGTACTTTCTGCGCACACATTTTCATGATTCACTTAACACAAAAATCATGCATACCTGGGAGATTTTAAACGTTTGCGGAAACATTCTGCGTAGCTAAATTTTCTGCAGGGTAGTTTACCAACATTCTTCTTTATTGTTACATATGCCCTTATTCTAGGAATCTGTACAAAGTTTCAACTTGCAAATAATATGTTGGGCCTTTAATAACGGTCATGAATACCTGTTTCTTCTCTTCTCTCTCATTCTTGTCCCTCATATTTCCCCAAATGTCTTGGTAGTAAAATTGTAAATTTTGCCCACATAATGTGCATACACACATCTTTAACTGTGTTTATCATTGCAACCTCATGTCCATGTTTCTCCTGAACCATTTTAATATCCATTGGCACAGATTCTGAGACCTACACAAATGTCAACTTCCTATGTAAATGTACAACCTGTTTTGACAACCACTTTGCTGATATTGAATTGCTGACATAAATTCCACAGATTAAACTAATTATAGCCAAGGGGAAATCATATCCATAAAGCCCGCCGCACACGTGAGGCATTTTGCTGAGCAAACGGTCATCCATGGCCGTTTGCTCAGCAAGTTGGCTCACTGTATGCGATGAAATTTTGCTGCATTTTTTGCCTCGCGAACCAACATAATGACCATGATATTTTATTTGCACACAATAGAGGAGATGATGTAGTGCATAAATGCCCACATTCACTTCCTCTTGTCTCCAAGTAGTGTTGAGATATTTAACAAAAACTTAAAAATCATGCATTTTTACCCCAGTTTACTCGATACATTTGTATAAATTTGTCTTACATGTATACCAGTATATATGTATGCAATCACCATGTATGCACTATTACATGTAGCTGTATAGGATTATGTTTTCATTGATGGCTACTTCTCTTTACTCCTCTGCAACTTTTCTCGCATACTTGATGTCAATGATTAACCCAAGACCAAGTTTGCAATACATGCTCAGGCACTTGTCATCAATGGTAAAATCTGGTTGGGTTAAAACAAAAAACACTTCAAAGTAAAGAATTACAAGTGGTTGTGGGGGAGGGGGAGCAGCTCATTATATTTACTAGGTTACTCTCAAGTATGTATGCAATCTGTTAGCACGTTGTTTCTCTTTGATACATGTACATTTAGGTACGGTTTGCCTTTAAAACTGTCTGTGTAGAGCATGTTTGCATTGATCAGATCAGTAGCACTTGCTTTATTATTTGTATTTATTCATTCTTCTGTGTTTATTTATCAAAGGTCAGTAAGAAGCACCATAAGAGGAAGTCTCAATAATTTGTGTTAAATTGTTTTAAAGAGGATTCATATTTACCAATATTTTTCTGGCTGTAAACCTGGTTTGTAAGGTTGCACCCAAGTAAATAGGGCTTCCATAGGAACCAATACTAAATGCCAAATTTTTAAATATCATTTAAAAATATTCACAACTCTCTCAGCTTCTCAGGACAAGAACCAAAATAGTCATTGAAGTCTCATCTTTTCAATTCTGTTTAATTTTATGGGGGTAATCCGTCACTTTTATTCCCTAATTTCCACTTGAAACAAAACTACCCCTGCAATGGTGAAAATTGCTAAACAGACCAGCGTCCATTTTTTAAAAAAAGGGCAAAATAAGGCTACTTTTAGGAGCTACATTGTCCAAAATGTTAATAATTGGAAGAAAAAATACCCCACATCACGGCGATGGCCATATTCTACGCAAGACCACACTCGTTCAGCTTGCAACTCTCTCTAATAAAGAAGAATTTGAGGGCATACAAAATATTCATGAGCTCGGCGCACGGATCTCAGCCTATTTACTTAAGTGTACCCATAAGGGGGCTGAATCTTTTGTATAACTGATAAATTTAGGGGCAGTGGAAAGTGGGTTAAAAATCCCTACATTTTTGCACACAATGTGTAAACAATCCCTACAAGAACAGGTATGTACAGGTATGATAATTGTATTATGCACTGTTGGGCTTAAAGGTTTGTAACAATGAAATCATGATTCCACCAAAAGTCTAACAATAGGTACATGTAATAAAGGATAAACACATGCAAAGTTCATGTTGAAGTTTATTTGAATAGTGTGGGACTTAAAGGTAGTATACTTGTTTGGTAAACTGTTAAAAACAGCATGATTTCCACTGGTAATTGAAAGCGTATGTACAGAAAACTACCTTGTAGACATTTCAGCCACATTTTTGTACATGAATGAATGGCTCCAATGTAGGCGATCTTTAGAGGTGCAAATAATTTTCATTTTTCTCATGAATGGGGGCAATTCAGACGAAATAATTTCACAGGATGATTACTTTCATTACCATCTTGATAACAAGTAAGCTATAAAGATAATAATTCAGAAAAGACCCACATACAGCCTTTCAGGACCCGCTTGTTGAAGAAAAGAGAACATTTCCAACTTTTTCAGTGGCTGTCACCATCTAATTTTTTGTTTTATTTCACATCATAGGAGAGTAATGAAGTTGTTGCCATTAAAAAATTCAAGGACAGTGAAGGTAAGTTGTGGACTTGCGTTACGTGTATGTGACATTTGTTACTTGTATCCTCATCAAGCCTATGGATAATTGGAAGAGTGGCTAAAGGCCTTTTCACGCTTGAAAATGTTCAACCCCGCGTCAACTCCGAGAAAATGGTGGTGCGTGTGAAATGAGCAGGGTTGAGTTCGCCCTGGGTTGAGATTCTTACCGCTACAAATTTCATGTCAAAGCGCGCACTTTTACCGTTGTTTATATAATTTGCATGAATGCTACCAGCCGAATGTGTGCAGGTACATGTGTAGCAGCAGCGTGCAGCACGTACAAAGAACATGCATGTGCACAGATCAGAGCGTCCATTTTGAGAGGCTATTTTTTACATCGTCCGGCATTCACTTTTGCCCTTTATTGTGAAAACAATGGCACAAGCAGCAAAGGAGAACAATAGGGCAGAAAAGCGATGATGAAGTCAGAGAATTGGAACTATTTCCAGCATGGGAGTTTAAGCGAAACAAGTGTAAAACGACGCAAGGTTGAATGCGGGGTTGAAAATTTGCATTTCAACCCGGGCAATCTCGAGGTTCAACCCGGGTTGAGGGCTGTAGTGTGAAAGGGCTTTCAGGGCTCAAATTTCCTGAAAAAAATCTGCTAGACCACAGGGTTAGTAGCTTAAACCATTTACTGGACCGACGCTATTTTTACAAGACCAAAGCTACAAGGAACGTGGATTTACTGTTCGTTAGTTTAAAAATGCACTGGACCACTGGTCTAGTATGGTAGAGAAAGCACTAGACCGAGGCTTAAATTACTGGCCTCGGTCCACCGGTCCAGTGGGTATTTCGAGCCCTGGCTTTAAGATACATGTATCTGCTGTAGAATGCATAAGGTTGTGACTCTGAGTCATACTACATACTATGTACATACGTACAATGTATTGTTTTGTCTTGAGAAAGCACAAACCAGTTCAATTTCATCTGTCATATCTCAGAAACGATGGAGTTATTAATAACTTTAGGAAGGGAAGTGAACTGTTAGCCTGGCTCGAGGCCTGGCTGTAGTTAATGCCACATCTGTTTTATTGACTTTTTAGGTCCGAAGTTCATAAACATAATTCACACACATCACCTATGCATAACAGATGGAAACAGAAGGGCTACAGGGGACCATGTACATGTACCGGTACAGTAGGTCTTAAGATACTGTTATGCTCAGATATTGAGATCATAAATACCCTTCAGGATTAAAAACAAATGTAGCTATGACCTTACCAAGTTAACAAAGATGGTGGGACAAATTGTTTTGACTCAAAGTGGGCAGTATCCTTGGTAACAATGAGGATGAGACAAATAATACAGTACATGAGTAAATGCTGTGGGAAAAGGTGGGGAGAGAAAAATGCCTTTTTTTTTTCTCAATGTGTCAAATGGAAAATTGATTCTTTGCTTCCTCATTATATTAGGCCAAGAAAATCATGTAAGAATGTCTTTATATATTTAAAAAATCAGTAAAAAATTAAAACTTATTGTGCCCACCTGAGACGTAAATTGTATGTACATCACCTTTGCCTGCATCAATGTATTGTCGTATAGACCCGTTGCACTGGCGGCCATGACAGGGGGCAGGTTTTCTTGTTTAAGTGCCTACTTGTGAAGATGCACGGTGACAATGTGAGTGCCCCTGTCATGGGGCCTTGTCCGATGCTGTGTGCCCGTCCTCGGCCTCCCGTACCGGCGAGCCAAGCCACAGAGAACTCCGGTCTGAACAGTGACCTCGGGTGGGGAACAGTGGGCAACCAACCAACCAACGAAACGACTAAAAACAAAACTTGGCAATGGCAATTTCTCCCACAAAGGTACCAGTTTACACAGGAAAAAAAAATCATCACAATATTGGTTCGGATTCACTAACTGTTTGATTCTCACAACGTTGTCTGTCCCCAAAAATGAAAAGATTCCTCTCAAAATCGGTTAATTGCGCGGTGATGGCAACGGTGGAAATTTGAAAATTTCAGCATAACTAACAAGGGTGTGCGTGTGGTATTTTTGGCATCATGTGATTTCAAAGCATTGACCAATGAGCTTATTACATCTCATAGTCTCTATGATCTTTAATTGAAAAATGAACATAAAGAGTCATCACCCATAAAGTGCGCCCTGTGCAGATGATACAAGGCTGTGATTCGATTTTGTTTAAGTAGTCTGGTTACTAGACCAAAATATTTCAGGAACCAGTCTTCTCGTTGGTTGGCCACTGTTTGCCACCTGGGATCAATGCTTGGACTGGTTGCATTCAACTGGAGTTCTCCGCGGCTTGGCTCACCAGTACGGGAGGCCGAGGACAAACACACAGCCTTGTACAAGGTTAGGGCCGCTTGTGCAAAGGTCTATAATGTGTGTTTGTGTGTACTTTCTACCAGATAATGAAGATGTGAGGAGAACCACTTTGAGAGAGCTTAAAGTTCTCAGACAACTCAAGCAGGAGAACATCGTGGAACTCAAGTAAGTGCATGTTGTCATACACGGACCGTTTGGTATTGAATTACCACTTATATTTAGCTGATAAAAGGTTTCTTATCATGAACAGAGCATGGTGACAGTGTAGTTGCACCTCTAAGATGGCCGCCATGCAAAGGATCTATAGGCCTTTCCCCACAAAAACAACAATTCCCAGGGCGAACTCGCCCCGGGGCCGCCCTGGGGTAATGACTCGCCCCCCGAGTTCAACCCTGCGTCGATTCACACTCCTCGTTCTGAATCACGCCCCGGGGCGAACTCGCCCAGGAGATCGGCACCTCTTCCTTTACTTGAACAAGTAAGAACTCGCCCTGCCCTTTTCCCACTACCGTTCTCGCCCCCGGGAAAGTGTCTCGCCCTGGTCCCGAGCAGTGTAATTGACCTTCTAAATGTTTTGTTCTTTTGTATAGGGAAGCTTTTCGTAGAAGAGGGAAGCTTTACCTTGTCTTTGAATATGTTGAAAGGGTAAGAAACATTGGCAGCAATCCTGTTTACAAAAGCAATACATACATTGTACTGTAAATTAACATCAGTCGACTCGAGTCCAAGTTTCGAGTCTCGAGTTCCGAGTTCGAGTCTCGAGTCCGAGTCTCAAGTTCCAAGTCTCGAGTCCGAGTCTCGAGTCCGAGTCTCGAGTCCGAGTCTCGAGTCCGAGTCTCGAGTCCGAGTCTCGAGTCTAAGTCATTACAACCCTGATTATTGGTGGGTCAGAGCAAAATCCGTTTTCTGGAAAAATCTGAACAAGCTCTTTTAAAGTGAATATCTGTCAATATGTGCATACCTTTGTAGTATTAGCAGATGTATTTCCTTCTTGTTTTGTCTTTATTAGAATATGTTAGAACTTCTTGAGGAAATGCCCAATGGTGTAGCGCCAGAGAAAGTAAGGTAAGCTCATCATGTAAAGCACAAAAACAAAAGGCTCATGGTCTGGACAAAAGACATAGAACAACCTCCAGATCAGTCGAGACATGCGCATATTTGGTTGAAAGCAGACCATGGTGAAAAACACCAACATGCTTTTGTCTTTCAAAAATGCACAAGTAATCCTTAACATGCACAGTCAGCAGCTTGGCAAACTTTTGCATTTTTATGTTTTTTATTTTTTATTTTTTTAAAATTTATTTACCACATCCAACAGCGGAGAGACCGCCAATTACAGGAATGGGAGCAAGTGTGGATAAGTGCCTTGCTCAAGGGCACAGGTGCCACAACCCGTCACGGCCCGGAATCGAACCTACATTCTAGTACTAGCACAGGAACTTAAGTTCGACGCACTAGACCGCTCGGCCATAACACCCCACAGCCGGCCTCCCACTGTGCGATTTATGCCACGAATTAGGTACGATTTGGTACGATTGTGTATAGACTCTATACACAATCGAACCAAATCGTAGCTAATCGTTGGGAATTCGTGGCAAAAATGGCACAATGGGAGGGCCGCTTTATATCATATAGACTCTTACGAACTGAACAAATCTAGTCAATGATGCTGGTTATGTGAGTGGCTTATTTACATGTAGTTGCAGCTCAAGATGTCGCTCTCTTAAAGGTAGAACACATGATGATTGGTATCTCAAAAATCAAAAATATTCACAGATTTACACATAACTTACACAATATAAATGTTGAGAAATAAGTAAAACAATTAATTTTTGTCTCATGAGACGAACATTTGGGGAAACCCTGACTGGGAAGTCAGGACCATTCACAGTTGATAAATACCATAAAACTGTTAACTGTTTGCAGGAACTATGTATATCAGCTGCTGAAGGCAATTCACTGGTGTCATCAAAATGACATCATCCACAGAGGTCAGTTACCGCTATGCTTTGTTTTGCCATGTACGTTGTATACAGAGAATAAAAATAGCAGTCTGAGATACAATCATTGCCAAAATGGTTGGGACACCTTCCCCTGTTGGCCCGCTCCCCCCCCGATTAATGTTATCCCTTGGAGTGGTTGGGAAGTGGGGTGGGGGGGGGGCTGAGTTTTGGCAAGGATTGTGGCCTAATTGTGACAATGCTTTAACAAGTTGACTGCCGAGCATAGTTTCACAGGGCGTTCCATTTTGTACGAGTATACTCGTAGTGGCAGAATCCGGTACACCTGTTACTACGAGTATACTCGTAGTTGGCAGTAAAAATGTTAATAAAACAGAACACAGTATGCATCCACATATGCGCTTTCTTATGTAACTTTTGTTTTTGGTTCACATCATGTGATTTGTGTGCTCTTGTTTTTTTGTTGATGTATTGGCCGAATAAATAATAATAATAATAATAATAATAATAATATGAACTCCTCAATGTGATGTATAATAAAGGTTTTATGCTTTGCTTTATATGCTTTGCTTTATATTGAGTGCAACTTGTCCTTGAAATGAATATGGCATTCCTAAATCTTGCACCGAAACAACAATTGTGAATGCTTATGCTCTGCCTCAACTTGATCTTTTAATATCAAAATTTCCGTCTTGCGTACGTTCATTATGTACTTCCACAAGACAACTCAACTGCTAAGTTTGCACGACTCTTCTCAGTGCAGCTTGCTGCACATGGCCATACGGTATGGGTACATGACATGTAGCGGTAGCTATGTTGCGCTGGGACATTTACTAGCCAAGATAGCGTTTCAAAGGACAATTCTTTCCTATTTGATGTCGTTTATTTGTAAGCTTTTCCCATTGTTTTAATTTTTTTTAGTGTTGTCATTTTTGCCTAACTCGCAGCGGTGATATTTTAAATTCTTTTTCAAACTTCAATCCAACGAATGATAAAGCATCGTCTCTATGACTTACAGATTATATTCAGGATTCTTCCATGTAACTGCACTCATTCCGAGGATTCTTGGAAATAGCAGAATGGGTGAATCTTTCGGTATCAATCTTTATGAAAAGTCAACACTTTTAATCTTTTCTGTAGATATTAAACCAGAAAACCTTCTGATTAGTGAGAATGACATCTTAAAGCTATGTGACTTTGGTAAGTTTTTAATTAATTTGGGTTAATATGCAGCCAAATGTTTGATGCAGAAAGGGTATATATTTTCACTCTGCAACTTGGGAAAAAAGTCCACATGCACATTGCTAGACATGTGATAAAGCGAATAGTATGTTGTTTATTTTTAAGAGAAAAGAGCACAAATTGATTTTTGTTCTCTTTGCAAACAATGCTAAATGTGTTTTCATAATTTAGGCCTTCTAAACAGATTGCAACCTCTAAATTACATGCAGGTATTTGTGATCAAATCTGAATTTTTGTTGATCAATATTGTCCGCACAATAACAAAAAAATGCCCTCTTCGACAAAAACTCTTGGTGCTGTGTATTATGAAATGCCCAAATATTGTAGTAATATTATGTAACGACTCCCTTTGAGACGGAGCTGTTTTATGTGATGCTACGAAGCATACAAACTGCCACAAATGCACATATGCCTACTTGTACATGCGGATATCTTAAGCCTTTGCATTTCATGGTTTTGCTATGCTGCTGTTGTAAGGGTCTCTATGCAACAAGGCAGTTATGAACTTGGTTCTAATGAAAATTGTAATGAGTGTTTAAAATGATGCACATGTACAATCAAACATTTATCTGTATTGGTTCTTTGAAGTAGTAGGTATGTAACATACTACAGCCGCTTTCACACATTCAAGGATGAGATGCCGGATGATGCCGGATGAGAAATTTCGGCCATCCGGGATGATCCGGCCGTTCTGAGCACGGCGGGCAGATGGATAACAAGGGTCTCTTCCTGGCAGACCGTGGTAGCTAGCCGGTCCTTGCCAGAGACATTCCCGGTCTATGCGCAGATGGCGCCCGATCAAAGGCGGAACGTAGGGAGGAAGACAGGTTCACTCGGTGCCTTCAAGGACCAAGACGGTCTGCAGGCCGTCTTTCCCGATTGTCGCCGGACTGTAGCCGGTACGGCCTCACGATGTATATAAAATGACGCCCTGAAGGCCCTTCCTTATTCTGGTACTGACTGCTATTCTCTGAGCTCTCCGGGATGAAATTTTGACTCCCGTATAGTCCCGATCCCTTCCTGGTCTCTACACGGCGCAGACGGACATTTCTATGGCTTCACAGAGGCTCCCGGCAGCTTACGGCATCAACATGGATAGTTTTCTTCCGAGAGATCTAGGGAGAAAACTGAACAGGCCGTCCGGCCGGCTTTGTCAAGTCCGTCCGGCTTGACAAGGCCGGATGGCCAAGGATGCAGCCGGAGGTCAAGCCGGCTTCTATATGGTGCTCAGGGGTCATCAGGAATCACGGATGGTGCCGGACGGTGCCGGACCAGCCATCTGGCATCATTCGGCACATCTCATCTATGAATATGTGAAAGGGGCTTTCAATTATCATTTCTATGTCCACAGGATTTGCTCGTAACTTGGGTGGCAATGGCACTGCTAACTACACGGATTATGTTGCCACTCGTTGGTATCGCTCACCGGAACTCCTCCTGTGGTTAGTTTTTGATTCCCGCCCAGAAAACCGATCCTCATTTCAGCTGTCAAAATACTTGTTTTTGCAGTGTATTGAAGTTGCTTTTTATAAAAAATAGTAGATTGTCATTGATTGGGCAAATTATAAGTTAATGGATTGATTAATCAATGTTGATCATTTCAATTCTTTACACTTTTTAAAAGAAATTTGTTTATTGTCATTGAAAAGATTTTGTTTTGAGATTCCAAACACTACACGTATATTGGGAAAGACTTCAATGGTGTATACAACAGCAATTGTACATTAGGGGGTAGTAGGGCCAGGCTTACCAAAAGGACTGTCCTGATAAATTTGGGGGAAAAAATAAAAAATTAGTTTCTCAATAAGCTCATAAGAATCTCGAAATAATTTGGCTGGACTTGTTTTTGCTTACTCTCAGTAATGTTTTGTGTATAAGCAGCTGTTTCTAGTGTTATGCGATTATTGCAGTTGTTGGGGTCACACAGAGCTGGCCCCACCAGACATTTAGTGCTAAAATCTGCAATTAAGCAGAAGGAAAAAAACAAAATAAACGATGAATTGCAAAATTTGCTTTTTTTGAGTGGTAAAAGCATCCAGTCACTGCTCATTTTTGCTATAATCATCCTACTATCCCTGAAAGTACATGTCAGAGATACCAACATTTACCATTTAGACGTAGTTTGTAGTACAGTTGTTTCAGTCAATGACGATCCGTAGTGTCACATAATTATATAATGCATAGCTTTAAATGTGTGGTATAGGGCTTGGATGTTAAGTTATAAAAATTAATGTCCAAAGCGGGTGCCCCGTGGCAAATTACTCTTTATTCTACTTGCAATGTTGGCATCTCTGACATGTACATATAATGGTGACAATGTAAAAACAGATTTTACTGAACAAAAACCTGTTGACTGTGGCCAATTTCATAAAGCTGTTTAGCAGAAAAATTTGCTTAATCCAAGATTTGTTTGCTTTTAAAATAGCAGATATTCTTGTGAAAAACACAAGTTGATATGCAATTTTGACTATTAACCCATCCTTATAAAGCAAACAAATTTTGGATGAAGCAAATTTTTCTGCTAAACAGCTTTATGAAATCGGCCCCTGGTCTGAGGCAGTGTCCAGGTTTTGAAACTCTTTGTACTGATTCTTGTGCACAGTGCTCCCTATGGTAAAGCTGTTGATATATGGTCCGTTGGATGCATTCTGGGAGAACTCAGCGATGGACAACCGCTCTTCCCCGGAGAGAGTGAAATTGATCAACTGTACATCATTCAGAAGGTCCTAGGTCCTTTACCCAACTACCAGATGGAACTGTTTGAGAAAAATCCCAGGTTCTCAGGGCTCAGGGTAAGCTCCTGTCCATTTCAGTCAAGGGCCTCGGATGGGACCATTCATTGGTAATATGCTTGTTAATCCATTCAATATGCTTGTTAATCCATTCATTCATGCTTGTTAATCCATTCATTCATTGGTAATATGCTTGTTAATCCATTGATCATCAACCTTTAGTTGTTGGGAAAAAAATATGTAGTCAATCCCTTGTGGATTTCTTCAGTATAAAGTTGATATTTAGTAGTTGAAAGAAACACTGATTGGGTAATACATACATAAGGAGCTGTCCAAAGTTGTCAACATTTTCACGGTTCTACAAAGCGTAGGAAGGGGGCAGGGGGTCGAGGGCCGAGTAGGAAGGGGGCAGGGGGGTCGAGGGCCGCGTAGGACTTTACACGTGCTGTGAAATGTTGACAGCTCATGGTACTGCCTGAAAAATGTTGATAAGTAGTATTTCGGGGGAGGGAGGGGGCTCTTGAAAAATATTTCTCTCTGTAGAACTGTGAAAATGTTGGGTGGCCCCTAAACTGTGTACATTTACTAAAATGTAAAACATTTACATTTGTCCACATTTCTATGGAATTAATTCACCCCAGCGGTCCCTGGGTCATTATTCCTAAGTCATTATCCCTAAATTTCATCTATTCATACAAAGTGAACATTAATCGAGGCAAGCCAGGCAGAGGTTTAAGTCGTATCTTAAATGATCACTGGGAGGCGTGGTTATCTCATTGAAGGGTTTATCCCTCTGTAGGGCTTGTTAAGCTCACGCGATAGCCAATCTTAATCAGTGAGGAACAACTGCAACACCGTGTTTCGAGACCACTAGTTGGCTTCATAGCTCAATTGTCAGGGCATCTGCACGTTAAGCAGAAGGTCCACAGTTGGAAGTTGTTTGTCACTGCATCCAGATTTCCCACACTCGTGGACATTTGTCATCATTTTTATAGAAAAGTAAAATAGTAAAAAATGTAAATTTCAGGGCTAAATTTACCTGATATAGTATTGCAGTTTGGTATGTATTAATGCACTCTTTGTTATGCATTTTCTCAATATACAGCACTGAATTAATATTATTAATATCAATGATGCACATCAATAACTAATATGCATTTATAACTAAAATGTCTTATACACCAGAACACATCATGGTGATTAGGCACGATATCAAACAATTTTGACCTAAGCTCTGCAATTCAGCTTGCTGTAGGTGTCTCTAGCCACTATCTAAGCATGTGTAGTATCTAGCTACACTTTAATACTCTACCACTCCTGCATCGGGCGCCCACCACCTGCTATGGTACTCCAAAGCAAACCAAGTACATGTAGTGCATTGGAATTGATCCACTACAAAGCTAATAATTAACAAACACACACTCTACTTGTGTTCTTGATGTGACAGAGTACTCTCTTCTATTTTCGCTGAGTTTGATTAGGCTCAACTGCCCAACTGTGATCCTTTCATCACAGAACTCGCACTGTTTTGATTTTCATTTGTGTACTTTGGTTTTGAGTGTACATAAAAATGTACTATCTTTTGACCTATGACGCGAAAGGTCAAACAATGATACTTTTTTCACTTGCGCACGTAAATGGTTGAACTATTAGTTTTGTCTATGTCACGTGACCTACTTTTAACCAATCACTGAACGAGAATTAATATATGAGGTATATATTTTTTAAAAATACAGCATGGTTTTTAAGTGAATTACAAACGGTGCCTTGTTGTTTTGATTTTTTTTCTCGTACAGTTTCCACAGGTTTCTGAGCCCCAGACACTGGAGAAAAAGTACTTTGGCATAATTAGTAGTGTGATGATGGATGTTTTGAAGGTAAATTGTCGCATTCGTAAGCATTTTAAAGTTATTTATTGATCTGAAAAATTTAATTGAGAAGTTGACATCAACTCAGTAAATTCTAAGTATATTATAAATTATGTACAGCGTTTACAAAGAGGCAGCGCATGATCCAAGAGGCAGCGCATGATCCAAGAGGCAGCGCATGATCCAAGAGGCAGCGCATGATCCAAGAGGCAGCGCATGATCCAAGAGGCAGCGCATGACCCAAGAGGCAGCGCATGACCCAAGAGGCAGCGCATGACCCAAGAGGCAGCGCATGACCCAAGAGGCAACGCATGATCCAAGAGGCAGCGCATGACCCAAGAGGCAGCGCATGACCCAAGAGGCAGCGCATGACCCAAGAGGCAGCGCATGACCCAAGAGGCAGCGCATGACCCAAAAGGCAGCGCATGACCCAAGAGGCAGCGCATGACCCAAGAGGCAGCGTATGACCCAAGAGGCAGCGCATGATCCAAGAGGCAGCGCATGATCCAAGAGGCAGCGCATGATCCAAGAGGCAGCGCATGATCCAAGAGGCAGCGCATGATCCAAGAGGCAGCGCATGATCCAAGAGGCAGCGCATGATCCAAGAATAAAATGCAAAAGTGCAGAATATAACATCTGACAAGTTCTAAACTTTTTTAATTCAGTAACCGGAGAAATCCATAATATGGAAAAAATTTATCCAAATATCCCAAAAAAAATTCTCAAAAATATTTGTAACAAGTATGAGTATAAACTTTTGAAAAGTCCTTCCTTGGTGTTTGTTTCTTCCTAAAGAACGTATTGCGCCATGAAGCATCAGATCGCTTCACTGTTGAGCAGTGCTTAGAACACCCATCATTTCACACTGAACGCTTACTTCATAAAGATCTACCTCGGCCAAAATCAGCCTTTTCATCTACACACCATGACGACAAGTTTCCATTAAAGTAAGTTTGTTTTCGTGTTGTTGATGGGATTCAAAGCTGTTTTACAGGGGAACTTCAGCCTCTAGATACTGTGTTGTGCCAGGTTATGGAGAGCACAAAAGCATTTCATTATACATGTACTTAACAATTACCTTTGTAGAGCTTTGATGATAGATGTGAACTTTGGTAGATGACAATGGCAGATGGGTCGTTCTATAAATTAGGGGTCCAAAAGTGTGACATTTAGTGTCCCCCATTACACTTGATATGTGTTATTTTTCGTACAAAAATCATTAAAATGGCCTTTAAACCATTTTGTATAAATTGTACTTTATGTACTCACTCTTTGAGATGGAAAGTATTTAAAGAATGTGTCCTGAATTTACAAAAACAAGATGTAAAATGTAACGGGGGACACCAACATTGGACCCCTAAATTATAGAAAGACCCAGATGCTAAATTTATTACGAGGACAATGTAATTTTGTTGAAATCTGTCTGAATCCTCGCAATCATATGATAACCTCGCCTTTGTTTAACCTCGCAATTGTACCTCACAATGAAACATCTGATTTGCAGTGTCTCTTTGTAACTTTAGTCTTCATCTCAAAAGTGAATTAACTTAAAGGGCCTGTGACATCCTAAATAACTTTGTGCCTAAGCTTTGCTTCATAATGATGGAATACTTGTTCAGTAAGACATACTATTGTTCGTTTGGATGTAAAATCAATAAAAGGTGGCCTTTTGCAACTTTGAAGATTTCATTGCAATAAATCACAGACAGAGGGCGCTGTTGTGAGTGCATCACATAAGGAAGACGGAAGGGAAAAGTTAAGAAAAAACATAAGACTTCAAGTTGGACTTGTGGCAAATTGCTGCAGTTTCTACCCCCAGTTTTATCATGGCTTACAGCAGGCAACATGTAAATCAAACTCAAACAGCCATGGATTACAAAAGTTTCAGGAAAATTGAGAAAAAAGTGGAATCGTTTGTGCACAGTAGAATGTGATTTTCCTGTCTGTGCCTCTTGTGACATCGTGACCTTGGTCATGAATATGCATATTTTCATTAGCATAAAAACTAAAAACCTTCGTTTTAACCCCCAAAGCAAGCTCCAAATAGGATTTTTATGACTTTAACTGAGTAGAGTGGTTTTAAAGCATAGATTTCATTGATAAAAATCCTAAATAAGGGGCCCTTTAATTGTATTTGCACCATAGAGATAGCCCTAAGTTTGGATTCAACAAGGATCCCAGGCAAGAAGGCTACAGTGGTGACGATCCTGTCAACTCAAGGATATGTGAAAGCATATTACCATTGCCAAGGACTGATGACAGCAATCAAGATGTTGTATCAAGTATTCAGGGCGTGGCACCTCATCTAAGATTCCTCAAGTCGAGTAAAAAGAAGCCGCAACAACTTGAGTCGGAAATGGAAAGTAAAACTGAGGGTTGGAGGGCATCGCCCTCAAGATTGCATTCAGAAATGAGATCATCTACAGAAGGATTTTCTCCCAGAAGCTCCCTGGAAGAATCTACAATGGAAACAGGCCATGGTGAATCTCGGGCGGAGAGGGCAGTGAGAGGAGAAACAATCTACAAATCAAAAATTGAAACATCTCATTTGACTTTTGTTTCCAGCAAGTCTGTTCAAAGCAGGGAGTTGGTAGAGCCTTTTGTGACGCATTTGGGAAAATATGACAATGCAAGAGTCGTCTCCAAATACTCAGGGTATTTAGGTGTACATAGGGGAGATGGTTCACAGGAGGGCTCTCTGTCTCCAAGGCAAGAGGCCAGGAAGGAAGTCATGATAGATAAAGCAGACATTGCAAGCTGCGTCATCCGAGAGGAGACGGATAAGGAAAACACTATGCCCAACCCTATGGGGTCTCACATTCCACCTTCAGAATACTTCAAGAACCAAACCAGGCAACCTGCCTTTGATGTTGCCAAGTCTGAAGAGCCTGCAAACAGTTTTGTTTTATTTAGTGACACACGACAGTCAAGGACAGAGTTGAATAATTATCAAGATGGCAAGGATAGAAGACCTGGGACAAACTGTATGTTGAATGATCAGAGTAAAGCTCTGAATGTGTCACAGAGTAGAACCAAGTCAATGCTTGAGGGCAGCAAACATCCTCTGTCTAACACCACAGAAACTCCCAGGTACTCCACACTGGATACAGACTCTTGCCAGAACATCAGTCTGGGTGAATTCGCATCGGTCAATAGTTCATCAAACAGTGCTCCTAAAAACTCGCCAAGAGAACATCTTGAAGGAAGCCCTGGTCAGAAAGATGAAATCGCCAATGCATTCACCACAGAGTCCATTTCTAGACCCAATCCAAGGCCCATTGAAAAGAGAAGCACACTGAAGGTAAGATTCTGCAGTATCCTGAATTGTCCTGAATTCACGCCTGATTAGATAACTCTTTTTATATACCTCATGTGTAGATTCCTGTCATCTGATTGGTTAAAAGTGGGGGCATTGCATTAGCTAGACCCCCTGTCTGTTAAATTCTGACTATGCCCCAGGCATAGTCTGCCTTGCCCCGGGCATAGTCTGCCTTGCCCCGGGCATAGTCGTTGCCTTGCCCCGGGCATAGTCTTTGCCATGCCCCGGGCATTGTCAGTTTAACGTGTGTAGCGTGGTGGTGTACCAACTGTGCAGCGCAGTGCTTTGTGCATGTCGTGTAAACAAATATTGACTGCTTTTTATTCGGGGCATGGTTAAGATTATAGGCCCTCGGTGATCTTGAAGTCATGACTATGCCCCTCGGCTTCTGCCTCAGGGCAAAGTCATGGCTTCGAGATCACCTTGGGCCTATAATCTTAAAGAGACACATTGCCTTCAATTTCCCAAAGATTTTGTCGTTTAGAAATGTTCCTTATTAGTTGTTTAGCATTAAAACACTTATAATATGTTGTAATTAGAGAATAATGTTTAAAAAAACAACAATTGGCCGCTGACCTGACCCGCGAGACTTAGACGTATTCCAGCAGTAAATACATCGTCCAAACTGTGTGCAGAACATAGTCGTCAGGCTGGCGCCGCAGCTGGCAATGGCACGGTAGACCTGGATGAACATCGGGTACCATTATCTACCACGCGCATGCTTGAAATCGACGCGCGCGCCGACCAGAGACGGAACAACTTTTGCCTTAATCTTCCATTCGTGATATGCATGGACCAATTTTTGGGTGCCTCTAATCGACACAGAAATGAAATAAACATGGTGTCAAGGAAGAAAGATGGGGTTCTTGTCAGGATGTGAACCTGAGACACCTAGAACCAGTATATAGGTTCATAGTAGAAGAAAAATTGTATATTGTGGTTCTCTTTTACTCAGGGTGGTTCAAGCAGCCAGCATAGTTTAGATGAACATGGTGCCCAGAAATCAAAATCAGGAAAGAAACGGTACGAGGGCTCCGTGGCGTACAAAGGTCGCATCGTGCAGACACCTAAGCCTGAGGAACAGGAGGTGAGTGGATTTTAGAGTGTCTTGGTTGACTGCAATAGAGAGCTAAAGTGTGGCATCACTTGTCATGGCTCTAAACATTGAACAGCCATTACAAACGCACAGGAAAATGGTTCATTGATTTTAATGCACAGTGCACCTTGTCGACTGACAAGTGGTGATGTATTTACTTTGATGGCTCTATATAAAGATGTTAAAGTTGGCTAGAATGTGATATTTTGTCAATTTTTGCTTAACATACCTCATTCCATTTTTAACGCAAAAATTTTTTGTTCATTGTAAATATTATGATGTGTCATTTAGATATTTCAACACAAAATATGAAATGAGTGAGATTTATTAAACTTTTCCTGACATGTAGGTGAAAGAAAACAAAAAGACATCCAAAACGAAAGAGCAACATGCAAAGCCAAAACAGCAGATGGCAGAACACGTGGTGATATATGAGGAGACAGCAGGATATGCAAACCAGAGTAAAACCTGGCCACGCAGTAAGAGCAGGGTGCAGCAAGTCGGTGGTAAGATATAAACTAGACTACTAATGACCCGGGGCCATTTTCATACTTGCTGTTTGAGCATTAGCTAAAAATACGTGTTTAATATAGCAGACGACTTACGTTTCACTCTTAAATGCTTTTTTCATGGTTGTGGCGTGGTTAAAGTGCTAACAAATGGTTTACGAACTAGGGTGCAATGTGCAAGTAAAGTAAACCTTTTCTTGTTAAAACTTGTAGTGTTTTTCCTTCTGACATTCAGATGAGACAAAATCTCTGTTGTCGAATAGGAAATGTGAAATAGTTTAAAACTTGATACGAATGTGGACAAATGTCCATGAGTTTGGGAAATCTGGATGCAGTGAAAAGCAACTTGGCTACACCAGGATTCGAACCGCGAACCTTCTGCTTAACGTGCAGACGCTGATTGAGCTATGAAGCCAACTGGTGGTCTGGAATCACTGTAGTGCAGTTGTTCCTCACTGATTGGGACAACTGCACTACCGTGGCATTTCATGCGCACGCACACAGCCAGGTAAACTACACCACTAAGTTCGCTTTTACGGTTTTTATGTGTGTGCGCGTGCGGCCAGGCTAAAAAGTGTTTAAGACTGGCCGGGTCTTTATCGTCCGAACGTGACGTGCTCTCAGCAAATAGGGATGCGCAAACTGTCTTAAGGTATTTAATTTTCGGAATGAATGTTTGTTTTTGTTTGTACCATATTTTCTGTTGCAGATCAGAATCCATTTGTAGAATCGGTCTACTCCTCGTCCGGTGTGTCCTTCACCACGTCAGAGAGACCAAGTACCAAGCAACAAAAAGAGGTGTATGTTGATAGTAGATACATCGGCAGTAGTTCAGTGGAACATAACAACTCAGGGTGAGAACCCACTGTAATATAGCTGGTGCTAAGAGATTAACCATTGCTTGTTCTATTCAGGCAATGTAGATCTTAACCCTAACCCCAACCATGGGGTTATGTCATCTTGCTTGCGAGATGACATTCAGTTGCATTAGTTTGATTCAAGGGAGCCAGTGAGTGAGATTTTGAATTAGCCAGGACTTGATATAAGGTTTATTTCTATATTTTGTCTTTCTTTCAGCATACAGTTAAAGGACCACAGTGGAGATGGCCAATGGAGAGAAGTGCAGTCCAGCAAGAGGAGGAAAAAGAAGAAGAACCAGGTGATAAGAATGTACAGTGTGTGCGTGTGTATTTGCCTCAAATCGTGGACCTTCATAGCAATAAATACATTTAATCCGTGGACCTTTAACGAACGTGGACCGTCCACGGTTGTAAAACTGTGGTTCTCAAAACTATATAGGTTTGAGAACCAATAGTAATTATAGTTGGTTCTCAAACCTATATAGGTTTGAGAACCAACTATATTTAGTGGTTCTCAAACCTATATAGGTTTGAGAACCAATAATAGTTAGGGTTAGGGTTGGGGTTAATTGGTTCTCAACCCTATATAGGTTTGAGAACCAATTATTAGTTCTCAAACCTATATAGGTTTGAGAACCATTTACGTTTAAATTTCATCTCTCTAGCTTGAGGTAAAATTATGTGGGTGTCATTAAACAATTTTTTTTCTACAGTAAGGTAAAATTTAGTTAAGTGTAATTAAGAAATTCTTTCCTACAGTATAAGGTAAAATCGAGTTAGGTCCACGATTGCCGGCAAATACAAGTATGTGCGTGTGTATTTGCCTCCAATCGTGGACCTTCATAGGAATAAACACATTCAAACTGTGGACCTTTAACGAACGTGGACCGTCCACGGTTGTAAAACTGTGTTTCTCAAACCTATATAGGTTTGAGAACCAATTATAATTATTATTGGTTCTCAAACCTATATAGGTTTGAGAACAAATTACAATTATTGTTGGTTCTCAAACCTATATAGGTTTGAGAACCAATAGTATTTATAGTTGGTTCTCAAATCTATATAGGTCTGAGAACCAACTATAATAATAATTAGTGTCAGGGTTAGGGTTAATTGGTTCTCAAACCTATATAGGTTTATTGGTTCTCAAACCTATATAGGTTTATTGGTTCTCAAACCTATATAGGTTTGAGAACCAATTACTAGTTCTTAAACCTATATAGGTTTGAGAACCAACTATAATTATTATTGGTTCTCAAACCAATATAGGTTTGAGAACCATTTAGGTGAAATTTCATCTATCTAGCTTTAGGTAAAAAAAGTTGGTGTCATTAAAGAAATTCTTTCCTACAGTATAAGGTAAATCGAGTTAGGTCCACGATTGCCGGTGTGTGTGTGTACGTACGAGCATTATACATACACTATGCGAACTTCCGGACAAAAGAAGTCCGCATAGTGTATGTGGTAACGGTCTGTGTGTGTGTGTGTTAGGCCTAACCATTGATGCGTAGGATGTGGTAATTAGGGAAGAGACCGCCGGTACCAACAGCGGTACCACTGCGGTACCGCTGGAGAACAGGTTACTTAGTGCAGGCGGTACCGCTAAAAACCACCGGTACCGCAGATATGATCTCAACGTTTCATCTAGCCTGCTATAGTGATGTCCCATAACTTGGCGCACTTTGACAACTCACTGGAAATCCATTCACATTGCACCAAAATTCATCAACAAACGGTTCAGGTTTTTACAGCTTAATGCAGAATTATATCCCTTCCAGAAAAACAGCCATTTTGGCCAAGTACAAATCATGCAAATAATGGAAAAAACCTATTCGTAGCTCGGCGCGGCCAGTCTCCAATCGACTGCCACATGTGTAAGCATATGTGCCACTTGTTTTATAGAATCTGCCGAGTGGGGGCACACATCAGCCCAGAGAGCCGCGTTTACATCCAATCCAGAAGCAACTCCCTTTGCTCCAAGCAGTTGGTCTTCATGCGACTGGCTCCATGCGCAAAATGCCTCAAGATTCTCAGCAACAGTACAGCAGTCAGTACAACCGTCACAAACACTCCAAATCCGACACGGACAGCACGACAGATCCAACTCCTTGGCTGTCGGGAAAACATCTACCGATGGATAACAAGAGCATAACTCACTCACATGCTGCACAACCAGTCAAGAGTGGCAGAGGTGGACGACTGCCGAGTCTGCCTAATTTCAGGGATGCTCCACTGTGAGTTGACAATGTGGAACTGGCGAGGTTACATGTTATGTATGTTGGCCAAGTGTCTCAAGATTGGTAGCCAATGATGGCCGCCAATGATGGCCGCCAATGATGGCCGCCAATGATGGCCGCCAATGATGGCCGCCAATGATGGCCGCCAATGATGGCCGCCAATGATGGCCGCCAATGATGGCCGCCAATGGTGGCCGCCAATGGTGGCCGCCAATGATGGCCGCCAATGATGGCCGCCAATGGTCAAAAGTCGGCCACATTGCAAAGGATGTTGTCAAATGCTCCTTCTTAACCTAATGGTGTGAGGGGCTGGTTTCTCTTTACTTGACATTGACAGTCCTTGCCTAAAGTGGCTGTTGGGTCTTGTAATGGGTGAATTATATTAAAACAAACGTAAACACCATTGGCGAGAAAAAGACATCTAGTCTAGGAATAATCCTTTTTGTGCAAACACACTGCTTCCAGTTACAACTTCAGGCAACCATACAGCAGGTGTATGGAGCAAGGTCATTTGACGACCCAAGGTGGCTTATATATACGGCTGGTACTCATCCCCAGTTTCCATGGCATGGAGTGACTATACAAGCATTGCTACTTCCGCTGGATGGGATGCCAGTCCATCGCAGGTTTGCCCCAGCATTTAGCTGGGTTTCCCTACCAGTATTTTCCGGTACTAAGTGAAGAGAGAGAATATGGAATAAGGACATAATATGATCGCAGTGACTAGTCCTTGACCACCGCGCCCCCACAGGTGTATCATGTGTATGGAGTATGGGCATGTTAATTTAGTCATTTTCTGCCATTAGCAAATGGTTAAAAATGAGGTAATAAGTTTTTTGTTAATGTTTTGATCAGGTTTTTATAGTCATGATTTACACATCACATTAGATTGTTTACTCTCCGGAACCCAACGAGAGAACCAAAGACCATATTTCTGCCTGTACTGCAGCCTAATACGGAAAAGTTTCCATCACATACGTAAAATTAATTAATAAAATTCTAAGAAGTATAAAATATTCTGAAATTATATTAGGTATTAATTATTTTCGGTAGTGGTTTAGAAACAATATTAACACAATGTGGTTATCTACTATTTGGGTCTTTTTGCTGTCATACATCCACTTGGGCTATTCATATTGAGGTCAGCTGTCATACATCCACTCAGGCTATTCATATTGAGGTCAGCTGTCAGATTGAGTCACTGAGACATTACGTGTATATCTTTAGCAAAATGAACACAGTAATTACAGTTGAACCACATTGTAACGTTTTGTGGACTCTGAAACTTGAATTATTGGGCATGGAAAGCGGAGCCAAGGGACTTAGTATGCAATGTATAGCATGGAAAGCGGAGCCAAGGGACCTAGTATGCAATGTATGGCATGGAAAGCGGAGCCAAGGGACTTAGTATGCAATTTATAGCATGGTGCGTGGTGGATAGTTGAGAAGCTCCTGGAGTTGTGGAAGTTGGAGAACTGATTCAGTCCCAAGGGGGAGCTAACATTGACTAGTTACCCAAAATAAACCACGTTCTTTTTGTTTCATCATTCGTACATATTCTTCCTGGTTTAGACTCACTGACTGCAGGAAAAACGATGAGTAAAGTTTGGCATGTGCTGCCATCTTTTCATTCAGCTTGGGTACATTAATGTATTTGCACTGTGCTGTCACGCAGTGCATGCTCTCATTTATGTTTATGTATAACATGGTAATTTTCCTGTTAAAGGAGAATGTTGTATAACCATAGGTCTTATTGTATACGTGCTGTGCGAGTTATCAATGACAGTATATATAGATATTGAGGCACATGTGGTTTGTTCTAGTTTGGATATTGTATATTTTTCTCATGTAGCCCACTACCAACTGTTCGAAAATCCAGGACTTCTCCTAGACTTCTCCTAGGACCTCTACCGTCCTGTCCCACTGTAATTAGGCACTGACAGAAAATACACTATGTATTTATTTAAAGCTGTAATTTAGTCATAGCTCCACATATACTCTACACATTTCCCCCCTCCTCCGCCCCCCCCCCCCCCTCCCCAAAATAATATATGTTCTGTGGAAGGATTTTTAAGGTTTTCTAAAACACTGCTGATGCCCAAAAGTATTCATACCCATGTCAAATTTGAGGTACATGTACATGTATTGTGAAATTCCAATTTGAATGAATATGTTCTGGTTGAAAATATCATAGTAAGGCGACAAAAGAATATATAACAATTAAGATTATAATTCACGAAAGACAGTATTTGTTTTATTAACGTATTAAGGAAAAATGTCATGTCCAAAAATATACCCCTCAAAATTGCAGCAAATGTTTGAGAATACAGGCGAATTTCTGGAAGTGTTTTTATACTGCTTTGCCACTACATGTAGGCCTACTAGGGTGTTTTACAAATAAATGCAATATAAATCTAACGGAATGTCAAACGTCGAATGTGTAACTGACATAAATAATATATGCATGGTTTGAAAGCTACAACCTTCCTCTTTCAAATGAGACACCAAACGCTCAAATCTGGACAGAGTTATAAGTAATTTCGCAAGAAAGGTCAAATTGACCGTGGGACCGAGTTTTTAAATGCATGTGATAATGTTGTTTGATGGAGTACTCTTGGACATTGCCCGAGTTGACTTTTCTGTGGAGAGACAATCCACCTTCGTTGCCGAATAGTCCGTCTGCCTGCAAAGTAGTTGACATCCACTGGTAAATCCGCCTGTAGCAGCCGATGTCGTGCGCACATTTGGTAATAATGCATACCCAGAGTGATGCGGTTGAATGTAGCATGTGCTCCCCACTGTGCGATTTTTGCCACGAATTTCCAACGATTAGGTACGATTGTGTATAGAGTCTATAGACAGTCTCTGGTAAACTCACTTAAGCAGGCCTCCCACTGTGCGATTTTTGCCACGAATTTCCTACGAATTGGTACGATTTGGTACGATTATCGGAGACTGCCTATACACTCTACACACAATCGTACCAAATCGTAGCTAATCGTACCTATTTCGTAGCCAAAATCGCACAGTGGGAGGCCCGCTTTAAGCGGGCCTCCCACTGTGCGATTTTGGCCACGAATTCCCCACGATTCGGTACGATTAGCTACGATTGCGTATACTCTATACACAATCGTAACCAAATCGTAGCTAATCGTACCTAATTCGTGGCAAAAATCGCACAGTGGGAGGCCTGCTTTAAGCGGGCCTCCCACTGTGCGATCTTTGCCATGAATTTCCTACGAATTGGTACGATTACCACGGACTGTCCATAGACTCTACACACAATCGTACCAAATCGTAGCTAATCGTACCTAATTCGTAGCCAAAATCGCACAGTGGGTTGCCCGCTTCAATCGTTGAAAATTCGTGGCAAAAATCGCACAGTGGGAGGCCCGCTTCAGGCCAAGTTCATTCCGTCTAGCACCGACATCATGGTTGGCATCTGCGCTTCTGCCAGTTTGATGTTTTGCGCCGATACGACTGCCCTGTCCGATGTCACCATTCAACCCGGAACGCCTTCTATTTAAATTGCAATTGGTACCTTCTCTTCGCAGATTTCTCCATTGATTACACCACATGCATTCAAAAACTTGGTCCCACGGTCAATTTGAACTTTCTTGGGAAATTACTCATAACTCTGTCCAAAATGATCAGATTTGAGCGTCTAGTGTCTCATTTGAAAGAGGAAGGTTGTAGCTTTCAAACCATGTATATAATTATCTATGACGGTTACACATTCTACGTTAGACATTCCGTTAAATTTGGATTGCATTTATTTTGAGACACGTTAAAAAAAGTTTCATCTGCAAATGATAAAACGTACGAGACCCTGAAAGAAAAGCTGTGAACAGGCTTCACAAGCTTTCAATAAAGAACGCGCAAATTGTTCGAAGTGACAACATAATGTAACGTACAGTTCATGGCACTGTAGGCCTAGAGAACAGGGGCCAATTTCACGGCGCTGCTTAGCACACAAATTTGCTTAGCACAGGAATTGTTTGCTTTATTTTGCAAAAATGGATTGCCCGCAAAAATCGTAAGTGATGTGTATTGAAAGGTATTCTCCTATACTCTTGCGAAGAACACAAGTTGGTGTGTAATTTTGGCTTGTAATCCATTTTATAAAGCAAATAAATCCTGTGCTAAGCAAATTGTTGTGCTTAGCAACGCCATGAAATTGGCCCCTGGTCCCCGGCTCTCGGATTGGTGTAGGCCTATATACCCCTTGCACGTGCGTCATGTATGAGTAGGTTCTTTGTGGATTTAAATATGAAAACCTGCCCCTGTCATGGCCGCCGGTGCAAAGTGTATATATAGAGGCTATGTCACAGCAATGAACAACCGTCAAAGCTTTCTACGTTAACATAACGGAGACTTCGTCAGCTAGTCACGTGGTTGGTACTGGTGTGAGTCAGAGGTCGCGGTGGGGATTGCAGCGCAGTTGTTGAGATCAGGAGAAGCGCGCTCCAAAAGTAGTAAAATGTCAGGTCACTTATAGAGAGTCGCAACGCCTAGATTAGTCTCAGGAAATCCATCGTTTAGGTCTTTAATTGCATTTGATCGCAATTAGTGGTGACACGGTAACGAAAATACACATATGGCTCTATGATTATTTAAAAGAAATGGCGGATGGAAAGATGCGCAGACGACCAGTTGAAATTAGGTGGTCCTTTCGAAATGGGCAACTTTTTTATTTAATTATTAATTTATTCACCGCATCCAACAGAAAAAGGACCGCCAATTACATGAATGGGATCAATTAACATAGATATTCGAATAACTATCAACTTCTAAGTTGAATTAGAAACGGCCAGAGACACCGGGGAATCCCTCCCCTTGCTCTTCACGATAGAATGCTCTGAGATCTTTAAAGTGCGTTACCGAAACCTAACACACTGGACCAACGGCTTAACATCCCTTCCGAAGGACGGAACAAGTGTTATTAAGTGCCTTGCTCAAGAGCACAAGTGCCACAGCCCGGAATCGAACCCACATTCTAGTAAACTGGTACAGGAACTTGAGTTCGACGCACTAGACCGCTCAGCCGTAACACCCCACTTCCTTCATAGGCCTATACTATAGCCTACTTTTTACGCGTAGGTTGCAGCACTGCCGTGTTTGTTCTTGAAAAAAAGTTCCCTCGGGCTCGGGCCTTTTTAAAGTTGAAAAGCATCCCAACAGATGCAATTTGTATGACGAAGAAATACTGATGCCCCCTCTGTCATGTCTGTTCGATTTAATCTCGGCCTTCTTCGCTCGATTCCAGTCATAGAGCCCCCCGCGTCTTAAAAAATGAGAAAGGCTTACGGAAGGCCAGTGTATCATTGTAACCCAAGATCGTAATTGCTAAACTAAATGATGCAGAAAATCGTACTCAAAGTAATCAGGGTAATGGTAGGGCCTACCACATACTTTTTTTTTTAAATAAAGAAAACGACAACCAAAGATAGTTTTCAATAGGCCTAGTTAAAGTTGCACTGCCCGTGTTTGGGCCGTTTTGGGCGTACAATTTTTAAAAAAAAGTTAAATAGGTATTTTTCTAGAATAGAAAAAGTTATCAGCTTTCATTTGGTACCAAGAACGTAAAAATCCGTCAAGGATTAATGCCAGTCGATTAAAAACAAGAAATGATTAAAAGGCTGGCAGGTCATTTAATCGACAGGGTTATGACGTAAATGTACATGTGCGCGTACATGTGTACATTGTACACATACTATGTACATATGAGCGTACGCGCACATGTACAACATGTGAAGCACGTTTCAAGAAAAAGGCTTGTATCTCCAATTCCCGACGTCGGAAATTTAAGTTTTTGATATTTTTCGTTACAGAGACACGTAAGCTTTCTAAATTCGTTCGCTTGTGTAAATTAATTTTTTAAATCCTTTCACCGAGACACGGGCAATGCAACTTTAACTGTATCTTTGGAACTGACATTTCTTTGTAAGAGATAATTTAGTGAAACACTACGCAAATCCGAAATGTATTTGGCTTTTTAGCCACCAATTTACGTCGGTATTTCTCTTTAGAAATATTGTTAATGTTATCTTTAATGTAATTTGTTTTGTTTCAAATGAAAACCCAACAGCAAGATCAAAAGGCAGCCAAACTCCAGAAAAATGGACCAATAATGACACACACAATATATAAATAAGTCGAGCATTTTTCGTTTTAATATTTACAATAAACACGATAGTCGTTAAGTATCGCGTACAGTTTATACAATGAAGAATTACACGTAATGTACGAATTACATGTACATTATTGTTACAGGCAATGACAATTCCGTGCCAAAACACGGATATTAAACAAATCTGAACACTTGTAAGTTACAGAATAGTATAGGTGATAAACCTAATGAAAATATGCTAACAATTCGTGTGTACAATCCAGTAAAGAATTGTCTGTCAAATACTCGTAGGTTATTGGAATACCTTTTAATATGAACTCAAAATAGTCGGCCCCGTTCCTCTCAGTCACATAACTTTTATACAGTGTCTTATTCGCAGTGTGCTCACGACCACGAAGGGCGTCACACACGTGCCGAGTTTCAATAAATATACCGAATAAATAACTTATGTATAAAAATATTATCATAAAAATATATCCTTGGAGTCTTCTCATAAATAATACATTAGCACGCGTCATATCAGCATTCAGCAGTTACACAATGGTAATAAAACTGACCATAGCCGTATCATATAACAGTTGTTACTGTTCATCATAACTCCCTTTCCAACCTTCCTTAACACAGCCCATGCACTGAGATCATAAATCAACACACACAAAATAATTTAAAGGGAAACAATCGGTGGGTCAACTGTTCTAAAATCACATCGTCGGTGACACCATGAACTGCACGCAATACCACTTCAGTGCTCGTCTCGGGTACAAAATGACGTCTAGCACGTTAATTGTGTTTTCATGAACTGACACCCAGCATTTTTGTTTTCATGAATTGATACCTATCGTAAATTAACAAATTAGGGAGTGTTGCGGTCATGTTTTTTTTATTTATTACTATATTTTTATTTTTTAGTATAATAATAATTATTATTTTTATTATTTCTTTCTGGTTTTCATACCAAGGATTCCTCAAAAGTGCCCATTGCACTGTCACTCGCAAGCGTGAGGAAACCCATGAAGAATTAGAAAAGGCCAGAGACACCGGGGAATCCCCTTGCTCTTTACGAAAGAATGCTCTGGGATCTTTACGGCTTTACATCCCTTCCGAAGGATGGAGCAAGTGTGGTTGAGTGCCTTGCCCAAGTTTTCACCCATGATTGCGAGTCAATGACCCAAACCACTCGGCCACGGTACCCCTAAAAAGTAAAATGAATTATATCATTCGTGTCGAGTTATTTCAAAGCATTTTTTTTCCCAGATAAATTCAACGTTAATTGGGTGTCACTTCGTGGTGTCAGCGATAACTGATCAACTTGGGGTGCGAAAGTAAAACCAACTGGGAGCGGTCTGCGTATTTGAACTAAACCCACGAAGAAAAATTCATTCGATAGTGACTTGTTGTTTTTTCCTTTCCTTTTTGTGTTTTTTAAAATATGAAATCGACACTGTATCGATTAAAATGTCAATTTGTTTTACTGATAAAGCACACATCAATTTTAAATAATCACAGGAGATTTTCCACAGACTTTCTTGTCCAGCATCATGCACGCCTTATAGCTTATAGCCTATACAGTATGTATCGAAATTTAACGGGGTTAATATCTTCTTTGAATTATCACTTTACCGTACCGCGTTTGTAAACGCCCAGACGCCAATAAATGGAAAAGCACCTTAAAATATATCGATTCAATAAATAAAATGAAGAAAATGTTGTCCGAGTTTGTCACAAAGAAATAAAAATGATTGACCCTTTGTTTCCGGTTTGCAAGTACCTTTACGAATGGCAGGCTCACTGGCTTGGTGCATCTCAGAAATATTAACGTTGCTAAATTAAATATCTGGTTTGAACGTCAACTTCAACGTTCACTTCTGTTGAGAGTATAGATAAAACCACCAAAATCGCAAACAAATAAAGTATACAAGACCGAAATCACGGTCTGAAGCCGAAATAATAACTTTTGAAAACGGCTATAATGCAATGTATTCGCGCCACGGCGCCAAAATATTCGCGCCATTTGCGCACTACCAGCGACGCGCTGGCATGGCTGTGTGGTTTTTCTATGGCGTGTATGGTTACCAGTTTATCTCAGAGACGGAAATAAAAGGTCAAATTTACAATTTTGTGAACTTTTTGCTCAGTTAACCTTTCGCACAGTTGACAAATGGGATTTGAAGGTTTTTTTTTTATAGTGGACCCCAAATCAGTAGGTGAAACTGCTAATTTTGACGTGGTGTGAAAATGGTACCGAATTGTTTTTAATAAATCGCTGCATGTGTTAAAACATATATACGAGGTCTCCGGAAGTCGACGAGTCTCGCGGAGTCCCGCACGCTCTCGAGGTCAACTTACACGGTCTAATTCAGTGGGAAGTCAGTCCGACCTGGGCTGCTTTCGAGCGCTCGTCCCTGGTGCTCCCAGGTGGTGGAAACGTTACGTCACACACATGCTTACACACGCTTTCGGGCGAGCACCATGGAGCACCTGGTGCCGCGCTCGAAAGCAGCCCTGGGCTGCTTTCGAGCGCTCGTCCCTGGTGCTCCCAGGTGGTGAGAACGTTACGTCACACACATGCTTACACACGCTTTCGGGCGAGCACCATGGAGCACCTGGTGCCGCGCTCGAAAGCAGCCCAAATTAGCGACAAAATGGTTTGTTCACCGTGTGGATGACGTCTTGAAAGGTTTTGAAAACTTGATAACCGAAATAGGACTGTGCTAAAGATACGGACTTTACTGTTAGCATAATTCACACGTGTCTTCTTTCCAAGGTTGTACATCGACAAATGCAGAAAACAGCAAACAGAAAGAGAGGAGAAAGAGATATAGCGACAAAATACGCCAAAAAACAAAGAACGACGTGAGTACTTATTCAAAGACAAGCTGAAGGCAGCACGCACTTGCGTCAGTAAAATTACATTATCTCTATCGGGGTAAAGTAACATTCAGTTCAATTGTAGGACCTTGAATAAAGCACAAAGTGCGAAAGAGGTATGTGGAAAACTGGGAGATTCATTATTTACAGGACCTTTGTGTCTTCAGGCGATTGCTTTAATAGAAATAAGATATTATACAAGACATGCGAAGAAAACACAATAAATAATAACAATAATTTAAACAAAAAGTAAACGCCGGTTTCAACGCCACGTGTGTTCGTAAAATCAACCGGCTTTGCTAAACAGGCGATAACGCCATAGTTCTATATCACATGAATACATTTGATTGGTTAGGTCTATAACGAACATTTTGCACATGTTTTTTTATTACTTGTAGTTTTACACATACAGTGTTAATAGGTTTGGTCGAATAATATACCCAAGTCCGTGCTAGAGAACCATACTTTTTGTTTTCTTCTGTTTTGGCGGCAGGGTTTTATTGTGAAGATTTGACAAATCGTAATTCTTGTGACGTCATGCTTTAACAATAGTGGTATAGTTTATAGACGTTTCGATGTCTTTTTTAGATTTTCCTTGTGCATAATATTGAAACTATGGGAGAAAATCGAAACAATTCCATTTTATAGTACTAAACATTTTGATAAATGGATTCAGGTCTCATACATTGCAGCTATACCCTTTACAAGGCCAAGAGTTGTCACTAAAAGAGAAAACCGTGTGAAGTTTATATACCATGATCATGATGTGAAATGACATCAGTTGTGGCTGGGTCTGCGTTCCGTCTGACGTAGGAGATTATCCGGGCCAGGGGAGCAGAGACGTTGTTCCCTCTGCACTGTTGCTATCACTTGAGGATATCATCAGATATAGTCTGCCGAAGAGTTGACCAACACCGACAAAACGTTATCACCAACAGCGGGGCATTATACCCGAGGAGACACATAGCTGTTTTCGTCGTTTCAGATAATCCGGGCAACCGACATGTCACACGTAACCCGGTTTATCGTGATCATCTGGGCTCGTTCCAGTCAATTGATTTCGGTAAAAAGTGTGCCATGGGATGCTTGCGTTTCGTCTTGTTGCCAAGGCTTGGCTGACCATTTGTGTCCAGTCCTATGTACCATTTCTTTTTACTGCTGTGCACATCGGTCGAAAACACGGAAAAAAATGTTTTTTTGTAGAACTTTTCTTGGAAGACACACTCCTCTCTGGGATGTGGCTGCGTTTTGAGAAATGCAAAACAAATGAACAAATATATATTAGTACGGAAGGACGTAGATTTGGTTGACTGTTACATTACTGGACATTTTTATCGCTGTCGTTTCTTTTTCATTTTGGAGAGAATTACAACACGGCATATAGGCTTGCAAAAGGGTAGCAATGGTTTATTTGATACGGTTGGCATGAAAAGGCCTTTATGCAAAAACATTTGACGAAAATCGTTACGAACAAAATGTGCCTCTTGCATGCGTACATGATGCATGACAGGCTGACTGATCTACACAGGATACTGAGTAACACCCGGCGCGCCGAACTAAATTCTCCCAGAAATTTGAATTAAAGGCCCATTGTATCATTTGCAATGACCCAATTTTGTTTTTCATGAGTTGACAAGAAAAACTTATAGTTAGTGTTGATAACAATGGTAACAAACACTGCATGAATTTTTTTCCGTCCAAAATGGTATTTCATGCTGTATATTGACAACCGAAGGTTGTTTTCTAAAAAGTCCCTTGCACGGGACATTTTGTTACCATTCACCGTCTTGTACACAAAATCCATATATAGATTTTCAATGTTTTCTGAAGCATTGATGCATCTAAGTAGCTAAAATTTCTTTAGGCTAGTTTACCAACATTCTTCCTTAGATATGTTACACTTTTATTCCACGAATCTGTACAAAGTTTGATCTTGCAAGTGATAGGCCTATACATATGGGCCTTTAGGTTCGACGTCTGAAACAATTTGGAGCGACTTGGTTCGCCAGAAATCGAAAGATCGGCTTTCCAGTCGGTCAAAACGACTGAAGAGACTTGGTTTCAGACGCATTTACTGTTCGCGATCCCCACACTATAGTGTACGTATGGCAATGAATCATTCGGTCTTGCATCAAGACTATGCTTTGGGCTGACCCAAGTTGTGTTTTATAAAAAATTATGAATAGGTGATTATTTTGTTTAGGGATTATGACCTATGCAGAAACATGCAATTGTATCAAAATTGCATGTTTTGGTGGATCGCTTACCTTGTGCACCGCCATACTATAACTACTCACATCCTGCTTCACAGCAGATATATTATGTTGGTATAGCAATGGTAACAAACACCATAATATTCCCGTGTAAAATTATACATTTGTAGGAGCAATTCCAACTGAAGGTGGTTTTTGTTACCATTCATTTTTGAGGATAATAAAATAAATTAAAAAAAAAACATGCATTGATTTTTTTATATATGTGGCTGAAACTTTTACACGGCAGTTTATCAAAAAATTATCCTTCAGTTGTGTAATGCTGTTGTTCCTGTTTTTAAAACGTTTTCCAATCATGTCTTTAAGTTTTGGCGGTATAGAGTTAATATCTGAGATAATTAACGTACCGAAGGATATAATCTGCCTCTCTTGTTCATGCAAACGTACATTCCGCTGAGTACACCTTTTATCCTGACACGACTGACGCCTGCCGTTGTTACACTCAGTTGCGCTGCAGCAAAGAAAGATATAGACAGGAGACTGTTATACAAATGAAGTCAATAAATGTGGCTGGTGTTTAATCGAGTCCAAAATGAATGAAAAACACGAACGAAATGCATTTGGCCGTTTGTAAATGAAACCCATATTAGCAATTGACTTTTAAAGACCCGCAAGTATACTTGCAATGAACTCGCGGTGGGCTCCTTTAATTGCAACACTTATTTTGGGCATTTTCAGACGCGGTTGATGCAATAAAACGTAAAAAGCTCTCGGACTTTCGCTAGTTGTGTCGTGACTTGAGGCGACCTTGAGTCGTGTGAACTCGCGCAAACATTAACAAGTGTCGTATACGAGTTGTCCTCAACGTCGGCTCGAGCCCATCTCGACCTATGTAGGCCTACGTGATATTACGAGCATAGCACGACCTCTTTCGAGTGTATGATGAGTTGTGGTACACTGGTATTACAAGTTGTCACGACCTATATATCACCGTTTGCGACTATTGCACTCGACTACCGCACTAGTTGTTATAACCTTTTCTCTTCTTCCAGTTTTGTGCCAACTTCAACAGCTTGAAGACGGCTATATAGTCTGAAGTTGTCTGAACTAGTTTTTCAGCAGTGTTGAAAAACGAGCCCGACTATCACCGACTTACACCAACTCTAGCCGACAAGTTTAGTTGAGTTGAGTTGAGTTGAGTTGAGTCCCGTCGGCCGAAAAGGTGCCAGTGTATACCAGGCTTTACTTACATCTTGTAAATGTTAATGCACGGGCCTCATGCTCCTTGATCCCCTTGGTGGGCCAGAAGTGCCAAAAATTGACATAGGCTGTTCTGGTCAGTTTAAGGGGACGGTATATTATTATTTTGCATGCAGACATCCGAGCACTGATGCAAATCTTATACAAGGGAATTTCGTAAGTTAAATACGGCATTGGCACATATATTTGCAGAATAGTTGAATGGTTGAATGGTTGAATGGTAGGCCGCCATACAAAAAGGAAGCGCGGGTCATGGAGGCCTACTTCCGACTTGCTAACTGAAGACAAACAAATACGTTGTTTTTCAAACAAGCACTATATCACAAAACAAAACAACAAAATCTGACACTTCTGCCAGGATTTCAAAACTTCGTTTGCACGGATAGTAAGCGGACATCCCTATTGTCTCCTCTTCCAAACATGCCCATGATTGAGATTATATTACACGGAGAGCTATTCGAATACCCCTGGGTCCAGAATAATTGCTGTGAAACATGTTGTGGTCTAGCTGTCATATTATAGTAAATCGCCAAGTCAACGTTCCTGAACTTGACGCGAACTCGCCTCGGGCGGGTTGTGCCGTTAAATGTGACAGGTTTTTGCTGCTTAGGTTTTGTCTGTTTTGCCATCGGATTGCATGAGGGTAACGATACTATAATGTCCAGCTTGTAGCGGCAGTTTTTCACTGTGGTTTTTGCGGGTAAATAATGCACAGGAAGGGAAACGCGTCGCTGGGATTTTTGCGGTGCTGACATACAACCCCGACAAAGTCTTTAAAGGCACAGGCTCGTCAGCAATGCGCGCGCGCCAAATTCGTGCAGCATAATACGCAGCTCCGTGCCTCTGCTACACGGAGCTGCGTATTTCGTGGCACGAATTTGGCGCGCGCATTGCTCTTTCTAGATAATCCATGCAATCATCGTTTCGACTCTGCTCTTATACATCATTTGCAGTGATCCGAAATTTTACTTCGTGAGTTGACAAGAGAAAAAAAAAGACTGACAAATACCACGTGTTTTCCCCGTGTAAAATGGTGGCAGAAAATTGCCAACTGAAGGTGCTTAAAAAAAAGTTCTGCAGACATTTTCTTTTACCATTCATTCAACACAAAAAACCATGCATGCATTTTTTATGATTTTATGAAGTATTACACATGGTATAGATTGCTCGCTTTAGGAAATAATGAAGTATCGGCCCAAACCATCTGGCAACAGCCGCTTTCGAACACCAGTCCTCATACAGTATATAAGCAAGCAGTTTATGCATTCCTATTGCGAGTTATTGGCAGTGTTTTTATATGTCACTCCGATGAGGAACCTTTATATTAAGCCTCTGGGGGTAAGTTGTATAACTTGTAAAATGTTCCCAAGTTTATATTTGCCCTCCCAAGTGGAATGACCTAAAGACCCGAATTAAGCATCCGGGCTTTGCGCAGTATTTTACTCTCCTACCATAACGCGTAACGGCGCGTGCGTTAATATTAACTCTGTACACGTGGCAACGCAAACTCCACTGCACAATGTCTAAAAAGGAAGAAAAGAAACATCTTCAAACATTTTTATGGTCACTTTTCATTACGTTTTAGAAATTATTGGTTTTTTATTATGAATTTGATTATTATTATTATTATTATTTTTTGGCAAATGTGATTAGGGCCTATGCCTATTTTACATTAAGTGCTTATATTTATACTCTTCCATCGATGTCGGCGAAACGGGCATGCGCATACCGTGTTGTGCTACATACTTGACTAGATTGTTGTACGATATCTTTCGGGAAAAGAGATCTTTCAGTAAAGTCTAGCGCATTAAAGATAGGTTCAGCATCTCATGGTGCGATAGCGTTGGACAGGTTTGCTGTGTTGCAGACAGCCCACAGATTAGCGAGCTATAACTGGGGGACAGTCTGTCAACCCTTCAGCCCTCTCTCCTCAAGAATACCGGCTTAAATAAATTGCCCAACCTTGTGAACTATGCGTCTCGAACCCTCCCTCGAACTTGCAAAACATGAAGGAATTCGGCAGGCGGGAGGAGTGTCTGTGCGTTTGAGCTCAGCGGTCGGGTTGGAGCAAGAAGGGTAGGAGAGTAAACCGGGTCAATGCAGGGTCATGCAGGACTCCTATCTCGACATAATGATCAGACAGTGAGCGCAGCGGTATATGGTGACGGAATGTCCCGAGTTCTCCCCGGTTCGCGAGCTTCTGGCTTCCATGGTGGGCCTCTAAACCAATCTCGGCCGCCCCTAACCGGTCGAAATCAATTGCTGACGATAATTTGAAATTCTCTTCCATCACTGCCGATGATTTTCTTAACGCCAAGCCATTTCGTCCCATTTTTCAAGCTGCATTTTTAAATACCGTGGGGCGAGTTTTTGGGGCCGTTTAAAGTTAACCTTTTTCGTTTCCTTCTGACATGTCTTCTTTGGTGCATGTATGTACAGTATGAGACAACCACGTATTTGCAAGTAATCTAAGTAAGAGTATTGGCTTTGAATCGAATGCAGTGAATAATGTTCTCATTCGTTTATATTGTGGCTGACGGTTTAATACGTTTATCATTTTGGCCTCGACGAACATATCTCCAAACAATCGCAGAATATACATTGTATCTTAATTCAGCGCAAAATCCAAATTCTCTCTACAGGAAGAAGGAATATGGCCATATCGAACCTAAAGGACTAGATCAATTTTTGACTGCCCTCCCACTTACCTCATGGGTGATGAGATTTTGATACATATCATGTTTCATCAACATTCTGAAATCCATATAGCCTACTTACAAGGGTATCGTCGGAAAACCGGTTCCATATTTAAAGCATTGCACTATAGACTGAGTGATTACACCTTTTTGCTTTCACTTCCAAATTGCAAGGAAATACACTTTCTGTATCTGAACAATCTTCGTACCTAAAAAGGTCGAACCCTCGTCAAATCGTACCCAGTCGTCGCACACGGCAACCCAAACGATAAGGGACATCATTTCTAAAGGCGTATTATGAAAGCAGGGTAAGTTGGTGGTCTTATACATTTGTAAATTGTGTCTTCACTTCTGTCATATTGCGATGTGAGGGGTTATATACTTGCATGTTGTTTTAATGTGTGACACCACCAGGGTGGCATTGTTTTTATCAGGCCTCATAGGTCATCAACCGATAAAAATAAAGAAACCACAACAAAATAAAGACAAACGAAACAAACAAAATAATGAAGGAAATAAACTCCCGGAAACACCTACACAACCTATTGTGAACGAATCAACAAGTACCTTCCATCAAAATAAATCTAAACGTTTCCATTTTCGTTTCTGTAACAATATTAAGCTTCGACGGATGTTTTTGTGCCCGTGCACACAATGGATTAGCTATGGGTCGTAAATCGTGGGACGTGCACGAACAAACATTTTAAAAAGAGAATGTGAATTCGGGAATGTGTTGTTTTAGAACATAAAACGAAGGCTCCAGTTAATTGAGCTGCTAATTCTATACCGTCACGCCTGCAACGTGGGTGTTTGGAGGTGTTAATTCATTTGTGTCGAGATTTGTGTGAATATTTGAGTCATAATGTAGGCTATAACTATATACCTTTTTTTTTTACCGATCGAAGTCATTAAATTCCTGTCATGAAAAACGCATGCGTTACATCAGTCTGCATAGGCCTATACATGAATGCTAGAGTAATGAAAACGTTCACAATTAAAAACAAAACAAAACAGAACAAAAGAAACAAACACAGCACAAAGAAACAAATGCATGCAGACAAAATTACAAAATAAGCGTTATGGCGGTGCAATTATTGGACCCATATACAATTAAGATAACCCCAGCCAACTCAAAGACGCGCAGACAACAAAAATGACTTTCCGAAAGATTTCGGAAAGGTAAACCTACGTGGGAACATGTGATATTAAAAGAAACGGGGAAAACGCCAGAAAGGAAACAACAGTAACACTTTTTGAACGAACCCAACCCGGGAAAATAAGACACGAAACTATACAATATTATTTGTGGATGTGGTAGGATGAAACCGTACGGAAGAAAGACGTTACACCACAACAGGAAAAGAGTGGGATATTATATTGACAGGAAGGATAACCTTGACTCAGATACACACTTTTAATTATTTTAGTAGAAGCCACACCTTGTGCATCTTTACCAAAGTGCATTGTTTGAACAGGATCCAAGATTTATTCTCGCATGTGCGAATCGAAGAAGGCGTGTCTTTCGTGACTTAGTTTTGACCCTCTCCGGGTGTCAAAGCCTACCCCAGAGCCTTGCTCCCCAGGGACCCCACTTGAAATTAATGAAGGGTTTTCAACGGCTGTCGACCCCGTGGACCAAAAGGCCGTGTCAAAGTTCGCGCATCAATTAGGAAAACTCGCCCTCAAAACGTTTGCCGGGTGCACTCAATTGGGTTAATAGTGCGAACCGCGCACACTATAGAGACCGACAATCACACCCGTTGTGACTGCCTTGGTGAGCATCTCAGTATAAAACAGGCGTGAGTAAAACGTGACGCAATATCTCTGTCGATTTGAGTTGTTTCCCCCATCCCCATGGTGGAACTAGACGGGTCCCCGCTAAGTTAGAACCCCACCGGCGAAGGGGAAAGTCGTGTCATTCCCTATAATGACGACGGCCGTATATACATGTACACTCCCATCCCAACTCTTGCTCTGTGGAAATAACAGTTGCAAACCAAAGTGTGAGAGTGGGACAATTTATGGTGCAAAACAGCTGCTTCAGTAGATAGTCAAAGGACGCACTTTTGCTAACATATTTTACTTCATGTCAAGCTATAGTGGCCCGATTCCGACCCATTTCATGTTAAGTCTAGTGAGTCCCTGACGCGGAGTACGGCAAACGTCGCGATACACGCCACTTCGAGTTCATGTATCGTTATTTTGTCATTGTACGAAACGGGTATACATACATGCACATGTTGTGCTCGGCGAAGCAGTTTCTTATCAATATCTAAATTTGTGACGAATTTTATGTTTCCTTTTTGATAGTTAAATAATTGTGAAAAACAATTTAAAGGCACAGACTTTTCAGCAATGGGCGCGCGCCAAATTCGTGCCACGAAATACGCAGCTCCATGGCAAAGGCATGGAGCTAGCTGCGTATTTCGCTTTCGGAGCACGAATTTGGCGCGCGCGCATTGCTGACGAGCCTCTGCGAGCTGGCTTAGTGCTTACCTGTCGATGGGGAATTACTTCATTCATTAATTCCCCGATCTTTTAGATAAATCATGACCAAATGCATATGTGCAAAAAGACTATACTTGCCCCTCGATCATCAAGACTAGATTATTGCCAAGTACTTACTATATGGGTCGAATTTATCCAGAGTTCCATTGATGGTTTCATTGTCGTAGATTGCAAGTTGATATCCAGTCCGGCAGTATAACTGCTTAATGATATCAGAATTCGTCCCAAATTTCTTCGTTCGTCCACTACTCATTCTTCGCATCCTCGTTGATATGCTATTGTCTACCAAAGTTTGAACCGTGCTCACCACCGTACCGCTGTTACTATTTTCCAAATGGTGCACCATCACTGATGCGTTGTTCACCGCTGTCTTACCGTCCCACGCTATTTCCTTTTCTGTGATTTCAGTACTTTGTGTTGAAGGTCTGTGGGTTTGTGCGAGATCGTGTGGTGATGGCAAGATAACGGTTGAGTGGTTGTAACTTGGCGTTGGTAAAGTTGATGCTATTGTTAAACACAAAAACAACACAACAGCGCCAATGCGCAGAGTTCCTCTCGTAGCTCTTTCTATCAAACTTTCCATTGCGTCGTGCATCTCACCTCAAAATGAAGCGCCACCCAAGTGTGCGCCTCTTAAGCCTCCTATGCCCGTAGGCGATAAACACTTCAATAATCACTAAAGATTCCCAGGGCTCAAGATGTGTTTCAAGCGATACGTCCCCGGCGGAGAAAATAATTATCCTAACGTCGCGTTTTGCACCAATGCCGTTGCAGTATTTTCCTGTGGATGCATGCATGGATGAATGCGATTGCGACACGGTAGTATTATGAGCCAGGGTCTCCAACAAACGACATAGCAAAATCTGCTTAGCATGACCGTGCAGACTTTACGCACTCCAGGTACGTGCTTGTACAACTTCTCGCTATATAGCTCCAGACGAGGATGCAGCTAGCTAAATGCCTCAGGAGAATTAGGCCTCTATATATGTACTTGGAACTGAGACGGCTCCCCTGCAGGTCACGTGTCCAAGTGAAATGACATACACTAGTTGCGTACAGGCTAGCTGCGAGTGCATAGGCTCTGTGTGCTCCCGTCACTCACCGCTGTGTACAAGCCAGGGTGACGTCCAGCATAGGCGTAATAACCTCGCTGGCAAATCCAGTTTCTGAAAGATGACAAAAGACAATAGGAAACTGTTAACCACACAGACTATTATTGATCAAGGTCTTGTAAGTTGTAATTATCAATGAAGTCACCAATCACCACCGCACAGGTGACGATGTATTACGCGCATGCGTGACTCATGTCGGATACGACGCCGTTGCTGCATCCGCTCTCCTTCTCCACCCCCTTACAAGTTGTTTATTAGGCCTAGGGGTGAATTCACACTCGGCTTTTTGGCGCGTAAATGCGACGCGCGTCACTTTAAGAAAAAGCCGTGTGGAGGGAATTTGGAGTAAAACGGCGGACGGGAAATCATCAATCACAAAATCACTTTCCTCTCATAAAGTTGATTCTGTGATTTTCCGAGTGCGTCGTTTTACTCCAAATTTCCTCCACGCCGCTTTTCTCAAGTCAAAGCGACGCGCGTCGCATTTACGCACGAAAAGGCTCATTGAATCCACCCTCGGCCTAACAAGGATGTTACGATGCGCCGAGTTGAATGTGACTTTTGTTTTTAGAGCTGGGCAGCTTTTATGCAAGCAGCATTTGTGATTATTTTTCTTTTCGGAACAAAATAAAGAATGTGAGTTGCATCACATAGGCACTTTGCAATAAGCGTCAAATACTGAATGGTCATTATTTACAGTACAGGTAATTATTTCCCGCCGGTTTATTTTCTAAATAAAACCTATATGCTGCACCTTATACAAAGTACATGTACTTATCTTCTGTTAAAAGAGATCTCTGATTAATGGCAAGTCTTCTTGATGCAACCAATTGTATATACGTGCACCAAACAATGTGACATTGTATCTTGCCAAAATCAAAATTTAGATTTCAGAAAACACATCTCACATCCTATTTATGGTCTTATTTTTTAGCTTATTTGGCACCCGATACTGTCTTCCATTGGAGTAACATAGTGAAAGTGGTGTACCCCAAACTCCTGAAAATCATACAGCTTTTCCGTGGTTGAACGTTTCCCAAAAAACCTACAATACAAAAATATGTATGAGTTGTCACCTTTTAAAGAATTGCCAATCTGGTAATTACGATGTCTCGCTGTTGGGTGGACCACCACTGAAGTTTGTTTAGAAGTGGAATATGTTTGATTAATTAGCTATGCGCGCGGGCTCATCTTGATCAGTGCGCTGCCTGACCTCGACAGGACGTATCTAAAAACAGGCCGTGTCTGGACATAATGGAAAAGCCGCATGGGGGGCTGACTTGTGTAATAAGAAGCGGCACCCAATGAATTATTATAGTATATAATTATTACCTCCCCAGTTTAAAATTAAAATGATACTTTTAACATTATATGTTTTCATTTTTTTCTAAATCATCCAAACGGGAATATTTGTTTATGACTAGTATTAGTATTTTATCATGAAGGTCGTCAGCAAAGACGTTCTTAGTGGCGCCTTGTGACAATACTTGACGCTATATAAGACCCCTGCATGCCCTACCCCTGCGATGCCTTGCCAAATTTCGTCACCCGCCTCTCCATGGCTCCTTTGCAAAGTTCAGCGGTCTCGAGATCTGCTACCGCGTGTTTATTGTGGCCGGTGCTTTGAACGATGGAAAAATATTCACCCAGTTTGTTTATTTTGTATATTCACCCCGGGAGCCTGACACTGCATGCAATGACAAGATGAAATACAGGCCAACCCCTACTTCCGCCATCCATTGATTATACTAAAAAAAGGCAGCCTGGGCTTATTTCAGAAAGCCGACCTACATTGAGGACGATCAGGTCATGGCTTGGAAACTCGGCCGGTATATAGGTATACCTTTTATCAAAAAATCAAAGCTGCTGATAACTTGGGTATAACTTTTCGGTTACTTAAACTAAAACAATTTACTGCATGGTGTTGTATAGTTTCTGTCATGTTATAAAAATAGTTTCGTTTGTTTCTAAACAATTTTTTGATAGGTGCATTACATGTACGATTGACTATCTTATTGTAAGAACACAAGTTGACAATATGATTTTGGCTGAAGGCAGACAAATTTTGTGCTGAACACATTTTTTCCTCTGCAGCGCTCAATGAAATTTTAAATGCAAATACTTGTACAGCATCCTAAATGACACCGCAGTACCGCTGCACCCTCGTCGTTGCGCATCATCGTTCCGTGCAGCCAAAGTAAAAAAAGTTTATTTTTTACTCATGTTTAGGCTATATGATAAAACTTTGATAATAGCACGGGGCAAACCAAATAAATCTACGCCACGCGTCACGGCAGTGACCGCTAAGCGGCATTGCTCACTCCTCCTTCCGTCTTTTATGTAAGCCTAATTACTCTTCCTCCGGAAATCAAATCAATTACAAGTATGTACAATTCCAAGAAATCATGAATATGTGTCAATCTGTATCACAACCGCGCTGCCTTGCTAAAACAATCACATCGCCGAGCCAACATATCAAAATAAATGTACACATTAAGACGAAATAACAAAAAAACGCATAATACCCGCGCGTGTGAATTAGGTATCGTGGACTGCATGTCGAAAATCACTGTGAAAAAAAGAAAGAAATGCCGATAATAACGCCGAATATCAATCACCCAACTTCAATATCCGGCCCACGCCGACATCTTCCCATGCATTTGTGCAAACAACCGCATCATTTGTCTTAAGATATCAAGATATCAGTGTCTTAACGAGGCTGCTCGGACATGTAATATTGTTGTGCAACTGCAATGAGGACTCAGATTACGTCGTTGAATCCTGGAGGTTGTGGGTGCGTCCAAATTAAGTTCTATCAAACTGTTCATTGCGTCGTGCATCTCACCTCAAAATGAAGAGCAAAGTTGAAGTTAAAGTTGAAATGAAGATTGAAGTTGAATTGAAGTTGAAATAATCGAAACTGAAATAACTGAATTAAAATAATTGAAAATGTTGTTTGTATGTATACCGTTATCTTTAAAGGGGTAATCAGAGTTTGCACTGTCCGAAAACTGGGCACTCGCCCCAAAACACAATTAATAATTGCAACCACTCAATAGTTTATGAAACACCTCGCCTCTTACTAATTTGAGAATCATCCAGTCCATAGTTTCCGAGTATTTTCCAAAAGAAAAGTCGAAATCGCGTTCGGATCGGCCCGGGGCAAAGTTTAATGCAAAAACGTAAAGAGCAATGTTTAATATCCCCGAGATCAACCAATAAGACAGCGAATAAATCGCCATTTACAGGAAAGGTACAAGATAAGCATAAAATAAAGTAAGATAAGCATAAAATCTGTTGCACAAATAGTCCTAGGCCGTTTTCGAAACACTCGATCTATTCGGTTATAGGTTCGGTGATTGGAATTTGATGTCTTCCTTTGTGTGTAGTTTACCTGCTTGAATTTTCTTGGTGGTCTTAAAGGCAAGGCTCGTCAGCAATGCGCGCGCGCCAAATTCGTGCCACGAAATACGCAGCTCCATAGCAAAGGCATGGAGCTGCGTATTTCGTGGCACGAATTTGGCGCGCGCGCATTGCTGACGATCCTGTACCTTCAAATATGCTCAAAATAGTGAACGTTCAAATTATAGCATCGGCGCAAGATGTTTCCATCGCGCGGTTAATATTGCTGTAATACACGTGCATGAGCCGCGTACGCCAAGCAAGCCGTTTAGAAAACAGCCAAACAACACACACCGTTTGGTGCATGTCTGACTCGTACGGTGAGAAATCTTGTCTTCGTCTGGGATGGACTTTCATCCGGCCGGTTGAATCAATCTTCCGCGTGTCACAGGCACAACGAAATGGTTCAGCTGCAGTTTGTGTTCAGTCGCAAGAAAGCGCATGTTTCCGTCTACCAGCTGGATACTTGTTCGCATAAAATGGCGGTGTCCATGCAAGGTAAATTCACGATAAACATTTTGTCAACTGGGGAGGAATTGTCTCATTTATTATTCGGAATATATCCTTCTAACTGATGTCAACACGATTGAATGAATAGCCGAGAAATATACTCGGATTCCCCTTTAATCATTGTTTTCCTTTTCATTTTGCTGTGCATGTTTGGTCCCCAGACTGAATTGCTTTGCATGGAACGAGGTAATTGCTAGTCATCAGACTAAAGATATATCACGGCAGATCCAAAATGGCGACCCCTTTGAACATTTTCCGAAGTCGTCTGATTAAGTGGTTGAAAATACCCCCACTGTCTGCACAGCATCTAAAAAAATATGCTTCAAACAAATTTGGACTAATTGCTTGTGGTGCTTGCGGTATTTGTGTTGCTGGTTCTTTGTTGCTGCTGGAAAAACAACGGAAGAACAGGCAAATAGGAATGTCCACAAGTTTTTCTGTCGTCGTCCCAGCCCATGCACTTAACGTGCAGCGTACGGTACGTATATTATTACGAGGCTAGGCCTAATCGAAACGGTACACATTACGGTACGGGTCAACTCGTCCCCTGGTCAACTCGCCCCTTGAAAATCACGCTAAAGTATAAGGAATTTGGCAGAGGATTTGTAGTATATTTGTTTGCAATCCCTTTTGTGACTGTATTTCAAGTTAAAAATAAAATTAATGTTTTTCTGTAAAAAATGGAATTGGAATCAACTCCGAAATTGCTGCAGTTGCCCAAACCAACTACATTGTACATGTACATCATATGTAGTATGCTAGCCCTGCGAGCAGTGCTTCGGGAAAACCCTCAGCCCTCAGGCGCGGATCCAGAGGGGGTTTTTTTTGGGTCAAACCCCCCCCCCCCCCCCCCCCCCCCCCCCCCCCCCCCCCCCCCCCCCCCCCCCCCCCCCCCCCCTGCTCCGACACCAAAAAATATAATGTAATGCATTTTTTGCGTGTCCGCCTGTCCGAAACAAGCAAACATAAAAATCTGATGGGCAAAACCCCTCCCTGGTGGCAAAACCCCCTCCTGGAAAAATTCCTGGATCCGCCCCTGGCCCTGTTGCCTAATCTACCCCAAATCTGTGGCAAACTCACGCAAATGAAATTTGTCCCATGGCTCTGATATTTGCTCAATAGGTACACTCACCCCAGTTTGCAAATATTCCGAAGAGTACGCATCGATCTGATGTCTAGTTTCGGTGAAATCGTGGGAAAAGTTTGAGACCCTCCGTGCGATAAATTACCGACTTATTGACCAAAAATCAAATATGCGCATGCGCGAAAGCGGAGAGGTCAACACAATCTAGACTGGTTCGCTGTCCTCATATTTACTTCCCTTCATATCTTACGACGAAGGAGTGTTGACCTCTCCGCTCTCGCGCATGCGCATAAAAAAAAACCCAAAGGTTTGTCATTTAGCGTGTTTCTACCGGTACATGTATTGAAGATCTGGAATTATACCGGCAAACCCATTCATAGGTAAAAAGTGGGTAATGCGAAGTTTCTAATGAGCCACTCTATCCAGAAATAGCTTGTTGGTCTTCGTCAGGCTTTGTGAGTTTGCGGGATAAAGAACACATGCAAGGGTCAAGCACTAGCTAATGAACAGTCACTGTGTGGTCACATGTTTACGTTTTCTCCCCTGTATGCCCACTCATGCATTACAATGTGTTTTTCCATGGTGCTTATCGGATAAATTCCCTGACATTTTCCTTCCTTGAGAAGGAAAATTGCCGGGGAAAATTCTTTCCGCCATTTACCGGAAAATCCTCCCCGCCATTTACCAGAAAATAGCGGATGAGACCTGTTTCTACTGAGCACATTTTCCGTCTTTTCTGGCATTATCCGGTAAATGGTTCTCAATAGAAACACGCATAATGTTTCACTAATTGTCCTCAATTTTCACTAGTCCGCGCTACCACATGTACATGTAATTATGTATTTGGATATTCAAGTCTACAGTATTGATAAAGGATGATCATGAATTAAAACACAAAAAGGAATCTAAACTTTGACAGTATGACATGTTTGAGTGCCGTATCTTATTGCCTGATTGTTATTACAATGTTGAAATCAAATTAAAAAACTGAACCAAGCTAAGGCTATCGTTTTCAGTTTCTTAACTCATATCAACAGTTCCGATGGAAAGTATTCCGTACTTGGACGTCACTATTTTTTCCTTAAAATGACTTATAAAGCATCAATAATTGCAAATCTAATGAAAAAAAAAATACTTGAGGGGAAAAGATACGAAGATTTTACTAAAAATTCTTCTGAGTTGTCCTGTAGTGTTTAGTGAATGAGTACTTACTAACCTGTATGTGACATCCGACTTGTAAATTCTTTCTGTTCCGATTCCATAATGAACAACATAATTGATCATATGTGCCCTTCAAGGCTACATTGTAGCCCAAGCCGCGCCGCTGCTGCGCCGCACATTGCCCAATCAAGAGTACAGTTGCTGGCCTAATGCACTGACATGTGACCGTATGAAACCAATCACCAGCTCACTACAGCGAACACATGCTAGCATTTTACCCACGAAGTGCCTGCGGCTAAGCATGCGACAAAACAGCGCCCTCTGTAGTTTGAAAAGAACATCATGGGGAATCCCCAGCTTGGTAACCTGGTGCATACGGTATGCACAGCCAGTGTGTACTGCGTTAGTGCATGCACCAGACAACATGGACAAATGAAAATAACGATAAATCCACACGCAACACAAAACACAAAAGTGTTGAACTTTATTACTTTATTAATATCAACAGAAAACATTATTTATTGAATGAAAGACAGTAAGCATGATGGTAGTGCAGCATATTGTCCCACTAGCCTGCTGACTACCAGCACAATGTAGCTGCATGTAGTAGTCCTCCGGCAAAAACCACTAGTCTCGGACTGGCAGACTATAGTGCTAATTTAGACCCCTGAATATGTACGTACTACCTCTGTCCCATATTCACCTGTGTAATAAGGGTTTTCAGAAGAAATGTAGGCCTACACTGGTCTTTCCACAGTAAAGGGGGCATTTTGACAACACAGACCATATTTTCCAGAAAATACCTTTGGTCTCAAAATAAAAGAAATAGGTCAGTTGTTCTGAAGAGATAACTTAGGCCCAAAAAGGGTCACAAATAGTGTGACAACATGCCTTTCTAAAAACCCTGTGTAAATCCAATATACATGTACGCTCGTAACCGGGATGGCCTAAAATGTCCGTCTCGGTCACGAGCGTATATTAGAAATTTGTACACAGGGTTTTTAGAAAGGCATGTCACACTATCTGTAACCTGTTTTGGGCCTAAGTTACATGTACATGTATCTCTTCGAAACAACTGAAACTTACATTTGTATTTCTTTTATTTTGAGACCAGACAAAGGTATTTTCTGGAAAGTATGGTCTGTGTTGCCAAAATGCCCCCTTCACCGTGGAAAGACTGACATGTACAGTATACATGTACATGTAGGCATGTTAAGATGTGTTTAGACTACCCCTATCCCTTTCAGGATCCAGCTGTTGCCAATTTGTATAGTTATTTCCACAAAAGTAGTTAAACAATTCTAGTACAGTGTTAGGTGATTATATTCCACATGTGTTATCTCAGCAGGTGAAAAGGGCCGATCACCATGCACTTGGCCTACTGAGGAGTCTGTGGTCACAGTTTCTGTTAAAATGTTTCTTAAATTAGACAGTGATGTATTTAAATCTACATGTAGCCACTTCTTATGCCGCAGGTGCAACATGGGGGAGGAAACCCATGATTGAGGGAAACACGTGGGCGTTCAACCACCAAGATGCTATTGATGGTGGCTTTGTAGATGGTGTAGGCCTATTATAAATATTAACAAATTAATACAAATCCAGGGCAGAAACTTCAGGCTGTTTTTTTTTGTCATAAATGTCTTTCAAAAACAAAAACTGCTCGGGCATCAAGGCAAATTCTCAACTTGTTTCAGGGCATTGGTGAAACAAGCTAAATGTAAAAAGGGCATTGCAGTGATACGGTAACATTGAAACAGTTTTTGCAATTTTTTTTGTTTTCACAAGAGCACTGCAGCAGTACATGTGAACTGGACACGGCAATTAGTTGCCTTAAAAGGTCAAGTTTAAATGAGGCTCCGAGGCAGTAAGCAACCCTGTCCTAAGGCCACAAAAAAAACCCTATAATATCAAAAAATATTAACAGTGGGTAATTGGAAAATATATTTATTTTGTCCTAATTTTTTTTTTCACCCGGAAATATTGGGGTTGTTTGCACAACAGTTAACACATGTTAATGCCACATTCCAGCACTGTACAGTCACTGGTGTTTGAATGTCTAAAAATAAAACACAGGTGATTGTCGATACGAACAAACACATAATAGTGAGCCAATTCTTAAAGCTTTGAGGGGTTTGAGGTTTCATGTAGGCACAATCAGTTATTTTATATTGATTTTTGAATAAAAAGTGCATGATTTTGTAGGTTGGGGCAGCCTAATGAGGGCTCCTCAGCCATTCTTTTGACTTGCAGAATAAATAATTAGGCCTAAGTCTTGTTGACCGTCCCTTTTCAGAAAAGATGGATTATGCAAATAATTATGAACACGTCTAATATTTTTTATTATGGTGGAGGGGTTAGGGTTGAGGAAGGGGTGTCTTAAAATCCCATTCTAAATTTAGCTTCGAAATGGTAGAGCTCAAGTCTATTGAAAGAAAACAAAATTGTAATTTTTATGTCCTGGAATAAAGTCAGCCCAGAGTAGCAGTGGTATTTGTAATCACACCTGACTTGTTCCATCGCTGCTGAATAAAAAATGTTAAGTGAGTATGCATGCAGACATGTACCGGTACTGTACCCAGGATTGTAATGACTCGGACTCGAGTCCCGATTTTCACTGACTTGACTTGACTTGAGACTCAAACCTCAAATGACATGACTTGACTTGAGACTCGAGCCTTAAATGACCTGACTTGACTTGACTTGGACTTGTACATTTTTTGACTTGGGTCTGCCAAAAATTAAATTGAACTTCTATGCATTTTTTGTCATTTTGAGGACCGAATTGTTTTTCAGAAGTAAAGCTTTCTTTCAACATGGAGGAGCATTGTTGGTCAGAACAACAAAAATACCATACACTTATACAAGATTCAGGGTTTGGACTCATTTTGAAATTAGCTTGAACAAATACTACTTGACTTAAACCGACATGACTGACTTGGGACTTAGAGGCCACTTGACTTGACTTAGGACTTGAGGACAGTTTGACTTGACTTGGGACTCGGGCAGAGTAAGACTCGTTACAACCGTGACTGTACCTACATGTATATGTACGGTACATTGTACGATATCCTTATCATTTCAAGACTGCTTTTTATCTATTAGGGTGTGGGTATGTGGAATTTACGTACATACATGTACTTGTAAGTAGATGGGCTTTTCAACACCCAAAATTAAAGGGGGTTTGATATATTTTTATGCGGGGATATGAGATATTTTTATGTGGGGATATCATTATACATACTGTTTGTAATTTGACACTTGATGATGACATGTCATCATGACATTACACTTGCACACCTTATGATAAGTAATTGATGTTCTTACCAAGTTCCAAATTGTACCATGTTCAAAAACAGTTTTATTTAGGTTTTCAGGCAATTTTAATTTTTGCTTAAAGGCATGATTCAGAACATTTAAGAAATAAATAAATTAACCAAATGCATAGGCAGTGATTCAAGTGACCCAAAGCAGTTGCGTTTGAATCACATGCAGAGCACCTATATATTGCAAGATGCTAGTGTAAACATAGGGTAACTGAACCCAGCTCTGTTTATTTAGTCCACAGAAGGCTGCAATCAATAAGTGAAGACTTTGATGTCCCCATGGAGCTGAGCTTGAACCTGAGTTGTTCCTTCCTCCATGGTTGGATACATGCTGTGTCCAGGGCTGTTAGTTGATGGACCTCATGGTTTTAAATGTTAAGACCCTGGCATTAAACCCCTGCTGCCAGAAAATATTTATGTGAAAGGGGGATTTTACCGAGACCTCGGTATTGGGGGGGGGGGGGGGGGGGGGGGGGGGGGTGCTTAGTTGCTTATCGGACACCTGACCCCACTCACTATACACATGTACCATTACCTCACCATGTCCATGTCCGTGTGTTTCATGGCCTGGCAGCAAATAATCGGCAGAACATCCTGCTATAAAAGTAAAGTGTAAAGTTGGAGGGTGTCATGGAAACAGCTGGATCAGAGGGAAATGGGTCTTTCGATATGGTAAAGGGGGCATATTGACAACACAGACCATATTTTCCAGAAAATACAATGTATCTTTGTCTGCACTCAAAATAAAAGAAATAAATTTCAGTTGTTCTGAAGAGATAACTTAGGCCCAAAAAGAGTTACAAATAGTGCAACAACATGCCTTGTGTACAAATTTTCAATATACACATGTACGGTAACGCGTGTAACCGGGACGGACACTTGTGTTACATTTTAGGCCATCCCGGTTACGAGCGTATATATTAGAAAATTTGTACACAGGGTTTTTAGAAAGGCATGTTGTCACACTATTTGTAACCCTTTTGGGCCTAAGTTATCCCTTCAGAACAACTTAAACTTGATTTCTTAAAGTGATTCTCAACAGTAGATTATACGCGCTATCGCAGCACTGATCGTACCACATGCGTACCCGACACGTACTATGGAGAACAAGACAAAGATGGACGCACCGTGATAAAGGTCTAAAGTATAAGTCCAATGTGGACTCAATCAAGTCGGTAAAAGCGCTCTGGAAGTGTATGTCCAGGCCGTGAAGGTCATACTGTGAGGGGACACTGTGCATGCTCTCCTATGGTCTCGGTAAAATTTTCCCATTTTGAAAAAGTCCAAATTCGGACAGCAGTAAAATTCGGACAGCAGTAAAATTGAGCCATTTTTCATTTTACTATCATCTCGGGAAAACCTCCCGTAAAACAAGTCTAATGCGGACACGTCTTAAAAAGGATTATAACAATGGTAACAAACACCATATGATTTTTCCCGTGTAAAATAGTACCTTTGTGGGCGAAACTGCCAATTGAAGGAGTTTTTTTTGTTTACTTTTACTAAGATCATACACAAAAACCATTGCATGGATTTTTCAGGTTACTGAATCTACATGTATGTGGCTGACATTTCTACAAGGCAGTTTATCAACATTATTGTTTAGAAATGTGATGCTGCTGTTCGTGTTTTTAAAAGTTTTCCAATCATGTAATCTGTCTGTAAGTGCAAGTATTGCGGTGTGCATGTATCTGAGCTGCAGGCAGTAGGCCTATACATCTGTTAATAGTCTTAGCCAGATTTAGATGGATGACGGAAACTGCAGTGGTGCATGTAATTGATATACCTGGGGAGTTTGATTGGTGTGAAAGGGAAGTGCCTTAGGGAGAGGTAATTTGTCAAAACATTTTTCAGTTATACTAGTGGTTTCCTGCAGTGTTAAAAGAAGTTACCGCAACTTGTGGGTTCGATACCACAAAGTAGCTCAATTTCGGTTGGGAAATGACTTCCTGTATTGTACTTGTAAATGGTAATATAATCTCACTTGGATGGATGGTTTCTATTGTCTATCTCTGGGAAATAAGTGTTCCTTATGTGTTATCTTTTCTTAAAATTCAGTAATAATATTTTTTTCCAACTACATTGTAGTATTAATTTTTTTTTATAAAGGACTTTCCATAAAAATGAGAGCCAAAGTTTGACATTTTATGCATTTTGGGTCATTCCATGAAGTTGAGGAACGGTTTCCGTGTTACATCCACTACCATTTCGTCGCAAAGCTGACATAGTGACGAATGTGCAGTGGCCTTAACATTGCATATTCGTCACTATAGACAGCCGAAGTGTGACGTAGGTTGCCATGGCAATTGGCTCCAAACTATTATTGCCGTCAGAAAAGTACCATTGCAAAAGCACAGGGACACGGTTCAGTGATTTTTAGTTTAGAGCCAATTGGCTAGGCAACCAACAAAAGATGACGTATTCACTTCGGCAGTACCTTTGTTTGCCCTTGATAACCCCATTAATCAATACTATTCAGAAATTCAAACTGTTGGATAAGAGAAATTTAAAACATTCATTACTTGTAACAAATCCAATGAGCAGATGTCAACTTAATAGAATTTTGTTCAAATGTACTGTAGGTGATTTGGTGCTTTTTAGCAGATTTTCTTGAATCACACATAAATTTAAGCTAGAATCCTCCAAATTCAAATTAAAAAGGTTTAGTTTGAGAACTGTGTTAATTTCATATTCAACATGAAAACATTGGTAATTGGAGTGAAAGCAGTTGAACTGTATTGGTTTCCAAGTTACATCCACAACCACCACTTTGTTAAATAATTCAAAATGGTGGCACTTTGTCAACACTGAAGATTCCAAAAATTACCCCCAAACAATGTAAGCCACCACATCATGCAACATCGTTATATGTGATTAATTGCTCCCTTATTGACAATATTTGTGGAAATGAAGAAATGTCACACTTTGTTTCTCAACATCATGGAATGACCCATTTGTAAAATGAAGCCTTTCCAAGTTATCATTTTCCTAAAAACAAGGTCTAAAGGAATTTCTAAATAGCTGGAGTTGCAGGATCAATTTCAAATGCCTTGCTTTAAACTGTACAGAATGTGTGAAGAAGGTGTTAAGTGTTGCGGTTTGTCACCCCTTCTAGCCTCTTAAGATGTAGAACGAGTTTGCTCCCACAGGGAAAATTATTTATGCATTTTACCCGTTCTCTAAATTAATCCGGATATAAACCGGGCACAAGCAAGTTTGTTTGTCACTCAGCCCCTTCTCTCTGTCTTCTGGATTTCCTTTCATTATCTGGCTCATGGCATCCTAAGCAGCTAGATCAGGTCATGAACTCGTCATCGTCAAGTAGGCCCTATTGCTAACGTCCTGAGATTTCTGCCCTGTGCAGTGTACCGTAAGAGCATTACAGGACACCATTTTTATATTAGCACTGTATTTGTAGGTAATTACATGTGAACATTTCTGTCATTTATAAATTGAGGTGAATTACATGTACAAATACCATACATTGTTTGGGATTTGGGGGTGGGGGTGCTACATGTGGGTAATACATGTATGCAATAAACACAAAGTTTGCAATGAAATAAACCATTTATTATTACATCTATTGATCTGAAATTATTAATTTAAAATCACATTATCTGAAAAATTGTGACCTGGTTCCCTGAACGTGCGATATCCCTGTGCAAGCGATCATTAAAAAATATGGCGGCGTCCACGACACAACGCTTTTTTAATGCAATTTCAAATTTCCGTGTTGAAGAAACTTTTATAACGGGAGAAATACATAGGGCCAAAAGAAAAAAGAACTATGTTTAGTGTAAGTTGAAGTCTCCCAAAATGATGCGGAGACGAGTTTTATTTTCCTGTATGTTTTTTTGGGGGGGAGTGGATTCCAAGCAATAAAGTCAAGTTGATATGAAGCCAACAGTATTTACTGCCGAAAATTGTGGCCAAAAGTACCGGGAAAAGACGCGGCGATGATGTCGTCGTGAAGTTTGAGCCCCGACTGCTGTCAACAAAGGGAGGTAAATCTCTTTTAAAAGTGTTGTTTTGCAGTTCTTAAAAAACTTTCAAGAGTCGTTAGATTCTTTAATTACCAGTGTGGGTATTTCAATCACTGTAATATAATTTCCATCATTGAGTCATGTACTTGGGTGTGGTACCTTTGTGTTGTAATGACATCATTTTGTGTAGATCCCATTAGGAACTTAAGCGAGCCTTTACAAATCAGTTACTGATTGCTTCCTTTTAAACTTAAGACATGCACCTGTTACATTGTGTGCCATCACTGGAGATGTTCAGGTACAGTATGATTTGTTCATGAGTTGCTGTGTGGAATTAGGGAACTCAAAGAAGTATACATGAGTCTTTCCACGGTAAACTATAGGGGGGAATTTTGGCAACACAGACCATATTTTCCAGAAAATACCTTTGTCTGGTCTCAAAATAAAAGAAATAAATTTCAGTTGTTTTAAAGAGAACTTAGACCCCAAAAGGGTTACAAATGGTGTGACAACATGCATTTCTTAAAACCCTGTGTTCAAATTTTCAATTTTCAAATTTCCAAATTTCCAACAAAAGCGTAATCTTAAGCGTCCATTGCTAAAGCGCATGGGAAAAAAATACTGGTTTTAGTGTAGACCCAGTAACCTTGGTGGCATGCAAAAGGTGATGTTTCCAATTCAGTAATCTAGTGCATACCCAGATTAAAATGACCTTGGGTAGTGTTTGGGCTATTGCAGCAGAGACCTGGATGAGCTCCTCCATCCAGGTCTCTCTGGTTGCACATGTAACAATGCACACACACAGTGCATGCATGGTGTCCTCATTCACTGAAACAATGTGGTCATATTTTTCTAAAGAATTTAGTTAATCTGCTATCTTTTACACAGGGAAAAAAATCCGACCCTTTAGGTTCTAGACCAGCCCGAAATATCCACGTACGAATATTTTCAGCCAGTTTCGTTCAAGCGCCTGGGAGTTTATCTATAACAAACGAAAAAGGGCTTACTCAAATTAGTATAAAATAAAATGCAGGCTACATGTACTGGTGCTTGGAAAGGTCATGTATTATTTTAGCCAAAAAACACCCGACACAAAGCGGGGATACTCAATAAAATGTCCCAAATCTGGCAAAGCAGCATTAAGTCTGTTTCTCCTGTTCACAAGTGTAGGATCTCTGTCATCATTCGTGACAAGATAGGGAGGCCTTGTATGAAACAGGAAGTAGTTTGAAATCTGTAAAGTCTGTAACTAGCACACATAGATGTCGTCGATCTTCAGTATCAAATGAAGTGTGACAAGGCTGGGAAGCCGTTGCCGGATGCACAGGATTGTTGTGAACTGAAAACATGTAGAATTATGCTTGTGGAAATATTATACTTGGCACTCGGACATAGCCTTTTAACCTACATGTGTACCTTTGAAGAAGCACAACAATTTATCTAGATTTGTCCAAAGTCACAATTTGTAAGAAATGAAGAAGAAAACGACCATCAGCCAAATTGTTCTAGACTTCCGGATGGCACATAATATGCATATTTACTGCTCTTGGCAAGTACATGTACGTACTTGTACTATGTACCGGGTATCTACCTCAGGTTGATGCTTCAGTGTGAATCATTTGTTTGTATCCCTGGGTTGAACTCGCACCGGATTGAAATGAAGTGGGCGTGTGAAAAAACAAACTGTGTGAAACATACATACTATGTACATGTAGATGTTCTTGTAGATGTTCTTGTACATGTAGATGTTCTTGTAGATGTTCTTGTACATGTAGATGTTCTTGTAGATGTTCTTGTACATGTTCTTGTACATGTAGATGTTCTTGTACATGTAGATGTTCTTGTAGATGTTCTTGTACATGTAGATGTTCTTGTAGATGTTCTTGTACATGTAGATGTTCTTGTAGATGTTCTTGTACATGTAGTGGGTTATACAAATCACAACTCATTTTTCACCTGTTTGGAATTGTTCCAAAAATCTAAAAATGGACCACATCAATGGTTAAACTTTCGAGTGTGTTTGATAAACAGTGGGGGCAATTCTAAAAAAACGTCTGGGGTTGGAGCAACAAAGATGTGACTATATCAAAGTTAGCATCTGCAGGATTGGGACCACCCAAAATGATAGTTTCAGTGAAAATGTCTGCACTTAATGGACTTGGATCCACAGTGCACAGCATGATAGTGCCGCATGCAGGTCCAACTCAAAAAGCGAAACCGACAGTCAAATCTGCTTTCCAGGTGCTAAGTATGAATGTAATTGTAGTATGAATCAAGTCCATACAGAACCAATGGTTTTGAACTATTGATATAAAGCATTAAAAAGGTGTTTCATTTGGTAAAGTTTGTACTTTGTTTACATCTGGATTAGATTAGCCAGCAGAGATACCCAGTAATTGGCGTTTATTCAGTACTTACTAATGGCCAAGTTAATTGGGCTCACCTGTAGTTTGTGGAAGCCATGTGGCACCAGATGGGTTGTTTCATCAAATCCATGGCCAGCCCTGAATTGCTTGGACTGACCCCACACTGCCTACCTGGTGAGAGCTTAAAAGGCTTTCTGGGGAGACTGCAGGGTTGCAAAGTCCTTGGGTCATGTCTAAAGCCCTGTCCCCATTGGGGTAAAGCTTATCCAGATGATGGGTTCTTTTCCCATTTTAACTCCAATACGAACAGCCTGGGACATTTTCCTCTCAGTAACTTTTCCTGAGTCCAATGGTTACTGCTCCCAGAAAAATTGACCAGGTAACTTTTCCCGAGACGAAACTGTAAGTCCAGTGTGGACACATGGAGTCTGTAAAAGAGGCTCTGGAAGTGTACATGCGGACCAAGCATGAGGTCATGCTGCATTTCGCAAAGAGACACAACGCATCGCAATGCGCGGCGCATTATTTCACAAGTTTCCAGTGCGTTGTTCCTCTTTTTTGTTTGCAAACAATCGTGGCAGATATGATTATACATACAATCTGAAGTTAGGTGCTACTAGTGCATTATTCCCAGAAAATAAAGGATGTCAACGTCGTGTCTTACGACAAAAGAAAACAACAACAATGCTTTATATTTACAGCTCGGTTACCTCTCCCATGGTCTAATTAAAACATTTTCTGTGTCAAAAGAATTTTTAAAGTAAACTCCACATTGTCTGGTGAAAATAATTCTGATGTTGAGCCAAAACAATAAGACCTATAGATAGCTGAAGTAAATGTCACTTTTAGTGAGTTGCCTCTAGAGGCAATGGCTCTACACTAAAAGTCACGGAACCTTGTCCCTGTGCTTTTTTAATAAGGGAATAAGTGTGTTTTGCCAGTCTTAAACTGTGTGTTTAATACTGGCTGGGGGACCTGGAGGTTAATAAGTGCATGGGCCAGGCTAAAAAGTCTGGCTGGGCCTTAATCGTCCGTTTAGGACTGGCCACGTGATGTGCTCTCGGCCAATAGGGATGCGTTAAAAACTGTCTAAGGTATGAATGGGCGTTAATAGCCGACGGCTAATATTTAGAGCATTACCATGGCAGCCCTTGTCACACTTTGGCACTCTATTGATAATGAAATAACGTGTACGCTTTATCTCCTATATATACATGTACACGTGTACAGTATACGAGTCTCGCAAAGTCCCGCACATTCTCGAGGTCAGCCTACATGGTCAATTTCCAATTTCCAGGTATATCGACTATGCTCCCTCAACCCATTTTGCAAATGCAATCTTTGCCATCTTAACATTGAGTTGGTCTTACCTTGCTAGTACTAGAAGACTCATGTACATGTAGTCCTGTGGTATTTTACGGAAAACAGAATAATCTCCAATAAGGTGAACAATATTCCTGCAATATACAGGTGCACATGAAGGCAGTTTCAATTAACCTTTCACCTGATATTCCCCTCAGTAATCCTAATTGGTCACAAGACACAAGAAGTAAACCGTCTGCATTTTCTGGTCTTCAGTAGGCTATTTTGAAAATGGGTCTCCATATTATGTTTTTCCAATATCTAAAATAAAGTACCCTCAAAATTGAGGAAATAAATATTGGCTGGAAGGCAAAGGTCTAGATACGTGTTCAGACACGCTTCGTATAGAGTGCATGGGCACATACGTGTACAGTTGTTAACTGTGTGTGTACGTAGGTATTTACTTGTGATAACAATGATATAGAAATGCAGGGAATTCTGATGAGCAGTACGTCAGCATTATATATTGCTTTGACCAGTCCCACTGTGACAGCATTATGTACACAAATACATACACACTTTGTAGCTTGATATTGCACAATTCAATAATAATTCTAGGTGTAATTTCCGGATGTCATTGACCGTACAGTACAGTATGTCTTGACAGAGGAGTGTTGTGTACAATTGTAGTGTGTGCATTTCGTGCACCAAAGGCAGGGTCCTGGGGTGGATTGCAATATAACAGTCTTAAGTCTGAGACACATCATATGTCCTAACTGAGTTTATGACATCTTAGCTACGACACATTGAAAAATGCCTTGCAATATCCAAAAGTTAGGATGTCTTAGCTAAGACATAAAAGCTTGTATGTCTTTACTGTTGTGAGCGGCGTTTCAATCGCATTCGTGTGTTTGCATACCATCGCGCATGTGTACATTACTAGCCGGTTGTTGCTGCCGTACGTACGTACGCGTGACAGTGGCGTGAAAAACATCGTGAAAACTTTCAGAATTAACATAGGCCCAGCTTGAATCGTAATTTCCTTTCAGTGAAAACTGAGTTTAAGAAAGACAAACTATCAAAAAATAAACTTTTGATCCTAGTCACAATGCTCCTTTTGTCTGAATTGAGCAGGAAATTTTGAACAATTTTCTAAAAACATAACTTAGGACACGTATTAGGTGTCTTTAATTTGATGTGTCCTAGGACAGAAGTTAGGATACATAAATGTTTATTGCAAGGCAAAATAATCTATGATGTCTTAGTGATGTCAGAGTTAGGACGTCCTAGGAGTTAGGATGTCCTAACTTTATTATTGCAATCCACCCCAGGATGTGTACAGATAGCCTACATATTGTACATTGTACAACTGTACTTCATTTTTAAGCTAAAGTTTTTAAACTTGTTATGAATCCAAATGTCTGTAATTTGCACTTACACTGTTCATATGCCTTGCATCTCAGGTAACATGTATGGTCCGCGTTGTGGGCTGTGCTCATGAAGTCACACGTCAGTTGCTTGCCAAGGTCAGCTGTTAGTGTTTGCTAGGATTTGTCATAAGACTCCACTGATTGTGCAGATCTCACACTTCTTACATCACCTATTAGCTTCAGTTTCTTTGCTTCTCTTGGTCATGATCAGGCAGAGGTGGAGCCACGCTTACAATGAGGAAGATAGCCATGCTTTCAGAGCTAATCTAGTCAGTTGCTGTTGATTCTTTGCATCTGTGTAAATCATTACGTATAATGAGGCTACATGTGTACATGTATTTCCATGAAGAAATCAAAATAGAATGCAAAACAAGTGACACAAATGGCTGTGGTGCATTGGAATTCTAGCTGAACTACGATGTACCATAGCCAACCAAACTCTTGTCCTTGAGTGATGAGCCTGAAACAATACTCATGCATCAGTGCAGAGGTTTGTGCAGCATCATGGACAGTCACTTATCCCTTATAACAGCTGATAAATTGGCTCAAATCAGCCTGGACTCTGTTGTTTCCACTTCTGGAGAATTGCATGGCAATATACGTAATAAGTCCAGGCTACTTTGTATTTCTGCTAGTAAATTATCCAGGATGGTGACCAACGTTACTTCATGTTGCACCAATTAATACGTTTCGTCTGCAGACATGTGTGAGCCATGTAATAACCAATTTCCTGTTGGATAGCAAATGAGATTTTACGGATGCTTAAATGAAACCACACTGGTTGTTCTTTTTTTTTTGGTACTGATTGTGAGTAATAAGCACTGCAAATTTCATTGTAACTGCGCACAATTTTCTTTGCAAATGTTGTCAATGGACCAGCACCAGAGTACATTTAGCTTAGCTCAAACTTATTATTTTTTTTAAATTTCTGTAGTTATAATTAAACAATGATTTCGTAATGTGTCATGACCGTATGGTGGGCGTCGCACTAGTTTTTGGGTCATTGCAAAAGATGTACAAATGTAATAGGCCTTTCATTTTGAAATAAAAGTTGCCTGTTCCTGTTCCTGTACTCTGTTCCTGCAGGAAGAACCAGGGGTGGAAATTGTCACTAAGAAAGCGACAGTCTGCACCTCTTAAGTGGGGTAGCATGGAGGGGGGAAGGGGAAAGAATGGAGAAACAATTAAAGGGTGCATAACTGCTATAATGATGGATTAAGGTGTTTTTTAATGTGCCACTGGAAAATATCGCACATGAACTGCAACTTTTGTACAGTACACTAGCTTCTTGAAAAAACAAGTATTCTACGAGCAACATGATATATGTATATATGTACTGGTACATGTACATAATGCATTGTACCGGTACATACGGTAGGCTACAACCTGACTCTGCAGTCATCAAGCCTTGCGTGACAGGTTCGATGTAAATAAATGAGCTATATTTAGGCTATTGTTTTTCCAACAGGCCAATTAAGAAGTAGTGTGTATACATCAGCCTACATAATACAAGCTTTTCTAGGCAACCAGTTCGCTGGTTGAAACCAGTTTTGAGATCAAAGGGTTCATTGCAAACAGACAGGGGATCTCCTCAAAAAAATCAAGTACATGTATATCCCATATTTATTACTTTGCAATTAAAGGTGCTTCACCAGAGGCCAATTTCATGGCGCTGTTTAGCACAAAAATGTGTTTAGCGCAGAATTTCTTTGCTTTGTAAAATGGGTTATCAACCAAAATTGTATGTCAAATTGTATATTTAGGAACACTAGCAAAATACCAGTAAATATGCATCACATACCCGGTACGGTTTTGGCTTGCAACCCAGTTTTGCAAAATAAAACAAAGAAATTATGCGCTAAGCAAATATTTGTGCTAAACATTGCCATGAAATTGGCCCCAGATCACATTTTTGGGAGTTGAGATTTTAATACAATATGTTATGTATTTTTTCTCATTGCCATATGAAATTTAGCGCTCTTAATCCATATAGGCCTACATGTATTTAAAAGGAAATTGTCAAAAAATGCAAATGTTTTGTGAACTAATTTATCTAGAACGTAAAGCAAGGTGGTGATTACATGTGCGTCTTTCTGCGGTAAAGGGGGCATTTTGGCAACACAGACCATATTTTTCAGAAAACACCTTTGTCTGGTCTCAAAATATAAGAAATAAGTTTCAGTTGTTCTGAAGAGATACATGTAACTTAGGCCCAAAAAGGGTTACAAATAGTGTGAAAACATGCCTTTCTAAAAACTTCCACAATATACAAATTTCCAATATACGCTTGTACCGGAACGGACACTTGTGTTACTTTTTAGGCTGTCACGATTACGAGTGTATATTGGAAATTTGTACACAGGGTTTTTAGAAAGGCATGTTGTCACACTATTTGTAACCATTTTTGGGCCTAAGTTATATATTCAGAATAACTGAAAATTATTTCTTTTATTTTGAGACCAGACAAAGGTATTTTCTGGAAAATATGGTCTGTTGGCAAAATTCCCCCTTTACCGCGGAAATACTCACATATATACATGTGTCAGTTCGCTTGAGCAGGTTTACTTTGCGGGTTGTGCCATTTCATGGATATAGTACATGGTGGCTTGTTTTTATATCATTTAAAATATTAGTTGCTTTATTCACCAATTGTTTTTGTATAGTAGCCTATATTTTTTCAACAAATGAAAACTTTATATAAAGGATCCCTTTGAGAAAGTGCTACAGACATGAGTTGATGGTTTTGGTCATTGATAATGCTATCCAGTGTAAGTAATGGGTTGAGCAATATCATCCAGAATTCTTAAGCCAGGCTGACATGAATGTTGATAACTGCAGCTTGTGAAAGCATCAAGTTTGCAGAGGTCTCTCCCTCAGGTCAGTTGTAATCAGTTGGTAATATATAGGCCTATGGTGCTCCTTTTCCATTTCAACACTGTTTAGTTGTGTTTGTTCAAGGAGTGACTCGGGATTGAACCTGCAATTCATTCCAATCACTGTATCAGAGAATGTGACATTGATGGCAAGAAAAGGAGTGCACGATCTTTCAAAGAAATCTGGTGTGGTTTATGGACAGGTAATCTACTGCAATGACTGGGGTACTGCTGATAAATTCTTCATTTCTTTGATCTTAGGTCTTTGAACTCATCGGACTTACTGCAAAAAAGTTAAATGTGGAAATTACTATGGGGCGTTATTGCTGTAAGTCTGCTAATTGATAAGTTTGGCTGGAAAGTTTATCTATTGCAATGGTTGACACTTTTTGAAAAAAGAAAGTTGTTCCGGTCCAGATTTACAAATTAACTAAAGGGGTAGGCTACAGTTGGCAACCAAATATATTCTTGTACAAATATCTAAGTGATTTCGTCCCTATATAAAAGAATATACCGGTAACCTGTGTGTAAAATCTGTTCTAAAATATGTCCAGAAATCTGTCATAAATAGACCACAAACTACACCCCAGGCAACAGTGACCAATTGAAAACAGTTTGTGGTTTACAAAACTTTGGCACATGTAGTGCTGATCCCCTGGGGTCATTTTCACAGCGCTACTACACTCACTGTTAACGGAACCTCCTGCTATTTCATTGGGGTACATGTAGTCAACGCAGCAAGGAACTTACAAACTTCAAAGGTGAAATTTGTTTACAATATTTGATAATGTAACCATTAAATCGCCACAAACAAAAATTGACCTCATAAGGCCTGTTTACACTTATTTGCCTTTGCCGAATCGAATTCCACAATTTCCAAAAAGGCGAGTTGAAGCCGGGTAGGCGCTAAGTGTAAATGCAAAAGGTGTATTGAAAAAGGGAATCGGGGTTCAACCCCGCAATTGTCAAGGTCTTTAGTGTAAACGCTACCTGAATACAGATTCGGCAATTTGAGTGTCCTTGGGACGGTGCCCGTCGTGTGGTACATGTAGGTTTAATCGACGAATCCACGCATGCGCTGCGGTCACAATTAGCGGTGACTTTTGCAGTTTGTAAACAGTGGTGAAGACAAATTAAAGTCGAATTGAGATGTTGTGTAAACGTGGCAAATGTTCAGTTTTGTGGTCGCAATAGAAATGCTGGGTCTGTAAACACGGTGATACATGTACATGTATGCCCAACTTGGCTACCTAGAATGAATTAATCTTCGGTATTTGATGCCATTCATGGTACATGTACGTGTAACCTTTCCTCGTCGTGGTAACCCAGTCCAAGTTTCGACATGCGCCACATTTTTAATATAATTGGAATGAGGTAAATTGGGGATTGCTTGTGATGGAAAAGAGTATGGACAATGAAATAGAAGTGACTACATTTTTTATTTTAATTGTCATGCAGCTACATGTAAATAAACCCCAATTGTCAGTGTTCAGTTTGATCATGGCTTGATAGGCTGAAAATAGTTCCTGTCGGGTGGTGAGTGAATTGTAACACATGTCCACCTGCATCACTTCATGGTGCCACCAATATCTGAAGTTACCAACATCATTTCTGGCACATGGTTTGCACCTGTTTCAAGCTTGTAGTTGAACTCTAAACACTCCCTGCGGGATGCCAAATTTGAAGCCTTGATTTTTCTTTTCACATTGCTTATTGTTCCCAGCCAGAGGGTCTGAAAGTGAGAAGGAAGTAATATGTTGTGCTATTTTATTTTTTAAATGCAACTTGTAACACCTGTGCTTTGTGCAACTTGTGTGATTTATGGTGTAGTTGATCCCTTCAGCTGTATGCTAGTTAGTAATACCAGAGCCACACATTATTTGACTCCAAAGATGTCATTTCCCATGTTCTTAATTACACAGTACAACTTCACCAGATTCAATTTTGCAGTCGGAGGTGAAACTTAATTCAAGCAACATTAATTGTGTTGTGTACATGTAGGCTAGCTATCTTCTTGTGTGATTGAGCATGCATGTGATAAAAACTAACCTGTATCAGCTCAGTACCACATCTAATGTACATGTACTTTCAGAGAAAATGATAAACTATCCATGCTTTTAAAGAAATTGTGCAAAGCCACCGTCCCGTTAAAGGAACACACCGGCTTACTGTTTACATACAGTACATGTGTGTAATGTAGCGATCTAGCATCCTATCTAGCAATTTTTCGATGGTCGTTGTGAAAACAAATTATCAAAATGTCACGTAATTAACGAGAAATGTTGAAAATTAACAAAAGAGAGACCAAATGTTGTAGTTCATTAACCCCTGCTCTTCCCATGCCAGTACGGTAGTCTGTCTGGCAAGGAACATGTTTGGGGGTTCCCCCTCACTGCTACATGTATGCTCTGGTCCACTGATTATTAGGGAGATTCTTGGTGCTTTGAAGTTCAAATGCATGTAAATCATCTGAAAACCGAATTTCACACACTGGATCTGTGGACAGCACTTACATGTGGTACACACGTACGTACATAGTGTACATAGTATGGGATGGAGCTGAGGCTTTCCATTTGGTATCAGAAAAGGCATCTCCGTGAGGTACAGTTGAAGTCGGAAGTACCACTACCATCATCACCCAAAATAAAACGGGACTACCGAAACCATTGCAAGGTGTGCAAGCTATGTTTTTAAGTACTGCAAGCACGTGAGGGATTCCACAAAGTAAAGACTGAATACAAAAATGGTGACAACGCAAGTTTAAGCACACCAGTTTTAACACATAGTTGCACAGTTGCATTTAAACTTTTGACTCCAACTGTATAATATCATTGGCTAATACAGTTGACGCATTTGCCCACACAATACATGTACGTGTATTATGTACCGGTACACCCTCTTTCTTGTACCCAATGGTGTACATGCCTCCTCCCAATCCCGTGTGTTATGTGTACTGTAAAAATGTTAATGCCTCTAAAGATGATGCAAAAAGGTGAGATTAAAATTAAAACCTTGCGGTTGCAATTGTTACCACTTACCAAATTGAGCATGCCTATCTATATATAGTATATGTAGATACGTAGCATGATGCATTTGTGTCTTGATGTACTCATGAAAGCTAGCAGGGACAAGCCCATTCCTTTGGGAATGCTATGTTGGGTGGATCCTTATCTTGGGTCATTGTCCATGTCAAATGCTCATTTCCTGGCCGAGATTGCTCATTCAAAAGAGTAGTTAACACGCCCAGAACTCACTGGGGACACAGTGAGCAAACAATGTTGTATCCAGGGAATATTGAATTGAATAACTGTAGATGCATTTAGATAATGAAGGAAATGCTGCCTTAAGACCTACTTGTTTTGATCACCTACATGTACCGAACAGAAACAAGTCAGTAAATTTATATAACAAAGTTTCACAAGATTTTTTTTAGTGCATCTGCTATCTTGGTCTTGCTTTTGATACATGTACACAACATTTAAGAGAGCAAACCGTATTTTTCACCCCGGGGCGGATCTGGGGCGGCTCCGGGCCGAGTTTGCCCCCGGGCCGAGTTTGCCCCCGGGCCGAGTTTGCCCCCGGGCCGAGTTTTCCCCCGGGCCGAGTTTTCCCCCGGGCCGAGTTTTCCCCCGGGCCGAGTTTTCCCCCGGGCCGAGTTTTCCCCCGGGCCGAGTTTTCCCCCGGGCCGAGTTTTCCCCCGGGCCGAGTTTTCCCCCGGGCCGAGTTTTCCCCGGGGCCGAATTCTCCCCGGGCCGAGTTGGCCCCGGGCCGAGTTGTTCTAGTGGGCATGGTACCGTATGTGATTCAGTTCCAGTCACCTGGCTGCCAGTCCATAAGTACCTCTTGCATCTAGGCCAATGCAAGATGTTGGCGCCGATGAGATGCTTTTACGCGCACTATTGTGTTTTTATACAGAGGATTGGCACAATTACATCTTCCGATTTGAGTGGGAATACCGGTAGGTAGGCAATTATGCTATTTATGGAATATCATTTATGAAGATGTCATTTAAGGTTTTTGCATGCCAATTTCTTATATCAGATTTCACACTGTCCATTACTTTAGTCACCAGATATCTTGGCTTCATTTGAAGGAATTTTAATACTTAAGTGCAAAAATATCCCAGATGTGCATGAGAAGGAGATGAAATCTTAGATGCAAACCAACTGCTGTGTTTGTGCTGTACAAAGACTAGAGGTCAGCTTGGCTCCTTTGAAGTGCATATAGGAACAGATTTTTAATGCTCTTGTTTTTCTTGGAGAAATCTTGGCGGTGAGCAAATGGTTAGGCGACATGGGCACAGCTAGAGCTTGTGTCATGGAGAAATTACACTGATGGGATGTGGCAAGTAATCCAAGAATCATTTTCTTGCAGTAATTTCTAAGTATGCAGGTAATTTGCCCCCGGGGAAGTCTGCAAAGGATTGCAGGAGTCCAGCATTGCCAGCATGAGGTGGCAGTAGATTCACGCAGATAATGGTTAGGACTTGAACATGTCATAGGAGGCCTCAGGCTAGAACTATTCTCCTGGGGATGGCCTATTACCATGGCAGGTAATCTCTAAACAAATCTCAATTGATTGGCTCAAAGGGGTCCGACTATAAACTGCCAACAATTCCATCCAGGGCTGTCTCATTGTTTTTGTTTTAAACTAACTGCAGTATTAGCTGATGTCATGAAGGAGTATGTGACAGCCTCCTACTGGTGGTGCTGGCCCAGTTACCTCCAAAGCAGTATAGTGACCTGCCAGCCTAGGTTGCCTTCACTCTGTGTCATGCATATATCTCAATTATCAGTCATCTGAAGGGTGCTGGTCATGACAGCTCTTGCACAAAATGAATTTATGTACTGTCCATTTAACTGTAGGCTACAACCTACATGGGATAAACATTTGTATGCTTTCGTCCCTTTTGAGTAGGCCTATACATGTATCTGCATGCCAGCAAAACGGTCTTTGCATTTGTTTAGATTTGAGTTTTATCTACATGTAACTGTGAAAGTGTGTGTCATTTTGGGACTGGGAGATGAGCACTGCAGAAATGAAGGCCGATACATAATGCTCCAGTGCTCTTCACACTACCCAACTGTGATATTTTACCATGGTGAAGTACCATATAGTGTTTTATAAAACACCCGAATAAATCCCTCGTCATCTGATTGTATTGTCGATCACGTATCGTTTATTATTCGGTATATCCCACGCTATGGGCTGCACGCACTGCAAACCAACTAATGCTGCAACCGAATGGACAAACTGAACGAGTTTTTGTTGAACACGGCACTACTGAACCGGACCGGGAGCCGCGGGAGTTTGCCATAATCACCCACACAACTACACGTTCCATACCTTACGTGGACATTGCTTTGTTCTCGAGTATTTAGAAAACTGTTCCAAAAAAACACTTTTTTTTTCCAAAATGAAAAAACACCTTTTTTCCACCAAAATCAAAACAGTTCTCTTCTAAACTGTTAATACCTAAACCTTAACCCTCAACCTAATTCCCCAACCTAATCCCTCAACCTAATCCCCCAACCTAATCCCTCAACCTAATCCCCCACCCTAACCATATAGACCGTATCGATTAGCTGCCATCTTGTACAAATGTAGGGCGACTTTTGTTGTTTGAATTGGTCAACAATGTAAGCAAAAAATGCGCAACCATGCATTTTCCTCACTGTCCAACAAGATGGCAGCTATTCGATACGGTCTATTTTTTAAGTTTGGACAACCTGACTGTGGACGTGTGCCAGTCCACATAGCGTCACCTCTTCCCGCAAAGTGTGGACATCCTTTGTTCGCCAGCCTACATAAGTTATGTAATATATGTACAGTGAATTTGACGTACATTTGTGTGTATGTAAACACAAACACAATGAGCGGCGGTTGGGTGAGTACTTAATTTAATCCCATCATGCTTCGCGCTGAGAGGCTTTTTGCGTCATCTTGCGTGTGTGCTATTGGCATATTTCTTTGACTTACATGTACATACAAAAGTAAGTTTTGTATTAAAGCATGTTCGGAGTCTGTTTCATCTTGTTTTACCTAAAGTAACAGTAAGTAAGTTTGTACAAAAAGAACTTGCGTGACTGTAAGGACACAGTTTATTTCATCCTTTTTGATAATGTCTGTCTCTATTCTTGTTTTTCTTTGGATACTTTCAGGATGTGGATTATTCCAACTACCCCATTTCTGACAAAGAGGAGCGATTCAGAGCCTTTGCATCAATAGAATACAATGACCAGATCTACATGACAATGCAGGACTTTCTTGAGTCTGTAATGGAGGAGAATCCAAGACGTAAGTTGTATTTTTTGGTTGTCTTTAATTTGGGTTGCATGTTGAAACAAATAGAGACAACTGTACATGTACAAATCTTAATAATAATAATAATTGTGAGAACTCTGAATACGGCAATAGGGCGACATTTCGGGAAGACTCTCCCCGGGCACCACCGAAATTTCGGCAAGAACCACTCAAAATGACACCTTATTTTTTACCCAAAGCTTCCAAAAATGGTTTCAGACCAAAGAGAAACAGCTCTAGTCCTAATAAAAATGGGTTTTGACCTAAAAAAATGATTTTAAAAAAAAATAAAAATATTAGGGCGACACCAAAATGTCGCCCTATTGAGCGTGTCGCCCTCATATAGCTTTTTACACACAAAATGTCGCCCTATCCTAGCATTCATAGTTTTTGTAAGAACTCTGGATGCCGCAATAGGACGACATTTTGGGAAGACTCTCCCCGGAGACCACCGAAATTTCGGCAAGAATCACTCAAAATGACACATTATTTTTCTACCCAAAGCGTCCAGAGATGGTTACAGACCTAAGAGAGACAGTTCTAGACCTAATAAAAATGGTTCTCGATTTAAAAAAAAAAGGTTTTTGACCTAAAAAAATGATTTTAAAAAAAGAAATATTAAGGCGACACCAAAATATAGCTTTTTTACACACAAATTGTCGCCCTATCCTAGCATCCAGAGTTTTTGTAAAGTGCACAAATCCACCCTGCAGGTACACTTCTTTCGCAGTGGTTTGCGCGCCCGGTTTTGTCTGCTCCAACCACTGCTCAACTTTGCAATGTGACAGTCAGGTGACATGTTTACTGCGTCAGGCGACAGAATCTGGCCAATCATGTCAAGTGTTATCCAGCCTTGGCCTTGGGTAATGTCACACACGCGCTTCGCAGGATACTATTAGTTATCCCACTCGCGCACGTGGAATACGGCATGAAGTAGTGCGTCTGCGTCCCATATCCCACTCGGCGTTTGGCCTCGTGGGATATGGGACGCAGATCGGCCGAGTGGGATATATGACGCAGACGCACTACATCATGCTGTATTCCAAGAGTGCGAGTGGGATAACAAATTTATCTTCAAGCAAACTTGACGCACTAATAACGCGCACACTCTGCAGTCGCGCAGTCTGCAGTCGCGCAGTCTGCAGTCGCGCAGTCTGCAGTCGCGCAGTCTGCAGTCGCGCAGTCTGCAATACACGCGCAGGACGCAGTGCACAGAATTGGGAGCATAACAAGCCGCATCAGACGCACTCGCGTCATGTTTGAAGTGTGCAGCTCCGTGTAGGGGACACAGTGCATTTGGAATACCAGGGCGCATCACGCAGAGTGCAGTGCGACATAAAATCGAAAGACTTGACATAGGATAACGCACACTGTTGTTGCCATGGATCCACCAATCAGAACCACGGATTCAAGTTTGCTTCAAAATAAATTGTGAAGTTGAGCAATGGTTGGAGCAGAGGAAACCGGGCGCGCAAACCACTACGAAAGGAGTGTATCCTGCAGGGTACTCCAAGGTGCAGTTAACAAATACAGCAACCAATTAATCCTTACAAACTTGTAACATGAGGTAAGTCTTAAGAAGTGATTTGAATCTAGTTATAAAGTGGCACGATCTGAGTTCAAGTGGCAGTGAATTCCAAAGTCGGGGAGCTGCAACACAAAAAGTCTGGCACCCCAAATTTGTCTAGAGTTTCGTTCATTGAGGAGGAGTATGTTCCTCTATCAAATGGTTCTGGTTTGAGAATAAACCTTTAGTAATTCATGGAAGCGCATGTGGTCTAGTGGATATGAAGCGGGACTCCCAATCAGAGGTTGGGGGTTCGAGCCCCACTGGATATGTGCGCTATATAAATCTAATCATTATTATTATTATTATTAAATTCCTTAATGAAATGGGGAGCCTTGTTGTTGAGAGCTTTGTAGACTAGAAGCAGGAGTTCCAAGAAATGTGTGTCATAAAGCTCAACTGTCAAACAGTCGTGGCAACTGTAAGTCTTGTTGCCATATGACCTTCAACTTGGACATTTGACTGGGAAACATCCATAATCGGACCTGAAGTAGACTGAAACAGGCAATCCATTCATTTGATGCATGACGCACGCGTATGCGAGTGCTTGGGTGCACCCAGCGTGCACGCGCATCAGATTGGGGCTATGTGCTGCACAGTATCAGAAACGCACAGTATCCGCAAAAGCTCAATTTTTATATAATAATGTGTAATACTGAAGAAGATGATTGGGCAGGGATTAATGCTGTAGATTTCATTGGTTTTGCAATGTTGTAAACTTAAAATCAAAACTAGAAGAATGACGTTTGTCTCTGGACAAACGCTAGGGTGATCGGGCTAAATTGATAAATTTGTTTGTTTTGTAATTGATCACGTTCACAGATGCCATCTTCGTAGGAAAAAAATGCTACTGCGTATTAAACTCCATAAAGTACGCGCACACACACGCTGAAACATGTTCCAAACACGCGCGCGTGTTGCTTAAAATTTGTTCGAAATACGGCGCAACTGATGCGCGTCACAAAAAAATACGCTCAGAATCATGATGCACGTGGCAAGTTGTAGGAAGTGACGTCATTTGAACGTGATTAATATGACAATCGATGACGTCATCATGACGTCACACTTACATACTGTATATGTACACCTTGGGATGAGGGTTGACACATTACCAAGTTTTAAATTGAAATCTTGAACCGTTGTAAAGAAAAGCTCTGGAATCATTGTGTAATTTCAAATCATTACGTAATCAATGATGACGTCATTGACATAGTTAAAACGTCCACACATCCAAAGTACATCCGAAGAAATCCGAAGTACACATGTACCGGTACGTGTAAGCTGAGCTTTGTGTGCCCCTTAATCTAATGTGTTGTATCACCCCTTGGCCCCTCACTTTGAAAACTCAACATGTACGACTTCTCAGACCTAGACAATGCCGAGAAGGTCTTGCAAGCGAAACGTGGGGCAAACTCAACCCGAGGTGAAAAATCTCAACCAAGGTTCGGTACGGAGCAAGGTTGAGTTCAACCAGGGTTGAAACCAATCTTGGGGTCAGGGGCGGAGTTTTGCCAGGGAGGGGTTTTGCCAGTGCGAGTGTCCAGGTTGAAAACTATCAAGTGTGATGAATTGTCTCTTTTTTCAACCCTGCATCAACATTTGTCTCATGTGAAAAGACATTTGGTTGTCTTTATGTACACGTACACACATACAAGGTACCTGCAGTATCCTATATTTGCTTAGAAGACTGAAATTGATAACTGAGTTGGTGATGACTTCAAGTAATTTTGCACTTGGTTTAGGAAGGATGTTATAGAAAATGTATAAAGTCATTACCTGTTTATGCAGTTGCCATCTCCTACGAAGGGAAGCCAAGATAGTCTGGCCTGCTGTTTTGGCACCACTCTGCCTGCTTACACACAGGGGGTGGGACAAGTTACCACGCTTGGTGTTTTTGTCACTGCATACTTTCACAAAGAATTCGCAGAGATGATATTTTAAGCTAGTAATGGCGACATGAAGCCAATGTGAGAACTGCATGAGTTTAATTGAGCAAATTACATTGGTGTCATTTCCAATGGAGGCTGGCTGGAGTATTTTTTGACTCTGCTGAATCGTTTATTGCATTCTTTTTAAGAGTACAACTTATGTACAGTATGTCTTGAACTATGGTATGAGTAGGGACTTCAGTTCTGTGATATACCGGTATACAGTAAATTATTGTTATAACAAACCCTGATATAAAGCTCTTCCTGATATAAAAAGCTCCTTTTTCGAGGTCTGAATGAAAATGAAGGCTGAAAAAGCTCTAATTTTCTCTGTAGTGGAGGGATAATTGTTCAGACATGGCTGCCTTTGGAATACGTATAAGTGTCCCCCGTTACACCTATTATGTGTTATTTTTTTCGTACAAAAATCATTTTGTATGAATTGTACTTTATGTACTCACTCTTTGAGATGGAAAGTATTTAAAAAATGTGTCCTGAATTTACAAAAACAAGATGTAAAATGTAACGAGGGACACCAAAATTGGACCCCTAATTTATAGAAAGACCCGTATGCTTATTTTAGGGGTGGTCTTCTTTAGAGCAATTTTTCCGAAAAAAAAATCAATGGTCAACTCAGTGAAAATTGAAAAGAGAACGAAAGTTCAGGTCTTATAAACATTATTTTTCCACCTGGTGCCATGTCCTGAGTTTTTTTAAATATTTTAAATTATTTCTTTGAAGTTGGTCTAATTAGCACTGTTGTCTATGGAGATGTATTTAGTTTGGTACATGTACACCCTGACCACGTCTGACCACAATACCATTAACCCCATCATCATACTCTATTACCATTTGAACTGTGTGAGCAATATGAAACAAGGTCAAATGTCATCATTTTAAGACTTACGTACAGGTAACTGTAATTGACCATTTACATACATGTTACATGTATACATGTACATTATCTTTCCACTTCCAAATTATAAGCCAACAGATGTTTGACCAATAGGAAATGAGTTCAAAGGTTATTATCTTGAATGTTTGTAACTAATTCAGCTTTTTGAAACTTTTGTTTATAACTTGGTCAACAAAATTTGTAGCAATGCAGGTGAGTCTTTCTACGGTAAAGGGGGGAATTTTGGCAACACAGTCCATATTTTCCAGAAAATACCTTTGTCTGGTTTCAAAATAAAATAAATAAGTTTCAGTTGTTCAATATACGCTCGTAACTGGGACGGCCTAAAATGTAACACTTGTCTGTCCCGGTTACGCACGTATTGGACATACAGTATGTACACAGGGATTTTAGAAAGGCATGTTGTCACACTATTTGTAACTTTTTTGGGCCTAAGTTATCTCTTCAGAACAACTGAAACTTATTTCTTTTATTTTGAGACCAGACAAAGGTATTTCCTAGAAAATATGGTCTGTGTTGCCAAAATGCCCCCTTTACTGTGGAAAGACCCAAATACATGTAGTGTTGCTAAACCTGTATGAAAAATGGCACACAGTGCAAAGTGCACAAAACATGTGTACATTTTGTCTGATGACATGGCTTCACACTTTGACTCATGAATAAACATTTGTTTCCATGTTACTTGAATTCTGAGAAACGTCGCACAGTTACAGCACAGATAAATTTGAATAATTCAGTTATCGTACTACACTGTATTGCCTGACATTATGGAAAATGAAAGATGGTGTCGGTTTATTACTGCTCCACTGGGGTCTTAGGCATGAGCTCTCTCAACCCAATGTAATTCTTGTGACTTTATAACTTGTCCGACAGATGCAAGACTTGGCCTCATTCCATCTTCACCAAGTAACAGACACGCAAACATGTGCAATGGTGATACACTTCAAACTAGATATATCACCCATGTCCTACACTGTTCATGAACACGGGGGTACATGTACATCCACATGTTGAAGGAACCCACCAATAAATAAGGCTGTGCCTAACGAATCGAATATTCGAATATTCGGTCGTCCATTGAATATTCGAATAGCATTTTAACAAATCGAATATTCGGTATGTGCTTTTACCACTCCAAACCAAACATGTTTTTCAGAGCTATGAAGAAGTAAAAAAACGTTTTCCTTTGCTGAAATTGCTGCTTTGATGTCATACCGGTACATGTATTTGCGTCCAACTACGAGTCCAGTGTACAAGAAGGGCCAATGATAAATTTCTGCAAAAACTCTTTGGGAGAGAGACTGCTATATAAGTTATCCCACGAGCGCGAGTGGAAGACGCACTACATTATGCCGTATTGCCACGAGCGCGAGTGGGATAACAAATTTATCTCCAAGCAAACTTGACGCACTACCTGGTAATAACACGCGCACTCTGTGCGAGGTTAAAGATCCGCGCATATGCGTAGGGACGCTGTTATCTTGGAATACCATGGCGCATTACGCAGAGTGCAATATGAGAATCGAAAGAGTATTATGAAACATTATCACACTGTTGGTTGCCATGGATCCACGGATTCAAGTTTGCTTGAAGATAATGCAAGTTACAACATGAAGTCTATAGTGTGAGCACAGATTATTTTTTGAGGCGGCAAGTTTGGCAATAAAAAGGCTGCTGTATTCCTATGATCTGTGAGTTTGGATGTGCCAAAATCAATTAATTTCACAGCAAAAATTTTTGTCAAAATCGAATATTGAATATTTGATCGAAAATGCACAGGCCTAGCAATAAATTTCATATTCAACCCATTTGCTAATATGCCAAAGCTACATGTATGTGTACATCTACAGTAGGCCCAGCTTTGTTTCAAAAGATTAGAAAATTGTAAAGTGAACCCTAAAGTGAGTATGCACATGCAGCTCAAATTCTGAATTTAGCGTTGGTTAAACCTCTATCACAGTACATGTATCATTAAACATTTGATACAAGTAGAAATGAATTGCTTCGAGTTTTAAATAGGCTCCGTTTTTTTAGTTGGCACAACCCCCACCAACCCCCACCCCCTTTCCCAAATGGCACTCCCGCTTCTCCATAGCTTATACAGCCTTTTGTGGTTCCTACTGATACAGCCAAGGTTGAATTAGGGAATCGCCATGGATTGCACACATCCCCTGTTGACTCTTTCACAGGGGATAAGTGCAGTTGCCCGACTTTCATCCAAGAGTCCACTCTGACCAAGTAATAATGTCCCTACCCTATTGCAGTACATATAATGCCAAGGTATTTCACATTCTCACCATGCAGGTTCAGCAAACACAAGATTGACTGTGTGAGTGCAAAGCAAACAGCATTTCACACAAGTTTGCCATTTCCCTGTATCTCTGTGACATGTACATTTACCATTGTGGTTGGTTGTCATACTTGCAGTCAAATTACAGCCTTCTTGTACATTGGCGCCGAATCTTCTGGCGCCCACATTGGGATCGATGATATGACTTGGAGCCTTCATGCAGTCTCGGTCTCTCCTCTACCACCCGCTCCCCAATGGCAAATCGTAGTGGTACATGTACTATAGTACTAAGCTTTTTGCTTCCATCTACAGGCAAAAGATTCAGCCATTTTTTTGTTTTTACTGGTTTATTTATTTTAAAAAAATCACTTTGTCTGTACTAATTGTGGCTTACCAGTTAAACATGATCAGTATTGGTGCTGGATTCTGTCAAATTAAATGTTGCACATTTAGGTCATCGGTGATAAGAGTTTTTAAAGAGTGAATCTTGGGTCTTCACACTTTTCACTTGCAGGTCATCGTCACATCTGAGACGTTTTCTAGCATCATGAAAACAAATCCTTAAAGATATAAACATAGATCAGGAAGACGGAAAAAATAATTTATAGTGTTTATACAGTTTAAGGGAATTCTAACCAGCCACAGTGGAGGAACCTCTTTCGGTTTGAAAGTATTAAATCCTGTACATGTATAGTATTAGTTTGAGATTATTAGATGCACTGCATGAGGAATTTCTGTTGGAGATATGCATCTATAGACAAATTGACCTTTTTTTGAGATGAACTGACATACATTTGTAAATGTCACCCATCCTTATAAGGCCCGCTGGTGAATCGAACCCCGCATTTTCCAAAAAAGCGAGTTGAGAGTTGAAGCCGTGTAGGCAATAAGGTGTTTAGAAAAAAGTAAATTAGACCCGGGTCTGATTCACCCTTTTGAAGTCGCCTTTTGGGTAGGGCTCAACCCCGCTATTGCTGAGTTGAAACCTGCAATTGCCAAGGTCACTTGTAGCGTAATCGCTACCCAAAAATTCGGCAATTTGAGCGTCTTTGGAGTGATGCCCATTGTGTGGTGGATTTAATTGACTAATCCTGGCACCAATTCCGCAACACTTACATGTGTATCAGCCCACAAATGTGCCGCGTGCACAATTAGTGGTGATTTGAAGCAAATGTTCAGTTTTGCGGTCGCAATAAAAATTCCAGGTCTGTAAAGACTGTATCCACATTTGCCATTTCAAGTGTAAACACATCCTCTTGCAACAGTGCCCCTTTAACGCACTCCCCTACTCGTGCGTACCAAGACTCTGTTGAAACCGGCCTCATTTCGCTGGGGAACAAGCGACGGAAATCTTGTCGCCTCTCTGGACCAATCAGGATGCTTGGCAGTGCATTGCAGGCATTCAAATGTACATGTACATGTAACTCGCGCAGATTGTAAACACTGTGCATGCAGTGTGATACATGTAATGCTGGCCGTGTCCGCGTCGGTTATTGGCTGCTATTTAAAGCATACAGGGGAATCCGTTCCATTCCTGTTGGTCAGCATGCATTTTATTAATTTGAAAAACTTTGGTGTAAATAAGATTGTCGCTGGAAATTTTGGTAGGAATGGGACAGTCATAAGGAACAGAACCAATATAATTTCTGGAAAGTACAGAAATCGTTTCTTTTCGGCATAACATGACCAAATGGATTAAATTACATCAAAATGACTCGGGCGTGTGTTTGCTGAATGCAACAGCTGCCTTCTTCACAGATTTGCGTGTATTTCCTCAGAGCATTGTAACGTCGCTTAGCAGAGTGGAAATTCCCTGAGATCTCAGGATAGTGTAAACACAGCAATAGCGGTTGCAAGTAATTGACCTTTAAAAGGGTTTAAGATGAAAATTAACCTCCAGTTTGCATTTTGCTGTTTTCATTGTGTTTTAACTTTGCATACATTCAATGCTTTAATCTTTGGACCATTTTGTTGAAGTAAAGTACAGCAGTATGATTGAAGTGGTGTGGTCCAACACCACCATTAATAAGATGCTGCTACAGTGTATGTCTGGCAGAAAAAAATATGAAATACCACCATTCTTGCAAGTTTGTTGAGTATTGCCAAATGTGTCAACACATTTTTCTCACTCACCCTCACACATGTATCAGAGGCGATTTCAGCAGTGTTCAAATGTCATACCGGTATGGGCATACTGGCATACGTACTGCACTGCACGATTGAACACGCCTCCAACTTTTTCCTTGGCATCAGTGAATTTGATTGGCCCAAAAGAGAAAATGGTCAGTCTGTAGTAAATGTCCACTGGATCCACTGAATGATTGGTATGTCAAACTGTGTTGTAGGTTGAAAAAATTATCCTGGAATTTTAGAAATTCATCAGGGAAATTATTATAAAAATGAAGAAAATTTGCTGTCATGAAACGCTGGGAACCCTCAAATTTACTCGAAGCTGAAATATGCTGACGTAGTGGCATTTTTCTTATCTTTTGCAGATTTTTTTTAAAAAGAAAGAAAAAAATGGCACAATTTTAGTCTGAAATGCTGCTAGTTTTGTCACATCTGACTAACAACTACAACAGGGACTATTGAGCTCGTGCCAATGACGTCATTTTGGGAGTAAAACAATGCGTGCGCGTTGTGTGTGTCCATAGCGCGCGTAACGCGCTATGCTGAGGCTCCCATTGGTAAACTAAGCCGCGTTGCGCCCACCAGAGAGACACACAACGCGCACGCACATCGCTTCCACAATGACTCAGCATTATTTGACTCCCAAAATGGCATATTCGCACGTGTTCGAAAGGGGTCAATACCAACAAACAGTTCACTTTTACCAATTTATTTCAAGCTTTTTATTTCAAATGTAACAAATTCAGACTTTCCAAGAAGTTTGTAACCTTCACCTCTTGTATCTTAAAGAGAATGTGTTGGCAATAAGTAAGACTTCAGGCTATGCTTGCTATAAATCAGTGTGTGAATAAGGATGTGGACATCCTTATTTACAGCTGTACACGTGTTATACATGTACATGTAGTGCCTCAGCTGGTATGGCATCTGCCCATTATGTCAGATCTCGGGTTCAAATCCCATTGAGACTATAAGATTTGTTTCTCATCCCACATGTTTTTTCTTCATTTCCATGGTGATCAGGAACCGTACCAATTATTACCTTTTTAACTTGGCTAGTGTGTGTACAGCATTCTACTGAAAAACAAACAAATTGCTCACAATGGGTTTGGACAGCAAAAGTCAAATGTCGAACAACAGTTTCTTAAGCTCTATTGCCGAGCAATAGTTAGATGCAAAGTGGTGTGGAGTTCTTTAGACATTGATTTTGGTTGTGGATCACATGCGACTGATGCAAGGATTTTAAACTAAAGTTCTGCCACACTTTACTTTGCAAATAAACGAGCTGTATACACGGCCATTTTCAACTTATTTTACAAAGACTTTCGATAATGTATGTAGATCTAGATATCAAATTCAAGTTTACCTATACCCATGTATAGGCCTGTCCGCATTGGATTTGTTTAGGAAAACTTACCGAGACGATGGGTACTTTTCCCATTTTAAGTCCAATGTGGACAGCCTAGGACGTTTTCTATGCAGTAACTTTTCCCTGAGTCCAGCAGTTACTTTTCCTGGCCAACCAGGAAAATTGACCAGGAAAGTTTTCCCGAGACGATAAGTTCAATGCAGACACAACGAGTCGGTAAAAGCGCTCTGGAAGCGTATGTCCGGGCCGTGAAGGTCAAACTGCGAAGGGACACTGCGCATGCTCTCCCACAGTCTTGGTAAAATGTTACTGTGTCAAAAAGTCCAAATACGGACAGCAGTAAAATTTAGCAATTTTTCATTTTACCATCGTCTCGGTAAAACCTCTTAAAAAAACAAGTCCAACGGCTTATGTTAAAACTAAGGTCCTCAAAAGGTCAAACAGTGTATTTGAGCGAATCTTCAGATTTCGTAAATATTGTCACTGATATCTCTACAAATCAAATGCAGTGAGTCAGTAGATGTAGTGTGACTGCTGTACGCGTGGATGTGTCCCTTTAAGTCTCTGAGATTATTTACATCCAATGGGGCCAGGTTTTGCAGCCTGCGTGCAGACTACCTCTCAAAGATGTATGAATCATCTAGTACCCTGTCATATTTCATCACTGTTACAATGCTGCTCAGGCTTTTTGCTTCTTTGCTTTTGGTTTTGTCACTATGACAATTAGGTGATTCTCACACAAGGAAAGATCATATTTAATTACTCTGACATTTAGTTGACCCAGATGTTGGGTACTACATGTACGTATTACGACTACAATGGTTTGGAGCAACCAAATATGAGAATATCATTCAAACTTGATTGCACTTGACAACAGTTTTACAATTCTTATAGAACTTCATTGTATGACTCTCATTACATATACTTCCAACTTTTTTGGTTTTATTAAATACATGTACCAATGGAATTCATGTACAAGGCTTTACATTTGTAGGCACATTTATCCTCGAGTGACAATCATTCGTGTACCTAAGACTTTGTCCAGATTTTGTCACAATAATGAAGCATTCTGGACAGTTTGGTTTGTTTTGTCTGTTTGCTTATTCCATAGTCAATCTGGAAATAAGACATGAAGAAAGGAAAACATCGCTACTGTACTGCTATATAGCATTGTCGTCCCCAAATGTCCAACATGGTTTGTCACAAATGTTTCAAGCCCTAAATTCATGCGCATGCACGTATGTCAACGTAATTAGTCACCACGAACTATTTTTTTTGTCTTATTTGGAAAAACTGAATAGAGGGCCTCCTGTACAATTTTATCGGCCTACCTTAAATTCTCCTAGTCGTCATGTCAAGAACAACATTTCTAAAAAGTATCCACAAGCGTCCCGCCTACATTTCAAATTGATTGATGCAAGCAAATGCACCTGTTGTAAGCGGTTTAATTTAATATGCAAATACAGCCTACTAAATATTCATATAGTTTTACATATAAGTCAAATTACCATTTTCAAAAGGAAAAATGTTAAATCAAGCAAATTGTTATTTTAAAAACATTAATAGCACGGTTGAAATTATCTGTAAATTTACAAGTTTTTGTTTTGTGTCATAAGGCAAACATCTTCTATTGTATACATCCTTTGTTGCCAATTGAAAGCCAGTTAATATTGTTGTGTACATGTACGTCCATATGGTCAGACCAGGGCTGGCTCTCAAGATGTTTGTTTACTTTTGTCATGTTTCTGATCTTTTCCGCCATGAGCTATTTGTACGGTCTTGTCTTTAAGGTGGGATTTCGTCACCTGGTTGTTATTTGTTTATATTTACCGGAAAAACCTAAGATTTCCAGATATTTACACATATTGGAAATGATAAACAATGTGTTCAGGATGCATTTGATGTCATTGTGTCTTGGAAACATTTTACACGCAAGTAAGACTAATAACGCAAAATTAGGACCGTGCGAGTTTAGGACACTCAACGATGCATGTCGAAATTTAATCACTTTCTTGCAAACAAAACGGAGATGCTTTGAACAAAAAGGGTCTTTTGCCTGCATTTAATTCAGGAACTTGTAAAGGAATTTGTCTATTTCATTTCAATTTGTTTTGTTTTTGGCAATAGCTGAGATGTTTCAGACTGCTCCTGGATCTGTACATTGTACATGTATTTAAACTACCTATCACCTCTGTATGCTGTATGTACATGTATGTAAGCTGAAGCTTGTGGATGATTTATACCCTTTTCCCATTTCAAACTGCTTAACCCGGAGATTTGTCGCCCCGGGTTAAGCTTTTCTTACTCCGAGGTTCGTTAACCCCGAGTTATGTTCCCATTTGTTTCGTTAACCCAGAGTTTTGAAAAACCTGGGGCGAGCTGCTCTGGGTTAGCGCAGTGCAGTTTTCCCACTAGAAGTTGGCATATCTGTATAGACCGTATCGAATAGCCGCCATTTCGGGGTGCACCTTTTGTTACTTAAACCGTTCAACAATGGAAGCACAATATCTGCAACTATGCATGTTCTCAAGGAACAAAGAAACTGCCCAACGGAATTGCGGCTATTCGATTCGGTCTATACAGGGATCGACTGGAGGAACGGAAATCTGCAAACATCTTATTCGATTTTCGTGTAGTCCCATCGAGTAGTTACTGAACTTGTATTTCGACCAGGCCTGGATGAGGAGCTTTATTTCTTCTTCTTCCTACACCTTTGTCCCCCCTTCTTTCCATTATGAATCGAGATATACGGTGCTTGAGAAGCCGTGCCTTAAAGGAACTCACCAGCTAACTGTTGACATAATTTAGTGTAGCATCTTTGACAATAAACATTTGATGGTCCTTGTGAAAAAAGATCATCAAAATATCCCGTAATTAACTGAAAAAGCTTAAAATTAACAAAAACGGACAATAGTCGGGTTATACATTTTTTAAGCTGTTCACTATCGTGCGTGTCTCACAGCGACTTTGTTGCAATCGATTCGCACTTCTCTTGGCAGCTTTTGCTTTGGATATCTCATTTATGCAGATAATTTCACTGGACAGCCTGGACCACTGAATAGGTTTTTGCTGGTTTCTTTGGAGGAGCTGACATTTATGGTTTTTCTTCAAGAATAAACAACTGGAGCAACCGGCTGTTGTGACAGAGTTCTGCGTGGAGCTAAGAGTAGGTGTACAGACTAAAACACATAATGACGAAACACACCCGGTGGACTGGCTCCCTGCCCATTTCACAATGCATCGACGCCAGCTGCACGGACGGTATGAACCTGCGAACCACGTATGGCACCGCAGACCATACTAGTCGCATGTGTGTATACTGCTGCGGGGCTTGTCACAGCATCCATGGTGAAACACGCTACTTTAATACTCGGACTCTTGAGTCAAAATTTTATGTTCGATCTTTCATAGTTAGGTTTAACTTAGTTTCATAACCTGTATAAATAGTCTCTTTTGTCAAATACTCTGTAATATATTTTGTAAAAAATCAGAGCTAAATTTGGTGCAGTACTGCAGTAATAAACTTTCATATGGCTGGAAACAAAACTAACTTGCAAGAACATTTGATTTATATATATATCCAAACCAGAAATCTGGTTCAGAAAAATCATGTGACCTTGAACAAAAATTGGGTGGTTTGTTTTCAGGATCTCTCCAGTTTATTTCTGAAAGACCTTCAGAATCATGTACAGTGTGTGGGTCTTTTTCAAGCCAAAATAGCCCAAGAAAGCCGGTATGTTCCTTTAATATATCTTTCACATCTGTGCTAGTTTGTACTTGTGTTCAATCGTATAGCTAAAGTATCCGGCAAGACCAAGTGTAGTTTCCATTTTAATTGTCTCCATGTTGAGATATGGGGTGGGGCATTCAACTGAAAAGGAATTTGTGTTGCAATTAGTCCTCTTTGGAATGATTTGTGACACACTGTTTGTGTGTCCTCGTTTTGGGTTGGGTTAAATTCCTTGTAAAATGGGTTGAGGTTTGATTTGTACACAACACTGTCTCCATCTTGGACTTGAGAGGAGCCTTCAGTTGTCTTAGATAAAAATAGTGATTGTGGTCTTTTTTTGTATTCACCATAAAATTATATGGAAAAACATTCACTGTATCTGCCTGTTTTGGGGGCAAGCAAATAAACAGGGCTCACCTCCAGGGTCTATTACACAGTAAACAGGGCCTAGGGGCGGGCTCCAGCAGGGGAAGTGGTTTACTCCAAGATGCAGTGGGTGCAGCACTTAAGAGCAGACGTGGTGTCTATAAAAAGCCAAGCCTTAAATCTTGGTATCAGTGTTGATATGAGCTGTCTTCAATGGCAGCCATTGGTCTGATCCAAAAGCCTGCTGCTAACAGATTTTAGACACTAATGAGTCATTACTTTACTCCATTTTTTATCAGCGAAGGCGCTTGGAGGGAATTAATTTGTCATCTGATCTGTAGTTCATTAGTGAAGATGCTACAAAAACTCATTGCTTTTCAGAATGAGCAGTCTCATTTTCACCTAGAGCTGTAAGACAGTCTGAAAAATTAACTAAGTGTGACTCTGACATCTATGGCTTGTAGGTTGTTTATTAGTGATCTCTAGTTACCTCACATACAAGAATCAAGGTAACCCAACACTGCAATACAAGACTAATCCTGGTGTATTACATGTACATGACACTATACATGTAAGTCCTCCATGTTAGAGCATTGGAGTGAATTAGCAAGCATCCTTGGGTTAAAAAACTCCTGACCCAGTGCCTGGCAAATGCACTTTGTAGCTGTGTCCACATTGTTTGATTGATGTTCCTGTTCTCACCCAGAGCCAATATTCCTGGATGTCTATTTAGTCTGTTTTTGCTCAAGCCTTGTTTTTTTAAATGTTTACAGCCAAGTGCATAGGAGTGATGACAGGGTTATCTGCTGGCCTCAAGCTGCAACTTGGTGTACATGTACATGTGGCTAGTTGTGCTTTTAAGGGTGAGGCTAGCCTTGTCCAAGGCTGTGTGCTTGTCCTATCATACCAGAACAGTGAGCCGAGCCGCAGAGGCAACCGGTCCAAAAAGCGACTTTTCACAGCAAACAGTGGCTAGACTACCCAGATGAGTCCGGACAGCAGCCTTTTGCACAAGATGCATTTTATGGGCGGGAACTGTCAAAAAGATCATTGAGACGTACCGGTATAAGGTCATTGGTCAGTGCTTTGAAATATGTGTCAGTTTGCAAGAACAAGTGCCTTGCTTGGGTGCTCATCCCATAAAACATGCAGTGAATTCAGGTAGAGAAATATGGGTCTTTCCACAGTAAATTGGGAATTTTTGCAACACAGACCATATTTTCGAGGAAATACCTTTGTCTGGTCTCAAAATAAAAGAGATAAGTTTCACTTGTTTTAAAGAGATAACTTAAAAGTGTAACGACATGCCTTTCTAAAAACCCTGTGTACAAATTTCCAATATACGCTCATAACCAGGATGGACATTTGCGTTACATTTTAGGCCGTCTCTGTTACGAGCGTATATTGGAAATTTGTACACAAGGTTTTTAGAAAGGCATGTTGTCACACTATCTGTAACCCTTTTTGGGCCTAAGTTATCTCTTCAGAACAACTTAAACTTATTTCTTTTATTTTGAGACCAGACAAAGGTATTTTCTGGAAAATATGGTCATTGTTGCCAAAATGCCCCCTTTACTGTGGAAAGACCCATATACGAATGCATTAATATAATGGAACTTTTAAATGGAACTTTGGGAGTACTATGTAATCTTGCAGCTATACAAGTACATGAATGCAAAAATCTGAGCCAATCTTCAATTTTGGTTTGAAAGGAAATATCCTGGCGTTGTTCCCGGCCCCTCTTGGCGTTGTTCCTGGCCCCTCCTGGCGGTGTTATTCACCGTCCTGTTTACAGATATCAAGGTGTTAACTACACTCTCTATTAAAAGTATTTGGAAATTGCTTGTTTTCTTGCCAGAAAAATTGAACACGCTCCTTCGCTCCTTTAGCATGATTTGTGGAAATGCAGAAATGTTTATGGGCCTTTATTAAATGTTTGGGTCTATGCTGGATTTCCTGGGTCCTTTAAACTTCCTTAGATGTTTATATTAGACAAATAAAAAAATGGCTACCATTGCTCTGTTTCTGTCTGAGAGAAGGGGAGAGCACAAAAACCTTACCATGCTTTCCTTTTTGTGTGATTTGTGAGCTTTCCAGAAAGAGATGCAAACAAACAGACAGCTGTGACCAGAATTATGATTTAGATGCAGCATGGTAATAATGATAGAACAGTTATCCCAGAATATATGGCCTCAAAGAGACCCAAGTGGGCCACATTTACCAGGGTGTGGGCAGTCCTAAAAAAGTTGTATGACCTTGTATGCCTATTGGTATGTACATACAGGGTGCATGCATTTGTACAAACCACAAGTAATTCATGGTCTTCATTCAGAACTTTGACAGTTGATTTAGCCTATAACATGCTGAACTGTATTGTCAAAAGAGGGCAGCATTTCACCTACATACATGTCGAATGTCTTTCTATCAGAATGCTGTATGTATTTTTACATTTTATTTGCAATTTCAACTCCCATAACATTGGGGACTTAATTGGGTTACTCATAGGGCGTATATGAAATGCTGCACCCAAGTATGGTAACTCGAGAATCATGGCATTCTTGGATTGATGCTTGTGCATGTGTAGGTACATGTATGTGTTGATTTCCAACCATAGCCATTCATTCATTGTCGGCCGTATTAATTCTTGAATGCTCTTCATCCATGCCCACTGAGCAGGGAGAATCTCTTTCGTGAATAGTGTTCGTGGCTTCGTTCTCGGTATTCAAAACTTTTTTGTCGTGTTCTGGCAACACATGAACAGGGTTTCAAATACGCCCATAATGTACCAGCAGATTCAGATCTTTTTGACAAATTCTAAGAAAACAAAAGCAGTCCTGGCAGCCTCGAAGCCACAAAATTACAACAGGGGAACTCTGAATTCAAATAAGAAATGTCTCCTTTATCCCAGGGGAATATATAGAGCCCTGGGACACTGGATGGGATGGTGAGTGAAGGGATGAGGTGGACATTTTGGGGGTATGGAGTAGGAATTTGGGGGTTGGGAGGTGGGGGATAGGGTTGGGAATGGGGTATAGGGTTGGGAATGGTGCGTAGGGTTGGGAATGGGGCGTAAGACGGATTGGGATGATGGGGTTGGGGGTTGATGGGGATTGGGAAGGAAAAGAATTTGGATGATGGGGAGGCAAGACAGGGTATGAAAAGGATTGGGATGATGGAATAGGGTGAATGAGGAATAGGATGGGGTGTCGGACACGGTCGTGGGGGAATCACCTCCCCCTATTAGTTGTGGATACCACTGCTAAATGATTTTAACCAACAATTCAATACCGGATAGCTCAGTCATGGAGTGGCATCTGCCTAGTATGCAAGAGGTTGTGGTTCCAGTCCCAACCGAGCACACCATGACGTTTTTCCTCATAGTGGGGAAGCACTGATCGAGTGCTCAGAAAGTTGCCAAAACAAACTCCAATAATTAAGAATGCCTGACAAAAGTTAGGTCATCTTCCCACATGCACAGACATTTTAATTCGAATGAAGCGGCAAGCCATGGCAGCTTCGCCATTCTAGTTGATTTATAGCAAACATAAATTAAAATCCACATTAAAAATTGCAAGTGCTACAAGGGAAACAACTGAGGATGGCTGATGTCCAATTCTTACAGATGCAGTTTCTGGTGGAAAGGGTGTGAATCTACATGTACACTGGTTATCAGCTTCAGTACTGCTGCAATGCAGTTTCCTGTTGCTTATGTACTGTACAGTATAAGCTTTTTTACGCTAAAACCTCTCAACCCGGGTCGAACTCAACCCGGGGTGAAATCCGAGACCGCCCCGGGTTGGGGGTTAGAGTTTATCTCGCCCCGGGGCGAGATAAACCCCCAGTTGAACAGAGATGATTCACACTTGTGCAACACCAACCCGCGCCGGGGCGAGTGATATAATCGAGTGTTGCTTGCATGCGTAAGTGCTGTCCTATCTCCTGCCGGAAATAGTTCAGATTTTCCGAATTCATCATCGCTTTTCTGTGTGAAACGTCGCTTTTTTCAACCCCGCTTCAATCCCGAGATTGTTCAAGTGTGAAAAGGCCTTATGTAATTTTATACTTAAGACAGTCTCTTGGGAATGTGATGTTGTGATGGAATGAATGTTACTCTGCTTTTGTCACAGTACCGTGCCTCGTAGTAAGGGATACAAATGGTGGAAAACTGACAAAACTGTCAAGTACAGTCGTCCCATTGATATGTACATGTAATATTCTCTGGGCAACTTTTTCAATCTAAATGGAAGTTGTGAAATTTTCTCTTCCGCATAAAAGGTCGAGCGGTAGGCAAACAACTCGGACTTATTTTTCTTTGGTTTATTGCTGGCTACAATTGAAGGAAATGGCGTAACTGTGGTTTCACTCGATAGACAACTGCAACAGAGTAAGATCAAAGAAGGCGATTGAACATTGACTGTAATTAATTTTCTGAAGATCTTGAAGAAACGCGCATACCTTCTCTTTATGGATCTTAAAGATTATTGACTCAAAGCGTGAATCATAAAATGTCAGAATTTATCACCATCAAATTACTGTGTATTTCCCTCATTTAAGACAAACACTTTTCCAGCTCCCTTGGCAGTATCACCAGTAATAGCAATTGTCAAGACAAGAGTAAAAGTGAAGCCGCAGTACATCATTTTTAGGTGTTTTTCTTTTTCAAATTTGTTTTTACCATTCAGTCCACACAAAAAAATATTACTGAAGTATTACTGAATCTATGCGGCTAAAGTTTTGACAAGGCAGTTCATCAACATTATTCTTTCATTATGTAATGCTGTTTTTCCTGTTATTAAAAGTTTTCCAATCATGTAATCTGTCTTTAAGAATTAAACAATTTAGCATGGGAGTCAAATTATTTTGTGAACAATGTTTTAAAAGATAAGCTAATTTTGTAAACTTGTTTTGAATTTTTTCATCTCTCTTTCAGCGAGGATTGGCCGCTTTAACCTCCAAATGGAGAAAGTCAAATTTATGTTAACCAACACTCCTGGCAAGAAGAAGGGGAGCACACAACTGTTCAGGACAATCATGGACAAAGGTAATATTTAAAAGCCCATAGGATTTGCATTCTCCCAAAATTGTAATCAACCATTTGACAAAAAGTCTTAAGCCTTGGTCACACTGTCAATTAGTGCCTTGCACAACCCGCCATTTGGGTGACCACTGACGCTGAGGGGACAGAAAATCTTGGGGCAAGACTATGACTGTTAAAGAGTTTTTACGTGTATAAGTTCCGCAACAATCACCATAAAAAAACCTGATATTTCGAGGAGCATGTTAACCCAATGCTCCCACACCGATCAAAATGGAAAAGAGTCTGCGGACGTAAGTTGGTGAGCGTGAATTGCAATATTGACCAGGTCTACAAGTATATTCTGTGCTTGATGCATTTTCATTGAGTGTGGTTGGACATGTGTTTTATTTGTATTTTTCCTATTGGTATCTTTACAGGAATCATCTCATACACAGAGTACCTATTTCTACTGTGCATTCTAACAAGTAAGTAGGTTACCTCATTTTAGAACTGTGCCATTTTTTATAATTTTGTTGTGCTGCTTCATTGTACCTACGGGTCACCACAGTGCCTGTACCTTGCAAGTGAGCTTGGTTCCGACCCTGCTCACATTAGGGAAATTGCTTCTTTCGATAAAGATTAATCATCATTGGTTGATGAAGTGTGTATACACATGGAACTCAATGAAGATCAAACCAAAAACACATGAGTAATTTGCTTTAACAAATTAAGCCATCTCTTTGTAAAATGAAGCTTCTTTCCTTCATCAAACGAAGATATTTTTTTGTTGAATGTAACTTTTTAGCAATAAGAAAAAAAATCCTGCCTTAAGCCTGACCCATACAAACATTCAGTTAATTTGTACAAACTGGGTGTGTGGATTGTTATACATGTACATGTATGTATTCCTCTATATTTCAGAACCCAAAGCAGGTTATGAAGTGGCGTTCAAGATGTTTGATCGTGACGGGAACAACAAAATTGACCGCAAGGAATTTCTTTTGGTAATATAGGCACAATTGAGTTCCCAACAATCTTTTGTTTTGGAGTAATTTGTTCACAGTACGGAAAGCAATACAAAATGAATGATTGCAGTACACTTCAAATGGCAATTTAGGGGTTGGGGGTGTCTAAAAAGTTGGCATTTCGTGCGTACTTACTAGAAGCATGTACACATGTATGAGGGATTACATGTACATGTACTTGTTTTGAAAGAGGTTGCTACTGTTTATTTTGATGCAAAATGAATAAAAGATAGCATTCTTCAACATTACAAATTTCTCTACAGAAACTCACAGAAAGAGGGCGCTGTTTATAAAAGGCATGTCACCTTAGGAACACAGGATAAAAATAAAGAAAATAAAAGTTCAAGAGTTAACCTTGCATTTGCTTTCATGCTGAGAATGAAACGGGCTTACAAGGCCAGTTCCTTTTTCACGTGAAAGCGAAAGTGAATGCATAGTTCCGATATTGCCCAGTTAACCCCGCCTCCTTAGATACTGTTGCTATGTGCTTACAAGCGACACACAACGTACAAAGCAACAGGACTCGGCATGGAAAGCACAGATTCATTGGAGAAAACTCAACAGTATTTATGTTTTAGGGTCGACGGGTACCGTAGCACACACTGAGCAAAGGGCTAGAAATGCAGGGATGACATATATTCATAAAAATGAGCTTGAAACCCAAATTCACCCGGATCACTGCGTATAACATTTACAAACTGTATATGGGCAAAAAATCATGTGATTGTTTGTGATGCAATGCACTTTGACATGTGTGGGCGCTGTCTGCTAGCTCTGTTGTGATTAGTCGGCGGGTTCGGCTTGATTGACAGGTAGGAACTATGCATTCAGGGTGTTGGCGTCAGATGCAGCATATCATGTGTGCTATGCGCATTTAAGCATTTGGCACATTTGATTTTGCCTTAAGAGTTAATGTTTTCACATTCTTTTAGTGCGTCAGTACCATTCTGGTGCAAACACATTCTGGTGCACTCGACAAGTACAATTCACCAAACACCAGAAAGGTAGAATTGGTAAAGTTCCTCTTGATGGAATCAATTTGACAGTGACACATTTGGCCTTTTCCCACGGCACTTTAACCCCAAAATAACCCGGGTAACAGAAAAATTTAACCCCGAGATTACCCGGGTTAAGGGTTTGTTTCCCACGGCAAATCTCGGGGTTACGGATTACCCGGGTTATCTGGCCAAAAATGCCACTTAACCCGGGTAATTTTTAGCCCTGCTCGGGAGGTGGGTTAACCCACCAATCTCGGGGTTAACGGCGACCTTGAGACGATTCTCCGGGTTAACGTTTGTCGTGGGAAACGACGACAATAGCATACCCGGGTAGGCTATTTAGCAAGTTAAATTCTTGCCGCAATAATTATTGCAAAGGTTGCAAGTGATCCCATAGCTTATTGCAAAAAGTATAAGGATCTGTAAAATGGGCGGCCATGACGGGCAGAAATCTGCCCGTGGTCACGTGGTTATTATTAGGCCTATTATCTTTTTTTAGTAAGTGCGTATATTTTGCATTGACATTTGTAACCCGGCCGTGCGTGTCGAACATATCCAAATGTAAAAAAAGTAATTTGCATGATGAATTAAAGGGGTTCGCCAATTTTTAAATATAAAGCATACAATGCGCACGTGCAAAGACGACCAATCACAGATCAAAATGAAGCGCCCTTTACCTGATTCTTATTCTCCTATGTGGAATATGTGGACGGGAACCAGTTTAAGTGCGCCCGCGCTTGAATGGCATGCACTGTCAAACTGGTACTCTTCCGAAAGTAGTGTACAACAAAATACGCGTGGGGCCAGTGACAAAGCACATATCGATAAATATTATCGATCGCGCGAGTTATTCATTCATGAACACCCGACTAGAGCTGTTGTGTAAACATGCGAAATATTAACAGCAAAATTGCCAGCGATGTTGCTGTGTCGTCCGCCATATTTGGGTGTGCGCGCACAGCCTGATCGATCGATCGATTTTTCCACACGCAGTGGTTTATTGGTATTTGTGCTGATTGGTGTACCCGGGTACGTGCGCATGCAGAAATGCCGTGGGAAAAGGGTCGCTGTTGTACCCGTGTAAGAGACGACCCGGGTAAGTGCTTCTCCGGGTTAACGCTTGTCGTGCGAAAAGAAACTCTGGGTTAAATGTAACCCGGGTTATTTACCGCTACCCGGGTAGAAAAGTTACCCGGGTCGGAGGTGGGTAGTGGGAAAAGGCCTATTAGGAACATCTTTCAGTGGTGTTTCCTTATTACGTTCAAATATGAAACCACTTGACCATTTGATGACCAAAGGTACCAGTTTAATGTTAGTATTTAAACGCTGTCATCTCCCATTTGTCACAGTTTATCTTCCAAATGAACACATCGTAAGGAAATGTAGCACACAAATATGAAGCGTTAGCATGTCTTTGCCGTTTCTTAATTCTATATTAACACTTCTATCTCCTCAGTTATCTTGCATGATGTTTTTTGGGCTTAAAATTTAAGCCATTTGAAATGTTGTGCTTCCAGAGGCCAATTTCATAAAAGCTGTTTAGCAGACAAATTTGCTTTATCTAAAATTTGGTTGCTTTTTTAAAAATGGGTTAGTAGTCATGTGATGTGTATTACAATTGACTGGTGTTCTGCTATTCTTGCTAAGATGACAAGTTGAAATACAATTTTGACTATTAACCCATTTTTATAAAGCAAACAAATTTTGGATTAAACAATTTGTCCCCCTGCTAAACAGCTTCATGAAATTAGCCCCAGGTAACTATAATACTGGCCCCCTTTATTGTGTTTATTGTCATATGATGTCGACTGTCTTGACCCACAGATGGAGGAAATATTCCGCAAGAAGACAGGGAGTGACAAAGGAAAAGAATTTGTGAGTAACAATTACTGCAGCACATCAATTTGTACACACTATGAGCAAAAACATGTACATGTTCATTGTTACCCCATTGTTAGTAACAATGGTGTGTGCCCAATTTCCATTGTTAGATGTTCATAGTGACATATGTACACACTTGTGCACATACTGTAAAAGCCAATATTTTCGCGTACAGATATTTTCGCGCATTTCAACATCACTGACATTTTCGCGAGTTGTTATTTTCGCGGATGGAAATTATGTTTTGTTTCAGGGATCGCCACAATTGTTGCAAACAATATTTTCGCGGGCTCTGTCTGGTGCGCGAAATGCGCGAAAATAAAACCACCGCAAATATTTCAGCTTTTACAGTACATGTATATTTACATAGTTGTGCATACGTGTAGTTGTGCACAATTCTTATACAGTCATCCGAACTATCCACTCTCCTACACAACGCTTTGCTAACAGCATTATTGCTGTTGAGCAATCAAATCACCCAGCTGTATAATTTATTGCAGTACACATGGTAGGTGCTTCTGATAACTGTTTCGGATTTTTTCATTTAAGTGGGGATACATGAACATGTAGTTGTGATGTGACGTGGGAAAGCTGTTCACATTGTAAAAATGTTGTGAGAAAGAATGTACATTTTATTATTCAGTACTTTGAGGAAGACCAGTGGACCAACTGAAAACTTACTATTAATAAAAGTAGTAAGTACACATGCTATGTACGGTCTCATCATTGTCTTTCAATTTTATATGAATTATCAATATCGTGAGATGTTTTCAAAACAGTTGTATTTGTCCTAATAAACTTAATTTATAACAATTGTGTCATTTGATTTGTTACATGTACATATTGTTTCTGTTCACACTGGGAATGTTTTATCTATTTTCTGTTGCATTTAAGTATTTAAAAGCACACATCCTAACCCCTCTTTGTTTATTCCTCCCCATTCCTGTGTATTGCCTAACTGGAACACTTGAGCCTCTTCTGTGTAGGTATTCCTCCCTTGACAAGGGAGTTGCATGTTTTTCTTCTTTTTGAGGTTTCAGCTTGACACAAATTGCATGGTATAAGGCCCTTTCACACTACCGGTACCCACTTCTGACCCGGGTAACTTCTTACTCAGGTAGCTGCAAATTGCATGGTATAAGGCCCTTTCACACTACCGGTACCCACTTCTGACCCCGGTAACTTCTTACTCAGGTAGCTGCAAATTGCATGGTATAAGGCCCTTTCACACTACCCACTTCTGACCCGGGTAACTTCTTACTCAGGTAGCTGCAAATTGCATGGTATAAGGCCCTTTCACACTATCCACTTCTGACCCGGGTAACTTCTTACTCAGGTAGCTGCAAATAACTTGGATTAGATTTAACCACAAGAGTTAACTTTCACATTTAAATTTTTTACCTGAAGATACACGTCTCTTACACGGGTTTATTGGTGACCCTTTTCCCACCGCAGTTCTGTTCGTGCACCTATACCCAGGCAATCTTGGGGTTATTTCTTTCTGTTCCCTGGGTAATCTCAAGATTAAAGTGTGTAGTAAAGGTTCCATTGTGTCTATTTTTAAAGTGGAACTAATTTGCTGAATACACTAAATTGGTAAAACGATTTGGGAAAAAGACCAGAGTTTACTTTGCTCATTGCAGAGAGAAGTAAACTTTTGCTTAGTTTGCATGGTTTTTAATTGTGTGGTACTCTGACTTTTCAAGTGAAACAAAATCACATCCCTCTTGTTTAGATACCGAGATAATTTTTATCTCACCAAGATGACTTATGGTGTCGACTTGGCGAGATAATTTATTTTGGCAAGTCGACTTCGTGAGATATGTTGACAAGTCAACTTTCTAAATTCAGTAAGTCGACTTGGCGAGATAATTGTCATTCAGGTCGACTAGGCTACAAATTACCTGACCAAGTTGACTTATTTAATTCAGAAAGTTGACTTGGCAATATAAAATGTCTTGCCAAGTCGACTTATTGAAGTCGGAAGACGACTTGGCAACATAAAATATCTCACGAAGTCGACTTAGTAGATTTTGGAAGTCGACTTGGTAACAAAAAGGGATTGGAGGGAACTACATGTACCATGGGTTAATGTTGGCTACGCAATATTATTGTGGCCCCTGCATACTGTATCCTGAAACACATGGGTAACTTGGCAGCTCACTCCAATCCGAGGTGTACCCACTGAAGAGAGCGATTCAATGACAGCCAAAGTGGTAGTCTTGGTGCAAGATGTATCTGCGCGATTGTTGGTGATTATCGGTTAGCATGCAGGGGTTAGTGACAAATATCACCCAGATACGTCTTGCACCAAGACTACCAAAGCGGTAGAAAAAGTAATCTTTTGAATGTTGATTTAAAAATCACAGTCGTACCGGTAAGCGTATAGATATATAACTAGATGTCATTTTACTACCTTTTCATCAATTAGTGTAGGTGTAGGGGTGGGTTTGCATGTAGTGTCAATCGTGTTTAGAGAGTTTCTCTGTCAGTTCTAGGGTCTTGGGGTCACGAAAAACTTAGGTGGACATGTGGAAAGTGGTACACAAGGTCAGGATGGGATCGGATCCAAAATGGCCCCTGCCCCCTATTAGATGTCTACACTTTGGGGAGAAAAGTACTATGAATACATGTATGTCACAATAGGAGTGTCTGCTAAGTTGGTTGTGGTGGTTGCGGAGTCCATATCTGAGCATAATAATGTGCTTTAGGATCAATGTTTTGTGATATGCGTTACATTTTTTGTCATATTGGGTCAACTGACTAACCCCCCGCCCCCCTGCCCCCTGCCCGCCCCCTCCCCGCCCCCTCTCCCCCTCCTCCACCCAGCCCAGAAATTAATGGTGGCTTAGCACGAACATACGCTATACTCATGGGCTTTCTAGGTTGTCGTTCATGGGTCAATTCTTGCACTTTCGTCTCAACTTTTTAGGGATAACTTAAAATGTTTACTAATTTGAATATGCTGAATGTGAATATGCCTGTCTACATTGCCATAAATGTGTGCACACATTTTTTACAAGGGTGCCCTCATGTGAAAGAAACTAGGCCAATGACTATTGTTATTATGGCTTTGTTGTCCATACAGTATACAACCATTGATCTAGCCTGAATAGTATGGCGGCTTTAGACAATATCTTGAAAGCATGGCCACAGTTTGTCATTGTTTTCTCTTAACGTAGATGAGGTACTGAGCCCAATTACACTCAGTTGGTTTTCGTCATACACATACTTAATAATCACACATAAAAATAACGCAATTTTTAACTGTTTTCCAATCATGCAATTTGTCTTTAATTTGATGACTTTGAAAACCTTTTTTGTTCAGGCGTAAAAATGCCATCCATTTGTATCATGAAATTAACCTAGATGAGTTGTTTTATTGTGTGTGAGTTTGGTTTATTTATTTTGATAGTAAAAAGAGCTACATGGAGCTTTTTCTGTGACTCGCACAAATCAAGCCAAACAGTGTTTAGCTACACTGAAGCATGAGAGTGCAGTTTTGCTTAATTTGCCTCTCAAACAGCTTGTTGTTGTTAGCATTTACTTTATGCTTTCTTGCTTTGTAAAATTGGTGGTTTTGTTGGAACGGTTCTTTGCTATTTGCACTTGCAGCATTACTTGTAATTTATTGAAATTGCTCTCCCAAAGAACATTCTCCACCAAGTGTACTAACATACCACTGATGGGTGATATTCTTTTGTTTATGCATTTTGTTTTTAGAATGTCCAGGTTCAAGAAACGACACTGCTGCGATACTTCTTTGGTGACAAAGGAACCGACACACTTAACTACGCAACATTTTGCACGTAAGTAACAAGTGAAAGGATACTACTGGAATGACAATACGTTAGTATTGATGATATCTTACCATGAAATTCTGTTATTTATTAAAATCAAACCTCATTTCAGTTAAACTGAATGCTATGGTTTTATTTGAATGCTTCATTTTACCAACAGGTTTATGGACAATCTTCAAGCAGAGGTTCTAGAACTTGAAATATCCTTTGCAAGTAAAGTTCTCAGATAAAGAACTTGAGTCAGGTTTTGAACGTTGGACTCCAAGTTGAACTCCAAGTTGAACTCCAACACGAACAGTGAGGGTTAAATAATTTGGTCCAATTCCATCAGAGTCCAACAAAACAAGAACAAAACCCTTTTAGCACATATTTTTACCACTGCCTTCAATTCCAGTTGTGGGCAGTTTTGTTACATCCTTAAGACAACTTTAATTTTATACCAAATAGAACTATCAATATAGGTATGGTGAATTGTCAACATCATACACTTTGCAAGGGTAGCCATGACAGGGAACAGTCACATTGTCATTGTGTATCATGTACATGTAGGAGTAGGCACCTTGTGGTTCAATTGTCACAATATTTAAATATAAAAACCTGCCACTTGTCATCATGGCTGCCGGTACAAGGTCTATATTAATTCTTTAATGCACACAATTCACACACATCATGGAAGAGCTCAGGGATCATGGACTAGGATCATGGATTAGGATCATGGATTAGGATCATGGACTAGGATCAGTGTTCTAAACTCATTATTTCCTTGGCAAAAGCAAAACATAACAATATTTGTTTCAGACACTTAATAAAAGTGTTTTGTTTTCTTTGGCTTTGGAAATTATTGCGAAATTGTAATCCAAAATGATTATGCAGCTGACATGGTCCTACGTACCAAGCGATGCCAAATCCTATCTGGCCACTTCTAGGGTCGTTATAGTTTTTGTCAGGGTTGGTTTCAGTGAGGCTTGGCTTAATTCTGTTCAACATTTGGTTGGACCTGCACAATACCAAAATCACCTCTTCATTTATTAATTAGAACTACATGTACATGTATGACTCACACTTAACTCTTTCACTACGGTGCGCAGCTCACAGCGGCTTGAGAAAAGTCTACTTCCGACCAGAAATTGGCTCTCCTGTACACAAACAAATCTAGCCTTCAATTAAATAAATCACAGACGTAGTAAAAGAGTTAAGGCAAAGATGTCACATTATTTACATAAAATGTGTTCCCGAAATGCATACATGTATGCTATAAATCAATATGCTACAAATCTATAAAAAATCAAATGATTATGGAATATCTACATCTACAAACGTCAGTCATGGGCCTGATATAATTACTTTACATGATGTGACAAGTTTTGTCAACACGCCTTTCATTGTCATAATTAACCAGGTACATGTACGGTAGTGGGAACTGCATACTTGTAACTGTCAATATTTCACTTAACTTGATGCTTACTTCTATGAGTTTTCTAAGGGAATGCCAACCATCTCAGAGGCAGAGTTTGCTCAGGTTCTTCTAAGATACACCAACATGGATAAAGACAAGATGTCAGAATTCATTCACAGAGTTCGACATCGTATGCCGGAGGAAAAGGTATGTTTCCTGACTTTTTAAGTTTGTACAATGAAACTTGTAGTTGGAGCGAGGTCACTTTAAAGAGCTGGGTCCTATTTAATAAAGCCCACTTAGAAACATTCTTAACTCATGTTTTTAAAGATAGGAAAAATTTGATTTGATTGTTCCTAAATGAGGTGAGGGGTCATGTCATTCATGTGCCCCCAGCCCTTAGTCCCTTTACACTTAGCGCCTACCCGGCTTCATAAATTTTTTTTTTTTGAAAAGTGTGGGATTCACTTCAGAAGAATGTATAAGGACAAAATCCAGAAATACTAGTTGATCCCATTTGTGTGGAAAGATCCATTTATTGCTTTCCGTGACGTAGCATATCCGAGTTTGTTTGTTGGTCAACGGTCACGCGTGTACACGTGCGCGCCAATAGACGCACATGAACACGCGTAAAAAATACTCACCAGCGTACTTTTATTCGAAGATACGTTCAAATGATTGAGCATGCACTCAGCTTGTAAAAACGAAAGTGCTTCTACTTGATCGCGATTTTTAGCCTGAAGAAATAACAGCCATGGCGCAACAACATAAAGCAAAGTCAACAGAGGTAAGTGCAACCAATGCGCTTTTGTTGCTACTTTTTGCCGGTTATCACTTGAGCCACGTGGGTCATGAAAAATGACAACCAAAATGGTGGATGGAAGGGGTGATGTCACCGGAAAGCAATCAATTTATGCAACCTTTATTCTAGTATTCTTTGCAACAAACTTAAACATTGTCAAACAAAAATATTTATTGTAGGAAATTACATGTACATGTACTACCTACCATAGACTACTAAAGTGAAAACGTCACCCTTTGTGTGTTGCCATGTTTTTTGGGTCTACACTAAAACCACTGTTTCCCTGCGCTATACCCATGGACGTTTCAGATTACCAGCGAATGGTTAGACCCAATTACCATGGCAACCGACGTCACACTTTAGTCGTCTATTAGTAATTTTTCATGCAATTTCTTTGTGTGTAAGGAAGCATTTTCAAATAAAGTTTATAAGCTGCACTTTGGAAGGCATGATTCCTCACATAATACACAATGACATTTAGCCAGCTCACAGATGCCATAGGTATCTGAGTTGCCATAATCCCATACACAGAAGGGTCATCATTGGTTTTGGTTAACTCTACAATGGCCGAGGGCATCCAACCTATAACCAGAGTTGTAGTAATAATAAAAACTGTGGTGAAGGATTTCCTGTTCGGAGAAGGTACTGGGGTTACACTTGCCATGCTTGTCAGACTGGGACGATGTTTGACAATGTGGGCTGCGTGACTCCTTGCAATCATCAGAATTCTGATGTACATAGCTATAATGATTATAAATAATCCTATAGCCAACGCAGTGACTGTCACAGCAGCATTGCTTGTGCTGAGCTCTCCGATGGTGCATATGAAATAAGGCTTATTGAAATTTGTTTTCCAGTTCTCTTTGAGTAAGCTCACAAGTCCGTATAGATTCGTTGCTAGCCATACACCACATGTAATAATTCGTGCTCTTCGTTGCGATAGCCATACCTCATACTTCATTGGATATACAATAGCAATGTATCTATCAACGGTAACAAGCAGCACAGATACTCCAGACATTGGCAGCACTGTTCTTATCACCCATGCTTGAATGTAGCAACCTACAGAGCCAAAGGGCCACTCCTGATCGTTGAGAAACACAAAAACTGTAGGCAAGTAGAAGCACAAACCCAAGATAAGATCCGCTATTGTCATGGACTTCAAGAAGACAATGGTGGCTTTGTTGAAGCCATCGACTTTGAAGAGAAGAATCAAGCACATGCAGTTCAGAAATAAGATGAGAAGTGATGTAACTGTCCACATGCAAACACAGATCAGATCTGTAATAAAGTCTTCATTGGTGTGGTTTGCTGTATTGTTGGCAGTAATCATGATTGACGTTTACAGTAGTACAACACTGACTTATGTCATTCTGATGGTGGTATTATAGTGTAGTGCTGCTGATCACTGATTATTATAAAATAAATATTTGATAGCAGCTTTTGTATCCAGTAATATTGTTGCTGTTACCTTGAACTAATTTCCGTGCGCTTGATGTACGTATCACAAGCAATGTAGACGTTGCACAGATTCATAACTTATCGTTAGGTGCACGGTATCCTGTCACTGATGCTTGGCCAAATGGTGTCATGACAAACAGACACTTTTCCAGAAAATGTTGACAAGTTAATTCAGCAAGTCACCCTTTGTGCTAGAAACACTTGCGGTTCATAAAGTACATGACACAGGAAATGCCAAACAGGAAGTCCATCCTTCAGTGTGTAGTTCAGTAATATCCTAAAAAGAGAAATACATCATATTTTACACATCCTATACATGCACATGTAACTGAGAAAAATGACACACTATATATGGAGATGGCTCAATAAAACTCAATAAAAACGACACCGGGGACCTAAGACCAGCCGCGAACTGTTTTTAAAGAAAGGTTTAATGAATATACACACCAAAATGAACCAGACTTCAAATTAATAACTAAACTAAAACTTGAACTTGAAACCTGCTACAAGCCAACACAGAGTTTATAAACTATTCTCTGGGCCTGGCAGAATAAACAACTTAATCCTTTTTTACAAGCCAGCAGGCCATGCATGTGGTCCTGAACATTCACCGTGTTTACACTGGTCCGAGCTCGGGATCAAGATTGGTCCCCTGATAAGAATGCGTCAGTGTTAACCGCAATGATCCCGAGTGCTGCATTTACATTCTGTAGTTGATCTCGAGCGCGGTGCCAGAAGTTGCAGTCAAAGGTCATGCTCTGTGTGTGCATGTACTGATCAATGTGTGCATGAGTTGTGCATGTACGGTGTACAAGGCCACTTGAATTTCGTGGGCTTTTCCCAGCTACGGCTGTGGAGCGGATGTGGGAGGTTGCGTTAAAAAAGATTAATTGCTTATCTAACCGCAAACTGATCTCGAGCTTAGAATCGAACCCTCCACCAACGCGAGACCAAAATCTCGGGGTCTGATCCGGGGCCAATTTGGTTCTGAGAGCGTTTACACTCGGTTGTGATCCGGGGCTGATCCCGAGCTCGGTGTTCGACCCCGAGCTCGGGATCAAGTGTAAACATGGTGCAGGGAGGAAGGAAACAAAAAGAAACTCGAAGCATATGGTTTTACGTCTAACACTAACAAGAACAAATTATAAATTTTATAACAAAAAAAATACAAAAAGTTATTTAAAAAAGCAACAATTTCAAACGTCACCGGAACTTTTCTAGAAACCTTTAACGTCTAGCGAAAAAGAGTATTTACAATCTACTACAAAAAAGTGTTTAAACAAAACAAAAAGTAATCAAAATGACTTTAAATCAAGAAGAAACTCACCAGCAGGGAGTACAGATAAGTAGTTAGAAGACATTCTGGCAGAAAATTGAAGTAAAAGCTATGGAGAATGGGTTCAGTCTTCCTCCATGGTTCAGTAGATGTTTCTTCTCTGCTGCCAAGTGCACACTGACTGTCAGTATTAACCTTCTAAAAACCACAAACTAATTTATATAAAAGGGGACACACTACAAGCACAAGTTACACACAACAATATATGGGACACAGGCAAGAGAAAACAGAGGGACAAGGTACACAAGGGGTAGGGGGCGGGGGAGGAAATCCTATTAAAGCACTACATTTTCTTCACACACACAGTTAGTTTTGTGGTTGGCTATTATGGTTGTAATCATTTTGATGCAATAAATTCCAAAACCTGCAATAGGACCTTGACATTTGTGCTAGTAAATGTTTCCTTCTTCTCTGAATGCAGCATTGTGGTCTAACACGGACACATGTACTTGTGGGGTACCAAACACAATGGAACAATGGTACTCCATAAAGAAATTCAAAAGGAACAGTGGTACCCCACAGAGGAATTCTAAAGAAAAGGGAAAGGACAACAATGCATGTACCCCATAAACCCCTGTGTACACAGATGTGTGAACGTACTAATTATACTGAAGCTATAGCTATAACTGTTAGTGGCATTTCTGTGGTTTCGCAACTTCAATGAGGAAGTACGTACATGTATTTTAAATTGAAAGGTGGATATGTTACCTTAGCGTGCTTCCTGTTTACTTGAATTATTTCCTGGTAATAGGCTGTTCTGATTTTTGGCAAAACAGCATCAACCTACGTACACTCCCATCAGACGCGTAGATAGACCACACTTTTACAGTTATAATATGGATGCATCCATGAAAATGTGGGCATCTACATGTACACTGTATGCCACGAGCCTAGGGATGAACTTACCAGCTTGATTACAAGATAACATAATTATACCTTCACATTGACAAATAACTATTTTACTTCTGTTCATTTCCAGGGTATCAATTATTTGAACTTCAAGGACTTTTTCCAGTTTCTCAATAATCTGGATGACTTTGAAATTGTTCTGAAGATGTTCACCTTTGCTGATCAGCCCATGAATGAAGGTGAAACCTTTTCTCAAGTACAGTCATAGGTTTTATTACGTATATGTATTGTTTCTGATGAACCTTATTATTAGTAACAATTGTGTATATGCTTAAAGACAGAGACACATCAGGATGACTAATTCAGACTTGCCAGAACTCGTTCATCATGGAGAGTTGAGAAAATCATAGTCGATATTTCTCCATTGCCTACTAATACTGGTCTACATCAGTCTCATTACCTGCGATAACTTGTGGTGAATGTGCCCTTGGGCTACAGAGCCATTGAATGATTTGTATTCATGAGGCTGTTCACACTGCAGAGATATTATCTGATTTGTGACATCTTGTCTCGTTGGGTCGTGGTGTGTCTTTAAAAGCCTCAATTACAGTAATTCATTTGAGGTTCTCTTCAGTCTATTTCAGAAAGACCTTCAGAATCATGTATGGGTCTATTTAGAGCCCAAAATAGCCCAACAAAGCTGGTGTGTACCTTTAAGTTTAATTCTTTCGATGCCATTGTTGTTCACATTTAACCCTAAAGTGCTAAACCTTTTGCATTTTTGGTATTTTTTGAAATTGAAGTCATACGTGCATGCCGGTTGGCATGTTGAAAGAAACAATTATACAAGCAAGGTTGTATTTTGTACAATAACACTTTCAGAATGCATACAATAGATCGTACATGTACGACTTGTAGTGTATTGTGGAATATGCAACGGGTATATTGAGCACATGTAGCCTGAATATTGTGTTTTAATTTGTTTAGCTGAGTTTGGTCGTGCTGTACAGGTGGCAACGGGACACATCTTAGATCCTCATGTGGTGCACACTGTGTTTCAGATTTTCGATAAAGATGGTGAGTTGATTGAATCAGTGTTATTTTCTTTTCGGATTGTAATGATGGGGGCACATGATTGTCCGATTGATTTAAATTGGGAAAGCTGTTTTTGGCTCCTTAACACCATACCAAAAGTTTACCAAAATACATTTGCTGGAAAGGTGTCAAATTTGCATAATATGCAAATTACCTGCCACTATAACCTGTAACTATATATTTAGGAATCCAATTAAAGCACAAAATTCTATAAACCTATGTTTGCATGGTCATATAGTACATGATAAACATGTTTCTGAAATCATAGTATGGACACAAATATGCAAATTAGCGGCCACCATTAGGAAAACAATATTTTACACTATTTTTGTACACAAGTATCTAATCAAAACGAATTACACCAGCAAGTAACAGATCTGTTGCTGTTGTCAAACACGATTGCCTGTAACATGCTAAGCTGATTAGCGACTTTAGACCGATTACTGAACGTAACCATTTTGGCTTGTCAGGAGTTGGAGTTCCGCTTTCATAAAAATCGCATCCGGCCTATTTAGCAAAACGTTGAAATCAGATTTTGACTATTAACCCATTTTTAGATAAATTGGCGCCCTGGTCTTAACTTTTGGTCAATCACATTTGGCTTTTTGAAAATTTGGTATTTTAAAAAGTTCATATTTTTTGCCATAAATTGTCAACTGGTTAAATACATTTTCATGCTCAAATTAAAGAAAGTAAAACAATTAAATAAATACATGTAAATCGGGCATTTTCAAATGTTCACTTTATTCGTACAGGTGATGGTAAGCTCAGCCACAATGAGTTCTTAGGAGTGATGAAGAACAGAATACACCGTGGTTTCAGAGTAAGACAGATTTTAGTAACATCTTACTAACAATGACAGATGAAAAGCCATTTTGTTATTGTTTCTGCATAATATAGCATCTTTATCAAGTTGTTCATACAAAAAAAGATTATTATAAGCCTACTAAGCCTACTAAGCCCTGGAGAAGGTACATTGCAGTGAAAGCTTGGTTTCTTTAACACGGTGAGCAATGTTAATATTGTATTTCTACTTTCATAATTCAAAGTGCTACACGCGCAGCATTATATTTATTCTTTCAATTATAACTACATGTAGACATACACATGTAGCTGTGTATATTAACACATTTTTTGTTATGATTTCTCTCTGCTTTTCTGATGCTGGATTACAGACAGTAAGTATCCACTTGGAAAACGTGTTAATAGTTGCTGGCCAAGGGGCAACCATGAACCCAAGCAATAGTGGCGTTGCCAAGAGGGAGGGGCACTGCCAAGAGGGAGGGGCACGTACCTAAAAAAAATGTTTGTCCCAACCCCCTTGCGCCCCCAAGGAGATTTGAGGTTTAAAAAACTGTATGATTATAATATATAAGCTGCCTAAAGTGTGCGCACCAAACCCCACCCCCCCCCCCCCCCATTTTGTTTGTTTTTGTGTTCTTATTATTACATCAGTTTGCATGTGTATTGCTTGCCTTGGAGTCAACTTAAATACCAAGCCTGATAATCATTTCACCCTGTGTGGAGCCATATAAGATGGACATTGGGTCATATTTATAAAAATAAGCAATTGCTTCTACTTCCAAGTTTTAAGAATTTTTTAAGTAAATGCTTTGACTGAAAAGCATTTTGAAAATACTGAAATAGTATTTACTGTGTACTCTATAAACCGCAAGCTCTTGCTTTGTTTTGTATCAATAAAAGTGCTACTAATTTCAACTGTGCACTAGACAACCACAAGTATTGAGTATACTACAATTTCTACTTGTAGATGCTGGACAGTATAAACGTAACTTTTATTCACATAAATTGAAGCATTTCCTTTATACTCTAAAACGTATCAAATAGCCACCATTTCGTGGGGGACCTTTTGTTACTTAAACTGTTCAACAATGGAAGCACAATAAGTGCAACTATGCATGTCCTGAAGGAACAAAGAAACTGCCCCACGAAATGGCGGCTATTTGATGCGGTCTATACTTCATAGTATGCTTTACCTGTTTACTTGCACTTCTAGCATTTGCTAGTTTTTATAAATACGACCCAATATTTCTCCAATTCGCATGTTTATTGACCATCCCCACAATACCGTTTTCAACCCGGCGCCGCACGGTAAACATAGTGAACTCTGATTGGATGTTATGTACGATATGAATATTTACAACCACTCGGGTTTTGCATAAGTAATTACATCCGATTTCCAACGCAGATATAAACACGTCGTGTACACAAAAAAACAAGGCTGTGATTTAGCCTCGCGCCTTTAGTCTGGTTTTCAGACTAAGATATTCCAGTAACCAGCCTTTTCGCTAGCCACAGTTCACTGTGTAAGGTCGGTAATGATGCCACCTCGCTGCGATCTAGCTTTTGTACTAGTCATGCGCGGGCCTAGAGACAAGCTGACGCACACAGACTTGGACAAGGCTAGTCTATTCAGTTGGGCGCTGTGCACAGTCGGGCGCTGTGCTACAACCGCGCCGGGTTGGCCAGGGTTACCTTGGGCCTTTCTTTGCTATGCTGCCACATTTGAGACCAAGTGTGCCCACACTTCCCTTTTGTTAACATAAGACTCCCCCTAAAACCTGAAAAGAAATTCCTTGGATGTTTTACACACAATAAGGGAACAATGGAAGGGGGCAGTCACTCGGTCTCATATCCTGCACCAAATGTTCCCGGCGGCTTGGCCATGCTATTGTACCATTTGAAACCTTTGCACGGGTGGCTTTGACAGGGGGCAGTCATTGTGCAACATTATACTGAACAAAATTGGTTTTGTAATCCCCATGAAAACCTGAAGGGGAGAGGGAGTACTGGGCCTCTCTACCAAGCTGATAGAAATTGCACAAGGATTTTCTGATGGCAATGCCATGAATATCCTGCACTATGTAAAACGATTTTTAAATGTCTGCATTGACTTCACCATGCATGTTTAGGAGCTTAGCACCACACTGAATATTCTCTTGAAATATAAAATTGTATCCAGCATGAGTTAGTATTATTTACATGTACTTATTTATATTGTCCCAACAGGAACATCTTCAGAAGTCTATTGGTTGGCAAGGATTCAAAGCATGCGTCAAACAAGAACTCAAGCAAAAGTAGATGGTACCTTTTTTCTGTAGTCAGTATGACCCCGTTCTCACGAGAGAAATCGCTTCGTTCGACGAAGATTAGTTAATCATCGTTAGTTAATAAACCGTGCATTCATATATCACTTAACGAAGTTCGAATGAAGCCGTGGGAGGTCATACATGTGCGTCGCGCATCAAGCGCTAAGCTTCAAGACGCGCTGTGTGGTTTTCCAGAGGCGTGCAAAAACAACTCTTGTGCAACAGGCCCGCCAAATCGCTTCGTAGAGTGAAGCGATTTCTCTAGTGAGAACAGAGCACTAGCCAAGCTTCCACACGAAACAGTCCATATGTGACCTGACTTGGTTAAATGAGGAATGTCCCCCAAGATCAAATAATCGGCGTAAACAAAATGAAGCCAAAATCAATTTTGGGATAGCCAAGACGCTGAAGCATTGAATACCTTGCCAAAAGTTTTAAAATCAAGCAAATGGTCAATTGAGCAGTGCTGACGTAACATCGACACCATTCACAAACTACAATATGAAAAGCCTATTCATACATGTATGACTAGACTATTAAATTATACTTAGTATAGTGGTACTCTACATAGCATCGATGCGAGTTGCATCATGTACTCTTGCTAAAATTAAGTAAAACAAACTTTTAGTCATCATCAAATGGTACCCAGTGAGAAGTTGGTCCTGAAATATAATTGATTTCATGTAATTTTTTTTTATAGCCGAAACCCAAATCAAGTGAATTTTTGTAATAATACTTGATAATTACTATACATTTTCGAAAGAATAGAACAAAATGAAATGTTTTAAACATTTCAATACCAAGCAATTAATATAAATTTGGTGTCAATATTACGTCAGCACTTTCTTAGAGGGACCACCAAAAGCGGTATACAGACAAAGGTACTTTTACCGACGGCCATGATGTTTAGAGCCAATTACTTTGGCAACCACGTCACACTTCGGCTGTCTATATGAGTTCACTTTATTCAAAAATTGTATGCATAATTATTGTACAATGTCTTCAACAAAGCATGAAGACTGAACGTTTATTACAAAAGCATTTACTTTAAGCAAGGAATTGATATAATTTTAGGAAGCTTTAGTCCTGTAAAGTAAGCTGTATACTGAAACTTGCTAAAGCCGTAACATGCCGCACCTGAAGACAAAGGGAAAAAAATACAAAAAGTAAACTTTCAACTACTTTGTAACATTTTTTAATATAACGTCTTTACATGGGATGGTGCAATGGTGGCTGCTACCAGAAAACAAATGCAGTTAAATCAATAAACAGTTTGCACCAGTGGCCAGTTTTTCATATTTAAATGTGTTTTAAACTGGCCGGCTTTGTCTCTGGCTTTTAATACATGTATGTGAAAGAAACTTCTAGCAAGTACATTACACACAAATGAAGCCGAAAACAGCCAGTGTGTCCCCAAATAAAAACGGTATAAAACCCCCAACTTTATACAGTAGATGGAAATTATAATGTACAAGCTATTGTCTGCTCACCATATGTTCCTTGTTTTGTCACTGCAACTAGAGCGCCACTAAAATTAGGATAAAACTTAATAATGGGTTTCAACGCTGCTTCACAAGCACTGCTCGGGCTCATCCCTTGCTTCATGCTCTCAACAGCTTGGAAGCTACAAAACAGAAAAATAGTTTAACTAATTAAAGTGTGTTAGGAAGGGGGCTCCTGGGGTCGCGCTATAATAGTTGTATGTATATGTATTTATGTCAAATAAACTCTGATTCCCCCTTTAAAAGATCATCTGTGCCTGAAAGTCTGAATTCGTTCAATACGTTGAGTACAAAATATATTGTTTGGAACAAATGGTTACCTTGGAAGAAATCTCATCATGACATCACCATCTCCAGTAGCGACTGCACCCCCAACATCATTATTGACATAGCAGCCAGCTCCTGTTATTGGGGAATCCCCAACACGACTGCAACAAATCAAAAGTTAATCTTTAAAGTGAAAATTTCACAATTCACAGTGCTTGTGGTTTTAACAGTCCTCTACTAATAAAGTGCACACTTTCGCTGTGTTTACACTAAAAAGAAAAGGCAAAGGTGGATACAAACTTGACTTTTTTGTCGCGTTTTCACTACACCTCGATTCAGCTCCAACCCGCCTTTACTGACTGTAAAACTCACCGCTAATTGTGACCACAGCGCATGCATGGGCTGTTAGGCTCTTGAAACTCAATGTTATGTTTCCCGTAACCCGCCCGCGTTAGGATTTTTCGGCCGCGTTTGAGATGCCAAAATCGAATTTCACATTGCTCATTCTCGTCCTCCCGCCCAAAAAATGTTAATGTAATTTTCTTCCTCCATAAAAAAATATACCCCAGAAGCAGAGTGCTGGCCGCCGGCACGTGAACGTTTGTAACAGTGAATTACAATAAATTCCTGGAGAAGACATAGCGCTGCCATTTTTGTGCATGTACCCGGTGTGTAAAACCCTGCATGTACGTACGCGCAAGCCCGGCGCGCTGCTGTACAAACACAACCGTCTGATCCATTTTAGTTATTAGATCGGTGGTTTATAGCTGCGAGTGCTAGCCTAGAACTACACAAACTACACATGGGCGATTGTATTTATCGTTAGCGAGCGGCGCGGACTACAAATGGGCCATCGTACGACTACGTAGCTTTATACTACTGTCGACGCGTAGAATCGCATCGTGATTGCCTAGCAACATGAAACACATGTGAGGCACGTGTGCAGTAGAGTCTCGTGGCCGAGCTGTGCGTCCGCGCCCTGGTTAGCATGTATTGAAACACGCACACGCACACACAAACTGCAAGCTCGAAAGCAAAATGTGCACTTAAGTATCCGGTCGTGTGCGAGCACGCCTGCATTACGCGTAACGTGCGCAATCGAACAAAAACATCTCGAAACACATCTAAAACGCAGTGAATGCACAACAGCAAAACTACAAGCTAATTTTGGTGAGTTTTTCCCGTTTACACAAATACAAATTTATGAAGGGATTAAAAGTAGGTTACATGTAGGATAGTCTTATACAATCCATTTTACACCGGCTAGGGTCCTCTCTGCGCTGAAAAAAATGGTGCTGTAGCTCTGTGCACCAAAATGGAGATCCACTTTTTGGTTACCTGAGGCTGTGATTGGTCAAAGCTTTCTGGATCGGTCTATTGCGGGGTACCCTACCCAAAGGGCGACTTAAAAAAGGCGAATCAGACCCGGGTCTGATTTGCCTTTTTAAATTCAACTTTTGTATATTTACACCTGGCTTCAACTCGCCTTTTTGGAATTTGCGAAGTTCGATTGGGTAAAGACGAATTAAGTGTAAACGGGTCTACAATGGTGAGCGAAAAACGTTATATTTCTGGTAGTATTAACAATACAAGCATAAAAATACACATGTTTTAATGCTCTTTTCACTGTCCAGCAAAAACTAGTTTTGTGAAAACCTTGTCACATAATGGCCTCTAACTAATTATGCACCTGTGATTTCTAAGCAGGTAGAGCAATATCGTCTGGGAGGCTGTGGACTACATTTTACATGTAAGTATATCCTCTGGTGGCAGCAATAATCTGGCTTTGGCACTGCGCTTGAGGCAGAGTCATCTGGTTGTATCACAGATTTGAGAACATTGGATGACCACGCTTGTATTTCTCACAATACTCAATTCATTCCTTTTGCAACAACTTTGAAAGAAACCTGACACTATGCGGACATTCTTGCATAACATTTGTTCATGTGGTGTCTGTAGTACATGTCACGTGCGCTATACTGCTGGATTTTTATTCAAGATCCGTGATGAGCAGGCTCCGTGACAACTTTTTAGTATATTTTGTGACTAGTGAACTTCGAAATGTTTTTAAATACCTTGATGCTGTGGCGGCAATTTGGCATTATACTTGTACATGATGCCAATACCCACTTAGGTCTGAATAATTAGTGTTAAATGGGGATATAAATCTTTTTTTGCGAATCACAACATCATTGTGGGTGCACTTTAACTTTCTCACCCTGGTATTTTGTGGTCCATTCCGTTGGTCGAGGTGCCACCAGCAATGTTTCCATTCCTATCTATTGCAAGCATTCCAATGGTGTCATGGTTGTCTATGTCAACTTGACTCTCGATGTTTGCATATAATTTGCCAGCTTTGTTGGGTTTGTAAGGTCCACAAGATTTACTGGCATCTGGCGACACATTCTATCCCAATAAAACCAAGATACATTTGTAGTGAGCTTATGGTAAATAAAAAATACAGATGCTTCAAGAATATCATGTCACATGAAAGCAAATATAAGAATTCTTAGTCAAAATTGGTAGGCTAAGTTTAGTACTTGTACGTAAATACTTTGAGCATACGGTACATGTATTTGGTATTCAAATGGTTCTTTTTGGTGAAATTTTCCATAACTTTGACCTTGTATCTCAAGAAACTTTTCGCCAAAAAAAGAAAGAAACCCTGTTTCAACCCTGTTGAAATACGCAAAATGGTATTTTACCTTTCGATAATTGGGCTGGCAGTTGTTTGCTTTCCACTGTTTCCATTCATTGCTAAAAAGAATTTATAAAAAACAATAATTACATAATGCCCCAATCCAGCAGCTTATTAGATAGACCTACATGTATTTTACCATTAAAGCACGAAACCTGTTTGTGATATGTAAGCCAGCTAGAGGGATATGTGGACTATCGAAAAAGGTGCAAATTGCTGGATTTTTCTTCAAGGGGATACTAGCCGTTTAAAAATAAATCTGAACAGCCCCGTGTTCATTGTCGAGAACAAACGCAGGTCTACAAAAATGTAGTTATTTTTACAAATAGGTTATTAGAGGAGACATGTTAGGGGTAAAAAAGGGGTATTAGGGGGGAATTTGGAATTAGGGAGACATGTTCAAAAATTAATTAAAAATATTAGGGCACAAACTATTTAAGTTTAGGGCACAAACCATTCAAGTATCAAATTTCAGCTCAGCTTTGACAACAACAAAAAAAACCCTCAAACTTACATTGATTTATTAGTTGACAAACTCTCCTCTTCAAACCCCATTTCTACAGCAAACTGTGTGGCTGTAAGGTGCAATACGTAAAATGATTTAGAATGTACATGTAACACAAGTGTCCATCCCAGTTAGGAGCGTATATCAGAAATGTATACACAGGGTTTTTGTTCAAAACATTTTGGGCCCCAAAATAAATTTGTAATAGGCACTTGGTGCTTGTGGAAATACACTTTTTTTCACAGGACTCGGATGGACTCTGAATTCTCTGAATCCTTACTGCCCGAGTATGAGTCTTTGGAAATCGGGACTTGAGTCCAGACTCGAGCAGGCTTTGAAATTCATTCCGGACTCAAGTCATACAGCGTCAGAGAAGAAAAAAACTTGCCTAGTTCTCCAACAAGTAGAGTGTGTGTTGAATAATTCATAACAGCCCTGGCAACCGATATAGCACCCTTGACTCTTCGCAGACAGCCCACAGATCCAACGCTGTGAGTAACACTGGCAAAAATAACAAATTTCAGAAGTAAGGCCACATTCTAAAATTATACGTACATTGTATTACAATTTGCAAAACCAAGAATGATCACACAATTTATTCAGCACAGTTAATAGCTGTGATGTCATTCTTTGGTACATGCCTACATGTACCTACATTGTACTCAAGAGCAGGGACTGTGGTGGCTGAACCGGGTGTGATGTCATGACTAAACCATGGTAAATGAAGGAATGGGAGAAAACCCAGGGCGACTCCGGGAGGCTACCCAAACGTGATCACTTGGTCAGTTGGTGTATCCAGAAATTGATTAACACTAACAGTAACAGGGGGCGCGAAATGTAGTATCTGGGCTGCCGAAGGGAGTCGTGTATGCCTTGGGCATGCCAGCTGCTAGGGTGGAGGGGGGAGGGTTTGGCTGTTTGGGGGTAGGGCTCCCCTAGAAAATAAATATTTAAGCCATTTTCTTTTAATCTGGGGCATACCGTGGGCCATAATCCAATGTCTGGTCACACTACAGCTGCAATGCACAATGATTTAAGGTGCTCATTTTGTTTGTGTGTGCGCATTTCTTACACAAAATCTGCATTCATGCATGTGACGGTCTACACTTATTGTCTATGCTGAAATTATTCAATTGACTTACCCATCCATTATCATAGCATCAAGAGTTGTCTCTCCATTTTCATCTGGACTGTTGAAGGACAAGAAAAAACCAACAAAAACTATGAGTATTTACTTTTCTTCGGAACTTTGAAAGTGATGCACGTTCTACCAGGGTATCTATGTATTTGTTTACTTTTGGCAAAACATTTTGCAGTGTGCATTAAAATAACTACATGTATATAAAAACTGTGCATAAAGTTAATTAGCATTTCAAGGGCCCTTTAAGGAATTTGGCATAAGACATGAATGGATGTCACACTTACTGGTTGCCATAGCCAACACTGCTAATCCCCTGTTCCCTTTCGCAGACGCTGCATCCCTGTTCAACGGCATCAACTGGTGAACCTCCAGACGTGATAACACTCCAAGCTAGAAAAAATCAATAATTATAGGAAACAATTACAAGTTAGCCTTCACCTACACATAGGGCCTCCTGTACAAAACCACAATTGCTTTTTCTAGGCTGTTAATACTTACATGTACATTCTTATAAAAATACATAAAAATAAGCAAGTGCTCACAAGCAAAAGCAAGAGCTGGTTTTGTTCAAGCAAAAGCTTCCCAGATTAGCAATTGCTTAAAAACATATAGGGTAAAAGCGGGGGTATTCGACCGGATAAGGTTCATTTGAATATAAAAGTTGCATCCGAGGAGGAGCCAGATTGAACAATCACATGCCGAGGTAATTGCGTTTCATTCTGCATCAAGCCCCAAACTGGAGGACCGATGGATGAGGTGCAGCTTGGCCACCAAGATGAGGTCTTACATGTGTGTAATGTGGGAAATCGACCATAGTGTTGCATTATTCGTCCAATGCAGTTTTATTGCAGGAAATTGTAAATTGTGGAGCCGAGTGACAAAATATATTGTTGACTTATTTAACAACATGCACATTCACATCATAAAATCTTTATCAGATATGCACAAGTTTGCTGGGACGAAAGACAGTTGAACACATTCGATAAATCAAAAAAACGGTTTCATGGTTTCAGCAAAGCATTAAGTGATTGAATATCCAAGCACTGAAGTGAAATAGTGATGTGTTTTTCGACTACACATTGTTTAAACACAAGACAGCTTTTTAGACCGGCAATTTCTTACTGGTCAAATGAACAGCATGCAAAATGACAAAAGGTTCATTAAAAATCACCATTCCATCCAAAGGACGTCCAAACTGACACCCCAGAATAGAGTATACTTTTTACTGGATCCCACAAGGCGATCACATTAAATCACGACGCTTGAACTTCATTTCATGTTTCAAACTCATTTTATTTTTATTGTTTGAGCTATATTGGGTCAGTACCCAAATCACCATTGATGGTGTGACCACTTAAACAAGACATGTCTGTAGGCCTAGGTTAATTACGATTTTAGCATAGGCCCCTATAGTTGTTTGATATTGAGTACATTTTTAATAAAGGCTGGTCGAATTCCCCTCGTGGTCGAATATACCCACGCATACCCTACATGTAAAAACCAGCTTTTGCTTTAGCCACTAAGCATTTGCTTGTACTAGTGTTTCAAGATCCCCAAATAGGATCTTAAAGCAAGGCACTCCCATCACACTTGCTTATTATTGTTATTATTATTTCTTTCTGGTATTCATACCAAGGATTCCTCTAAAGTGCCCATTGCACTGTCAGTCCCAAGTGTGAGGAAACCCCTGAAGAATTAGAAATGGCCAGAGACACCGGGGAATCCCCTTAACCAAAGATTGCTCTGGGGAAGTCGGTTACCGTTACCATGGAAAACACACTGTCGGACTGTAACTGGACCAACGGCTTTACATCCCTTCCGAAGGATGGAGCAAGTGTGGTGGAGTGCCTTGCTCAAAGGCACAGGTACCGCAGCCGGGGGGAGGTTCCAACCCGCAACCGTTTTTTACCGTATTTTTTTCGTCCCAGCTAGCTCACCCTTTTTAGTGGCGTTCGTAAACGGCCAAGTATTAACAACCAGTGGGAGATTGCCCACCGCCGACTCGGCCGAGAGTTCAGCCAGCGGTAAGTGCCATTGGTTAATAGCCTCCATCTTGCTAGCTGAAACAATCCACATTAGAAGGACAAACAGCATTTTTATTAGAGCTAGAACGAAAGCACCAACATGACCAATGCCGGAGGACCGGAAAAAGATAAACAAAAACTGATCATGAGGGGCGACCGAACCTAGCACGAAATTCTGGCGGAAATTCCGGTACGCCGGATCGATTTTGTACAAATTGCTATTTTTACGGCTCCCGGAAATTCTCAAAAGCTGGATGAAAAGTTAGGCACAGGATGCTGCGCTTTTCAAATGATTTTTTACCATTCCCCAATTTGTTTCTAGTAATCGGTAAAGATAAGCGCCGCGAAAGATTTGGTCAAGAGAAAACCTCAGCCCAATTAAATGTTTCTTATAATAGATCGAACGTTAGGCACACATTAATCACACTTAATCACACTTTTTCCGTCCTTCGGAAGGGATGTAAAGCCGTTGGTCCAGTGTGTTAGGTTTCGGTAACGCACTTTAAAGATCCCGGAGCATTCTTTCGTGAAGAGCAAAGGGAGGGATTCCCCGGTGTCTCTGGCCGTTTCTAATTAAACTTAGAAGTTGATAGTTATTCGAATATCTATGTTAATTGATCCCATTCCTGTAATTGGCGGTCCTTCCGCTGTTGGATGTGGTGAATAACTAACTAAATAAATAAAAATATTAAAAAAATACGCACAGATGCCGCGCTTTTCAAATGATTTTGTAACCATCTAAAAGGGAAAAATTCCCCATTGTTTTTTATCTAATCGGTAATCCTCAAGTTTATGTAATATAAGCGCACCGAAAAATTTGGTCAAGGGAAAACCTCAGCCCAATTAATTTTTTCTTATGATAGATCGAAAGTTAGGCACAAATTCTCCTTACAATAATTGTATACGCCCCACAGTTAGGCCAAATCTTTCAGGGCGCTTTTAACATAAACTTTAGGATGTACTTTACCCATTAGAAGAAAAAAATTGGGAATTTTTCCCTTTAAAGGCACAGGCTCGTCAGCAATACGCGCCCGCCAAATGTGTGCCACGCAATACGCAGCTCCATAGCAAAGGCATGGAGCTGCGTGTTTCGAGCACGAATTTGGCGGGCGCGCATTGCTGACGAGCCTGTGCCTTTAATGATGGTGCAAAATCATTAGAAAAGCGCGGCATCCTGTGCCTAACTTTCCATTCAGCTTTCGAGCCTTTCCGGGAGCCGTAAAAATAGCAATGTGTACAAAATCCGGCCAGCCGAAATTCCGGCCCAATTCGTGCTAGGTGCCGGTACGTATTTTACTCTTGGTTCCATGCGGCCATGGTCTCTGGTTTGGAATCGAAGTCGGCCTACAATGTATATCATGCTGATAATGTTTTTACCTATGCTTACAAGTATGACTGAAACTTGACGTGCTTGAAGCCGACTTCAAAATATGAATCTAAGAGGACTTTTCCAGGATTTTAACCCAAGGTTTGTTCATCAGTAACCTAACTTAGTTGAGGGAAAGAATTTACAAGTCGGTCGTCATAAGCCCTCATCATGGCTCATGCACTAGCCTATGGGACAGCTTAGAAATATTCTGAGTTTTTCCTAGATAGTGGTCTGGTATTAGGCCTAGTACTAGCCTAGGGCCTAAATTTTTCATATTTTTTCCCCTCCAGATTTTGGTTTCTTCATTAGATTTACAATTATTGATTATAGGCCTATCAAGTATCATTATTATTATTATTATTTTATTTCACTCCGGCCACTATAAATAAGGTATTAATTCAAAATATATAATACATAAATATAAGTTGTACACACTGCAGTAAACACTAACACTTAATTAGGTAATTGTGCGTACAAATGAATAATTAATTAGGCTAATTTGCATAATGACGTGTAAAACTTTGAAATAAACACTTTAAAATGAATGTCTACACACAAACAATAATTTTGCCAAGTTTCATAGCTGTAACTGCTTTAGTTATTCAAGGAGAGCTTCGTGCATATTTAATTAGCTGGACTTAGTAATTTTTTGAACATTTTGGGGTTTCCCGTTATTTTTGATAATGTGCCAGTTTTGGCGACCGTTAAAAAAAAAAAAAACCAAATGTGATTGAAGCCCCATTTCTCTTTTGCAAGTAGGTTTGACCTGTGTACTATAAAAAAACAAGCACTAACGGGTTTTAAAATTGAGAAAAAACTATGAAAACTATAAGAAAAAATTGAAAAAAATGCATGATAGTGTGATCTGCCTACTAACAGTGGAGAAGGCAAGGCCTAGGCCTATATTATAACATGATTTATTGATTATAATAAATCATTTTAAGGCAAAATTAGTGACGTCCGAGTACTAAATTTTTACCGCCTATCCTAGTACTAGGCCTAGGCCTATTATTACCCTAACCCTAACCCTGAGTCGTTAGCCCTGTATTTGACTATATTTTTGGGGGGTGGGTGGGCGGGTTTAACGACTAAGGCAATACTATACGCTACATGCAGAACTTTAAATTTCCCGCACTTTTTGCCGTACGATGTGTTCCAGAAACTGCCCCAAAAAACAACCAAATTTAACCACTTCCTGCATTCTAGACTGCAGTTTCTGAAACGCATCATTCGGCAAAAACCGGCAAAAAGTGCAGGAAATTTAAAGTTCTGCATGTACATGTAGGCCTAGCGTATTATTGCAAGTAGGCCTATTAAGTCGTTAGGCAAAAAAATGGGACCAACGACTGTTTTTTTTATAGGCCCTGTTTTTTTTACCGAAACAGTGAAGGATATTATTTATCAAGTTTCAATAAGGTTGTGGCATCAAATGAAAGCTGCTGTCATTTGAAACGCATTCCTTTTTGAATTTTCACAATTGGACAAATGGTTTTGGAAATATCATGAATTTTGTGCGAAAAAGCTTGCCATACCGGGGAGACATTATCCTTATTAGTGAACGTTATATGTCAATGATTTTCCGACCAATTCTCTTAAGTGCACAAATACAAAGAAACGTCCACAGTGCGTACGTAATGCTCGACTATGTGTCCGGCCGTGTGTGTGTGTGTGTGGGCGCGCACACAAGTACAAGTGGGTTGTTTCGGTGCCACATAACGTTCACTGACCACCCTACTTTCAGTCAAACTAAATTTTTCTCCCATAAAAAAACGCTGCTCCAAAGGAAATCTTTAACCAAGTCTTTTCACAGGAAACTGTAATTTTGGCATAAAATCAAAATCTGTACACGTTGTACATTTATATAGGGGCTACATGTACCTGTATATTCTGTCCACTTTGTTGGTCTCTTGGGAGCTACTATACACATGTGTATTTTACTGTATAAAATGTACTGTGTACAATTAATGTATACGTGCTTGATCCAGTTTTTTTCCCAATAAATTTCAGGTTTTGTTTGTGCTAACTTTGCAAAGTTTTATACCAAATGTTCCTTTTTTTTCTTTCAGTAAATTCTTGGTGTACATCTGCCTTCTTTTCTTCACCCTTCTCTACGCGCTGAGGCTTGATGACTACATTCACTGTTCATACTGGGTTGTTTTTCTTCCTCTGTGGCTTTGGAAAGGAACCGTCATATCTGGAGCAGTTGCTGCTGGATTTGTTTGGTGGAAATACCCATCATATAGGTAGGCATATAGGCTACAGTTGAGGCCAATAGTTTGCATAGCAGTATGTTGTTTACCTAATAAAATTGTTATATATTATCTGATCACCTACACATACATGTATCTACACAATGTAAGTCTCGTGGCTAAGGTCACATCTAAGCTTCAGGGCACAACATGACTGAAACACCAATCCCTATAACACAGGAATATAATTTTGTCTGTTAAGTCTTCAGTCTAGAATAGACCGTATCAAATAGCTGCCATCTTGTGGGGGCACCTTTTGTTACTTAAACTGTTCAACAATGGAAGCACAATATGTGCAACTGTGCATGTCCTCGAGGAACAAAAAAATGTTCCCACGAAATGGCGGCTATTTGATACGGTCTATTCCAGTACCTAAAAAGGTAAATTTAAGTGATGGTTTGAAAATCACAATCATAAATGTGTAAGTGTGCAAGTACTGTTAGAATTGCTGTTCTCTTTATTACATGTACCTATACATTGTGCACACTTTGTTTTTCTTTAAAGGGTTGAGGGAGAGAGCTATGTGGACATGAAAGCCATCTTGATTTGTCTGTGTTTAAACTTCCTACTGCTCATCTTTGAAATCCTTGCTTGCAACCAGATGGATAGTCTCCATGGCAATGGTCAGTTGCTTGGCAACCATCTTTGGCTGGTTGTCTTCATGCCATTGTTTTTGACTTCACCCATGTCCATTGCAGCCTGTGTGTGGGGATTCAGACATGACCGAGGTTTGGAGGTACTGTCAATTGTTATTGGCTTGCTTGGCTTAAAAATATACAAGTTTCACTGCATAAATACATGTAAGTGAGCAAAAAGCGATCTTAACCACTTGATGCATAAATTGTTTTGGTGCTCTTGTTTTGTGCAGTTGTTAATTACTCCCCTGTACCCCAATGGCCCAAAGGGTTAATTAGCACCCCAATTTACAGCTTAAGCCTCTGACTTGCTAACTATAGGGTGATTACAGAAGTTATAGTACAGTTTTTAAATAACAGACCGTGTTTCAACTTACTCTTTACAGCTGATATGGTCATGTTTGAGGTGAATTATACGAGAAACCATCAACGAGTCCCAACATTTTAGGCTCCATTAGTAGCCCAAAAATGTATGCTTAAAGTGGTAAACATGTAGTTGTTTTTTCTTTAATAAATTATGTTAGTGTTTTATAGACGATTTTGTAAAAAAATATGTTTCCTTATAACCCCACTCTCCCCTACATGTATTTGAAGTTACATGTACCAACTTGCTGTAGCCACCCATTTCGTTAGATAAACAAATTGTTCAGCTTGATCGCAGCGTGCCATCCTCTGTGTGTTACAATGTTTTTGACAATTTTGGAGATAGTGTGTACATGTATAAATAATTGTACATTTCATTCAACTTCAAAAGCAGTCCGAACCCATAAACTTAGGTTTGCCACTGACTAAACATTTCTCTGGAGAGATGCTGCATAACGATGGTACAGTTTATAATTTGTCTGTTTTACATGATAGTTGGAAGCCATATGCTCCATCAATGTGTTGCAGTTCATCTTCATTGCACTCCGACTTGATGAAATCATCACTTGGAGTTGGGCTGTAAGTACATGTATGCATGTTGGTTGCTAGTAGTTTCAGATCAAATGAAATAGTAAAACTTGCAAATAGTTGCCAACCTTGGGACTGCACAAAAAAATAAAAATAAATAAATAAATAAATAAAAACTGGCCACTATGAATGGTTGTCTTCTTTATAGAGGTTGCTTAAGAATTATACACATGCATTTGAGACGAAAGACGGGTGGCCACTATAAACAGGTGCACTCTTTTTCAAGGTGGCCTTAATAGCAGGTTTTATTGTACATAAAATAATACATATCTATAATCAGATCTTAACCAATTTTGTTTTCAGTTTAAACTGATCAAAGATCAATTTTACTTGAATAGTTATTGGTATTCTGTGGGTGTATCAAAAAGGTTTGCACTCAACTTGTAGATAAAACGGAAATTGTATTATATTTGGAAAATTGGCTCATGTACATATTGGTAGACATGTACAGATGGCTAGTTTTGTAAACAAAATTATATTAATATGCATGGACAAAATAAAAGATGCAAAACAGGATGAAGGAGAATGAGAGGTAAATGTTTGGAAAGTTTACATAACCGCTTGGTCCTCCACGTGACCGCATTTGTTCTGCGCAATGATGTGCACATTAGTGTAACACCAAATGCATGCCTGATCACTGCTCTGTGCTGCCCGAGAAGTGTGACTTTATTTTAGTTCTTATTTGTCTCTCCAGGGGGCCGTGTTTTGTAAACCTCTAACAACTCAAGTTTTCAAACAATTTCAAAAAATGTGTCGTCATCAGGTCAATGTTTATGTCGCCCAATCACCTTGCGTTTGTAAAAAAAAACCACAAACGCCAAACTCTAGTTGTTTCTGCACTATTTGCAACATTAATTCAAAGCTTGAAACCCATGTCTACCAATATGTATCAGCAAATGTCAACTTTTTATGATACACCGTGTATTGTGCTATATATTGCCGTGTCATTGGTTTAAAATTGTAACAACTCCTTTTCTGTCATTGTAAATATACATTTTATGTTTATTGTTATTTTCTTCCATAGCTTGAGGCATTCTCTGTTTTCTCTCATAGATTGTGTTTATACCCATCTGGATCCTCATGTGTCTCCTCTGTCTCATAGTACTTTATTACATTGTGTGGTCCATCCTTATACTACGTGCAACAGAAATCATGGCTGAACAAAGAAGAGCTCACTTAATGGCAGCCTTCACTGCAATGGCATTAGTAGTACCCCTTTTAACATTTGAGGTTGGTTTTTTACAAGCACGTGTATCTGTTGTGAGCATTATGCTAATGCACTGTCTGTGTAGCTCTGGTCATATACGGTCATGGGGGTTCGGTTTGATTGACATGTCGGAACTATGCATACATGAACTATACATGTATTAAAGGCCTCGGGGTAAAAACGCCCAGTAGGGTCCTTAAAGCCCTAGCTCACGTAGTGACATTTAAATTCCCCTTCACGCCTGAAGTAGCCTTTTGTGATTGGATGGTCACGTCAGTTATTCGACCTCATGAAATCTTGAATCAGATAATGGTCTAACTGTATCAAATGTTTAATAATTGATTTCATCTTGTCTCCAGGTTTTGCTTGTAAACCGACTTGACCGTGTCACAAGTCATCCATTCGTTGCTGTGTTTTCTCCGTTCTACATCTCATTACTAGTTTTGATTCCGACGTCATTTGGACAACGGGGCAGTAATCAGTGTAAGTTTTAGGGAAAAAAATGAAGCAGCTCGAATCATAGGTGACAGTGTTCTCCAACGTACAGTATAGAAATTGCCTGTGGGCTTGCCATGTTTTTCATCACTCCCACCATGTTTTAAAAGTAGCTGTCAAGTTTTAAAATTTGTTTAACAAGATTAGAATTTATGACGCTACATTCGTAAAAATACAAGTAATAGGTTTTGCAAAATGGAACAAACTACCCTTTTGTTTTTCAATGTGGATTTCAGGTGAAATAGGAAACAAATAAAGGCAGTGCCAATGAATATTTCACACTGGGTAGATTTCACACAAACTGGAACATCTTGAGTTTAGTTTTAGAATCATGGCACCAGTTCCTGGTTATGGTCATCACTTTTTAAGCATAAGAATTCCTCGCAGTTCAAAAAAGTACTGAGTGAATGAGCACCTCGACGTGTGTAGATTCTACTCAAGTCACCAAATCGCCCAAATTCACGAGGCTTTGTCAAAAGGCTACACCCATTGTGAAGCCAGAAGATCAACTTTTTTTCTCCTGGCAGCTATGCAATATCTACAGTAAGAAGAGGAGATTGCAACCATAACATTATAAGCTAACTTCTGTGTTTCTGCTTCTCTTCGCAGGGTGGTTTGGGATTCGAAAAGACTTCTGCACATTTTTGCTGTCTGCTTGCCCCTCTTTGAAAGAGTATGGCAACATTTCCTATCAATTGGAAAGTACCAATACAGATACCACAGCGCCAGATGAACAAGACATTTATAGAGACATGTATACAACCTCAATACGCTCAGTCGTAGATCAGTCTACTAAACTTATAATGCCCGTTGTTTCTATCGAGACACCCGACTGACTGAAACACAAACAACAAAGTGCTCAAGGTGTTGTGAAGTGTAGTATAAAAAGAATTATGCACCAATCATCAGTTGTTCCCATCTCTTTCCCTTTACAAATGACAAATGACAAAATCCCCACCCATTGGGCAAAATGTATGTCAAAGTCCCCACCTAAGGGTACTTTTTATCAACGTCAAAGTCCCCACCCTGAGGCATGAAAAATGTTACTAAGTCCCCACCTAGGGGGTGGGGCATCACAGGGGCAGGAAGAGGTGCATCTGGAACCTCAGAACTGATTCCATTTACACATGCGGCGTTTCCACAATCGGGTTGCATTTTTGAGTCACTTGATGTTATGGGGATTTTATATATACTTGTATCAATGTTCTGAATGTGTTTGGCACAAATACATTAACCGCATTGATGTAGGATAAATCTTTAAAACCTTCATACTTAAGCGGGCCTCCCACTGTGCGATTTTTGCCACGAATTTCCTACGAATTTGTACGATTACCAGAGACTGTCTACAGACTCTACACACAATCGTACTTAATCGTAGCTAATCATAGGGAATTCGTGGCAAAAATCGCACAGTGGGAGGCCGGCTTAAAAGGTACACACCGCCTACTGTTTACATGATTTAGAGATGTAGCAGCATTGACAATACTTGTTTGATGGTCGTTGTGAAAAAAAATCATCAGAATATCCCGTAATTTACTAAAGAAGTGCAAAATTAACAAAAACGGTCAAAAGACAGGTTATACGCTTTATTATTTATTATTATTTATTTCTGGTATTCATACCAAGGAATCCTCAATAGTGTTCATTGCACTGTCACTCGTAAGCGTGAGGAAACCCATGAAGAATTAGAATTGGAAATGGCCAGAGACACCGGGGAATATCCCCTTGCTCTTTACGAAAGAATGCTCTGGGATCTTTAAGCGGGCCTCCAACTGTGATATTTGCTACGAATTAGGTACGATTTGATACGATTGTGTGTAGAGTCTATGGACAGTCTCTGGTTATCGTACCTAATCGTAGGGAATTCGTGGCAAAAATCGCACAGTTGGAGGCCCGCTTAAGAGTGCGATGCTTTTAGATTACCTAACACACTGGACCAACGGCTTTACATCCCTTCCGAAGGATGGAGCAAGTGTGGTTGAGTGCCTTGCCCAAGGGCACAGGTACCGCAGCCGGATTCGAACCCGCAACCCCAAGTTTTCACTCATGATTGCGAGTCAATGGCCCTAACCACTCGGCCACGGTACCCCACGAATATGTGGACGGGAAACCAGTCTAAGCGAAACCTTGCTCAGGAATATTTAAACTATGACGCGTTTTATTCTATTTTAGTAACTGATAAACAACACAAAATGCGTGCTAATTAAGTTTTATACAATTTTCGTTTATAGCACAACTTATATTGCGTGTATAAAATGTATGTGTATGAATAAATTAGTTATTATTTTAGAAAGTTATTAACGAAATACCTTCTGGGCATGCGCGCTTAAAGTTGCATTGCCCGTGTTTCGGTGAAAGGATTTAAAAAATTAATTTACACAAGCGAACGAATTTAGAAAGCTTACGTGTCTCTGTAACGAAAAATATCAAAAACTTAAAATTTCCGACGTCGGGAATTGGAGATACAAGCCTTTTTCTTGAAACGTGCTTCACATGTTGTACATGTGCGCGTACGCTCATATGTACATAGTATGTGTACAATGTACACATGTACGCGCACATGTACATTTACGTCATAACCCTGTCAATTAATTGACCTGCCAGCCTTTTAATAATTTCTTGTTTTTAATCGACTGGCATTAATCCTTGACGGATTTTTACGTTCTTGGTACCAAATGAAAGCTGATAACCTTTTCTATTCTAGAAAAATACCTATTTAACTTTAAAAAACAAACTTGACGCCCAAATCGGCCCAAACACGGGCAGTGCAACTTTAATGTCAATTCTACACTCCACGGTAGCCTGCCGTAGCACGCGCTCGCTCCCGTTCTCCGGACTCTCGAAACAAACATTTATGTTAGAATTTTCATACATATGTTCAACTTTGTTTCATACCTGTATAAATAGTTTCTCTTTTGTCAATATCTTATACATATTGGGGGTAAATCAGAGTTTAATTTGGTGCAGTTCTGCAGTAGAAAACATTCATGCGGCTGGACACAAAACTAACTCGTTTCCGAAAAGTCACGTGACCTTGAATTTTGAAAAATGCTAAAAAACTGCCAAATTTGACGGCGTATTTTCAAGATATAGACAGTGCAATCTTTTGCTTTCCACATCCAAATTGGAAGTTGCAAATGTCCTGTTTTC